>BTPG01000001.1:33406059-33795847 GCA_036245525.1 Semisulcospira habei | reverse complement strand
GCGCGGTTAAGGACATTGTGGCTGCAGTGGGATGGCGGGCCGAAACCACCTTTGCCCGCTTCTACCTCCGCGACCTGACGGTCCAGCGCGACAACCTCTCTCTGGTGGGCGACATCTCTGCGGCACAGCACTCCCTCCAGGCGCCCCTGGCGCCTTAGGTATGCACTTCGCTAAAATTGTCGGGAGTGTGTGATCAGGAGTGACGGGCCATCTTCGTCCCTAATGAGGTTTCAGAAAGGGATTCTGCGGCACCCTCCTCCTTTTTGGCATTCTTCCAGACAGTCATGTCATCGGTAATGTGTTTTGAGGAAACAAATTAATTTTTCTCTAAAATGTATTTTTTCGAAAAATACTTACCGATGACATGACTCGGAGGTCCCTCCCTCCTCCCCACTTGCCGCTGGTAACTCCGTAGACAACTGGCTAAAGGAGACACCACCAGGCACGTGACCGGATGGGCAGGGGAGGCTACTCTCGTCCCTGTTAGGGATCCCCGAGAGCTTCCTGGGGGGACCCTTTGGGTCTTAGGCTAAAATTGGTAAGCAAGTAGACTATTTCCAGACAGTCATGTCATCGGTAAGTATTTTTCGAAAAAATACATTTTAGAGAAAAATTAATATTTCAATTAGTGTTCTATGTCTGGCTGTAGTTGTACTTGTGTGACTGTGTGTGCTTCTGGACCAAAAGATATTAGTTGTAGAGTAAAAAAATCACAGCGAGCACAATCATATTTGTTTGTTTTGCAGGACACTGTTGATGGGGCAGCCAGAGGTCAGCTGTTCCAGTCATGTATGTTATGACCTGCTGTTGAGTACAGTGTGCTGCCAGTTGGAACTGGGGGGTGTGAACTTGAAACTGGTGAGTCCCTGATATCGCAGACCAACAATCACTTTTATGGCATTTATATTTTTTCAAGCTACTTGCTGATGGCATTACTATAGAAAGACCTACCTTTAATCCCTTCACTGCCTGCTTCTGAAATCTTTGTTAATTTGATGGCCAAGAGCCCCAGGCAGACCAAAGGAACATAGATAGAAAGTGGTGTAGAACCTCAAGAACCTCTGCAACTGTGGGGGTTCTTGCTGATCTATGTCTTGCATTTGGATTGTGTTTACTTTTTGTCAGTGAGAATGCTGACTTACGCCATGCAGTAAAGCATCAACACAATAAACTGATACGATAACACCTAGAACGTGCACTTTTCTTCCGTGCTAGAAAGTGCAGAATCACATACTAGCATCAGATTGTTGATTTATTAATAATAATAAAGAGCATTTATAATGCTCTAAATCCCCCAAAACAGTGAGCTCTTGGTGCATTACATATAATACTACACTAGTATTCAGAGATGAGAATCTTCCGCCTTTTAGCGGAAATCCGCTCTTTTGGAAGGTCCCAGGGTCATTTTTGAGATCGGTTTAAATCCGGTGAGAAAATTTTAGTGTATATGACTAGGGTGAGTAGTTGATTTTCGATCTCGCAGCTTATTCCCACTCGTTGTTCCCATGCAGATTGTTGTCATTTGGTTCGCTCTCACTTCGTTTCCGTCGATCCACCAAGCTTTCCTCCTTTTTGTCATTTTAGGATTCTCATCTCTGAGTATTACTACACTGTATACATACTCTCAAACACTCTTGCATGAGCTAGGCTACACATACACATTTTGAGGATGATGAAGTTACTGAATTATCAGAATAATTTGCATTTATGACTGCCAGTTATTTATGGCATTATTAATGGAGTGGGGAAAAACTGAAAGCACTAGTATGTATTTTGTGTGTGGTCTGTTTGGCTGGTCAGGTTTCTTTAGAACTGCTGAGTGCCTTGTTGAAGGACAATGGACTTCCAGAGAGAACAGTGGCTAGTGATTACATGCTGTCCTGCATCATTGGGCTGATGGAACTTCTCCTTTCAGGCTGCAGGGACATCAAGCATGAGTAAGTTTGTTTTTGTTTTGAGCAATCACCTATGTTTGCAAGAAAACAGTGGTCTTAACCCATATCATGCTGAGGCTAAAAGTTTCAAATTTGTACACTGCCATATGCAAGCTTCATTATAGTACTCGCAGATAAGGATACAGACCAATGGCTTTAGTTCAAGGGTGGTGCCAGAATAGCTTGGCGCCTAGAGGCGCCAAGCTATTCTAGCACTACCCTTGAACTATTTTAGTCAAACTTATTTCACACACTAGTGTATTCCGAATGATAACCGTTAAGAGACTGAGAAGTCTAGCAGGGCTAACACATCTCACCTGTCATTAAAGACCATCATTTAGGTGGCTACAGCCACCTAAATAATGGTCTTTAATGGCAGGTGATCTCTCATAAGGGTGGTCACTCAAAGCTGCATTAAGCTTTTGGTAGAAAAGTGCTTTTGAATTTTAACGTAAAACTCCCGTTAAAAGCTATTGATGCAGCTTACTGTTGGCTACATTTATTACTGTGTTGTTTGTTTTTCAAAATCCATACCGATGGCATTACTGTATGGAATATACCCTTTAGCTTACTGAATTCAGCCTCAAAGCCGTTCATGTGTACCTACAGGACACGGGCCGTAACTTTAGGAAGTCGTAACCAAGCAGCTGGATAGTCTCCCCGGCCTGCATCCGGGTGCGCGCGCCGTGTGTTCCCGCTAGTCTTACCCTTAGCTTCTGTGAAAACATGTTGCTTTGGCTTCAGCCTCCAGCTTTGGATTGGATTTTAGGACTTCTTCTTCGTGGTTTTTTTCTACTAGTGCCGTACAAGAATGACGAGGTAAGGCCTCGGGTTATGCCTACGCGGCCGGCAGAGATTTGCGGCCGGCGGTGCCGGCACAACTTAAAAATTCGGTTCGTTTACGACCAGTCTTTGAGCCTTCGATTTAGTAGTGGGTTTGTGCACGGGGCCGTTCGTTAGTGGCCCCGGGCGCTTACACTCATGTGTGGGCTTTGTGTTACAGTACTTACTTACTGTCACCCCTACCCGGGTATAGGCCGTCGACGAGAGACCTCCAGCAACTCCTGTCCTGTGCTTCTCCTTCGATTCTACTCCAGTTGGTTCCCAGTCTCTTGATGTCTGCTTGGAGGTCTCGACGCCAGGAGTTTCACGGCCTACCTCTTTTCCTCTTTCCCTGGGGGTTCCATGACAATGCCTGCCTAGTGATACTGGAAGCTGGCTTTCTCAGACTGTGACCGATCCATCCCCATCTTCTTCGCCCAATTTCATTCTCTGCTGTTATCTGCTCTGTTCTGTCCCAGAGTCTGACGTTGCTGATCTTCTCTGGCCAGTGGATTTTCAAAATTCTTCTAAGGCAGCTGTTCATGAAGGTCTGTACTCTGTTGACTGTGGTTTTTGTCAATCTCCAAGTCTCTGCTCCATATAGGAGAACTGCTTTTACATTGGAGTTGAAAATCCGGACTTTGGTGTGTTGTGACAGCTCTCTGGAACTCCACACTTTTTTCAACTGGAGAAAGGCTGCTCTGGCTTTACCGATTCGTGCTTTGACATCTGCATCAGTGCCGCCTTTTTTGTCTATGATGCTCCCGAGATAGGTGAAGGACTCCACCTCCTCCAACGGGGTGCCAGCAAGCAAGACTGGTTCCTCCCTGGTTGCGTTCAGCCTCATTGTCTTTGTTTTCTGTTTGTGAATGGTGAGGCCCACTTGGGACGAGATGTCAGCAAGCCTCGTGGTCTTGTCCTGCATTTGTTGATGAGTGTGGGACATTAATGCCAAGTCGTCTGCAAAATCGAGGTCGTCAAGCTGTGTCCACAGTGTCCACTGTATTCCACTTCGTCTGTGCTCTGTGGTCATCTTCATGACCCAGTCTATGGCCAGTAGGAAGAGGAACGGAGACAGCAGACACCCCTGCCTGACACCAGTTCTGACCTGGAGCTCCCTGGTGAACTGCCCTTCGTGGATCACGCGACATGTCATGCCATCGTAGATGCTCTTGATCAGGCGGACGAGCTTTGTGGGTACACCATAGTGTCGTAGGAGTTTCCACAGAGTCTCTCGGTCCACACTGTCAAATGCTTTCTCATAATCCACAAAGTTGACGTACAGCGGGGAGCTCCACTCCAGAGACTGTTCCACGATGATGCGGAGAGTGGCGATCTGGTCTGTACATGATCGGTTCTTCCTGAATCCTGCTTGCTGGTCTCTCAGCTGGGGGTCAACGGAGCTCTTCATTCTCTCCAGGATGATCCTGTTGAAGACCTTTCCTGGTACTGACAGCAAGGTGATTCCTCTGTAGTTGGAACACTTGCTGAGGTCGCCTTTCTTGGGAAGCTTGATTAGGTACCCCTCCTTCCAGTCAGCCGGCATCACCTCCTCTTCCCAGATCTTTCCAAACAGTGGGTACAGCATCTCCACTGTTGTCTCTAGGTCTGCTTTCAGAGACTCCGCTGGGATGCCATCTGGGCCTGCTGCTTTGCCATTCTTCAAAAATGTTGTGTTACAGTACGCAAGTACAAACTTGTCGCAGCTGCAAGGGCTTCCAGTGGCCTTCGGACACTCACGCCCGGTGTCTGCCCTGCTCCAGCTGTTCTTCTTCCACCCCTGCGGCGTGCGCACTTTTTGGAAGGGACGCAAGTGGTCCCAGCTGTGGGATTTCTATGGGCGCAGACGGCCTGCGGAACAGACGGAACGGAGCTTCCAGGCTGTCTACTCGTCACCGGTCGGAGCCAGACCCTCTGGCGACCGTTACCTCACTTTGCCCCACAGCGCCACTCATACGAGCGTCTCCAGAGAAGGTAGGCCTCAGTGACTCTGCCCCACCTCCTTCTCACATCACATCTCACTGTTATCGCAGAACCCTATCCTGCTTGTAGGTCCTCAGAATTCGAGGGCTGGGATGTTGGCCTGTGCAGTCTCAAACGGTCCCCGAGTATCGGCGACCGAGACTATTTCGACCCCTTCTCTCGGATGAGGCGTCGGGGACCACTCGGAAGCGGACAGCCCCTGAGGCCACTTGCTCAGGACGGCATTCGCTTTGCAGCTCTCGGCGTTCTGAGGTTAGCCTCCACACTCACAGGGACAGGTACAGCCCGTTGCCGGCGCGTCGGTCGCCTCACCTTCGGCACACCGGTTCCCCTGCACGTTCACGGACGAGTTCTTGTTGTCAAGGGACCAAAATTATGTTCAGAATTAAGTGGAAGGTTAAGAAGTAAGTGCAGCTAAAGTTACTAGTGAAATCATTGAATGAGGGAAATTTATATCGCAGACTGCGAGTAAGTTATGGGGAGTGGAGTCAGGGAGCAATCGTGGCTGCACGCACGCCTCCTAACCTATTTAGCGCGGAAAGTTGGTTAGTACTTCATGCCGATACTGACGAGGAAGTGGGTACGTGCGGAAATGAAGGTACCTAGACTAATTAGCGGGGAAAGTGGGTCAATAGTGACTTTTCTACTGAGAAGAGGAAGTGCATACGTGCGGAAGTGAAGTGACCTCACCTATTTAGCGGGGGAAAGGGGGCAGTACGGTTCTCGGCTGATTCTGTAATAAAAGAATATACTCAGTAGTGTCTGAGGAAATTCCAGCATTTGGAAGGAAATAGTCCGTTCACAAAATAATTATATTAATGTTGTGATACGGGTGTTAGGTTGAATTGGATGCATGGATCGGATGTGAAATGCATGTTTAGTATATGTTATATAGTTATTGAAGTTAGTTGATGTAGAGATGTGAATAAATATTCATGACATCGCATAAGAATACAGAATGAGGACGAGAACACTAGACACTTGGAGACTTGGCACTAAGCGAGAGAGAAGAAAAGACGAGGTCTGAGAGAGGAGAGGGGAGATAGAATGATGGAAAGTACTGTGAACTTGTATGCTCGAAAATAACCTGTTCGATACGTGTGGAAGATGATCACACCCAAGAGAAAGAGATGGAAACCGGGTGGACTGTAATAATGTAACCAAAGCAGAGAAGAACGTTTTCCACTGCAGATTCATCGGAAGGGTATTTAGCCCAAGAGTAATAATTATGTGATCAGTACATAAGTGCAGCAGTGACAATTGTGAACGTGCCTAGGTGACACAGAGAACATTATAAGATCACCGTTGCCAGAGGGTCGACAGATGCAGCGCCGACGAGGACCAGATAGCGGGTTGACAGACGCCGCAAGATTAGTAGTGTATAGAAAACCTGGCCAGGTAAGGTGACTTTATTGTTTCTGTGCACAGAACTAAATAAAACTAAGTAGAGTGAAGATGAAGAAAGTGTAATACCAGAGAAAGAAAAACAGAAGATAGTGGTAGAAAACCCTTTAAAATAGAAACAAATAACGACGTTTCGGATCAAAGATCCTTCCTCAGGTGACATGGAAACAAACGTAGAACAGAAAAGAACACCAGAAAGAAAAGACGTCATCCTGTATAGAGAGAATTTAGAATGACGTTAAAAAAAAAAAAAAAAAAAAAAAAAAAAAAACCACACACACACACACACACACATAATGACGCAAATACACATGCACAAAACACGTAGCACAAAACTTACGTCTATATACATACACGTCACTGCATACATTCGCATTCACTCGTGCCCACTGCAGCTCACGCACATGCACACACACACACACACACACACACACACACACACACACACACACACACACACACACACACACACACACACACACACACACACACACACACACACACACACTCTCAAAGGTAGCATCCAGTATCAACAGTGAGGTCAAGCCTGGCACCAACTACCCATCAGGCCGAGCATACATCCCTAGGGGCGAATGTTCAAGCCGCGCGGATGGTAAGTGCCAAGCCTGTCCGCGAAAAAGGATTCTGTCATTTTGCGGCGGATGAAGTGGGATGTATTTTGCCAAAGGATGCGTATGCTGAAATGTGTGAGGCTATGAGGCGGTTCGTTGAAATGACGTCCAACCTGGTTGTTGTATCCGAGGCGGATCGAACGAACATGCTCCTCGCAGCGTTCAGGGAGTGTACGGTATGTCTCCCCCACATACAACATCTTTGGGCAGTGAGAACATGAGATGACATAGACAATGTCCGATGACTGGCATGTGAATGATCGGTGGACATGAAAAGATGACAGGGGTCCGGTGATGACGGGGGATGTGTTGATGTACGGACATGCTTTGCAGTGTGGTTGCTGACAAGGGTGTGTGCCAGGTGGTATATTTCTTCATGGAATTTACCTGTCACATCGTCCACGCTTTCTTCGTCTGTCTACTGTGCTGCTTGTTATCACCGTCCTATACTTCCACATCACCAAGCGCCATGCCTTTGTCATCACGGTTTTTCGGCAAAGCGCTGGACTCTCTTCGTAACTTACCTACTATCCCTCAGTCGCTTGGCGTAGCGTATCTGAAGACTGTTTTGGACAAGACGCGATTCTGTAGCCACGTGCATTTCCTGCGCACTTGCTCCCGTAATAAGGTAATACCAAAAGGTTTTGCTCTACATTTTCATCATTCGCCTTCTCTTCCACGTTCGAGCCAACGGTCGGTTCAATCTATCCTGACCACTGCAGCTGCTCGCCTCATGAACATGACCATCCATCACTACACGCAGAAGCTGAAAGTCATAGACAAAAGTCTGGGCCACTTTCGCCGTCAGATGCTCACTTTATGTGATCAGACAACTTGCTCTACAATCATACAGATCACACGCGTGGTCAACGGGGAATTCTATGACTCCCTAGTTGACACTAAGAAGAAAAAGCTCAGTAATCTGTTGCCTTCTCGCAACCAAATCCCCCCACAGCGGACTAACAACATAACCGCCTCTGTAGTAACCATACCACCCGATCTTCAGCTTTCTGATGCTGAGAGACAGGTACTTTCTCGAGGACTCAAGTTTGTTCCTTTAAAGCCTAGAGCTGATCACGTTTCCACTTTGCTTGATGTTCAACAATATTTCCGCCGACTCCGCCTAGCAGCCCACTTTGGCGGTGTTCGAGCACCTCACCAGAACACCAGTGGTGATGACGACGACGACAAGTTGTCTTTTCCTTATCAACCGAGCATGTGGACGCCAAAAGTAGGTGAATTCAAAGCCTTGGAAAGATACATCAACAGATGTGAAGATGACGTGGCCATGATCAGATCTAAGCCAGTCAAGCATTTTAACATGACCACAGCCGATATGAAGACTCTTCAGGAAATGAAGAAACGTGATGACATCGTCATTAAACCAGCGGATAAAGGTGGCGCGGTAGTAGTTTGGCGTAGGGATCTGTACGTCAAAGAGGTTGAACGTCAGTTACAGGACGGCGAGTTCTACCTACCTATCCCTGCTAAGACAACCGCGTCTGACAACAAAGTGGTGAGGCAAACCATTACCATCGCCATTACTGCGGGAAAATTACCATCGCAGGCCAATTCACTCGTGGTGAGGGAGCCTAAGGAGCCAAGATTCTACGTCCTCCCTAAAATCCACAAACCAGACACACCGGGTCGCCCCATTGTTTCGGCTTGCTCTTGTCCCACAGAGCTTATATCCCAGTTCATCGACTCCATCCTACAGCCATTGGTCCGTGCTCTTCCCACATATGTAAAAGATACTAACCACGCCCTTCACCTTTTGGATCGCTTCACCTTCCCTGACGCAGCAACACACAAGATTTTATTCACTATGGACATAGAGGCTCTTTACACCAACATCCCTAATGAAGACGGCCTAATAGCATTGAAACATTTCATCTGCAAACATCATCTGAAGATCGACACCACAACCATCCTCCGCTTAGCCGAACTGGTGCTGTCCATGAACTCCTTTCAATTTATGGGTCAGCACTACAAACAGAAAAAAGGAGTCGCCATGGGCACTAAAATGGGGCCCTCCTATGCCTGTCTGTTTGTGGGCTACGTGGAGGAGAAGATTTTCACTCAATACACTGGACCTCTGCCAGATCTCTTCAAGCGCTACATCGACGACTGCTTGGGCGTCACCTCAAGAAGCATGACTGACACACTTCAATTCATCAATTTCATCTCATCGTTTCATCCGTCTCTCCGATTCACGCATGAGATTTCCGAGGAGTCTGTGCCCTTCCTCGACATCCGAATATCCACCAAAGCCGACTCTGACAAACTCCATACTACCGTCCATTACAAGCCCACCGACGCCCACACTTACCTGCAGTTTTCATCAAGCCATCCTGCCGCCACCAAAAACGGTATCCCATTCTCCCAATTTCTGCGACTCCGTCGGATCTGCAGCAGCGACGACGACTTCACCAACCAGACCCAAACCATGGCCACTTTCTTCTCACACCAGGGATACCCCCAAGACATCGTCAACACCGCTCGTTCTAAGGCTGAGGCCACAAGCAGAAGTGAAGCTTTGAGGGAGAAAACTCACAGTGCTGCAGAGGACCGGCCGGTCCTGTGTATCACGTATCATCCTCACAACATCCCCATCAAAAACATTCTCCTCAGGAACTTCCACATCATTCAGAATGACACAGTATTGAAAGACATATTTCCTGAGCCTCCGCTGGTCGCTTACAAACGTGACACTAACCTAAGCGATCATCTTGTTCACAGTTCACTTCGCGCATCTAACACCTTACCACCTGGCACACACCCTTGTCAGCAACCACACTGCAAAGCATGTCCGTACATCAACACATCCCCCGTCATCACCGGACCCCTGTCATCTTTTCATGTCCACCGATCATTCACATGCCAGTCATCGGATATTGTCTATGTCATCTCATGTTCTCACTGCCCAAAGATGTTGTATGTGGGGGAGACATACCGTACACTCCCTGAACGCTGCGAGGAGCATGTTCGTTCGATCCGCCTCGGATACAACAACCAGGTTGGACGTCATTTCAACGAACCGCCTCATAGCCTCACATTTCAGCATACGCATCCTTTGGCAAAATACATCCCACTTCATCCGCCGCAAAATGACAGAATCCTTTTTCGCGGACAGGCTTGGCACTTACCATCCGCGCGGCTTGAACATTCGCCCCTAGGGATGTATGCTCGGCCTGATGGGTAGTTGGTGCCAGGCTTGACCTCACTGTTGATACTGGATGCTACCTTTGAGTGTGTGTGTGTGTGTGTGTGTGTGTGTGTGTGTGTGTGTGTGTGTGTGTGCATGTGCGTGAGCTGCAGTGGGCACGAGTGAATGCGAATGTATGCAGTGACGTGTATGTATATAGACGTAAGTTTTGTGCTACGTGTTTTGTGCATGTGTATTTGCGTCATTATGTGTGTGTGTGTGTGTGTGTGTGTGTGTTTTTTTTTTTTTTTTTTTTTTTTTTTTTTACGTCATTCTAAATTCTCTCTATACAGGATGACGTCTTTTCTTTCTGGTGTTCTTTTCTGTTCTACGTTTGTTTCCATGTCACCTGAGGAAGGATCTTTGATCCGAAACGTCGTTATTTGTTTCTATTTTAAAGGGTTTTCTACCACTATCTTCTGTTTTTCTTTCACGTGAAACCCTAGCGGCAACAGTTTTACTACATTGTAATACCAGAGACTTTAGACAGTAGTTAAGTGTGACATGTTTAATGCTTTTATGTAAATAAATAACATAGTTAGCATTTCAGTATCTGAGTTCTTAGTGAATCAGTTGTATGTATGCGTGTGTGGGAAGCGCATGCGAGATGGCCCTCTCCAGAGTGAGAGAAATGTGATGAATGCGATGTTTATAGCTACAATGATGAGAGTATGAGAGTGTGAGTGGAGATACCCCTGTTAACAAGATTATGTAACCTACACTCACATCACAAACAAACCACCATCTTTCCGCCAGTCCGTGACACTCGTGCTGCAGGGCGTTACTTAGCTCGGACATGTTCTCCTCGGTCTCGGAGCAGATCGCATGGACACCGCCGACCGGATTCCCCGCAGCGATGCCCAAGGTCCCAGGCACGTCGGCTTCCCGACAAGGATCGAAGTTCAACACAACGCTCCCCCTGGGAACTCCGAACAAGCCAGGACCATGCTGCGTCTGGCGACAGTTACCCACGGCGGCGCCAAAATCTTCCCACCACGCATTCTTTTTCGCCCCCTGGTTCTCCGCACCGGCGCACAGCGGCTTCGTGGAACAGGCTTTACGGATCCCCGCCGCACTGGACACCTACGGGTCACGTTGTCGTCCGTCGACGTTCTCTGGACCCCGCGACTTATGACTTGGACGCCCTCAGTCTGCACCCAGAGGACTCGGCTTCGGCCCTGCTGGCTCCAGAGACACTTTCTGACCCTCATAGCCCCTCCGCCCCCCCCCCCTCCTCCCGCTTCTGATTTGGTAGAAGAGGCACCTTTGCTCTCGGAGACTTCCCGGGCCTTAGACGAAGCGGCCCACATCATCGCAGCCATTCTCCCTTTGGATGCGTGTCCGCCTTCACCACCACTCAAGAGGAAAGCTACGGCTTCAGTGGACGTTCCGTTCCAGGCGAGGCGATTCAAGTCTCTTCCCCAGCCTCCAGGTTTTCGGGACCTTTCCGACGCTTTCTCTGAGCACCTACGACAGGGCAAGCTGTGTGATAAGGGTTTTTTCTCAGACTTGCGGTGGCCTGCCAACATTGACATCCGGTTTCGGCAGAAGTGGTATGTGGGTCACTCTCAAGCCTGTCAGATGTTATTTCCAGCCATCAGTGTTCTTATCATAAGTATGCAGATGACACCAAAATCTCTCAGAGTAGTCCACCTGGGGAATTTCACTCTGTTGAAACTGGCATCAAGTCTTGTGTTGATGATGTCACGACATGGATGGACAGTAACAAACTTATACAATACAATACAATAATACTTTATTAATCCCTCATGGGGAAATTCGCTGTCTGCCCATACAATACAATAATACTTAATTAATCCCTCATGGGACAGTGAGAGAAAAAAAATGGTGGATTCTCCCTGTGCTGCTGGTGTCAGCAATGTTGCAGTGAACTACTGAAAGGGCTAGTACTAAGGAACTGAAGAATGGTGACAGACACTATCTACTGATATTACTGTTGAAAAGGGTAACAGCCTGAGGGTACTCGAAGTCTGCCACTTCGTTCGTTCTGCTGTCAAATTCATATCTAAGTGGATGTGTTTTGTCATCAAGAATGTCAGCCAGTTTGTTCATAATCTGTCTGTTGTACAGTGTGTCCAAATTATCCTGTGCCCTACCAATCACCCCACCCCTTTCCGGATTACTTTGTTAAGGCAATCTTGATCTCTTTTACATAAATTTCTACCCCAGCACCTCAGTCCAAAAGTTAGAATGCTTACAATACTGGAGCAGTAAGACATCTATAAAAGCTGAGTGCTTACATGAAATGATCTGAGCTTTCTCAAACAGTAAAGACGGGTATGCGTTTTTTTCACAATAGCATCTGTGTTTTGTTTTCAGTTGAGCGCGTTGTCAAAAAGAACACCTAAATACTTGTAGGACTCTACACGCTCAACTTCTGTTCCCTTGATGACAACAGGACTGGGATGATGTTTGTTATTCCTGAAATCTATAACCATCTCTTTTATTTTGCTAACATGTAATTCAAGATTATGTTAAACCCAGAAAAAACAGAGTTACTGCCCGTTGGCGCAGCATCCCGGCTTCAACAAATTTACACTGAATCTTTACGCATAGATGACACTGATATTCCATTTCAGTCTTCGGTCAAATATCTTGGTGTCAAACTCGATAAGACTTTGAGTATGCAGGATCACGTCGGTGAAATCTGTCGTCGTGCTTCAAACTCTCTGAGACGCATCGCGTCTGTCCGACACAGTCTTTCTGAATCTGCCACTGCAAAGTTAGTGAATGCTTTAGTCATGAGCCGTCTTGACTACTGCAGTTCTCTGCTTTTTGGTCTTCATCTGAGCAGATTAGCCGCCTTCAGTGAGTTCAAAATAATGCCGCAAGGCTTGTGAAGCGCAGGCGAAAACGAGACCACGTAACCCCTATACTGAAAGACCTTCACAGGCTTCCAATCCAATCCCGCATACAGTTTAAGATTGCGACCCTTGCATACCGCCACTTTGATGGCAGTCTTCCGTCATACCTTTCCTCCAGTCTGATCACTTACCAGCCCTCTTGCTCACTGTGTTCATCGGGAGAGAAACTTCTCAAAGTTCCAAAGTACCATCTCAAATCTGCCGGTGAACGCTCTTTCAGATGTACTGCTTCTTTCATTTGGAATTCCTTACTGACTGAGCTGAGAAATGCCTCCCCCCTTACGCAGTTCAAAGCAAAGTTAAAAATTTATCTTTTCTCGCAGACTTTCGTGTGATCTCTAGGTTTTTCTGTACACCCCCCCCCCCCTCACCCCCTGCAGACTATGTGTGTGTGTGCGCGTGCGTGTGTGTGTGTGTGTGTGTCGTTTTCGCCTGCGCATTGAGTTATATTATAAATATGAGAAATGCACCACATAAATACCATGTATTATTATTATTTTTTATTCATCTGTCCCCTTCCGGCGGTGGATCCAGAGGCAGAGTTTCAGGCAGGTGGCGCAGGACCGATGCGACGATTCCCCCCCCCCCCCCCCCCCCCCCAGGCTGGAATCCACAGCTACCTTGATCCGGAATTCCATTGTGTGTGCGGGCTTCCTAGATCTGGCAACGTAGGCGGTGGTCTGTGGAGTAGAGGAGTTCTGGGACCGGCCCAGTGAGCAGCGATTGCGGGATATTCACACCTTGGCAGTGACGGCGAATCGCGCAGTACACCATTCAGCCACCAAACGCTGTCACGGCAGCAGTGAACTGTGATTTGATGCGGCGTGACACGGTCCTGAAATGTTGCCCCGGAATCCTGTCGACCTTCACAGCGCAGCTTCGCCAGGCCCCGTTGGGCAGGTCGTTCCTCTTCGGTCCCGACTGGCAGGAGGTGAAGACGGCGGCGAAGGACTTGTGGCCTAGCGTCATCAGAGTGGAGCCTACCAGGTTTCCAGCCGGCCGCAAGGATGAGGGTCACACCCTGCGGACCTGTAGACCCACCCCTCGTCTTATCTCCAGATGCCCTTTCAGGACCTGCCGGCAGGCTCCAGCCGGACGTGGACACTTCTTCCCAGCTCAGACCTCCGCCAGGCCCAGCTTCGCCCGGAGGCCCGGGCGGGGTAGGACCCAGTGACTGCCCCAGTTACACCCCCGCCGACCCCCGCAGGACCTCCAGTTGGCAGGAGGCTAGCACAGTACAGTGACGAGTGGTGGTCGCTGTTGCTGGGAGACCCATGGAGTCTCGATATGATTTTTTACGGACTGCAGATCTTGTTCCGGATGCCCCGACACCCCCCCCCCCCCCCCGCTGAGGCAGTCCCCGCTTTGGACACGCATCCCCGCGGATCCTTGCAAGGCTTCAGCTCTGCTGGAAGAGATACCACCCTTTTATAGAAGGCCGCCACAGAGGTAGTAGCCCGCCACGACTCCACGGCCTTCTACAGTCGGCTATTCATTGTTCCGAAGCCAGGTGGCGCCCGGTGATAGACCTCTCCGTGCTCAACAAGTTCATCGTAGCTCCCCACTTCCGCATGGAGATGGCAAGACCTCAACCGGGTAAGGCTACCACAAGAACGGATCCTAAAGTTGGCGACCCTCGCTCATCAGGTGGCGCTAGCGGACGCGGTCCTGGCCAGGACTTGGCTCCAACTCTTAGGCCTGATCAGCGCAGCCGCGGATCTGTTACCCCTGAGCAGACTCTACTCGCGATCTCTCCAACTACATCTGCTGCTCCACTGGCAGCCGTCCTCCGGAGACCTCACGGCCAGTGTCCCAGTCCTGCTGCTGATTCGACCGCATCTGCACAGGTGGACAGACCAGGTGTGGTTGGCGACTGGAGTACCACTCTTCAGCCCCCCTTCTCAACTGTCGCTCTTGCGGATGCAAGCCTCGTCGGGTGGGGAGCGCACTTACTGCCGGGATTCAGCACCGTCTCGGGTCGGTGGCCGGCGAAACTCCAAGGCAGACACATCATCTGGCTTGAGCTCAAGGCTGTTTAGTTAGCGCTCATCAGCTGGGAATCGTGGCTCCGTGGCGGGGAGGTCTTGATCCTGTCAGACAATGGGACAGTGGTAGCCTACATCCAGAAGCAGGGCGTCACGCGGTCTCCGTCCCTCTGCATGCTGCTTTACCAGATCCTGTGGGGCAGGGATCGGGGGATCTCTCTCCGAGCGCGACACATCCCGGGCCACCTGAATGTTCTTGCGGACTCCCTTTCTCGGCACCGAATGGTCCCTCAGGCCGGACATCTTCCGGATGATCTGTGTTCACTGGGAGACACCCATGATGGACCTCTTTGCCACCGGGTGGAACCGTCAGCTTCCCGGGCCCATTTGCCTGGGCAGTGGACGCCCTGTCCATTCTGTGGGACAGCCTCGTAGCCTACGCCTAGCAGCTGTCAGTACTGGTGCCCAAGGTCCTTCTGAAGCTCAGGGGATGCAACGCAGTCCTTCTCGTCACCCCGTGATCTCTTGAGCCTGGCGACGGACCCCCTGCTCCGGCTCGCCACGCCGCGCACGATGCTGAAGCAGCCCCGGCATAACCTCTTCCATCCTTGCCCGGAGAGACTGCTTCTTCACACCTGGAGGTTGTGCGGCAGGCCCTCTCAGCATGAGATTTCTCGGGTGCTGCAGTGGAAGTGATCGCTGCAGCCCGCAGACAGTCCACCCGCCAGGTTACGAAGGCAAGTGGAGAGTCCTACAGTCCTGGTGCGAGTCGCAGCGCCTCTCCCCTACGGCTCTGACTACGCCGCAGCTAGCTGAGTTCTTCTTGTGGCTGTTTCGAGAACAGAACTTGGTACCTATCACCATCAGAGGCTACCTCTCCATAGTGGCTGACACGTATAGACACCTGGAGCTACCTGACCCGGGAGCTTGCAAAGACCTCTCGGACCTGATGACATACTTCGACCTCCAGCGTCCAGTCACCCGCTCCCTCCTTCCACGTTGGGACCTCGCTTGGGTGTTAACCTGGCTGAACCCTTGGCTCGCCTCGCGGACGTAACCAGGAAGACCTGCTTCCTCCTGGCCCTCGCTACAGCGGCCAGAGTGAGTGAACTGCATGCCCTGTCAGTCGACCCTACGTGCTTACAGTTCCAAACAGGCGGGACAGTAAACCTCCTACCCAACCCCGCCTTCCTGGCCAAGAATAGAATTCCCTCGGCTGCACCTCAGGTGTTGGTCTATGCCCACTCACGGCGTTTGATAGCTCCCAAACGTCCCGGCTGCAGGACCCGGTTCGCACTTTAATGGTGTACCTCAAGCGAGTGAAGCACATCAGGAGAGGCTGCTCTCGCCTCTTCCTACCCTTGGCACCAGGGCGGACTGACATCTCTGCCCAGACGATTTCCTCCTGGCTGCAATGGGTCGTCCGCTCTGCATACAAAGAAATCTCGCCAGAAGGAGTTTAGAGATTGCGGATACGGGCACACAAAATTAGAGCGGTCGCCGCTAGCGTCACGTTCGACTGCAACTGTGCAGCCAGAGACATCATAGCTGCAGTCGGGTGGCGAGCAGAGTCCACCTTCGCCCGCTACTATCTCCGAGACCTCTCCGCACAAAGAGAGACACTTGCACTTGTTGGAGACATCTCGGCGGCGCAACACTCCCTCCGGGCGCCCCTCGCGCCATAGGTAAATCTTAGCTGAATTCATCAGGAGGTTGCCCCTAAAAGCTAAGCGTATTGCAATGGCACAGCTTGGGCGGCACCCTCCTCCTTTTTTGTTATTCTTCCATACAGTAATGCCATCGGTGTGGATTTTGAAGAAACAAATGTATTTTTCTCTAAAGATATTTTTTTGAAAAATACTTACCAATGGCATTACTCACAGGACCCTCCCGCCTGCCCCGCTTGCTGCCAGCACGCTAAGAGTAAGACTGGTGGGAACACACGGCGCGCGCACCTGGATGAAGGGAGGGGAGACTATCCAGGTGCTTAGTTACGACTTCCTAAAGTTACGGCCCCGTGTCGTGTAGGTACACACGATCGGCTTTGAGGCTGAATTTGGTAAGCTAAAGGGTATATTCCATACATAATGCCATCAGTAAGTATTTTTCGAAAAAATATCTTTTAGAGAAAAATACATTTTTTAGATTTTGTTGTTTTTATGTAATTTTTGGGCTAATGTGCGACAGCAAAAGTAAGTCCATGTAGTGGGCCATCCGGCATCTGTCTGGCGTCCATGTTAAACTTTAACGTTGGCATTTTCTCGGAGACTATTCAAGCCTCAGACTTGAAACTTGGCCCAAGGACACTTTGTGGTGAGACCTTTCTACACATACCAATTTCAGTGACCTTTCTCAAAGGCTCAAGGTCACAGGAGGCCCAGAAAACCTGGGTCCAAAATAGGCATGTTTTGACACAATTTGTTTTCTCCTCAAATGATATTTTCAACTTCAAACCCAAACTTGGTATAGAGATACCGGATGGTAAGGCCTTTCTATTCATACTAATTTGGATGACCCCTCGGAAAGGTCAAGGGTCACAAGAGGTTAGCAAGTGTGTAAAAAATACCAGTTTTTGGCTCACGCTCGAAGCAAAAGTGAGTCTACGTTCTGGGCCAGTGGTCGTCCGTCCGGCGTCCATGGTAAACTTTAACATTGGCATTTCTCGGAGTCTATTCAAGCTTCAGTCTTCAAACTTGGCCCAACGATACTTTGTGGCAAGACCTTAATAAACATACCAATTTCAGTGACCTCTCACAAAGGTCATGGTCACAAGGGATCAGGAAATATATCCAAAATAGCTATTACTTACTTACTTACGCCTGTCACCCCTACCCGGGTATAGGCCGTCGACGAGAGACCTCCAGCAACTCCTGTCCTGTGCTTCTCCTTCGATTCTACTCCAGGTGGTTCCCAGTCTCTTGATGTCTGCTTGGAGGTCTCGACGCCAGGAGTTTCTCGGCCTACCTCTTTTCCTCTTTCCCTGGGGGTTCCATGACAATGCCTGCCTAGTGATACTGGAAGCTGGCTTTCTCAGACTGTGACCAATCCATCCCCATCTTCTTCGCCCAATTTCATTCTCTGCTGTTATCTGCTCTGTTCTCTCCCAGAGTCTGACGTTGCTGATCTTCTCTGGCCAGTGGATTTTCAAAATTCTTCTAAGGCAACTGTTCATGAAGGTCTGTACTCTGTTGACTGTGGTTTTTGTCAATCTCCATGTCTCTGCTCCATATAGGAGAACTGCTTTTACATTGGAGTTGAAAATCCGGACTTTGGTGTGTTGTGACAGCTCTCTGGAACTCCACACTTTTTTCAACTGGAGAAAGGCTGCTCTGGCTTTACCGATTCGTGCTCTGACATCTGCATCAGTGCCGCCTTTTTTGTCTATGATGCTCCCGAGATAGGTGAAGGACTCCACCTCCTCCAACGGGGTGCCAGCAAGCAAGACTGGTTCTTCCCTGGTTGCGTTCAGCCTCATTGTCTTTGTTTTCTGTTTGTGAATGGTGAGGCCCACTTGGGACGAGATGTCAGCAAGCCTCGTGGTCTTGTCCTGCATTTGTTGATGAGTGTGGGACAGTAATGCCAAGTCGTCTGCAAAATCGAGGTCGTCAAGCTGTGTCCACAGTGTCCACTGTATTCCACTTCGTCTGTGCTCTGTGGTCATCTTCATGACCCAGTCTATGGCCAGTAGGAAGAGGAACGGAGACAGCAGACACCCCTGCCTGACACCAGTTCTGACCTGGAGCTCTCTGGTGAACTGCCCTTCGTGGATCACGCGACATGTCATGCCATCATAGCTGCTCTTGATCAGGCGGACGAGCTTTGCGGGTACACCGTAGTGTCGTAGGAGTTTCCACAGAGTCTCTCGGTCCACGCTGTCAAATGCTTTCTCATAATCCACAAAGTTGACGTACAGCGGGGAGCTCCACTCCAGAGACTGTTCCACGATGATGCGGAGAGTGGCGATCTGGTCTGTACATGATCGGTTCTTCCTGAATCCTGCTTGCTGGTCTCTGAGCTGGGGGTCAACGGAGCTCTTCATTCTCTCTAGGATGATCCTGTTGAAGACCTTTCCTGGTACTGACAGCAAGGTGATTCCTCTGTAGTTGGAAAAATAGCTATATTTTGACATAATTTATTTTTTCTCAAATACTATTCACAACTTCAAACCCAAACTTGGTACAAAAATACCTGATAATAAGACCTTTCTATACATACAATTTGGTTGATCCCTGGGAAAGGCCTAGGGTCACAAGAACTTAGGAAATAGGTCCAAAATAGCCATATTTTGACAAAAATTTCTCAAATAATGTTCACAACTTCAAACCCAAACTTGCTACAGAGATACCCGATGGTAAGACCTATCTATTCATACTAATTTGGATGACCCCTCAGAAAGTTCAAGGGTCACAAGAGCTCAGGAAATAGGTCAAAAATAGCCATATTTTGACAAGAAATGTTTTTTTTCTCAATTACTATTCACAACTTCAAACCAAACTTGGTACAGAGATACTTGATGGTATTGGTATGCATACTAATTTGGATGACTCATTGAAAAAGGTCAAGGGTCACAAGAGGTCAGCAAATGTGTATAAAATGCCAATTTTTGATAGAATTGTAGTTATTATTATCAACATTTTTGCCAACATTTCAATCAAATTTGGCACAACTTTAGCTGATGATAAGACCTTCCTATGTATACTAATTTAGTCGACTCATCGCAAAGTTCAAGGGTCACGGGGGTTTGACAAATGTGTGAAAACTGATTAAATGTTGAGAAAACATGGATTTTGTTGGTTCAGAAGCCATCCCTTTGCTTATTGTCATGTGTGGATCGGTCATACATGTGAGCCATAAGGGCTTTGCCTTTCTTGTTGGTTGAATTATTTCTATCAAAGTTTTTGCAAACTTTTCATTGAAATTTGGCAGAAATGTACCTGATGACAACACCTTTCTATGCAAACTGATTTAGTCGACCCCTCACAGAGGTCAGTGGTCACAGCGGGTGGACAAATTTGTGAAAAATACATACATTTTGAGAAAACTCAGATTGCACTGGAACAAAAGGCAACCCTTTACTTATGTTTAAACACTTGAACACTTGCTCGTTTCATTGACATGTTGAAAAGATCATGGTCACACTTATTATGTGGACTGGTCATACACATGAGCCTTAAGGGCTTTGCCTTTCTTGTTGTTTTTAATAACTGAGAAAAACAGGTTGGCACTGGCTGTCAGCAACAGACAAAAAAGTTCAATCAAAACCTCCAAAAGTACATGGTTACATGCAACTTTTGTTACACCCTACTTTTTAAGTGAAGGCAGACTGTAGGTCAAGTGAATTTCTTTGCTTCTTTTCAGAGACATGGTGAGATTGGAAGAAAAATCATCTGCGCTGCTGGACTGTCTTGTGCACCTGGACACAAAATGCACTTTTGGCCATATGCACCTCTCCACGGCTGACCGACAACGATTGTTCACCTCCCTCACCTCTCATCTGGTCACCCATGGGGTGAAGAAAATGGCCGGTCCAGTTTTGAGGACATCAGTTGCTGCATTTGTGTGTCATTTGTTGAAGACGCAGCCTGCAGTCATTTGGGCCGGCGTTTGTAGGGGCATGCTGGAACAGCTGGCTGTCTTTCTAGTGGGCTTGGTTGGTGGGGACCTGGAGGATCTGCAGGTTTGTAGCACATGAAAGTTAAAAAGAAGTCATTACATACATTTTTTGAGGCCCTATTAACCCCTTCACTGTTGAGGAAAATTGAACACCAGCCAGCTGCAAGCGGTATAAATCGTCATGAGCCCCCGCTTTGCAGGGGCTCATGAGGATCTATACCGTTTGCTGAAACCACTTTGTATCCATGTTCCTTTGATGGCTGTGGATCTTTTGACATTGAAATTACAATGATTTAAAAAAAAAAAAGAACCAACACAATCTTCGTCCACTGGCAGTGAATGGGTTAGTCCTATCTTGGCCAAGTTGCTTGAAATGATTTTCTGAAAACATCACAGATTTATTGTAGGGTAACTATGTCTTAGCATACCACAGAGCTGTGCAGTGCTACGAATTCTCCGTAGCATCTGTGGAAAAATAGCGATACTATGCTGCTATGGAAGAAAAAGAAAACTGCTATAAAAAAAAGGTTCAAAATTGTTAATTTTTTTTTCATGGATTGTTGCTTCTCGGGTTTGTATTACTTACTTACGCCTGTCACCCCTACCCGGGTATAGGCCGTCGACGAGAGACCTCCAGCAACTCCTGTCCTGTGCTTCTCCTTCGATTCTACTCCAGGTGGTTCCCAGTCTCTTGATGTCTGCTTGGAGGTCTCGACGCCAGGAGTTTCTCGGCCTACCTCTTTTCCTCTTTCCCTGGGGGTTCCATGACAATGCCTGCCTAGTGATACTGGAAGCTGGCTTTCTCAGACTGTGACCGATCCATCCCCATCTTCTTCGCCCAATTTCATTCTCTGCTGTTATCTGCTCTGTTCTCTCCCAGAGTCTGACGTTGCTGATCTTCTCTGGCCAGTGGATTTTCAAAATTCTTCTAAGGCAACTGTTCATGAAGGTCTGTACTCTGTTGACTGTGGTTTTTGTCAATCTCCATGTCTCTGCTCCATATAGGAGAACTGCTTTTACATTGGAGTTGAAAATCCGGACTTTGGTGTGTTGTGACAGCTCTCTGGAACTCCACACTTTTTTCAACTGGAGAAAGGCTGCTCTGGCTTTACCGATTCGTGCTCTGACATCTGCATCAGTGCCGCCTTTTTTGTCTATGATGCTCCCGAGATAGGTGAAGGACTCCACCTCCTCCAACGGGGTGCCAGCAAGCAAGACTGGTTCTTCCCTGGTTGCGTTCAGCCTCATTGTCTTTGTTTTCTGTTTGTGAATGGTGAGGCCCACTTGGGACGAGATGTCAGCAAGCCTCGTGGTCTTGTCCTGCATTTGTTGATGAGTGTGGGACAGTAATGCCAAGTCGTCTGCAAAATCGAGGTCGTCAAGCTGTGTCCACAGTGTCCACTGTATTCCACTTCGTCTGTGCTCTGTGGTCATCTTCATGACCCAGTCTATGGCCAGTAGGAAGAGGAACAGAGACAGCAGACACCCCTGCCTGACACCAGTTCTGACTTGGAGCTCTCTGGTGAACTGCCCTTCGTGGATCACGCGACATGTCATGCCATCATAGCTGCTCTTGATCAGGCGGACGAGCTTTGTGGGTACACCGTAGTGTCGTAGGAGTTTCCACAGAGTCTCTCGGTCCACGCTGTCAAATGCTTTCTCATAATCCACAAAGTTGACGTACAGCGGGGAGCTCCACTCCAGAGACTGTTCCACGATGATGCGGAGAGTGGCGATCTGGTCTGTACATGATCGGTTCTCTCGGGTTTGTATGGAGCCATTTATTGATGTTTTCCCACTGGTAAGCACACTTCCGCCACCAATATCATCAACTGCGCATGCGCACTATTTACTTTGCAAAAATGGCTGACTCGGACAGC
The DNA here is from genome assembly GCA_036245525.1 of Semisulcospira habei. Taxonomy (NCBI): domain Eukaryota; kingdom Metazoa; phylum Mollusca; class Gastropoda; family Semisulcospiridae; genus Semisulcospira; species Semisulcospira habei. The sequence continues at coordinate 33,773,504 of BTPG01000001.1, read as the reverse complement.
TCACTGTCTGGGGAAGAAAAACGAAAACAAGAAAACATTAAGTGATTAACAAGCAAAAAGCGCCACAGTCTTTGTTATCGGAGAAGATAAGGTACAAAAGATCAGATGTCCAATAATATCGAGCCCACTACGCGGATGAATGGCCATGTTTCACAAATTTCAAACATGGCAAGTACTTCATACGGTGCATGTTGTGAGAATGCAACTTTCAGTGATTTCTTTTTCTTTCACGTTGCTACTGAAAACTTTGCTATGCTACTGAAAACTGGGCCTTCTGATACTGATGTCAAAAAAATGGGGTAGGCAGGTCTGATACCAGTATGAATGAAGCCAGTATGTGTTAATTATCATGACTCTCGGCTTCTGCTGGGCTCATGAGGGTCTTTGCCTCTTGCATTCATTTACACAAATTACGGTCAAACCTGCGTAAGGTGACCACCCAAGGGACTGTACAAAATGTGGTCACCTGGGACACGCGGTTATGTAAGTTGCAGTAAGAAGACAGTGTAACGAAAAATGGGTGGGTCACAATGGGTCACTTAGACAGGCTTGACTGTGTTGTTCACTGTGTTCTCGCAGTCAAGGGGTTCACATGATGCTGACACATGGAGGGTCCGATGACCCATTTGGACCCTTTGGACCTTACTGCTACTTGCATAAGGTACAAAATTAGACTGAAAAGAGACTGAATGCATGATAATTGTTTTGTTTCAGATGATGAATGCAGGGATCTGCTAGAGATTTCCACTCCCCCCTCCCCCCTGCTCCCCCCTTCCCCCCTCCCCCCTGCTCTCCCCCCCCCTGCTCCCCCCCCCCCTGCTCTCCCCCCCCCCCCTCCCCCTCTATTTAGATATAGAGTTTGATCGGCAAGAGGTGTAGATTGTCGTGCCCCTGATGTCGGTAGAGGGAGAAAATGAACAATCTGCGGATGCTCGTGTGGGCCTATATCTCTTGTAGTTTAGGTTGCGTTTTGCGGCATGGCAGTGATGGCGTTAATCCATGTGTGATGTTTTGCAGTTTGCAGGCCCAATGCTTGTCCATATCATCTTGCTGGAGCTGGCGATAACTAAGCCCCCACAGTCTCGGCTTCTGCAGACCCAAGTTGCTGTGGCTGTAGCTGCTACACAGACACAGCAGACGCCATCACGCCTCAAAAGAAAACGGTTGGTCTTTTTGTTTCTTCCAAAACATTACCGATGACATGACTTTATGGAAGTGTCTAATACTTACTCAATTCTAGCTTAAGAACCCGTTGTGTTAACACACAACCCGGGAGGCACTCGGGGAACCCCGAGTGGGGCCGAGAGTTGTCTCCCGTTACTGCCCATCCGGTTCCAGGTCACGAGGTGACTAACCAGTCAGTCTACTTAGGCTCACACCGTTCAGACGTGTTTGCTCTAGCCTAAGGACTTTGAAGCTTCGACTGGTTCGGACACTTGGCTTCTTGTACTGCTGCTTCGTCGTCCCTACCTGTGCCCTGTGTGGGTCTGCTGGTCCCCTCATCGTTAGCTGCTGCCCTCTCCTGCATCTTGGGTTGTGGGGCTGCTCGGGGAGCTTTGCTGGGACTTCGCCCGCGTTCGCTCCGTGGGTGTTTTGGACGTTTCTTCCCCCGTTCCCGCTCTTGCGGAAAGGTAAGGTAGCTGGGTTGGCCCTCGGCTGCCTCCCGGGCTGGGCGCCTGTTCGAGTAGGAATGAGGACAGTCTTCATCTTCGCTGTAACTTTCGCACCAAATTCTCTCTTAGCTTGGCAGGGCCACGTGCCCGCGCGCACTCGCCTTTCAGCTGATTGGTGTAACAAGTTTGGCGCTTGCTTGCTGGCTTGTACCTTGTGTGTTGTGTGGGGATACATTATGCGTCCATGGCTTGCTTAGCTCCATTGCGTTGGTAAATGTTGCTGTGCCAGACACTTGCTTCATGCCTGTACCTGTCATGACATGCTTGATTTTTGTTGTACATAATGCGTCATATGCTCGCCTTAGCTTGGCGGGGACCCACGTGCCCACGCCCTGTCACCATTACGTTGGTAATGTTGCTGTGCCAGACGCTTGCTTCATGCCTGTACATGTCATCACATGCTTGAGTTTTGTTGTACATGATGCGTCGTATGCTCGCCTTAGCACCCACTATGCTCTCCAGACCAAGGGTGGCTGCCACGCGTGTAAAATGCAGGGAGGTACTCAACGGGGAAGAAACACACTTGGAAAGACGGGTACAACACATTGTTAATATTCGGGTAAATACCCTTTGGCAAAATGGACAGAGAGATTAGCCGTGACTTGTCTTCATTCGCAGATGGTATGTCGCAAAGATAGTATGCTTGCCTGTTACGTGGTGGAGTTGTAGTCGTAGTATGATAAACACACCAGACGCACGCACGTAAGGTTCTTCTAAATAAACTTCATTCAGCTGCAATCCGTCACACGTGGCTTAAGGATGTAGACAATACTGGAGTAACAGTTCCAACAATATTTTAATTCAGCGATGCGATCTCCATACAATGCAGTTCCAAATGCACCAACACTGATACAAAGTCTCTTCTGCAAATATCCACACTGTCGATACAAAGTTCCTCACACAATGTACACCACACTGTTACGCTGTATCTCTCACAATGTACACCCTATATGGGCCACGTACCTACGATAACTGTGTGTCTCTACAACTGACAATGCAAGACAATGTATATTCGCGCTCTCCTAGCACCAACGTTATATAGTAAGACACTTTCTAGAATAATCCAAGAAAATCATTCAACGCAACCAATCAAAATAATCTACATAACCGGAACTCAAAAATATTAATAAAAAAAAAACTTTCTAGAAAACGACAATAGGCTACACAAATTTGGCTGCTCACTTCAGCTCCAAATCCTTGGTAAAATGACATCTCACAAAAGTATGCCAGGCAGTTCACAAACTAGTCGGAAACTTCAAGAACTACCACGATCCTTCATAACACACAAGAAAACGGCTGACGGCTTCACGCGCACAGTAAACAACTTGTTGCTAAATGTCGCCAATTTACCAACGTCGCACATACGAGGTCAGTAGACAGTGCGACCTTTCTAGAATGTTCTGGACTAAATTTAGCGTATCATAACGAAGTGAATTCCGCTCTGAGCGACCGAAAGAAAATGTTACTTAAAAAGGTACATGAATCATAACCATGATAGCTTAAATAAATATCAGATCGTTTCCTACGATTAACACATGTATGCTCTCACAGGACAACACAACCACAATCGTAACATTGCCTTACCTTGGCGGGGCCCCCCGTGCCCGCGGCCACTAGCTTACGGGGATGGATTTTGCAGGCCCAGACGCTTACTGACAGGTTTGTACCTTGCTGTTTTGTGCCTTTTTGTGTTGTGAAGGCTCACCTTACCAAGGCGGGGTCCCACAGGCCCTCGCCCGCGTGCCTTAATAATAATAATAATAATACAGGTTGTTGTGTGTTGCAGTGGCCTGGTTGATGACCTGCACGCAATGCAGAGGGTTCCAGTGGCTGTCAGATTACCACAGGTCTGTCTCCCTTGCACCGGATGCGCCTCCGACCATGCTTGCGACACCTGCTCCACCTGGCCTGAGCTGCGGTGGTCGCAGTTATGGAGTGTACAGACGCGAGCGACCGGCACCTGTGTGTGATCCGAATCCAGTCGAGGCGCCATCCCCTGTGCTCTGCGGACTGGCCGCATGAGACCGCACCGACCTTATGGAAAAGACGCCACACCGGACGGGGGAGCCTAGCGCTCGGAGCGGGACTGCTTTCAACGCGATCGCTCCCAGAAGGGAGCCCGCCTGGACATAGCCTACTGACGGGCAGAGAGCCCGCCTCACTGAGCCCAGTTCGGAGAGACGCGTCATGCGCCGTCCCATGTCCACTGTCAGTCCTCGCTTGTCTCCAGGAAAGCCCTCTGACTCTTACGGGGAGTCACTTCGCCGGCAGAGAGCCCGCCTCATTGAGCCCGGCTCGGAGAGACCTTTACCTACGCGTCCAACGACTTGGGGCAGGAGCCTTGCGCTCGGAGCAGGACTGCTATCAACGCAATCGCTTCCTGGAGGGAGCCCGCCAGGACAAAGCCACTTGTCGGCAGAGAGCCCGCCTCACTGAGCCCGGCTCGGAGAGACGCGCCACACGCCGTCCCATGTCTTCTGTCAGTCCTTGCTTGTCTCCAAAAAGCCCGCTGACTCTTACGGGGAGTTACTTCGCCGGCTGAGAGCCCACCTCATTGAGCCCGGCTCGGAGAGACCTTTGCCCACCCATCCAAAGACTGGACAGTTCAGAGCCCTCACGCCACTCCAGCTCTCCGTCTCCGCGGTTCCCGCTAGCCGACCTCTTCGTCGCGTACGGACACCGGTTTTGCCCTGGACGAAGTACTCATCTCATCGCCACCACGCTTCCCACGGTTGACTGCCCGCCGTCTTCCTCCGCTCAAGAGGAGGATCTCCACCGGTGGACGCTGGAAGACAGGTGAGGAGTTCATGTCCCTGCCGCAGCCTCCTGGCCTTCGTGACCTGCGCCACGACTGCTCAGCGCATCTCCTGTTGGGTTCTGGGACTCCGAATTCTTCGCCGTCTGTAGGGGTCCAGCCGGACTCGACATTGCCTTCGTCAGGACTGGTACTTGGGACCCTCCCAGGCGCTCGTCTGCCCTCTGCCTGCTGTGGATCCGTGCCCGGCCCTGCAGTTGGACTAGATTGCCTCGGTCGTCCGTTACACCCTAGCCTGCGTGGGATTTTGGGAGCTCCTGACCCAAGCCTTCGTCCCCGCTCCGTGGACACCCGGCTCCCCTACTTGATTCCACCCTCGGAATCCTACTGGCTCGCGGAAGCGGCCGTCCGGGCAGCGTATCTCGCGTCGGTCAACGCCTCCAGCTGCGACCTGTGACGTCGGGATCCCGTGTTGCTGACCTGCCGCGGAATGCCCCCCGTGCTGAGGACTTAGCTACGCGTGCTCCCCTGGGTGGCCTCCCCTCTTCAGTGCGACCGGGCAGACCGGAGGATACATCTCGGACCGTTGGCCTCGCAAGACACCTCCATTTCGCTTCACGCCGCCCGCTAGGCCGTGGTTCTCGCCCTGCGGACTCTGGACCAGCCGTACAGCTCGGGGACTACGCGATCAGTCTGGACCTTCCGACGTTATCTCCAGATCCCATACGCTCGGCCTCCAGGAAGTATCTCCGGTGCACCTGCGACGGAGTAGTTACCAGTTCTGGCGCTGCGTTCGGTCTCAGCCTCAGCTACAGCTGCACCTCCTGCTTTTCTGGCGTCCCTCCTCAGGCGATCTGTCCGCCATGGTACCCGTGTCCTCGTTGATTCGCCCCCACCTCCTGTATTGGACGGACACATGGTGGCATGCTTCGGGAGTCCCCCGGACCGCTCCGCCTCCTCAACTCTCCCTGTGTGTCAATGCAAGTCTTGCTGGTTGGGGAACCCACCTGCTACCGCGGTTCCTCACGACGTCCGGCCACTGACCTCCGAGTTCGCGGACAAGCACATCATCTGGTTGGAGCTGCAAGCAGTCTGGCAAGCCCTCATCGCGTGGGAGGAACAACTCAGTCACCAGGGACTGCTCGTCCTCTTCGACAACGCGACAGTGATGGCCTACATCCAGAAACAGGGCGGGACGTGCTCACCCGACCTATGCATGCTCCTCTACTGTCTGATGCGCTGGTGCGAGGACCGCAACATTTCCCTCCATGCTCGACACCTTTCCGGCCGGCTGAATGTCTTGGCCGACTCTCTCTCCTGACACGGCCAGTTGCTACACACGGAGTGGACCCTATGCCAGGACATCTTTCGGATGATCTGCGCGCAAGGGGAGACGCCAATGGTCGACCTGTTCGCCACGAGGTGGAGCCACCAGCTTCCCCTATTGTCTCCCCGATCCCAGACTCTCTGGCCTGGGCATTCGACGCACTGTCCATTCCGTGGGACGGACTCATCGCCTACGTGTACCCCCCGACAGTCCTCGTCCCCAAGGTCCTCCTCAAGCTTCGGGGATGCAATGTGGTCGTCCTACTGGTCGCCCCATTCTCTTGGAGCCAGTCCTGGACCACCGTCCTTCTCAGCCTCGCCACGGACCCCCACTGCTGCTTCCCGCACCCCGCACAATGCTTAAGCAACCGCGACAATTGCTGTTTCACCCGTGCCCGGAACGCCTACTCCTTCACGCTTGGAGGTTGTGCGGCAGGCCCTCGCCGCTAGAGGCTTCTTGAGTGCAGCAGTAGAAGCTATCGCTACAGCCCGCAAACCCTCGGCACGACGCGTCTACGAGAGAAGATGGCGAGTACTGTGCTCCTGGTGCGACGACCATCGCCTCACCCCCACCGACCTAACTAACCCCCAGCTCGCGGACTTCTTCCTCCGGCTCTTCGGAGACCAACGATTGGCCCCGATTACCATCAGGGGGTACTTGTCCATGATTGCCGACACCTACCGGCACCTCGGCCGCCCGGACCCCGGCGCTTGTAAAGGACATCGCCGACCTTATAACTCACTTCGGCCTGCAGCGTCCAGTGCCCCGTTTGCTCATTCCTCACTGGGACCTACCCTGGGTACTGACTTGGCTGAACACTGCCATATTCGAACCGCTGCCTTTGGCCCGCTTGCGGATGTGACTCGTAAGACATGCTTCCTGTCGGCTCTTGACACGGCGGCCCGAGTTAGTGAGCTACACGCGCTGTCAGTGCACCCTGCCTGCCTGCAGTTTCGAGCAGATGGTGCCGTACAGCTGCTTACGGACCCGGCCTTCATTGCCAAGACCAGGTCTCCTTTGACCGCGCCATAGGTGATCACCTTAAGGCCGCTGAGAGGGACGAACTTCCCGCAGGAGATAAGGCAACAAGATCCTGTGCGAGCCCTACACGTGTACCTACGCCGAACCAAAGCCGTCCGGAGAGGACGCGCACGCCTCTTTCTGCCGTTAAAGCCCGGCAGAACTGACATAACAGCCCAGACGATCTCTTCTTGGGTACGCTGGGTCATACGGTCCGCCTACCAGGACCTCTCCCCGCAGGGAGCGAAGAGGCTAAAGATACGTGCACATGAGGTATGCGCCATGGCCACGAGCGTCACGTTCGACCAGAACTGCGCTGTCAATGACATCGTGGCTGCAGTGGGCTGGCGGGCAGAATCAACCTTCGCCCGCCTCTACCTCCGGGATCTGGCAGGCCAGCGAGACAGCCTCGCACTGGTGGGGGACATCACTGCGGCGCAACACTCCCTCCCGGCGCCACAGGCGCCGTTGGTATACACCTACCTAGGGTTGTCGGGAGCTTGCGGCAGGGAGGATGGCTCTATTGGCTCTTGGGGTGCTGAAGCGCGGCACTCTCCTCCTTATCGCAATTCTTCCATAAAGTCATGTCATCGGTAATGTTTTTGAAGAAACAAATTCATTTTTCTCTGAAAGGTATTTTTTCGAAAAATACTTACCGATGACATGACTCGTACGACCCTCCCACCTGCCCCGCTTGCCACTGGTGAGCTAAGTATCCTGACTGGTTAGTCACCTCGTGACTCAGAACCGGATGGGCAGTAACGGGAGACAACTCTCGGCCCCCCTCGGGGTTCCCCGAGTGCCTCCCGGGTTGTGTGTTAACACAACGGGTTTTTAGGCTAGAATTGAGTAAGTAGTAGACACTTCCATAAAGTCATGTCATCGGTAAGTATTTTTCGAAAAATACCTTTTAGAGACAAATGAATTTTTCGCTTTCCTATGCCACCTGCAAGAAAGAAAAAAATGTTAGCTCCTGATATGTTTTAGTTGTGTTCTATATGACATTTTGACAAAGCTTAACCACATGGCCGCATTTCCAAACTTTTGGAGGTGTCATCTAACAACTATGTACCAGATGTAGGAGATGAATTGATCATGATAATTCAAGGGTAGTGCCTGATGAGCTTGGCGCCTGAAGGTGCCAAGCTCATCTGGCACTACCCTTAAATTATCATGATCAGTCCATCTCCTGCTGCAGGGGCCTGGGGTTAACCTTTTGCACATTCTTTCTGCATTATCCTTTCTTCTTTTGTGTTTGTATGTGTTGCAGACCTGATGCTCCCAGTCAGAAGGAGAGTAAGAAGTCGAAAATCTCGTCTTTACCAAGTGTTTTTGGAGAAGACCATGGAAATTCTTGACAAGCAAATAGATCAGGTCAGTCGCCTGGTCATTGTTTTTTCAACACTTTCATTTGTGCTAGTAGAAAATGTACAAAGTTGTCTTGCAGGGGAGAAAAATACAAAAAACAACTTCAAAATGGGCGTTTAACTGTGAGGCCTACTCTGGTAGTTCAGGTTGAAGTTCACCAGCTTTGGTACTGTTGAGTGATGAAGGTTGAAGAATCTGTATGTTGGTCTGAAAAATCATTAACCCTTTAGCTGTGAGAAGCACTTTTTGTCATGATGATTCCTCTAGAAATCATCGCGACAAAAAGTGCTGCCAAAAGGTCAAACTGCGTGTGTTGGCATGACAGTGGAGTGTTGTCCTTTTTAACGCCTCTGCTGCCTGTGGGCCCAGACCATGTTTCTGAAATCTTTGTAAGTTAAGCAGCAAAAAGCCCCAGCTTTCCAGGGAACATGGATACAAAGTGGTGTTAACAAGAGGCATAGATCCTCGTGAGTCCCAGCAACTGAAGGGGCTCATGATGATCTGTCTCTTCCAGTTGGATTGCATGTTGTTTCCTCAAAATCTATACCGATGGCATTACTATATGGAAATACCCCTTAGTTTACTGATTTCAGCCTAAGAACCACTTGGTGCGTTCCTACACAACAAGGGACCCAACTCTAGGAGTTGTAGCCAAGGACCATGTGTAGTCTCCCCTCCCTCCATAAGGTCGTGTGAGCAGTTTGCTCCCGCCAGTCTTGCCCTTAGCTTCCTGCGAGAACGGTTTACCGGCTTCTGCTTCCCAGCTGATTTTTGGAATTTCCTTCTTCGGCTTCAGTATGTTCAAGTTTCAACTAGAAAAGGGCTAAGAAGATGGCGAGGTAAGGCCTCGGGTTATGCCTACGGGAAGGCCATCTTGATTTACGGTGGCGTCGGCATACCCCGGGGAAATTGACGAATTTCAAGGACTCGACTGGGCTTAGCCCTCGGTTAGTGTGGTGAGTGGTTTCACGGGGCCGGTCGTTAGTGGCCCCGTGTGGTTGCATTCATGGCATAGTGCTTTGTGTTGCAGTACACAGTTATGCACCTGTAGGAAGTGTAAGGGCTTCCAGTGGCCGATGGACTCGCACGAGCTGTGTTTCCTCTACCCGTACCTGTGGAGAGTGCGCCACATGGAAGAAGCAGAAATGGTCCCAAAATTGTAGGGATTCTATCGGTGGGAACGGCCTGCGGCTAAGACCAGGGACGCTACCAGGCCATTGGCAAGGGACCGGTTGGCGCGAGACCCTCTAGCAACCCTGCTCCGCCAAGCCCCACAGCTCCGCTCCGTCGAGCGATGTCAGAGATAATTGGACCTTCGTCTTGCCGGGTGCTCAACTCGCTCCCCGTTGGCCCTCACATAGTGATGGCCGGGAGAGTCCGCACAGTCTCGCATGGTCCTCCAGCAGGGATGACCAAGACCTTACCGCCCGTCTCGCATGGTCCTCCAAAAGGGATGACCGAGACTTAAGAGCTCACCAAGGAGAGCTCAGGCTGGGAAAAGAAGTCAACGGCGGACTTCAGCCTCTTCCAGCGCGCGGCGGAGCTCACCTAGCGCTGAGGCTCGCTCGAGACGGCACAGACGGAGCGGCAGCTACAGCCCGTCACCTTCTCATCGGTCTCCACCCTCCGGGAGTAAAAGCGAGAGTCTTGTACTTGTGATTTTATATCAGATAACTCGGAAGAATATAATGCCCCTTTTACATTTTCAGAATGCAGCAAGTCATGCAGAAATGTAATGACTCTGCTGCTGGACTAGATACCATCCACTATCAGCTCCTAACACATCTGCCTGATGATTCACTCCTTGTACTTCTCCAGGCATTTAACCATATCTGGATAACCGGTCATTTTCCGCCATCTTGGCGCCAGGCTGTAGATGTGCCAATCCCCAAGCCTGATCCTTCCGACCCTGGCCACTTCCGGCCTATAGCTTTGACATCGTGTTTATGTAAAACTATGGAACGCTTGGTCAACGCCTGCCTGGTGTGGCATCTTGAGTCACAGGGTCTCATCACAGACCTCTAGTGCGGTTTCCGGCGCTTCCATAGTACAACTGACCATCTTGTCCGCTTTGAGTCTTTTATCCGAGATGCTTTTGTCAACAAGCAGCATGTCTATGCAATTTTCTTTGATCTTGAGAAGGCATAAGACACTACCTGAAAGTACGGTATAATGTCTGATTTGTCGGACATAGGTTTTAAAGGGTACCTGCCCGTTTTTATTCACAATTTTTTTGTCTAAATGTTCGTTCCATGTCCGTGTGGGCTCCACTCTCTCTGACTCCTTTGAACAGGAGATGGGTGTCCTGCCGGGCAGCATTCTATCTCCTGTTTTATTTAACATTAAAATAAATAACATTGTAAAGGCCGTCAAGGATGATTCTGAATGCTCTTTGTTTGTGGACGACTTTGCTTTTTGTGCACGAGGTCGAGGACTTGCTTCCCTTGAGAGGCGTTTGCAGCTGTGCGTTGATCGCCTCCAGGGGTGGTTGTCTCTTGACGGATTCAGGTTCTCGCCCTCCAAGACAGTCTGTGTGCATTTTACTAACCAGACAAAATTTTGTGCAGAACCTAGCCTGAGCATTGCTGGAGTGCCAATTAAGGTGGCCGAGGAGGCAAAGTTTCTGGGGGTCATCTTTGACAAAAGACTGACCTTCTGCAACCATATTAATTAACTTAGAACCTCTTGTCAGAAGACCCTTGATGTTCTTCGTGTCGTTGTTTGTACTGACTGGGGTGCTGACCGCATTGTCTTACTTCGACTGTACCTGGTCCTTGTTCGGTCCAAACTGGATTGCGGCTCTGTGGTATATGACTCCATTTCCAAGTCTGTTCTACAGCGTCTGAACACAATTCACCATCAAGGTCTGCGAATATGTCTGGGAACCTTCAGGACATATCCAGTTCCTAGTCTGTATGCCGAGGCAAGGGAGCGAGGGCGCAGGAACAGACCACCCACTGCTGGTGCAGATTAGAGAGCTCTACGCAGACTTGATGAAGGAATATTATGATATCATTTTTATTTGGGTCCGGGGCCATGTGGGCATCGAAGGCAACAGGATCGCAGATTCTGCTGCCAACAGTGCCCACAGTGACCCTGTTCCTGACACACAGACTGTTTATAGTGATTTTCATAGCCCGCGAGTGGCAGCCCGAGGAGGGGAAGAAGCTGAATGAAGCTTTTCCTACAGTGTCCGATATTCTACTTTGAGGAGACTGTCCTTACTCGGCTCCACATACGATGTGGAGCCGAGTAAGGACACATCGTATGTGGAGCCGAGTATGTTACGCACTCTTACTTACTTAAACAGGATGAGCGTCCATAGTGTTTTGCCTGTGATGAGCAGTTTTCTGTTCGACACTTTTTGCTGTATTGTGCCGATCTAATTGACACGAGATAAAAACACTTCACAGCAGACTCCTTGAAGGTTTTGTTCTGGGATGTTCCCCCGGACAAAATTTTCAATTTCTTGAGAGAATGCAATATTTTTAACAAGATCTGAGCTTTCATAGATTATGTGAGTTTCTTTATTTTTTATTTTGGCCTGACATATTTTTAAGATATATTTACATCTTGTCTTAAGACCTCGCTTTTAGTCTGGCTGACCAGATTTTTACTCATCCCGCCGTGAGATGGCCTTAGTCGCCTTCTCGGCGTTAAACCCAAATAACTAACTCGTAGTGTACGCTTATCCTCCCTCAGTGCTAGTGCCCAAGGTCCTTCTCAAGCTCCTGGGATGCAACACGGTCCTACTCCTTGTCGCCCCATTCAGTTGGAACAGGAGTTGGGACGACATCTCTTGAGCCTCGCCACAGACCCTCCTCTCCGGCTCCCCACGCCTCGCACGATGCTGAAGCAACCCAGGCAGAATCTCTTCCACCCTTGCCCGGAGAGACTACTTCTTCACGCCTGGAGGTTGTGCGGCAAGCTCTCGCAGCATGAGGTTTCTCGAATGCAGCAGTGGAGGCGATCGCTGCAGCCCGAAGACCATCCACCCTCCGGGTGTACGAAGGAAAGTGGAGGGTCCTACAGTCCGAGCGCCTCTCCCCCACGGCACTTGTTCTTGTGGCTGTTCAGAGAGCCGAACTTGGCCCCGATCACCATCAAAGGCTATCTCTCCATGGTTGCAGACACTTGTCGGAACTTGGGCCTACCAGACCCGGGAGCGTGCAAGGACCTCTCAGACCTGATGTCCCACTTCGAACTCCAGCGTCCGGTTGCTCACTCTCTCATTCCACGCTGGGACCTCCCTTGGGTGTTAACCTGGTTGAACTCCAGTTAGTTCGAACCTCTTCCCTTGGCCCGCCTCGCGGACATGACCAGGGAGATTGTCTTCCAATTGGCCCTCGCCACAGCGGGCAGAGTTAGCGAGCTGCATGCCCTGTCGGTGGATCTGGCTTGCCTACAGTTCAAGGCCGATGGATCAGTACAACTCCTGACCAACCCTTCCTTCATGGCCAAGAATAGACTCCCCTCGGCCACGGCACAGGTGATGAGTATCTGCCCGCTCACATGCTTTGACTGGTCCCAGATGTCCCGACTGCAGGACCCGGTCCGAGCGTTGAAAGTTTACCTGCGCAGAGTAAAGCCCATCAGGAGAGGCCGCACTCGCCTCTTCCTACCCTTGGCCCTGGGCCGAGCTGACATTTCCGCCCAGACAATCTCGTCCTGGTTGCGATGTGTCATCCGCTCCGCATACATGGATATCTCCCCGGAGGGGGCTAAGAATGCGGATATGGGTACACGAAGTCAGAGCTGTCGCTGTGAGCATTGCTTTCGACCGCAACTGCGCAGTCAGACATCGTAGCTGCTGTCGGGTGGCGAGTAGAGTCCACCTTCACCCACTTCTATCTCCGAGACCTCTTCGGCCAACAAGAAAACCTGGCTCTTGTCGGAGAACTCTTGGCAGCGCCACTCCTTCCAGGCGCTTCAGGCGCCATAGGTAACACTTAGCTGAAATTGTTGGGAGGTTGCCCCTTGAGGCTAAGCTTATAGCAGTGGTGGGGTTTTTGGGGTGGCACTCTTCTCCTTTTCGCTATTCTTACTTATAGTAATGCCATCGGTATGGCTTTGAGGAAACAAATGTATTTTTCTCTAAAAGATATTTTTTCAAAGAATACTTACTTTTAGCATTACTCAAAGGTCCCTCCCACCTACCCCGCTTGGCGCCACTACGCTTAGAATAAGACTGGCGGGTGCAAACTGCTCACGTGACCTTATTGAAGGAGGGGAGGGTACCCAAGTTCCTTGGTTACAACTCCTAGAATTGCATCCCTTGATGTGTAGGCACACACCAAGGGGTTCTTAGGCTGAAATCGGTAAGCTAAGGGGTATTTCCTTATAGTAATGCCATCGGTAAGTATTTTTCGAAAAAATATCTTTCAGAGAAAAATACATTTTTCTTGGCAGTGAAGAGGTTATCAAGCATTCAGCCTGGCTTTTAACCCTTTTAGCCCCAGATCCCTACAGCAGGAGCAGGCACCAAGATAATCTGGCACTACGCTTGAATTATCATGGTCAAGCCATCACCTGCAACTGGTACATAGTCGTTAGGCAACACCTCCAAAATTTGAGAAATGGGACCTTGGGGCTAAAAGGGTTAAAGGGATGTTTTTGTCTGCTGACAGTTCATTATCAGATAGACTGTTGATCCCTATGAAGGGAAATAAGTTATCTGATCCAAAATACGGTCTTCATCTCACTTTTTTATGTCTTCTAGACGAACCTAATTGCAGTGCTGGTGGCTGGGAGTTTGATCACAGAGGTTGGTGCCCGATGTGTGATAGAAATCAGCACGACCACTGGCGACAACAGGTGAGTTGGTGCATGTTAACCCAGTCACTGCCAGCGCCAGTGGATTCAGATTTTGTCTTTGAAATCGTAGATTCCCTAGTCATCCAAGGATCATGGATACACTGGTTTCAGCAAGAGGCAAGGATCCTTATGAGCCACCGCAGCTGTATAGTTGGAGTTGCTCATGAGGATCCGTGACTCTTGCTGAAACCATTTGGGTGGTGTTCACTTTTTCTTGGCAGTGAAGGGTTTAACCTGTTCAGTGCCAGCTATCAGAGGTTGGTTCTGCAATCTTCGTTGATTCAACACACAAAAAAACCTAGCTGTCCCAGGAACAAAATGGTGTCAGCAAGAGGTATATATCCTCATGAGCCCCCACAACTGCGAGGACTCGAGGATCTATACCTCTTGCAGTTGGGTCGTGTTCAGATGTTCTCAGCACTGAATGGGTTAACCCCTCCAGGGCTTCTGTTTTCACAACAGGTTAAAGGGTCTGTAGACCCCCAGGTATAAATTTTATAGGGTTGTGGTGAAGCTCTATGCGCATGCATAGAGTTCACACAGGGTTTTTTGTATGGTACGGTTTTGTCAGTGGTTTGTCTTGTGACAAATATTCCGTGTATGCACGAGGCCACGAGGGACAGCGTTTTGCACGGGATTTTAGGGAGAGTTCAGGCGAACAGATCTGTAGGGAATTTAGTACGGGGCTATACTGTCAGTGTGGACAGACGTGTGTGAGATTTCCTAGCCCGTATTCCAAGACTCGGAAACCTAGAATTCAGGTATGATTTTATATATATTATTAACAGCTACTGAGTTGAAGATAGTATGCATTAGTAAGAATTAATTCGGTTGTGTAGAATTGACTGGTTTGGTTCAGTTATGTTGTTTTGGACTTGGTTGAGATAACCGGTGATGTTCCTAGGTAGTTAATTACCGAGATGGATAACTAAGGAATGTGAGGTGTGTATGCCTAAGTCGTTACGAAGGTAGTACGTGGTTAAGTATAGTCTTTTCCAATGTATGGAATAATGTATGGCGAGTGTCAGGTTATAGTCTCAATATAGTGACAGAGTTATGGGGTTTTGCGAAGTAGTTCATGTTATGAAGCACGTGTGTGTGTGAATGAATGTGTGAGAGTTATTTGTATCAGCCAGGTTACGTAATGTATCTCATATCATCCAATATGTGTGTGTTTAGCAAGTGTTATGATATTAGGACTATATTGTACAGAGTTCTTGTGTGGAGCGGAGTGACGTGACGCCGAGACGTCGGTCAACAGAGGCTACCGCCGAGGGACCTTCTGCGAGGACATTTCTTCACTCAGGGAGTGAGCAACCGGTGCCTAGACACCCGGGTCAGCAGGGACTG
The DNA here is from genome assembly GCA_036245525.1 of Semisulcospira habei. Taxonomy (NCBI): domain Eukaryota; kingdom Metazoa; phylum Mollusca; class Gastropoda; family Semisulcospiridae; genus Semisulcospira; species Semisulcospira habei. Next base: position 33,758,197 of record BTPG01000001.1, on the reverse strand, counting down.
CGCTACGGAGCGAGTCAAGAAGACGTCCACGGTTCTAGAAACGGGACGACTCGGAAGCGTGCGACGAAAGACCTACATGCCTAGACATGGGAGGACAGAACGTTACCAAGCGAGAACACCAGTAAAACAGGTTGGATTGTGAGAGACAATTAACTAGCCTGGCGTTTACATTGTGTATGTGTATGCGGTGTTGATGTCTTTGTAGTGAGAAGGGGTGTTGTACATAATTTTGATAGTGTTTTCATTGTTTTATTTATATAAAGGTCCATAGTAGAAAGGGAGCTAGTGTGTTGAGTTTTACCGTGTGAATGCGCCCGACTGAGTCAGTTGTGTGAGAGTCTGTACGTGCGACTGGGGCAAGTCTGCGTGCGTTACAAGGGTATATAACGAGCATAATAGAGGGTCCGCAAATTTATTTAAAAACAAGAAAGGCAAAGCCATTATGGCTCACATGTATGACCGATCTACGTATGCGTGACCTTTATGACAAGGGCTGGCTTCTGCAGCAGCAAAATCCACGTTTTCTGAAAATGTAAGCATTTTTCACACGTCAACCCCCCCGTGACCCCTTGACCTTTGTGATGAGTCGACTAAATTAGTATGCATACAGAGATGCCAACACTTCTGGTTTCGCCGTATTTTCTTATGCCAAAATTAATTTCTTACGGTTTTACGGCCAAATAAAATATCTTCCGGCGAAAAAAAGCGCTGAAATTGTCCGGTAAAGATGTTACCAATTTCTCGCTGACTTTGCTGCTATTATACCGCCGAGCCATCGCGTTTCCCTCAAGATAAATAATGAGGCAATCAGAAGTGTCCTCTGATTAGTGCAACCAATCGGAATCCGAAATATGCATGATCGGAAATAGTGTGATTTCAGAGTAGTTCTTGGGATTTTGCTATCGCCCGATACTTCCGGTAGAAAATGGTGATGAGAAAGGATATTGTTCAAAGACAGAGTGCTGTTTAGTGTGATCATCTGACCATGATCTGGTAAGCACATTACATTTTTACAGGGCGGATCAGGGGTGCTATAACAAATTTTCTTTTTGGGGGTGTTTGGTTGTTCGATAGTTGCCGAACGGTGTACATGTGACCTTGACCTTTGTGAGAGGTCACTCAAATTGGTATGTTTAGAAAGGTCTTACCACAAAGTATCCTTGGACCAAGTTTGAAGAATGTGGCTTGAATAGTCTCTGAGAAAATGCCAACGTTAAAGTTTACCACGGACGACATACGACGGACGGACGACCACTGGCCCAAAACATACTCACTTTTGCTTCGCACGTCAGCCAAAAACTGCATCATCTGTATGTTTTTTAAAAAAAATAAATTAACTCATTTCGCTATCTCCTCTTTAAATTTGTCGTGATGGTGTGTGTGTGTCTTTTCCATGATACTGATTTTTTAACTGTTGAGCTATCGTGCAAAATCCTGTCTCCCTCTCCCTCTCACAGAAAAACTGATATATGTATTTATCTGTATGATCATTTGATAATGTATTGTAACAGAGAATATAAAGGCAGTCACCTTTTTGGTCTGGATTGCTTAACAGAGAATATAGCCTTTTCTGATGAATGCAAATTGGCAACCGAAGTCTGACTTGTCAAAACTCTGTGTGTGTGTGTGTGTGTGTGTGTGTGTGTGTGAGAGAGAGAGAGAGAAAGAGAGAGAGAGAGAACTAGTGTACTTAAAAGTTGGTTTCAACCCATTTAACCCGAAAGACATATTTCTCCAATTTTAGAGCTTTTGCCTAATACCTGTGTACCAGAAGATGGATCGACCACTACTAAAACAACTGACAAACTTATTTCTGTTCAAATTTCTGGACTTGCTTTTTGAGTTTGCCTCCATGCACATTGTGCATGTCATCCGTGTGCCATCGTGCTTTAGCCATGGAAATACACACAGCCATGAACTCTGAAAACTGTGAATCGCAGCGGCGGTGCCACACATGGCCCAGGGGTATCGTTTCTGGTACTGTCGCTTGTCCATGGAGACGGTGGTGTCGAAGTGCAACTTTCTTCTAACAAACCATAATAGGTGAGGCTAGCGCTGGAAGAAATGTACTCAAACCAAGGGGAATCACAGCGCTGGACAGACAAACAGTTACATCCCCTGCCCCCGCCTATCAGGCACCCAATCGCCAGCCCACAGAGAAATACGCAGGTATAGAATAAGACGATCATTTCCATCCTCTTAATAAGAATGGATCAGGTCTCTTATATAACCCATGTCTTTCTCCGGAACTTAGGAAGTAGGCAGGAGAGACATACATACACAAACATGAAGGTGCGCTACTATATGTGGTCGGGTAAATACCCTGATTTCCCACAGTAGATGCACAGAACATTACACAACAATGTAACGATACAAATTTGCCTCGAGTTATAGATACAAGTACTCACAAACCATAATAGGTGAGGCTAGCGCTGGAAGAAATGTACTCAAACCAAGGGGAATCACAGCGCTGGACAGACAAACAGTTACATCCCCTGCCCCCGCCTATCAGGCACCCAATCGCCAGCCCACAGAGAAATACGCAGGTATAGAATAAGACGATCATTTCCATCCTCTTAATAAGAATGGATCAGGTCTCTTATATAACCCATGTCTTTCTCCGGAACTTAGGAAGTAGGCAGGAGAGACATACATACACAAACATGAAGGTGCGCTACTATATGTGGTCGGGTAAATACCCTGATTTCCACGTAGCAGATGCACAGAACATTACACAACAATGTAACGATACAAATTTGCCTCGAGTTATAGATACAAGTACTCACAAACCATAATAGGTGAGGCTAGCGCTGGAAGAAATGTACTCAAACCAAGGGAATCACAGCGCTGGACAGACAAACAGTTACATCCCCTGCCCCCGCCTATCAGGCACCCAATCGCCAGCCCACAGAGAAAGTTCCGGAGAAAGACATGGGTTATATAAGAGACCTGATCCATTCTTATTAAGAGGATGGAAATGATCGTCTTATTCTATACCTGCGTATTTCTCTGTGGGCTGGCGATTGGGTGCCTGATAGGCGGGGGCAGGGGATGTAACTGTTTGTCTGTCCAGCGCTGTGATTTCCCTTGGTTTGAGTACATTTCTTCCAGCGCTAGCCTCACCTATTATGGTTTGTGAGTACTTGTATCTATAACTCGAGGCAAATTTGTATCGTTACATTGTTGTGTAATGTTCTGTGCATCTACTGTGGGAAATCAGGGTATTTACCCGACCACATATAGTAGCGCACCTTCATGTTTGTGTATGTATGTCTCTCCTGCCTACTTCCTAAGTTCCGGAGAAAGACATGGGTTATATAAGAGACCTGATCCATTCTTATTAAGAGGATGGAAATGATCGTCTTATTCTATACCTGCGTATTTCTCTGTGGGCTGGCGATTGGGTGCCTGATAGGCGGGGGCAGGGGATGTAACTGTTTGTCTGTCCAGCGCTGTGATTCCCCTTGGTTTGAGTACATTTCTTCCAGCGCTAGCCTCACCTATTATGGTTTGTGAGTACTTGTATCTATAACTCGAGGCAAATTTGTATCGTTACATTGTTGTGTAATGTTCTGTGCATCTACTGTGGGAAATCAGGGTATTTACCCGACCACATATAGTAGCGCACCTTCATGTTTGTGTATGTATGTCTCTCCTGCCTACTTCCTAAGTTCCGGAGAAAGACATGGGTTATATAAGAGACCTGATCCATTCTTATTAAGAGGATGGAAATGATCGTCTTATTCTATACCTGCGTATTTCTCTGTGGGCTGGCGATTGGGTGCCTGATAGGCGGGGGCAGGGGATGTAACTGTTTGTCTGTCCAGCGCTGTGATTCCCCTTGGTTTGAGTACGTAACTTTCTTCTAAGCATTTGCGATTATCACTGTAACGATCAGACCGTCGGTGTCGGATTGAAGAATCCGAGTCATTCCAGCTTTCTTTGCTTTTTTTCTGCCATTTGCAACTTCGTGCAGGATCGAAAGTGAAACGCACGATGTGGTATCCCATAATAGTATGAATGGTGACGTCACAGCAAGTAACGCGTTCAGCATATAGCGCGCACGTTGTAATAACATGCTGAAACCACAGTTTGCCCGTCCAGTTACACTCGCACGGACCCCAGACAGCCGCGACCAAGCGTGAGCGGCTAAACGAATCAACTCGTCACTAAAAATAGAATGACTGTCACCTACCTCTGTTAGGTTACGAATGGTGGCACAAGGATGATGCATCTCGGACGCAGATGCACTGAATTTTAGTGCATCTGACTACCCCTTAGTTACATTTTCAGTACGTGATTTTGAGTTTTAATGCGTCATAGACGCACAGACACACAAAACCCCTGCCCCTCGTGCATGCAAACACATACTTCAAAGTTCTTGTGTTTTTGCAAGCACAATGGGGTTTGTTGGTACACGTGTTATCAAAAGTCCAGTGAGTTTCTGCTCCAAAACCTGCATTATTTGAACTCATACGGACTGTGTAGAGTGTGTATACTATTGCAGACAAGGCAGTGCCGAAGATTACCTGAGCACTGACTTGGTGACCAGGCTGTGTGGGTGTTGGCAGAACTGTCTTCTGGGTGGATTGATCACAGGATTCGAACCTACAACCCTGAAGAGAGCCTTGCAGCTCATTACACAGTCTGTTGGCAGCCTGCTGGCATGCAGTGGTAAGTAGAACAACAAGTCAAGCATTTCCATCTAGCGGAGGGTTAGATTGGCAGGGGTACATTAACTCATTGGAGACCTGCGCATCTGGATAAGCGGCATCAAGCCGCGTATCCTAATGCAGCATGTCTCCAATGAGAAAAAAATTAATCATAATCTGTGTCTCTTGTTGGCGGAAGTAATTCCTGTTTACTTACTGTCATGTTTCTTGAATGAGAGAGGGCATTTTAAAGAAAATCTGGAGAAAGTCTTTACACCCATCACCTTTATGATCTGGGCTTTGAAGACATTTTAGTTTGTGGTTAGTGTCCCATGAGAATGGGACCAGAATGTCCAGTGAAGCGAGAACTTACAGATGCTTGGCTGTGGTCTGTCCGTGACATTTTCGCACAGCAGTAAAGAGAAGAGACTTTAATCAGTTAACCCTTTAGCTGTCAGTAGCGCTGTTTGTCGAAGTAATTCTTGCAGGAATCATCTGCCCAAAAAGGGCTATCGACTTTCAAATGGTAATATGATAGTGACCTTCACTTAAGGCCCACTTAACAATGGGTGATTGAGAGGGCTAAATGCACATGCAGTATTTTGTCAGCACACTTACACTTCGATTGTTTTACAGATTTGCTGTCTGTGCCAGCTGGCCTCATACAAGAGATGATGTGGATGCTCTGCCTACCGTGGTTGGCGGTGAGCGGCATTTGTGTGCTGGACTGTCATTTTGGACCTTAAACCCATTTAACCCCATGGACACATTTCCCCAGGAAATGTCGCCTATGTACCTTTGCAGGAGATGGATTGATCATGATAATTCGAGGGTAGTGCCAGATCAGCTTGGCACCTTATGGTGCCAAGCTGATCTGGCACTACCCTCAAATTATCATGGTCGATCCATCTCCAGCTGTAGTGCGTTGGGGCTCAACAGGTTAACTTACAGTTCTAGATTGGTGAACCCACACAGCATGCTGATGGGAGTCAGTGGTATTTACCGAACGACTGCTCGTAAGGTCCAGTTGCCAGTACTTTGGCGCCACCCTTGAACTATCATTGCTGATTTATTCTCAAAACTGTAAAGTCACCTTCAGATGACAGCTCGCTAATTTTGGAATTGTAACCCTAGAGCTCGGTGTGTAAATTTAGAACAGCTGTAATACGTACTATGTTTTCTTGCTGTTTTTAAAACCCTTGTTGTTTTGTCGACTGTATGAAGATATGTGTGTTAATTTGTGTGTTCAGAATGATCCTAGCTGGCAAGACCTTCGCCCAGAGAGAGCTCAGGAAATCGCTCGTCTCAGTCAACAGCTTATTGACAAAATCGGTGAGAAAACGCTCCAGATTTATTTAACCCTTTTCATCCTGATAACCCATTGCTTGAAATAAATTTGACTGATAGTTGAAGGGTGGTGCCAGAATAGCTTGGCGCCTGAGGCGCCAAGCTATTTTGGCACCACCCTTGAACTAAAAATGTTGATCTATCTCCTAATCTGCAATGTAGCCCTCACAGGGCAATTATCAAATTTTACAAAATCAGCCCCAGGATGTAATGTGTTAAGATAAGATAAAACTTTATTGTCATATGTAAAGATACATAAGGAAATCATTAGCCCTGAGGCACTGCAGCAAGTGAAGGATCGACCATGATAATTCAAGAGTAGTGACAGATTACCTTGGTGCCATCATCTGCCAAGCCAATCTGGCACTACCCTTGAACTATCATGGCCGATCAATCTCCTGCAATTAGTAGTTAGCTGGCGACTCCAAAATTTGGAAAATGCGACAGTGGGGTTACACAGGTAAATAATGGGTAAAGGGGCAAAACACAATCTAAACCACTTGCCAAAGTTTGCTATAGGCTGTAATATTTTACGTAGAAAAGGTCTGTTCAGGAGCTTAACCCTTTTAGCCCCAAGGTCCCATTTCTCAAATTTTGGAGGTGTTGCCTAACGACTATGTACCAGTTGCAGGAGATGGCTTGACCATCATAATTCAAGGGTAGTGCCAGATTAGCTTGGCGCCTTCAGGCACCAAGCTAATCTGGCACTACCCTTGAATTATCATGGTCAATCAATCTCCTGCTGCAGGGACTCGGGGGGCTAAATGTGTTAAGAAGCGTTGTTATCTATATCCAGCTTGTATTACATGTGACTTTGTTAGAAGCATGTTGACTGTAATATTTTTCCTGAATCAGATGCGGAGGTGGTTGGGCTGTGTCTGAAAGGCCTGTCGTTGGTTCCCAGAGAAACAGCACCAACCTGGAAAGCTCATGTTCTCAATCAGGCGCTGGTAGGATTGAGATGTCCACTCTTTAGAAAATCTTTTTTGCTCTTCTTCTCCTTTGTACGCAGGAAGGCTTCTTTATTTTCTCAAAATCTTTACCGATGGCATTACTACTAGGAATGGTTCGCTTAGTGTACCAATTTTTGCCCAAAAACTCGTGTACATCACAACCGGGGAGGCGACTCTAGGGAGTCCTTACCAAGATACCTTGAGTAGCCTCCCCTGTCTCCCTATCCGGTGGCGTGCTCACCATTTCCCGCCAGTCTCTTCGCTTAGCTTCACCTAACCGGTCGTGTGCACTTCGCGTGCTCCGACTGTGTATGGTGGGATTACTTTTGTGGACTTGGATTGACGTTGGATTGTACCTTGGACGTGTGTTACTACCTGTGTCTTGTTGAGTGCTTGGATTACCTTCAGTTTCTGAGGATTTACTTGGTGGTTTGGTCTCTGGGGATTACTGGGTCTCGGAACATGACAAGCTAAAGCTTCGGTTACTGCCACAGCCGGCGATTTTCCGGGCGGTGGCATTGACTGGAGACTGTCTGTGTATGTGACCAACCGGGAGCTCGGACCCTCGCAGGAGGCTTTGTCTGTCTTATGTTACAGTACTCAGATGAGGACCCACACCAGGCGTGGCATTCCAGTGGCCTAGCGATGCGCACGATGTCGGCCTTCCATGCACGGCTGCGCTCCCAGTCGGACATGCAACTATGCTTGACACGGGAGGGGGTACGTTGGTAGCAGCTTGGGCGTTTTCCGGACGGAGAGACCAGCACGCAACCCCACAGCGACCGCAGCCTTGTAAGTATCACAGAGAAGGGCCACCACCGACATCGTGAGCTTGTCGGCGCAAAAGGGACCTGCTACCTCAGACTGTGCTGCTCCGCCACAAGCGGATGATAGAGCCTAATAGCAGCCGACGGGACTTGCCCCTCAGTGAAGCCTTGGCACCAGGAGCTCCACCCCGCCTTTCTTAGACCTGGGATATGCCGGACTGCCCACGATGGGACTCGTTCCCCTAGGCGTGTGTCAGCATCAGGAGCTCGGTCCCCCTGAGGATGTTGGGCGAAGTAAACGCCTCCAGGTGAGAGAGAGAGAAGAGAGCCCAGGCAGCAGAAGTGGGGGACCCCCCCACCCACCCACCCCCCTCTGAGAGGTTAGTGCTTGCCAGCCTTAGGCCGGACCAGCGCTGTCACCAGGCCGCATCCAGGACGCGCCTCTCGGAGAGGGATAGGAAGTTAGCCGTCGACCGGAAAGGCCACGAATCCATGTATCGGGGGCACGGAACGGAGAACATACATACAGATGAGACAGGTTCTCTATCAGGGCAAAGATGCCGAGACTGAAGCCCTTCCCAGAGAGAAGGGAAGTATGGCCAGCCATTACAGCTGACGGGACGTGCTTCCCCGTCGAGATCGGAACCCTAGTGCGCCACCCCCACGTCTTAGGAGCATGGAGAGGGACACAGGCTTCGGGGTCCCAAGTCAGAGAGTTGTAGCCACAGACGAGAGCAGGCTCTCAGGGCAGATCCACCGAGACCGAAGCCCTCAATGGGAGGAAGATAGCTCGGTCAGTAGTGCGGCCGACGAGATGTGGTTCCTCGTCGAGTACGGGCCCCCCGGAATGCCACCCACTCACCCACCCATCTGCCCTAGGAGGTAGAGAGGGACTCCCAGTGGCCTTGGCCCCTGCTGCACATGGAGACGAAGCCTACACGATCGATAGAGCGACCGCAGCAGCCGGGGACAGGGTGCTATGGTTACCTCATGCCAGGGAACGTCTTCATTTCCCACTCCTCCCCGCCGACAGTCGGACAAATTCGGGCGCATCGCAGCGGTGGATCTCTTCGCGCTCAAAGGCATCCTCCAGGAGCAGCCGATCTTCCGACTGGACCTTCAGGGACCGACCTTCCTCGTGGACACGGCGGCCTCGACGTCGGCGCCGGGACCACTTGGATGGCAGCCGCAGGACAGAATCATCCTCCCTTTGGCACCGGCCCAGCCCTCGCCAGCGGTCCGCGTCGGTTCACAGGAAAGATTCCCCCCCCCCCCCCCCCCCCCGTGGCTACTCTTCGGTCGGCGCACAGACTCACAGCATCTCCCTCAACACGGGCTGAGTTGGATGACGAGGGGGCTGAGTCTTCACATGGAGGACTCGGTGTCGGCGTTAGGGTAGAAGACGGGCACACCTGGCGGACGGTCGTCGCTCTCCACCACCTCGGTCAACGCAGCCCCGGCATCACAGACTCGCCGCTCCTTGGACGAGGCATCCCGGCTCATCGCATCATTTCTCCCAACGTCCCCGCCCCTGAGAGGAAGGCCTCGGTAATGGTCGATGCACCCCGGCTTCAATGCTTCGAGTTGCTCCCTCGATCGGCAGGCTTACGGGATCTAGCGGAGGCGCTCGCAGCTCACCGGCGTCAAGACGGCAGCGGAGACCAGGGCTTCTTCTCAGATTCCCGACGGCTAGAGGGGATGGATATCACCTTCCGCCAGCAGGGGTATGGAGGTCTCTCCCAGGCGGTTCCGGTGCTCTTCCAGCGGTGGACAGGGAGGCGTTGATGCAGACAGAGGCGTCCCACAGCCTACGACACTGACGCAAGGCTTGGACAGGACTGCTCCCTGCGTCCGCTACTCCCTAGCGTGCGCAGGATTCCTCAAGAGGGCGACGCAGTCTGTGGGCAAGTGTCTGGAGAACACCTGAGACCTCTCGGTTTTGGCCCCTCGGCGCGGGATACACATGGGGCTAGTGGCGGCGAATAGGGCGGCGTACACCTCGACCAACTCCATGGTGGCCGCCGCCATCGGCGACCGGATGTGACGGGACGTGCTGCTGGGACGGTGCCACTCTTTCCCAGCTTCGGGGAAGGCACAGCTGCGTCAGGCGCCGCTCGGGGGCACTCTACTGTCAGACCGACTTGGCAGACTGTAAAGGAGACAGCGCAGGAACTCTTGCCGCCACTGCAGGATTTGTCTCCACTCGCTTCCGGCAGCGGCAGAGCTGCGCTCGTGCTCGCGCCCTTCGGCTCAGACCTCCCGTCCTCCCAGAGGCCGCGGGGGCACCCTCCCCTTACCCGCGCGCTCGCGCGCTTTCCTCGCACACCCCACCGTCTGGTCCAGAGGCGCCCGGAAGCGAGGGCTCGGCTGGGCACGCTGACTTGATCCCCATCCTCCCGCCGATTCCTGGAGGGGAGCATATGTTACAGCTATTTCAAGTCGGCCCAGGGATTCTTTGACTGTTAGGAGGGCCTGCGGATCTCCTTCCAGTCGCCCCACCCCCCTTGCGACACTCCCTCCTGTCGACGCGAGTACAGGGGGATCGGGACAGGCGACAGCGCTGCATGGCAATGTGAGAGCCCTACCCCAGAAGGAGGCCACGGAGGTGGTCTCGCGTCCCGACTCCCCGGCGTTCTACAGTCGGCTTTCCTGATCCCCAGACCTGGAGGCAAGTGGAGCCCAGTATTGGCCTTCGGCGCTACACAAGTACTTTCAGTCCTGCGCTTCCAACTACCCGGACGACCGGCCCCTCCGGAACCAGATGGCGGAAGTGTTGGAGGACACAGATTCCTGGCTGACTCTGCTCCACCGATGTGGATTCCTGGGCAATGGAGGCAAGTCCGATGAGGGACCGGCACACAGGTTATCCACCTAGGCGTGGAGTCCCTGACCGACATCATCCGGGTACGACGCCCCAAAGGGCAGATGCAGAAGATAGTGGAGGCGGCACTCCGAGTGTCTCGCACGGAAGCCCAGGGTCTAGCTCCAGCTGTTGGGCCGACTAGCGCGGCATTGGATCTCCTACCCCTAGGCAGATTCTACTCTCGGCCGATACAGCGGCATCCGCTTCTGCACTGGAGCCCTCAGCGGTGGATGAACAGTGCCTCATAACGTTGGGGTACCACTCTTCTCCCCGCCGCCACAACTCTCCATCTGCACGGACGCAAGCCTCTCTGGCTGGGGAGTGCACCGGTGACCGGAGTTGTCACAGCCGCGGGCAGCTGGACGGGGGAACATGCAGGCAGACATATCAACTGGCTGGAGAGGAAAGCGGTTTGGCTGGCTCGCGCCAGATGGGAGGAACGACTTGCGCCATAGGAGGTAATGGTGCTCTCCTACAATCGCGTACCAAGTCCTTTGGTGGTGCAGGGATCGGGGCATGACTCTGCGGGCACGGCACATCCCAGGCCAGCTCAACGTATGCGCTTCTCACAGAGTGATAACTGCACCCGGATATCATCCAGCTACTCTACACGCTTTAGGAGACGCCGATGATTGGCCTGTTCGCCACTAGGTGGAACAGGAAGCTGGTTCCTTGTCTCCCCCATACCGGATCCACAAGCCTGGACCGTGGATGCACTCTCCATCCTGGGGGACAGACTCCTTGCATGGCCACCGGCCATACCACGTTGAACACACCGGTTCTTGTCTATCACTGAAGTTAAGCAACGTCGGGCTCGGTTAGTACTTGGATGGATGACCGCCTGGGAACACCAAGTGCTGTTGGCATCATCGTTAAGAAGAGAAAGCGCGTTCCTTCCCTTAGTGCGGGTACCAAGGTGCTCCAGAAGCTCAGGGGCAGCATTACGATACGGACCCTTGTGGCCTATTCGGCTGGACCAGGAGCTGGACCACAGTCTTCCTGTGCTGCGCTATGGACCCCCGAGCCTCAGCTCCCCACACCGCAACCCCGGCAGCTACTGTTTCTTCCGTGCACGGGACGACTGCGGCTGCACGCTTGGAGATGGTCGGGCAGGCCCTCACACCAAGAGGCTTCTCAGGTGCGGCAGTGAAAGCGATCGCAGTGGCTCGGAGGGTCTCTACCCTTAACGTATATGAGGGATAGTGGCGAGTACTCCAGGCCTGGCGCGCAGCGGAGCGACTCGCCCCACGGACCGGACTAACCCCCACTTGGCCGAGTTCTTTTGTGGTTATTCCCCAAGCAGAACCGGGCCCCCATCACCATCCGAGGTTACCTCACGGCTTTACCAGCCAGTGCTGGCGCCTAGCACTTAGTTCGCTTCCAGCTGCCAGAGAGATAAGGCGCCGCGAGGTCACATTCCACTCTCGCCCGCTCATTCTATTTATATCACACTTGGTACTGTGGTGTACACACGGCTCTACAGTGTGACCGGCGCTCTGCCACTATAACAACTACCTACTGGTTTGTATTCATAACACATCTCTGCCTAAAGTGACTGTTGTGGAAGCAACATCGTTCAAAAGTTGAAATTCTCACCTACACACAGATACCAAACATGACAACATTACGACTTACACTTGTGTAGCAGGTTATGATGAAAATAAAGGGAACGCGAATTTGTTGATGTATGATGTCGGTGTTTGTTGTGAAATTGACAAAGTTCCCACAGCCATAACACGAAGACGTAACTTTTCCCAACGAAACACACTTGCATGCATAAGGGTCAGCATGCCTACAGTAAGTATCACTTACCGGATTTTCGTTCCATGGTGGGGGACGGAAGCAGGAGGGTGGTTAATGAGGTCACTGACAGGTCGCGTGTTGTGCGGTACACGGTGTGACCGGCGCTCTGCCGCTACCTACTGGTTTCTATTCATAACACAAATCTGCCTGATGTGACTGTTGTGGAAGCAACATCGTTCAAAAGTTGAAATTCTCACCTACACACTGATACCAAACATGACAACATTACGACTTACACTTGTGTAGCAGGTTATGGTAAAAATAAAGGGAACGCGAATTTGTTGATGTCGGTGTTTGTTGTGAAATTGACAAAGTTCCCACAGCCATAACATGAAGACGTAACTTTTCCCAACGAAACACACTTGCATGCATAAGGGTCAGCATGCCTACAGTAAGTATCACTTACCGGATTTTCGTTCCATGGTGGGGGACGGAAGCAGGAGGGTGGTTAATGAGGTCACTGACAGGTCGCGTGTTCTGGCATTTCTAGCCCGCAGCCGTTTCGGTACTCCACAGACTGCTATTGCCATCCTGAAATATGATCAGTCCATAACAGGTCACAATATTCAACAGTGTTTTTAAACATACCTTGAGGTTTAACACATTTTCTGACGCACTAGACATAAGAACCGAATACCGAGTTTCTGTTCACAGATACACAACTCCGGCGCCGTCTATGCGAGAATTTTTTTCTGTTTGACTACTGGAGGAATGACGGAGTGGAGGACGGGTGACACGAGTGTCATGTGCTCGGTCATGAGCAGTCTGAGTTTTTCCTCCTCTGTCTGCAAGCCATATGTCCTGCTCTTTAGAATGTTAATGGTAGCGTGACTCTCTTCACCTCCCTGCTCACCATGAAGCGCCAAACCAAATCCCCACTTTGTCATAAATTCAATGCAGTGACATTCCAGGATGTGTTGTTTCGGAATGATGCTACTGGCTGGAAAAGTACTTCGAAAAAAACGCATGTAGTTTGCAATCTTGTCATTGATGTCTTGCATTGATTCATTTCTGCTCTTCACCGGCAGTTTGTGAGAAACATTAGTGTGGGCTTGTGAGTACAGGTCGTTCAGAATTCGGAACTTTAAGGATATGTCATGCGCTGCTGCATGAAGTTTAGGATCATCTGTCAGCTTCATGGTATTGCTGATAACACTGTCACCAACATCAGTCAACACATCATACTTCAAGTAACGGTGGCAGTGGTTGCCAACAAACGAACGGCCATGGTATGCTTGCATGAATATCTTATTCCTCTTTAGTGCTTCGTCAAGGCCAGAAGTGACAGGCCCGCACAGAGATGGCAACTTTGTCTCTTCTCTCAGAGCTTCTATTTTGTCCTTGAATTCTGCTACCCGCTGCATCTTCTGCTCACGTCGTTCATCAAAATGCTTTGCACTCTCATTGTGTCTCTTGTCACTCAACACTGCAATACCCTCAGTCAGCTGTTTTCTTTTTTCCAGTTCTTTGATGACTCTTACTTCTGAAATGTACTTTTCAAAAGGTGTGTTTTCATCATGTGCCTCCTTTCCCTCGGCCAGTCTGTCAGCAATGGCTTTATCAAGTTCGTGGCATTCTTGCTCAAGGAGGGAATGATGTTTTTTTTACTATACCTAACAGAAGATGGAGGTATGGTGGTGCCGTTTGCGAAATCTCAACATCAAAGATTGGTTCATGTACAACATTGTTGTAACCCTTGGCATTCTTTTTGTCTCCTCCTGCACGAATGTATCGCCTGTAATCCCTCTTGATGTTGTTCAGAGTTCCTTTTTTCACTTGTACTCGCTCATGTGGAGCTCTTTGTAGCTGACTTTTCGAAGCTGTGCACCAGAGACAAGGGTGGACCCCTTGTGCTCCTGAGAGACCAAAAAGTTTGAGGAGAAAATCATAATCTCCAAACAGAAATACACGTATCTGTTTTTCTTTCCATTTCATGGTTTGGAGAACTGACACCTGCTCTTTAAACGGCTGCAAAATTGTTTGAAGATTTTCATGACTGTCTTTACAGTTAGCCATACACACCAAAAACGTATTGTGTTTAGAGTTAGGGTTTTGGAGATTAGCAACTTGAAGCATTGTTTTATAACTGTTACCGCCATGATCTCCTCCTAGTTTTATCCAAATTTCATCTTTTGGTATTTGTTCATGCCATTCAAGAAGATTTGCAGCTTCATACTTGTTAAGCAGTTCAGGAACAAAATGTGTGAGATCTTCTATGTATGCGACAGGCGTTTTCTGGCTTTCCTTCTTGTTCGTGACTTTGTTTTCAAAGGTCAGATTCTTTTGTTCAATGGTCACTCTGCCACAGAGTGCTTCCTTCTGGGCCTGCCTTTCTTTTCTTTCACTTTCAAGGTTGACACCAATACTTCTCATGAAGCGTTTGTATGTTCTGTACTTGGACCAGCTTAATCCTAGATTGGTTCTCAGCGCAATACCCTGTTTTCTACAGACATACACGGATCGCCTATGGCCTGCTCTGTCTAATATTGCAGTCTAATATTTCTCGTCTTAACTCGTCAGCTATTTGTTCAGCTTCGTCCACCTCTGATCCACCAGATATATTCGCTCTAACATGGGCTAGCACCTTCGACCTTCTTTGTATTACGGCCGATGATGCCACTGTTGTTGGTTTTCTCGGTTTGGGTATGTGCATAAAATACAAAGGCTGTCCTCTAGTCTTGCAACGAATTGTGGCATCAGCTGATTCATTAAGCATTGTGCGGTTTAGTGCCGTCTGATATTTTTCTTCCTCCTTTGTCAGTGGCATCTGCAGTTCCTGGATAGGTCGAAGGCTGGGTCGTTTGATATGTGGAGATGTGGCTATATCGACACCCGTTTTTTCAATGGGTGAAATGGCTATTTCATGCGTCCGCTTTGCTGGTGGAGATGGGGTCCACACTCTTTGTAACGGCGACGTTTGAGCATCGACTGTGCATGGCGTTTTACGGGGAGTAGACGTCGGCGGAATGAAAACTTGTATACCACTATCACCTTCATTAGTGCTGTTATTAGTGTCAGTGTTATGAGTGTCACATTCCGCGGATTGAAACGATCGTTTCTTTCCATGCCGCGAACCCCGCTTTGCTGGTCGTCCTCCTTTACCTAGCTGCGTGAAGTGAACACACGCGACACATTCTTCAACACTCGTATTTGGATCGAACATGGTCCAAATGTGTTGTGATGAGGCAATATCAGACGCCGCATTTCGCGTTGTCTCCTCGGACACGCGTGTTTCAGTCGAGTCTATCCGTTTCATCCGACTATAGCAACTCCTACACATTGTTTTTGAGTGCATCATGTCTTTGTCTTCCTGGATATTAATTCCATAACACTTGTGGAGTAAGTGTTCATAATTGATACAAAGAAATGACTTTTTATCACTGCGTTTCTTTTGTGATCTCTCGCCACATATTCTGCACAATGCATTTACTCTCATTGCATGGAACACACCTGTGTGTACACAGACTGTACGCGTTTCATCAGACTCCATCATGATCAAAAGTTAAATCAAAAGTACATTTACAAGGTTGACTGTTAGTGTTACACTATTTCCCAAGAAAGAAACGTGGCTATCTCCTCCAATAGTATCCGTGTAACTAAGCCCTCTCTTTCCCCAATTCCGGGAGTGTACACTAAGGCGGATGTCTGGAAATTGTCTGTCGACACCTGTCAGTGACCTCATTAATTACCCTCCTGCTTCCATCCCCCACCATGGAACGAAAATCCGGTAAGTGATACTTACTGTAGGCATGCTGACCCTTATGCATGCAAGTGTGTATCCTTGGGAAAAGTTACGTCTTTGTGTTATGGCTGTGGGAACTTTGTCAATTTTACAACAAACACCGACATCATAAATCAACAAATTTGCGTTCCCTTTATTTTCATCATAACCTGCTACACAAGTGCAAGTCGTAATGTTGTCATGTTTGGTATCAGTGTGTAGGTGAGAATTTCAACTTTTGAACGATGTTGCTTCCACAACAGTCACTTTAGGCAGAGATGTGTTATGAATAGAAACCAGTAGGTAGCGGCAGAGCGCCGGTCACACCGTGTACCGCACAACACGCGACCTGTCAGTGACCTCATTAACCACCCTCCTGCTTCCGTCCCCCACATGGAACGAAAATCCGGTAAGTGATACTTACTGTAGGCATGCTGACCCTTATGCATGCAAGTGTGTTTCGTTGGGAAAAGTTACGTCTTCGTGTTATGGCTGTGGGAACTTTGTCAATTTCACAACAAACACCGACATCATACATCAACAAATTCGCGTTCCCTTTATTTTCATCATAACCTGCTACACAAGTGTAAGTCGTAATGTTGTCATGTTTGGTATCTGTGTGTAGGTGAGAATTTCAACTTTTGAACGATGTTGCTTCCACAACAGTCACTTTAGGCAGAGATGTGTTATGAATACAAACCAGTAGGTAGTTGTTATAGCGGCAGAGCGCCGGTCACACTGTAGAGCCGTGTGTACCCCACAGTACCAAGTGTGATATAAATAGAATGAGCGGGCGAGAGTGGAATGTGACCTCGCGGCGCCTTATCTCTCTGGCAGCTGGAAGCGAACTAAGTGTCAGCTATGGTAAAGGAGTGACCTGGCAATGGTGGCAGACGCTTATCGACACCTGCCATGGCCGGACACGGGCACCTGCAAGACCTCTTGGATCTGATGGCACACTTCGATCTGCAAACGGCCGGCTGCCGCTCGTTGATTCCTCGCTGGGACTTGTCCGGGGTGCTCACCTGGTTCGACTCGGAACAGTTCGAGCCCTGACCACTTACGCGACTTGGAGACCTAACCAGGAAGACCTGCTTCCTGCTCACCCTCGCTTCAGCTTCTCGGGTTAGCGAGATACACCCCTTCCCGGGGCGTCCCTCCTGTCTCCAACTCAGGGCCGATGGCTCGGTGCAGCTCCTCACCGACCCTACGTTCTGGCCAAGAACCGCCTCCCAGCTTCTGCACCGTAAGGATTGACCGTCCGCAGGGCTACGGACCAGTCCCGGGAGTCCCGTCGACAGGACCCTTTCAGGGCACGTACAGTGTATCTGCGTAGAACTAAGCCACTAAGACAAGGGCGCTAACGCCTATTCCTGCCCTTGGCTCCGGGCAGACGAGACATCTTGGCGCAGACTATCCCTTCCTGTCTACACTGGGTCATCCGGTCGGCGTACAAAGAGCTCTCCCCAGATCAGGCCAGGACGATGCGCACCCGAGCACATGAAGTCAAAACAGTGGCTGTGAGCATTGCCTTGACCGCAACTGCGCAGTGAGGGATATTGTGGCGGCGGTGGGCCGAGTCTACCTTCGCCCGCCTCTACCTGCAAGACCTATCCAGCCAGCACGACTACCTGGCCCTAGTGGGGGACATCTCAGCGGCGCAGCACTCCATCCTGGCGCCACAGGCGCCATGGGTAACGCCTAGCTAAAATTGTTGGGAGTGGGCGCGTAGGGGGGGGGCCTCGATAGTTAACATGTGGAGGTGCTCGAGCATGGGACAGGTGTACCGATAAATGCAGCACCCTCCTCCTATTCAACATTCTTCCTAGTAGTAATGCAATCGGTAAAGATTTTGAGAAAATAAATGGATTTTTCTCAAAAATGTATTTTTTCGAAAAATACTTAACGATGGCATTACTCAGAGGTTCCTCCCGCCTTCCCCGCTTGCCACAGTGGAGCTAAGGCTCAGAGACAAGCGGGAAATGGTGAGCGTGCCACCGGACAGGGAGACAAGGGAGGCTACTCAGGGTATCTTGGTAAGGACTCCCTAGAGTCGCCTTCCCGGTTGTGATGTACATGAGTTTTTGGGCTAAAATTGGTATGCTAAGCGAACCATTCCTAGTAGTAATGCAATTGGTAAGTATTTTTCGAAAAAATACATTTTAGAGAAAAATCAATTTCATTATGCTAAAAAAAAACAGAGGAAAGCCTCTGGTAAATAATAATAATAAAGATGATTTATAAGGCGCCTATACATGGTAAGATGCTCTAGGCGCCGTACATATATGAACAAGAAAAAATATTACACAAAAAGTGACAAAACCAAAACCACATGCGCAATTACACAAAAGAACAGAAAATGACTAAATACATGAACACTGATAATCAAGATGTGCCTAGTTGCATGGATTGTGAAAGAAAATTGTAGAAAAGTCTTTGTTGAGGATAATCAAGATGTGCCTAGTTGCATGGATTGTGAAAGAAAATTGTAGAAAAGTCTTTGTTGAGGATAATCAAGATGTGCCTAGTTGCATGGATTGTGAAAGAAAGTTGTAGAAAAGTCTTTGTTGAGGCAAGAGAACATTGATAACCCATTGTATCTGCAAATTTTTGCGGTCAGAGCCCGCCATGGAGTAGACTGATTTAAGGTTAATATTCCTTTTTCTTTTTTTGAAATTTCAAATGCTTATTGTTTGTCATGATTTGGCAGTCAGACTCCAGAGTGTCAGTGAAGGAGGCTGCGGTGGCTGTGTTTCCTGTTCTTCTTCACAACCTGGGACCGAACATGTTGTACCTCATTACAGACCTTGTACAGTACGTCTCCATCTCATTTCTCTATTTATGTGTTGGTCTGTGATTTTGGACCTTATGGCATACAACCGTAGGGTTCTTATTCTCAGACCAACACACATTGTGTTTGTGAGTGGTGTGTGTGTGTTTATCATTTTCAACTACAAGTTTTATAGTGGTTTTGTTAGTATCTTGAGCAGATTTATTTTAAATTGTCAATGAAAAACTTAATTGCTCTTTGCGATAGCAAAATTGAGTCTATGTAATGGGTTATTGATCATCAGTCTGTCATCTGTCTGCCATCGTCTGTTATCTGTTTTCTGGTAAACTGCTCTCTGAGGTTAACTTTAACAATGTTATTTTCTCAGGGACGATTCAAGCCACAGTCTACAAACTTGTCCCAAGGATACTTTGTGGCAAGACCTTTCTAATCATACCATTTTCAGTGACCTCAAAGGTCAAGGCCACAGGGGATCGGGAAATATATTGATAACAGTTATTTTTTCTCAAATACTGTTCACGTTCTTCAAACCTAAATTTGGTACAGAGATACCTGATTGTAAGATCTTGTGCATACTAATTGGGGTGACCCTTCAGAAGAGTCAAGGGTCACAAGAGTTCAGCAAAATGCTAATTATTGGTACATTTTTAGTTTTTATCTGTGTTTTTACAAACTTTTAAATCATATTTGGTGCAGGGGTATCTAATGGTTGGACCTTTCTATGCATATTAATTTTTTTACTTCTGAAAATGGTTAAGGGTTATGGGAGGTTGACAAAAGTGTGAAAATGCATGAATTTTGAGAAAACATAAGTGTGATTATGCGCGTGCTTTTGCTGTGTGTCCAAACTGCTGTTAGAGTTTATTAGGTGTGTCGACAACGCATAACAAACACAATTGGTGCTGAAATGTGTCTTCAGATTTATGCATAATGGTACTTTAATTGTGTTGTGATTTTTTTGCCTCAAAACATAAGGTCGAAAAGTACAGACCAGTGCACAGGTAAGTTTCACTTGTCTGCATTTACTTGTATTCTGATTATTTGAATGATTTTTGTCTGTCCGTGTGTGAGTAGCCCTCTAGTGCGTGATCAGTCGGTGGAGGTACAGAAAAAGCTCGCCAGCATCATTGGAGACTTGGCGTGTGTGGCAGCTAACACAACTACTCTCAGCAGGTATTTATGAAATAATTAACCCGTTCAGTGCACAAAAAAACCCCGCACCCAACTGCAAGAGGTATAGATTCTCATGAGCCCCCGCAATTGCGGGGGCTCATGGGGATCTATGCCTCTTGCTGAGACCAAGATTCAAGACATTTATTGTCGCAAGAGGGATATTCTTGTTATAGCTCATAAAAGAAAGAGGTAAAAGGATTAGTAAAATACATCATATTCTAATGGCATGTCACATAAAACATGTAGGCTAATTAATTTAAACATCACAAATAATATCACATAAATATGACATAACGCCACTTTGAATCCTGGGATCTGTTTGGTGTTGAATTAAGTCTGCGTCAAGTGGCACTGAGTGGCTTAATAAAAATAATAATAGTATGAGTATTATAATGTAGTGTATTAATGACTTTCATAACTTTGGGAGTTGTGGAAGATGGATTGGCCAAGGCAGTTCAAGGTGCCAAGCCAGTCTTGCACTACCCTTGAATTATCTTTGCTGAGCCATCTTAGGCTGTGGTCTCTTAAAGGGTCAGGTTCCGAAGGTGTACCTTCGGGTTAGTTGCAGAGCAGATGGCGCTATGCTTTCGCGCTGATGACTAGGATTTAAATGACTCGCGGGACTGCTTGTGTATATAGGCCAGCTGATGTTTTAAGAGTGAATGTGTTAGATTTAGAATAGAGGATTTCTGGAAATCAGAAGTAGGTAAATTTGCATGTGTATCGATGAAAACAGTGAATTAAAAGTCCAGACAAACGTGATATTTTATGTTTGTTTGGACATTTAATCCACATTTTTCATGAAACCCCTTGAACTTCATCAGTTTTCCTGAAAACATCTATTGTCGAAACCGTGGATGTGTGCATATTTTTAGTGGATACCTCACAACCCTTCCATCTATGTAATGTTTCATTTTTAGATTCATAGACTGAATAGCAAATAGGCTAAAAAAGTCTGATTTCTTTATCCACTATTACGTAATATATCATACTTGTTGATTTCAGAAACAGCATGGAAAGGATGGAACCTGTTGTGGAGCGTGTGCTTTTGCACTGTACAAAGTGTTCTGAAAAAGAAGGCGAGTTTCATTTTTTGATAGCGTCTGTGCCGATAAACAACAACCACAACAACAGCCAGACAAAAAAAGCCCAGCAAACGCCTCTTACCAATAGCAAGATTTTGTAATTTTTGGCTAGAGCACTAGCATATTCAAGATTGGGGACTTGCCTTCATATAAAAAACAATGTAGCTTAACCCATTTAGCCCCAGGACCCTGCAGCAGGAGATGGATTGATCATGATAATTCAAGGGTAGTGCCAGAGGAGCTCGGCACCTGAAGGCGCCAAGCTCATCTGGCACTACCCTTGAATTATCATGATCAATCCACCTCCTGCAACTTGTAACAGGGTTAAGATACAGGTCATGTTCGGTATTACACACTCCAGAATTTATTTCCTCAAAAACATTACCGAAGACATGACAAATTGGAAGTGTTTACTTACTCACACAATTTTCGCCTAAGAACCCGTTGTGCCCCTGCACAACCCGGGAGGCACTCGGGGAACCCCCAGAGGGGCTGAGAGTTGTCTCCCGTGCCTGCCCATCCGGTTCCGAGTCGTACGATAATTCCTCAGTCAGTCTACTTAGCTCGCGCTGTTCAGACGTGTTGGCTTAGCCTCCAGCCAGGCCTGCGTGCGACTGGTTTGGATCCCATACTGGACTTTGCTCGTGACTGTTTTTGGCCCCGCCTCTTCTGCTGTGACGGCCCTGGCTTTGTGTTGCGCTGCCTAGTGAGCTCCTGTGGCTGCTGCCTGCGGTCGCTTCTCGTCCTTTCTTCCCGCGCTCCCGCCGTCCATCGCTGCCGTTGGTATGGAGGTGCCGTCCCCCGCTCCCGCTGCTGCGGAAAGGTAAGGTAGCTGTTATGGCCTTTGGCCGGCCTCCGGGCGGGACGCCGGTTCGCTTGGAGCCCTTGACTTCGCGTGTTATGCCTGACTGCCATTTGCGCCGGCCTCTGTCTTAGCTTGGCCCGGCCCCGTACTCTTCGCTGGCTTCGAGTGTGGTGTGGCTGGGTGCTCTCTGCGTTGTGCTTTGTTCTTGACAGCTTAGGCTACGTTTCGCTTGCCGGGACCCCTCGCTCCCGCTCATTTGCACTGTAGGGTCGCCATTGTAGGGCCTAACCCATATTCGTTAGCGTGCTGGCTTAGCCGTCGCCTCGAATGTTGTCTTGACCAGGCAGAACCACGTGCTCTCGCTCGTACGCTTGCATGTGTTTTATGTGTTGCAGTTGCCAGGTGAGGACCTGCACACTGTGCGGCGACTTCCAATGGCCAACAGACAACCACAAGGTCTGCCTTCCCTGCTCCGGCTGCGCCTCGGACCGAGCCTGTGACATCTGCTCCCCCTGGCCTGAACTGCTGTGGTCGCAGTTATGGAGCTTCTACAGGCGGGACCGGCCGTCCCCAGTGAGTGACCCCCCCGTCCAGGCGCCCCCTATTGTGCCCGGAGCAGTGACCAGGAGCTATTGTGCCGACCAGGTGGAACGGACTCCGCACCGTTCGCGTGCACCCAGCACTGCTCGGAGAACAGACACTAATTCGCGGACACACAGCGCCCACCTCACTGAGCCCGGCCCACGGGGACGCGCGGTGCGCCGCCCCTTGTCCGCTACGCTATCAGTTCTCGCTTGTCTCTCATGCTCGTGGACTCTTCCGGGGAGTCCATATGTCGGCAGGGAGCCCGCCTCATTGAGCCCGGCTCTCAGAGACGAAGTGCCACACGCCCGAGGACCTCGGAACGTTTGGAGCCCTCTCAAGCTTCCCACTCCTCCCGGCGATCACGCTCGCCTTTGGACTCGCGTCGAAAGGACCTCGCGCGCATCGGACGACCAGCAGCCCTTATTGTGCCTCCCCTCGGCGCCACTCAAGCAGGAGTCCTCGTCGTCGGGATCTGGGTCGTTCTTCCTGGCATCGCAGCCGCTCCCCTCGCCGCTCCCGGTGGGCCTGCCCCCGGTCGCCACCCCCGTCGCGCCGCAGCCCCCGTCCGGACTCAAGGCGTCGCTGGTCTTCCTCTCGCGTCCCTCTCCCCCCCCCCCCCCTCCCTCTCCCCCCGGATGATGACGCGCTGAGTCTTCTCCTGGAGGACTCCGTCTCTGCGCTGCTTGGCCCCGGCCGTTCCTCTGCTTCTCGCTTGGCCGTCTCCGACGCCTCGGACCCTTCGCCGCTGGCTGTGACCTCTCGTGCGGAAACCTTACCCTAGAGGAGGCGGCCCACCTCATCTCGGCCGCCCTACCTGCCGACGCGTGCCCCCCCGTCCCCCCCGCTCAAGCGGAAGATCTCTGCCTTCGTTGACACTGGCAAGCAGGCTAAGAAGTTCAAGTCGCTCCCTCAGCCTCCCGGCTTTCGAGACATGCGGGACGCTTTCTCCGCTCATCTGCTCGCTGCCCCTCGGGAGACCGATTTCTTCTTCGACCGTAAGTGGCCCCCCGGCCTTGACATCACCTTTCGTCAAGCGTGGTACGCCGGACATTCCCAGGCCTTCTCCTGCCCCCTTCCCGCGGTGGACCCGGCAGCTGTCCTTCAGGCGGGCGGCATCACCCTCCTCAAGCGTGCCATTCCTCGGGGCTTGGACAGTACTGCTACGCTCATCCGCAACACCCTCGCCTGCGCGGGCTTCCTCGAGCTACTCACCCAAGCCTTCGTGCGACGGATCGAGGACGCCTGGCATCCCTTCTTGACCCCCTCCTGGGGGATCTCCTCGCTCTTGCGGAAGCGGCCAATCGGGCAGCCTACCATTCGTCCGTCGATGCCATGGCGGCGTCCTCCAATTGTGACCTCATGCGTCAGGATGCCCTTCTGCTGGCCTGTCGGGGTATGCCTCTGGACCTGCGTAACCAACTTCGCCGTGCCCCCCTGGGTGGACCCCTCCTCTTCAGCGACACCTGGAACTCGGTGAAGACGGCGAACGTGGATTGGTGGCCTGGCAAGACTGCTCCCCCTCGCTTTTGTTCAGCCCGCAAGGCTCCGGGTCGCGCCCTGCGGCTCCCCGGACCCCCTGCGTCCTCTGGTCCCGTGCCTCTGGGCGCCCCCCGCCGCCGTCCCGCCTTCGGCCGCCCTGGCCAGGTTGGCTCCTTTGCCCCCTCCCGGCTGCGCCCTGCCCGTCGCCCCGGGTGCGGGCGGGCCGCCTGACTCCTGCGCTCCTCCGCCCCCGCCGTCCGTCTAGGGGTCTCCAGTCGGCGGGAGGCTTGCACGGTACAGTGAAGTTTGCCACTTGCTGTTCCCAGATGACCCCTGGATCCGGTCCACCATCACCGACGGCCTACAGATCTCCTTCCGCTCCCCTCCGCCGCTTCGTCGCTCCCCCTGTTGGATCTCTGTGCTCTCCGATGACCGGAAGGCCAGTGCCCTAGGCGCGGAAATCTCCTCCCTCCTGCAGAAGGCCGCCACGGAGGTAATTGTGCGCACCGACACTCCAGCCTTCTACAGCCACCTCTTTCTTGTGCCCAAGCCGGGCGGGACGTGGAGACCGGTCATCGACCTTTCAGCGCTGAACGCCTTCATCACCGCACCATCCTTCCGCATGGAGACAGCCAGAGCCCTCAGAGCCTCTGTCCAGCCGTGGGACTTTGTGGTGAGCCTGGACCTATCCGACACATATTTGCACGCCCCCATTCACCCCGCCTCGAGGAGGTACCTCCACTTCGCCTGCGACGGAGTAGTTTACCAGTTCCGGTCCCAGCCGTTCGGTCTCAACCTCAGCCCGTGGGTGTTTACCCGCCTTATGGACGCAGTGGTGGCCAAAGCTCGGCAGTCGTCGTCCAGCCCGACATCCAACTACCTCGACGACCTCCTCTTACGCAACCAGTCGGTGGCCGCCCTAGCAGCAGACAGGGATGCTCTGATGTGGCTGTTGGCTCAGTTGGGGTTTCTGATCAACGCGGGCAAGTCGGACCTCACGCCTACTCGCCACTTCGTCCACCTGGGTATGGCGTTCGCCACCGACCTCAACAGGGTCCGTTTCCCGGAGCAACAGGTTCAGAAGTTAGCCGCCTTGGCCGGAGAGCTAGAACAGCTGGACGCAGCCCTCCCCAGAGTATGGCTTCAGCTCCTCGGCGTGATGAATGCGGCCGCGGATCTTCTTCCCTTGGGGCGGCTCTACTCCCGGCCGATACAGCTGCATCTCCTGCATCTCCTGCCTGCCCTTCCTCCGCCGATTTGACTACCATGGTACCGGTCACTCTGATGCTTCGCCCCCACCTGCAGCGTTGGAGGGATCCTGTGTGGCTGGCTACCGGAGTTCCCCTGGCTTCCCCTCCCCCTCAGTTATCCCTGTGTGTCTCTCGGGTTGGGGTGCCCACCTCCTACCGGACTTCAGCGCGGCGTCTGGCGCCTGGCCCCCAGAGCTGGCCTCTCGGCACATCAACTGGTTGGAGCTGCAAGCAGTTTGGCAAGCCCTCGTCGCTTGGGAGACCCGACTACGTCACCAGGAGCTCCTGGTCCTCTCCGACAACGCGACAGTGGTGGCGTACATCCAGAAGCAAGGTGGGACTCGCTCCCCCGACCTGTGCATGCTCCTCTACCATCTGATGCTCTGGTGCCAGGACCGCGGCATTTCACTCCAAGCCCGACACATTCCCGGTCACTTGAACGTCCTAGCCGACTCCCTCTCACGTCGCGGCCAACTGCTACACATGGAGTGGACTCTTCGCCGCACCATCTTTCAGATGATCTGTGCGCACTGGGAGACCCCTATGATCGAATTATTCGCCATGAGGTGGAACCACCAGCTTCCCCTCTTCGTCTCCCTGATCCCGGACCCACTGGCCAGGGCAGTCGACGCACTTTCCATCCCCTGGGACGGGCTCATAGCTTATGCCTTGTCCCCAAGGTCCTCCTCAAGCTGCAGGGATGCAATGCGGTCATCTTCTGGTCGCGCCGTTCTCCTGGAACTGGTCTTGGACCACCGACCTCATCAGCCTCGCCACCGACCCCCCCCCCCCTCCCTGCAGCTTCCCACGCCGGGGACCATGCTGAAATAACCTCGCCAATCGCCCTTCCACCCATGCCCGGAGCGTCTCCTCCTTCACGCCTGGAGATTGTGTGGCACGCCCTCGCCGCTATAGGCTTCTCGAGTGCAGCAGTAGAGGCGATCTCTTCTGCCTGCAGACCCTCAACGCGGCGCGTCTACAAGGGAAAATGGCGAGTACTGTGTTCCTGGTGCGAGGACAAACGACTCTCCCCCACTGAACTGACGAACCCCCAGCTCGCGGACTTTTTCCTCTGGCTCTTCGGAGACCAAGGTTTGGCCCCCATCACCATCCGGGGTTACCTGTCCATGATGGCCGACACTTACTGTCACCTCAGCCGCCCTGACCCCGGCACCTGTAAAGACATCGCTGACCTGATGACTCACTTCGGCCTGCAGCGTCCGGTGCCCCGCTCGCTTGTTTCGCGATGGGGCCTCCCCTAGGTGCTGACGTGGCTAAACTCTGCCAGATTTGAACCGCTGCAGACAGCCTGCTTCACGGACGTGACTCGTAAAACATGCTTCCTGTTGGCCCTTGCCACCGCGGCCCGAGTCAGCGAGCTACACGCGCTCTCAGCGCTCCCTGCCTGCCTTCAGTTTCGTGCAGATGGCTCCGTGCAGCTTCTCACGCACCTCGCTTTCCTTGCCAAGACCAGATCTCCACTGACCGCGCCACAGGTGATCACCTTAAGGCCGCTGCGTGGGATGAACTTTCCCCAGGAGACCAGGCAACAGGATCCCGTGCGCGCCCTACTCGTTTACCTACGCTGAACCAAAGCCGTCCGTAGAGGACGCTCACGCCTCTTCCTGCCTCTAAAGCTCGGCAGAGCTGACATTACTGCCCAGACGATATCTTCCTGGCTACGCTGGGTCATTAGGTCCGCATACCAAGACCTCTCCCCACAGGGAGCGAAGAGGCTCAAGATACGCGCACATGAGGTACTAGCCATGGCCATGAGCCTCGCATTTGACCGGAACTGCGTGGTCAAGGACATCGTGGCAGCTGTGGGCTGGCGAGCTGAGTCGACCTTCGCCCGCTTCTACCTCCGGGATCTGGCAGGCCAGCGAGACAACCTCTCTCTGGTGGGGGACATCACAGCGGCGCAACACTCCCTCCCGGCGCCGTAGGTACGCACTTAGCTAAAATTGTCGGGAGTGTACGACAGGGAGGATGGCCCTGCATAGGCCCCTTAGGGGTGTTTGGGGTAGCGGCACCTTCCTCCTCGCTATTCTTCCAATTTGTCATGTCATCGGTAATGTTTTTGAGGAAATAAATTCATTTTTCTCTAAAAGGTATTTTTTCGAAAAATACCGATGACATGACTCGGAGGACCCTCCCACCTGCCCCACTTGCCGCTGGTGAGCTAAGTATCCTGACTGAGGAATTATCGTACGACTCGGAACCGGATGGGCAGGCACGGTAGACAACTCTCGGCCCCTCTGGGGGTTCCCCGAGTGCCTCCCGGGCTGTGCAGGGGCACAATGGGTTCTTAGGCTAAAATTGTGTGAGTAAGTAGACACTTCCAATCTGTCATGTCATCGGTAAGTATTTTTCGAAAAAATACCTTTTAGAGAAAAATGAATATCACAGTATCGAAATACTGCAGTGTCGGATATTGTGCAGGATATTTGCATGAATGAGCCTAGTCCTGCGCCAGCCAATAAGCAAGGTGCTCTGCTGTAGTGGAGCGCCTTAGTGGCTTGTGCAGGAGTGCGCACTATAGTGGAACACCCTGCTTAGTGCCTGGTGCAGGTCTAAACTTACTTATGCAACTGCCCCTGGAGGTTTTGCATTGTGAAATATTTTTTGTTTCCTCAAAATCCATACCAAAATTACTATAAGAAAAATACCCCTTAGCTTACCGATTTGAGCCTAAGAACCCTTTGTGTGTTCCTACACAACAAGGGACGCAACTCTAGGGAGTTTGTAACCATGGACTTTGGGCAGTCACCCTTCCCTCCATAAGGTCACATGAGCAGTGTAGTCACGCCAATCTTACCCTTAGCTTCCCGTGAGAACAGTTCACCGGCTTCAGCCTTCCCGGTTTGGATTGGATTTCGTTCTACGGATACGCTACGTTCGCAAGTTTCGACTAGTGGCTAAGAAGATGGCAAGGTAAGGCCTCGGGTTATGCCTACGAGAAGGCCGTCTGGATTTACAGTGGTGTCGGCATACCCCGTGGAAATTGATGAATTTTCGGGAACAAGACCGGGCTTAGCCCTCGGACAGTGTTGTGAGTCCTTTCACGGGGCCGTTCGTTACTGGCCCCGTGCGGTTGCATTCATGGCTTCTGCTTTGTGTTGCAGTACGCAGTTACGCACCTGTAGGAAGTGTAAGGGCTTCCAGTGGCCTACCGACTCGCATGCGCTGTGTCTTCCCTGCTCCGGTTGCTCCTCTGCCCGTCCCTGCGAAAGTGCGCTACGTGGAAGGAGCGGAAGTGGTCCCAACTCTGGGGGTTCTATCGGCGGGGTCGGCCTTCGGCTAAGTCTAAGGACTCTACCAGGCCGTTGGCAAGTGACAGGTCGGCGCGAGACCCTCCGTTAACCCCGCACCCGCCAAGCCCCACAGCTCTGCACCAACGAGCGACTTAGGAGATTGTCGGACCCTCTTCTCGCTGGATACAGGACTCAGTCCCGTTTGGCCCTCTCATAGCAATGGCTGGGTCAATACCGTCTCGCATGGCCCTTTGCAAGGGGTGGCCGAGCGACAACAGCCAGTCTCGCATGGTTCTTCGCAAGGGGTGACCGAGAGACAGAGCACACGGGGGAGACGAGCTGAAGTACGAAGTCGAGGCCGGCCTTCAGCCTCTCCCAGTGCTCGACTGAGTCCACCTATGGGTGCCTGATAGGCGGGGGCAGGGGATCTAACTGTTGTCTGTCCAGCGCTGAGTGATTCCCCTTGGTTTGTGTACAATTCTGCCAGCGCTAGCCTCACCTATCTGGTTTGTGAGTATCTATAACTCGAGGCAAATTTGTATCATTACATTGTTGTGTAATGTTCTGTGCATCTACTGTGGTAAATCAGGGTATGGGGCGGTCCGTGGCGCAGTGGTTAAGGCGCCTGCCACCAATGCTAAAGGTGCGAGGTTCGATTCCGGGTTCCGGCGTCGGATTTTTCTCCTCTAGTAAATGTCACCGTTAATTCGGGCGGACCGTCGGGGGTTCTTTCTCCGGGTACTCCGGCTCTTCCTCCCCCTTCACTTTGGTATCAGTTTCAGCCAACTTAATAAAATTTCAAATACAAAACGATTTCCAAATACCGTCAGTAGCTCGCTTGAGCTTGCCCTTAGCACCACGTGAATGTTCTGTGTTTACGTACAGTGTGTGAGTGAATGCGTGTGATTCACGTGAGCGTGCTTGTTGGGTTCAGTTCGCAGCTACATTCTGCGCATTGAGTTATATTATAAATGTGAGAAATGCGCCATATAAATACTATGTAATAATATTTACCCGACCACATATAGTAATGCACCTTCGTGTTTGTGTATGTATGTTTCTCCTGCCTACTTCCTAAGTTCCGGAGAAAGACATGGGTTATAAGCGAGACCTGATGCATCCTTTTAAGGGATGTAGATGATCGTCTTGTTCTATACCTGTGTATTTCTCTGTGGGCTGGCGAATGGGTGCCTGATAGGCGGGGGCAGGGGATCTAACTGTTGTCTGTCCAGCGCTGAGTGATTCCCCTTGGTTTGTGTACAATTCTGCCAGCGCTAGCCTCACCTATTTGGTTTGTGAGCCCACCTAGCACTGAGGCTCGCTCGGGACGACACAGACACAGCTACAGCGATAGTCTGTCACCGCCTCGTCGATCTCCACCCTCTGAGGCAGCCAGGCCCCCCAGACATTCGCGGACCCCTCACGCCTGACAGCGTTTCGCTGCTCAAAGCCATTCCCCTAGCACTCGGGGAAGTTGGCATGGAAACCGGCGACCGGACCCTCCTCTATGCGTCGCGAGGACCACCTCTCGACGCGATTCCCTTCTGGCTTCTGTGGACTCCTGTAGGAGGCGACATCCCTCTCTCAACCAGCGAGTAAAAGCGCAGGTGAGCGCTACGGAGGTTCCTGGACACCCAGACCAGCCTCGGGTTCCTTGCTCCACCTCAACCTTTTTCTGACCATCGCTTTCAGCACAGGTGCTCGGGACGTTTGTATGACAGGTGCTACTGGACCCCCACTGGACAGGGTTGCTTCACTAGGCAATGGTTTGTTTTCGTCTTCGCCCGCGGCATCGGAATACGACGGGTACGCCCTCAGTCTTTACCCGGAGGACTCGGCGTCAGCTCTGTTATTTCATGACAGTTCCCCCGCTTCCCACCCCCACAGCCTTCCCACAACTGACATGGTAGGAGATACACCTTTGTGTTCTGAGACCTCTCGTGCCTTGGACGAGGCAGCATGTCTGATCCCCGCTATTCTTCCTTGGAGGGATGCCCGCCTTCACCACCTCTCAAGAGGAAGGCCTCGGCCTCGGTGGACGCCCCATTCCATGCAAAGCGATTTAAGACTCGGACATTGGACTTAAAAAAAAAAAATTCCTGCATTTTGGTTATTTTTTAGATAAGTGCAAATTCGTTGAGAAAAAACAAAAACACTTTTTATTTTTCTTGAACTCATTGCTTACACTAAGATGTTTTGTGAAGTTCCCCCACATGAAATATACTGATTGCGAGTTGCGAGTCCTGGACTCTTTGCTTTTCCTAGGATTTGATGTCAACCTGGTCTCATGTCTGAAGACTCTTCCTCAGCCTCCAGGTTTTCGGGACCTTGCGGATGCCTTCAATGATCATGTACGCCAGGGCAAGCTGCGGGATAAAGGTTTCTTTGCAGACACTCGGTGGCCAGCGGACGTCGACATCAAGTTCCGGCAAGCGTGGTACGCGGGTCACTCTCAAGCTTTTGTTTGCCCCCTTCCGGCGGTGGACCCTGTGGTGGAGTTACAGGCTGGAGGCAAGGTACCGGTCTGACGGTTTATCCCCCCCGGTCTCGACCACACGGCAGGTTTGATCTGTAATTCCCTGGCTTGTGTGGGTTTCTTGGATTTGGCTACGCAGGCGGTGGTGTGGAGTGTGGAGGAATTTTGGGAGTGGCAGAGAACTGTGATTTATTGAGGCGTCAAACCATTCTGACGAGTTGCCCCGGCATCCCCATGACCTTCATCTCTCAGCTCCACCATGCCCCTTTGGGCGGTTCTCTCCTCTTAGGATCCACCTGGCAGGAGGTAAAGGATTCGGCAAAGGACCTGTGGCCTAGCGCCCCCAAAACGGACTTCTCCCGGTTTCCCGCTACCCGCAAGGAGGGGGGTCGCGCCCTGCGGAGCTTCAGACCCACCTCCCGGCTTGTTACCAGACTTACTCTCAGGACCAGACGTCAGGCCCCCGCCGGTCGTTCCCACCCCCTCCTGGTCCAGGCTCCTGCCTGGCCCAGGAACGCCCAGAGGCTCAGGCGTGGGAGAGCCCAATGACTCCCGGCTTCGCCCCGCCGATTCCTGCAGGGTCTCCAGTCAGCGGGAGGCTAGCAAGGCACAGCGACGAGTGGCAGTCATTGATGCCGGAAGACCCTTGGATTCTTGACACAATCTCGGAAGGCCTACAGATCTCGTTTCGTCCCCCACCCACCACCCCCTCCCGCTGAGACGCTCCCCACTCTGGACGCACGTGCCGGTCGACCAGTGCAAGGCAGACGCTCTTCAGGGAGAGATCGTCGCTCTGCTCCAGAAGGCCGCCACGGAAGTAGTAGCCCGCCACGACTCCTCGGCCTTCTACCGTTGGCTCTTTATTGTTCCTAAGCCCACCGGCAGGTGGCGACCAGTCATAGACCTCTCGGCCCTGAACAAGTTTATTGTCCCCCCCCCCTCCTTTCGCATGGAAATGGCAAGAGCCCTATGAGCCTCGGTGCAGTCTATGGACTATGCAGTCAGTCTCGACCTCTTGGACGCGTACCTTCACGTTCCCATGCACCCTGCCTCTCGCCGTTACCTGCAATTCGCTTTTCCGCGGAGTGGTCCATCAGTTTCGAGCCCTACCTTTCAGTCTCAGCCTCAGCCCTTGGGTCTTTACAAGGATCATGGATGCCGTAGTGGCCAGAGCCAGGCAGGCTTCTTTAAACCCTACCTCCAATTATCTCGACGACCTGCTCCTCAAGAACCAGGACCAGAGTGCTTCTTCGCCGGTTCGGGTTCATCGTCAACAGGGGGAAATCGGACCTCGTTCCGTCTCACAGGTTCGTCCACCTTGGCATGGAGTTTTTGACCGACCTCAACAGGGTGTGTCTACCGGAGGCTCGGATTCTGAAGTTGGCGTCGCTAGCCCACCAGGGGTCTCTCGCCGACGTGGTTCCAGCCAGGACTTGGCTCCAGTTCTTGGGTCTGATCAACTCGGCGGCAGACCTGTTACCCCTCAGCAGGCTCTACTCGTGACCCATTCAGCTCCATCTGCTGCTCCACTGACGACCGTCCTCTGGAGATCTCGCGGCCGTGATCCCAGTCTCGCTGTTGATCTGGCCTCACCTGCTCAGATGGACAGACTAGTCTTGGTTGGTGACGGGAGTCCCACTCTTCCCCCCCCCCCCCTCCCCGGCTGGGGAGCACACTTACTGCCAGAATTCAGTACCATCTCAGGGTGGTGGCCGTCAGGACTCCGAGACAATCACATCAATTGGCTAGAGTTGAAAGCCGTCAGGTTGGCGCTCATCAATTGGGAGTCGCTGCTCCACGGCCAGGAAGCCCTGATCCTGTCCGACAATTACCACGGTGGTAGCTTATATCCAGAACCAAGGCGGCACTGGGTCCCCGGCCCTCTGCATGCTGCTTTACCAGATTCTCCGCAGGGGCAGAGATCGTGGGATCGCGCTCCGAACTAGACACATCCCGGGACACCTCAATGTTCTTGCGGACTCCCTCTCTTGACAAGGGCAGCTCCTCCACACCGAGTGGTCCCTCTGGCCAGACATCTTCCGGATGATCTGTGGGAGACGCTCATGATCGACCTGTTTGTGACCAGATGGAACAAGCAGCTTCCGCTCTTTGTCTCGCCCATCCCGGACCCGCTCGTATGGGCAGTGGACGCTCTGTCCATCTCTTGGGAGGGCCTCTTGGCCTACGTTTATCCTCCCTCAGTGCTAGTGCCCAAGGTCATTCTCAAGCTTTGGGCGACGCCTTTGTTAAAAGTAAAATATATATATATATATATATATATATATATATATATATATATATATATATATATATATATATATATATATATATATATATATATATATATATATATATTTATATATATATATACTTGTAAACCTTTGATGCCAAAAAAATGAAAAGTACACCCCAAAAAATAAGAAAAAAAAAAGGCAAGATTTTTAGGTGGTTAAACTGCTCAGTTTCTCTCTAAAATGCACCAGATTGCATAAATTTTAATGTAAATTTTCAAAATTTGCCAGACCCCCCCCCCCCCCCCCCCCCTTTAGTGAAAAGGGGTTTTCCTCTTTTTTTTTTAGTATGGGTAATTCCATGCTCTGGCTATTCATCCCTATATTAATGCCATCGGTATTGATTTTGAGAAAAGAAATGTATTTTTCTCTAAAAGGTATTTAAAAAAAAAAAATTTAATTTACCGATGGCATTACTCCAAGGTCCCTCCCACCTACCCCGCTTGCCGCCACTACGCTAAGAGTAAGGCTGGCGTGACTACACTGTTCACGTGACCTTATGGAGGGAAGGGAGAATACCAAGGGTCCCTGGTTACAACTCCCTAGAGTTGTGTAGGAACACACAAATGTTTTTTAGGCTGAAATCGGTAAGCTAAGGGGTATTTTACTTATAGTAATGCCATCAGTAAGTATTTTGCGAAAAAAATATCTTTTAGAGAAAAATACATTTTACAAGACTGCATAAATTCAGCACTACAATGATACAGTTGTGATCACTGTGAATAATGTGTGATTTTATGGTTTGCGGTTATCGCGATGTACTGAGGCTGACCATGTCATATTTTTCAGGGACAGCTGTTCCTGCTCGGCAAGTTGAAGCCAAAGCATTTGCACCTTTTCTTGCTCTGTTAAAGGCAACTGATGTCTGTGTGCGAAAAAGTAAGTTGTATTTTTCTGTCAGAGATTTTCCTTGTCTTTATTTCAGCAGCAATGTTTCAGTGCTACTTTATGTCCCTTGTCTAAACATGAAAAGATCAGCTGTTTCACTGATGGTTTAAGGGTGGTGTTAGAATAGCTTGGCACCCAAAGGTGCCGAGCTATTTTGACACCACCCTTGAACTATCATGGTCGATCAATTTCATTAACTGTAATGTACAGTATTAGAGAAATACTAACAGATTTTGAGAATATCGACCGTAAGGCTCATGGAAAATGCCTGTCTTATTCTTGTACAGACGTGAAAAGTTTACCCCCCTTGCATCTTACTGTTGCCCAACTGTTGTAACATTAAATCATCTTGTGGATGAGTTTATGATACATTTTGCATGTCAGCGTAAGGGATTATGTTGTAACAAGATGTTTGTTTTTCCCAGGTATGGTGAAAAGTTTGCAACCCCTCTTCCACCACATTCCTGTTCGGCCGCACAACCCTGTGACTGTTGGCATGCTGAATGGGGGTCTAGTCTCTGTCGAAGATGAAGACGAGCATATTCGTTTGCTCTTCTCGTGAGTTGACGTTTTTATTCTGCAGAAAGATGAGTGAACTATTCAGCTGTCATAGATTACAGGGTTTTTGGATCAGCTGTGGCCATTCAAGGGTTGTACCAGATTAGCTTGACGCACTTTTGCAATGATTTGCAATTATCTCTCAGTAGCCAGCTTCACCTGACCCGGTAATTCTGAGTATTAGTGATGTTATGTTTACGCTGGCTGAACGACTCCCAACTACGAACAAAATTGAAGTCATGGTGGATAACCAGCTTATATCGCAAGCATAGACAACACTCCAAACATCTCCAAGAGGCATAGATCCTCATGAGCCTGGAGGGCTCATGAGGATCTATGCCTCTTGAAGATGTTCTGAGTGTTGTCGATGCTTCTGGTACACACTAGTTATCGGTTGTGATATTGCTCTCGTTCCTTGTAGGTAGTCATTCGTTGGAAATGTAACCGCACTATTTTCCCGGTTTTTGAAGGCAGATGAGGAAAGAATACTGTAATTGACAATAATGTCCAGAATTTACAATGAACTAATATGCAGCATTGCCTGTATGTTGCGACCACCTGTTTAATTTGTTTAAGGGAACCCTCTGTCTAAGCAGCATGGTTTCTTTCTGTTAGATAAATCTGTGTAAGGAGACTACCTGTCTAAGACGCCCATTTTTTGCTGGTATGGTTACAGGTTTGACTGTACTGATTTGACTGGTTTTCTGCTGTTCAATAGTCAGGTAGTTCCTCACTTGCTGGGACAAAGTGTAGCATCTGAAGAAGGCACGGGCACCCCCTCAGAGACGGACAAGATGATTTTTGACCACTTGAAGCAGGCATGTATGAGGGCCTCGACAGCGAACAATGTCCAGCTACACCAGACGGTGCTAGTCACCTTGGGACAGTTGGCCAGGTAGGAACAAAGTCAGGGACCCCTTTTTAGTGTGTTTGTGCGTATGCAGCAGAACCTGTTCTGAGAACTATGACAGACCTCAAATAAAATGATAATTTTGTCCTCTGCGTGTAATGAGTTAACCCATTTAGCCCTAGCTCCCTACGGCAGGAGACTGACTGACCATGATAATTCAAAGGTAGTGCCAGATTAGTTTGGCGCCTGAAGCGCCAAGCTAATCTGGCACTGCCCTTGAATTATCACGGTCGAGCCATCTCCTGCAACTGGTACATTGTCATTAAGTAACGCTTCCAAAATTTGGGAAATGCACACATGGGGCTAAATGGGTTAATACTAATAATAATGATGATTTCTATGGCGCCTAACCTCAGGTAGAACTGTAGGCGCCTTACAAATTAAAAAAAATACAGTTACAAAAACTGTACACAGTATTACACGCTCACACACACTCTCCAGGCACCACAGCAAAACTACAACAGAATCCTCAGCAGTCAAAGTTAATCAGTGGGGTAATGGAGTTGAAAAAGGTGTGCTTTCAGCGCAGATTTACAAACGTCTTTTGAAGCACTGTGCGGACATGGGAGGGGAGTTCGTTCCAGTACAGCGGCCCAAAATATGAAAAAGACCGCTGGCCGAAAGACTTGGTACGGACAAAAGGTACACGCAAAATGCAGCTGTCAGCAGAGGATCTGAGTTGTCTTGAGGGAGTGTACAGCTGCAGGAGAGAAGACAGGTACGGGGGGTTTGATGTGGAAATGCAGCTGAAGCAGACAGAAGAAAGTTTATACTGAATTCTTGCAGCCACAGGGAGCCAGTGGAGGGATTTAATTACAGGCGTAATATGATCAGTTTTGTGCTTTTTGGTGATGAGCCTCGCAGCAGAATTCTGAACTTTTTGAAGCCTGTCAATCTGATATTTGGGACAACCTGCATACAGTAAATTACAATAGTCCAGCTTGGAAAGAACAAATGCACAGTCGAGGGTTTTTGTGGCTTTGATGGTCAAATAGTGTCTGGTAGAAGAAATGCAACGGAGCTCCAAGTAGTCTGTGCAACAGGTGTTGACATTCTGTTGGTTCATGGACAGTGTTTTGTCCAGGGTTACTCCAAGATTCTTGAAAGTGAACTGGTCAATCTGGGGGGTTTGATTATAAGAGACTCAGTTTTATCATCATTAAGTTGAAGTTTGTTTGAGGACATCCACTCTTTGACATCACAGATACAGTTCTGAAGGCTTAGGATGGCGCTTGGTCGGGAGTGTGTGTCAAAATGGTTGTTGTGATGCGTCTAGTGTGGTAGCGCAGTGGTAGTGCTTGTCACTTCTCGCTCTCAGCTTCCACCGCAGGCTCGCAGTATTGCGAAAAGGAGGGCAGAATGCATCCGTCTCTCTCTGCCAGTACATAGCCTCTCCAACAACAGTTGCCTTATGTAGTGCCTCCTCGCAGCGACACACAGTAACTGAGCACCTCACGGACTCGGGCTGAACTATAGGGGACTTGGAGGAGGTCTGTCCCCCAGACACACGGCATGCAGGCCCACCGGTGTGTGGATATGCCCTGATGCCCGTGAACCTGACTCCCAACTATGGGCAAATAGCCCCACTGCCTTGTGGGTGTCTTGGGAGAGGCAAAGGCTAGGGGAGCAAACCCCGACAGAAAACCAACCAGACCAACGAAGTCGGAGTGTTGCTGACTATGCCGTCTGGTATAGTGTGGAAACCTGTCAGGGAAACAAGCACACATGCAACCCTCATGGATTATGCCTCAGGTGGATATTAATCTTGACATCTGAGGCAGAAACTCGGGAACGCTGAAGAAGAAGAAGAAGGTTGGGAGTGGCGTGTTTGCTGGGAGTCATCGGCAAAGCCATGGTGGAAAACCGAGAATCTCTCAATTACACTGGAAAGGGGCTGGATGTAGAGAATGAAAAGAATGGTGCCTAGGACTGAGCCCTGGGGGACCCCAAAGCGCAGTAGAGAAGGACTCAACCGGTAGCTGTTAATGACAACAGTCTGGTGACAATAAGTCGGGTAAGATCTGAGCCAGGACAGGATACTACCCGTGATACCAAACGTGGAATGAAGTTGATGCAGAAGGATCTCGTCTGTTGTATTGAATTGAGGGAGTGGAGTAGGGATGATGAAGGGAGGGAGAGGTAGGATGTGTTCGCGAGCTGGTCTGTGATTTTGGACCTTACGTCTGTAGAACGTGAAGTCTGAAATCACAGACCAGTGCTAATTCTTTCTGAAATGACTGAAGTTACATGTGTTTCTGACATGTTTACAGGGTTGCCGAAGGGGAGCTGCTTCTGAGCATTGTCATTACCTTGCTAGAGAACCGCCTGTCCTGCACAGTGCTTGTGGCTTCAACGGCTTTTCTAGAGGTGCCCAGATAGTTTTCTTTTCTTTGTATTGACAAAAACAGTTTGTTATTACGAAGTGTGTTTTATATTTGCTGTACACAATCACAATTAATTCCTTCTGTTAACTTGTGTTTCCTTTTTTGCAGATTCAAAACATTGCCGTGCACAAACACATTCCAACCCAGGGCTTATTTAGCAAGTTCAAAGCTGCCATTTGCAAGGTGAGGACAGAAAATGTGGGTCATGATTAATCCTTTGTTTCTTCAAAAACATTACCGATGACATGACTTTATGGAAGTGTCTACTACTTACTCAATTCTAGGCTAAGAACCCGTTGTGTTACCACACAACCCGGAGGCACTCGGGGGAACCCCGAGAGGGGCCGAGAGTTGTCTCCTGTTACTGCCCATCCGGTTCCGAGTCACGATATGACTAACCAGTCATGCTACTTAGGCTCACTATGTTCAGACGTGTTGCTCTAGCCTACGGACTTTGAAATTTTTCGACCGGTTCGCCGGTCTTCCGGACTTTGGCATCTTCACTTGGTTCTACTTCGTCGGCCCTGCCTGTGCCCTGTGTGGCTCTGTCGTCCCCTCTTCGTTGGCTGCTGCCCTCTTCTGCCTCTGGAGTGACTGGGCGGCGCGGTGAGCTTCGCTGGGACTTCGCCCCGGTCGTGCCGTGGGTGTTATGGACGTTTCTCCCCCTGTTCCCGCTCCGGCGGAAAGGTAAGGTAGCTGGGTTGGCCCTCGGCTGGTTCCCAGGCTGGGCACTGGTTTGAGCAGGCAAGAAGACAGTCTTCATCTTCACTGTAGCTTGCACGCCAGATTTCTCAACCCTTAGCTTGGCGGGGCCCCTCGCGCCCGCGCCCACTCACCTTTCGGTTGATTGGTGTGGCATTATTGGCGCTTACCTACTGACTTGTACCTTGTATGATTTGGAGAATTTGTTATGCGTCCATGGCTTGATTAGCTTGGCGGGGCCCCTTGCACCTGCGCCCTGACGCCATTACGTTGGTGAATGTGGCGGGGTCAGACGCTTGCTTCATTCCTGTATCTGTCATGAAGTGCTTGTTTTTTGTTGTGCATAATGCGTCGTATGCTCGCCTTAGCTCGGCGGGGCCCCACGTGCCTGCATCCTGTCGCCATTACGTGGTAATGTTACTGTGCCAGACGCTTGCTTCATGCCTGTACTTGTTGTCACATGCTTGAGTTGTTGTACATCATGCGTCATGTGCTCACCTTGGCTTGGCGGGGCCCCACGTGCCCTCGCCCTGTCGCCATTATGTTGATAATTATGTTGATAATGTTACTGTACCTGACGCTTGCTTCAGGCCTGTACTTGTCGTCACATGCTTGAGTTGTTGTACATCATGCGTCATTTGCTCACCTTGGCTTGGCGGGGCCCCAAGTGCCCGCGCCCTGTCGCCATTATGTTGATAATGTTACTGTACCTGACGCGGGCTTCATGTCGTGACATGCTTGAGTTTTGTTGTACATGATATGTCTTATGCTCACCTTAGCTTGGTGGACACTATGCTCTCCAGACCAAAGGGTGACTGCCACGCGTGTGAAATGCAGGGAGGTACCCAGCAGAGAAAGAAACACGATGGGAAGACGGGTACAGCACAATTATTGATGTTCGGGTGGTTACCATTTGGCAAGACAGACAAACAGAGAGGTTAGCCGTGACTTCTCTTCTTTCGCAGACTGTAGGTCGCAAAGGTAGGGTGCTTGCCTTAACTTTGCCGGGCCCCCCGTGCCCGCGCCCACTAGCTTACGGGGGTGGATTTGCAGGCCAAGACGCTTGCTGACAGGCTTGTACCTCGCTGTTTGTGCCTTTTGCGTTGTGAAGGCTAACCTTACCAGGGCGGGGTCCTATAGGCCCTCGCCTGCGTGCCTTTGGGTGTGTTGTGTGTTGCAGTGACCTGTTGCTGACCCGTACGCAAGGCAGAGGGTTCCAGTGGCCGTCAGTTACCAGAGGTCTGTCTCCCCTGCACCGGATGCGCCTCCGACCACACTTGCGACACCTACTCCACCTGGCCTG
Source organism: Semisulcospira habei (assembly GCA_036245525.1). NCBI lineage: Eukaryota > Metazoa > Mollusca > Gastropoda > Semisulcospiridae > Semisulcospira > Semisulcospira habei. The sequence continues at coordinate 33,718,157 of BTPG01000001.1, read as the reverse complement.
AGCTGCGCGGTTTGCAGGTATGGAGTGTACGGACGCGAGCGACCGGCTCCTGTGTGTGATCCGAATCCAGTCAAGGCGCCATTCCCCGGGCCCTGTGTACTATCCGCATGAGACCACACCAACCTTTGGAAAGACGCCACGCCGGACGCACGAGCCTAGTGCTCGGGGCAGGTCTTGATTGACGCGACCGCTTCCAGGAGGGAGCGCACCCGGACAACGCCTTCTGACAGGCAGAGAACCCGCCTCACGGAGCCCGGTTCGGAGAGACGCGCTTCTCGCCGTCCCATGTCCACTGTCGGTCCCCGCTCGTCTCCAAGGAAGCCCGCTGACCCCTACGGGGAGTCGCCTCGCCGGCAGAGAGCCCACCTCATTGAGTCCGGCTCGGAGAGACATTTACCCACCCGTCCGAGGCCTTCGGGCAGTACGGAACCCTCGCGCCACTCAAGATCTGCTTGGAAGCCCACCCATGCGGCCGACGACTTGGGGCAGGAGCCTCGTGCTCGGAGCAGGGCTGCTGTCACCGCGATCGCTTCCTGGAGGGATCCCACCAGGACAACGCTGCTTGTCGGCAGGAAGCACGGAAGCTGCTAGTTGTTGCAGTGGCCTGTTGATGACCTGCAAGCTATGCGGAGGTTCCAGTGGCCGTCAGATAACCACAAGGTCTGTCTCCCCTGCACCGGATGCGCCTCCGCCACGCTGGCGACGTCTGCTCCACCTGGCCTGAGCTGCGCTGGTCGCAGCTATGAAGTTTCTACAGACGTGAGCGACGGCACCTGTGTCTGCTTCGAGACCCGTCGGGACGCCAGCCACCGTGCCCTGCGCACCGACCGCTCGAGACCTCGACGACCTTTTGGAGAGGACGCCACGCCGGATGCCGGAGCCTAGTGTTCGGAGCGGGTTTTGATCGAAGCGGCCGCTTCCAGGAGGGAGCGCGCCCGGACAAAGCCTTCTGACAGGCAGAGAACCCGCCTCACTTAGTCCGGTTCGGAGAGACGCGCCTCGCGCCATCCCATGTCCACTGTCGATCCCCGCTCGTCTCCAAGGAAGCCCGCTGGCCCCTACGGGGAGTCACCTCGCCGGCAGAGAGCCCGCCTCATTGAGTCCGGCTCGGAGAGACATTTACGCACTCATCCGAGGCCGTCGGGCAGTACGTACCCTCACACAAGCCCACCTCCTCGTCGCTTATGGACACCTTGCTTGCCCTGGGCGGAGTGCTCTTCACTTCTCCACCACGCTTCCCGCGGTTGACTGCCCGCCGTCTCCCCCCCCCCCTCCTCCCCCTGCTCAAAAGGAGGATCTTCGCTGGTGGACGCTGGAAGACAACTGAGGAGTTTCTGTCCCTGCCGCAGCCTTCCGGCCTTCGTGACCTGCGCTACGCCTCCTCCGCGCTCCTGTCGGGTTCCCGGGACTCCGTATGCTTCTCTGTCCATAGGGGTCCAGCCGTCTCGACGTTGCCTTTGTCAGGACTGGTCCTCGGGACTCTACCAGGCGTGCCTCTGCCCTCTGCCTGCTGTGGATCCGTGCCCGGCTCTGCGGTTGAACTGGATGGCCTCCCTCGTCCGTACCCCCCTGGCCTGCGTGGGATTCTGGAGTTCCTGGCTCCCCTACTTGACGACCTGCCGCGGAAAGCCCCCCATGCTGAGGACTCAGCTGCGCAATGCTCTCCTGGGTGGCACTGCTCTTCGGTGCGTCCGAGCAGACCGGAGGATACTTCTGGGACCGTTGGCTTCACAAGTCATCTCCACATTGCTTCCGACCACCCACTACGCCGTGTTCTCGCCTTGCGGTCTCCGGCCCCCGTACAACTCATGGCCTACGCGTTCAGCCTGGGCTTCTGACCCTTCTCTCCAGCTCCCCGTGCGCTCCGCCTCCAGGGAGTATCTCCGGTTCACCAGTGATGCAGTAGTTACCAGTCCAGGCGCTGCCATGCGGGCTCATCCTCAGCCCTTGGGTCCTCATCCACTTCGTGGACGCAGTGGTGACCTAGGCGCGGCACCCGTCTTCCAGCCCGGCGTCTTCCCGCCTCGACGACCTCCTCCTGCGCACCTTGGAGGCCAGCAGACATTGGACAGAGATGCCCTGTTACGACTCTGGTCGCGGTTGGGGTGCCTGGTCACCACAGGTAAGTCGGACCTCGCCTCCGCTCGTTGCTTCGTCCTTCTCTGCATGGTGGATGCCTCCGACCTCAACAGGGTGCTTTGCCGGAGCCACGGATCCTAAGTGGGCCGTCTAGCCGGCCAGGTGATCCAGCAGGACACAGCCTCCATCAGAGTCTGGCCTCAGCTCCTTCGTTGCCCTCGTGGCGGCGGATCTACGCCCAGTCGTCTCTACGCCCAGCCGCTACAGCTGCACCTCCTGCTTCCCTGACGCCCCTCCTCAGGAGATCGGACCACCTTGGTGCCCATGCCTCCGTTGTTTCGGCCCCATCTCCTGCGTTGGACGGACATGTGGCTTGCTCCAGGAGTCCCCCTGTCCACTCCGTCTCCACGGCTTCCCTGGGTGGCGATGCAACTCTGGCTGGTGGAGAAGCCCACCTGCTACTGTGGTTCCTCATGACGGTCGGCCCCTGGCCTCCGGAGTTCGCGGACAAGCACATCAACGGGATGGAGCTGTAAGCTGTCTCGCAAGCCCTCGTCGTGTGGGAGGAACGACTCAGTCACCGGGAACGGCTCGGCCTCGCCGGCAACGTGTCAGCGGTGGCGTTCATCCAGATACAGGGTGGGATGCGCTAACCCGACCTGTGCGTGCTCCTCTACCGTCTGATGCGCTGGTGCGAGAACCGCAACATTCCCTCCATGCTCGACACACCCCCGTCCACTCACCCTCCCGAGGCGGCCAGTTGCTACACACGGAGTGGACCTTCCGCCAGGACATCTTTGGATGATCGGCGCGCATGGAGACGCCTTGGTCGACCTGTTCACCACGAGGTGGAATCACCAGCTTCCCCTATTCGTCCCCCCGGTCCCAGTCACTCTGGCCGGGGCAGTCGACACTCTCTCCACCCCGTGGGACGGACTCATCCCGGACACGCACCCCCCGCTGCTGCTGCTTCCCACAACACGCACGATGCTCAAGCAGCCGCGATAATCGCTGTTCCACCCGTGCCCAGAGCGCCTACTCCTTCCCACTGGGAGGTTGTGCGGCAAGCCCTCGCCGCTGGAGGCTTCTCGAGTGCAGCAGTGGAAGCTACCGCTACAGCCCGCAAACCCTCGATGCGACGCGTCTACAAGGGAGATGGCGAGTACTGTACTCCCGGGGCGACGATCTTCGCTTCGCCCCCGCCGACCTAATTGACCCCCAGCTCGCGGACTTCTTCCTCTGGCTCTTCGGAGACCAAGGATGGCCCTTTTTGGATGTGACTCACAAGACATGCTTCCTGGTGGCGTTTGCCACGGCGGCCTGAGTTAGCGAGCTACACGCGCTTTCAGCGCGCCCTGCCTGCCTGCAGGTTCAAGCAAATGGTTCCGTACAGCTGCTTACGGAACCTGCCTTCATTGCCATGACCAGGTCTCCTTGACCGCGCCACAGGTGATCACCTTACGACCGCTGAGAGGGACGAACTTCCCCCCTGGGAGACCAGGCAACAAGATCCTGTGCGAGCCCTACGCGTGTACCTATGCTGAACCAAAGCCAGGGCTGTGCACCCCCCGTATTCTTCCGTATTTCGTATGGATTATTTTTTTAAATACAGAAATATGGATTTTTTTAAAGAATCCGATTTATCTTTTTAAAAAATATGAAAATCATCTGCTACGCAAAGGCAAAGTACCGACAACCAAGGACTTAAAATTTCCGACCACCGAATATTTCCGAGATCAAATGAACAAGTTATGCGCATGCGTCAATGCATTTGTGTCTCTCTCGGTTAATCACAACCACTTCCGACTACTGCCGAAGTTCAGCTAAACTTTGTGCGCATGTGTCGTTTGGCTGGGTCATTGATTTCCTTTCAATTACAAAATGGATGACAAGGAAAGCGGGAAAGTGTTCCCAGATAAAGAGGAATCCGAATGTTCATTGCCAGCAAATAAAAGGCGTGTACAGGTTTACAAAAGCTCTTACAGCAAGACATGGAAATGTATTGGGCCAAGTAAACAAGGTGACGACTATGTTTTTTGCAGACTTTGTGAAACTGATCTTTCGATAGGAAGTGGGGGAGGGAATGACATTACAAGGCATGTAAAGTCAAAAAGCATCAAGAAATCGAGAACGTGAAAACTTCAAAATCGAACACTTCAATTACTGCATATTTTAAATCATCAAGTGGAAGGCAGCTAAACGAAGATGCCAATGGCGAGCACTCAGTTGCAGTTACACGTGCTGAGGTAATGATGTGTGAGCTTCTTGCTCATCATAATCTGCCCCTTGCTGCTGCTGACACTTTGGCCAGTGGATTCAAATACATGTTTCCAGATAGTAAAATTGCAGCAGGTATGTAAATGGTTATGTAAAATATAATGTCTATGTACTTTTTTAGAAAACTTAACGCAACAACAACATGCCAAAAGAGAGTGGAGAAATTAATAAAATGCTAAATTATTATAAAGATTAGTCTGCAGTCAGTAACTTGAGTAAGTCAAATAGTTTATAGAAAAAAAAGATAAGGCCTATGCATCAACGTTACATAGCCCTACCAAACAACAACAAAAATACAATACTATTACTATAGACTTGTTAAACATTGGTTGGTTGTAGTTGCATCTCTCCCTGACCCTATCAAGAACCCGCAATGCATATTGCATCAATTAGGCCTACTATCTTCTAAGTGAACTTTCATTTGCCTTTCTTATTTCTTTTGCGGCGGCAAAATCTATTTCAGTTTCACTTTTAGCCAGATAGGCCTACTTTTGCTTTTGTAAGGTGCAATAATAAATGCTAACTTTTGACAATTCTGGTAGATATACTGATCATACTTTCATAGTATGCCCTAATGTTAGTTCCAGCTCAAAACATTGATAATCAAAACAATATAAATTAAAACAAGAAATAATTTCTACATACCAAACAGTGATTAAACAATTATTATTATTTTTAATTATTATTATTGTTGTAGTAGACTACCACTACTGCCCGATAGGAGTAGCAGTGTAATAGATATAGAACAGGTCACCATTATACAACATTATATATAATATTAAATAAAAATTAGGTGTGTAGGCCTACAAAATTTACCAGTGTTGCCTGGCACTGAACAGAGAGCATCAATGGCAGATGACACATTGTAGGCTTTGCTGCTTTTGAAGTCATTGCCTGGTCACCCATTTGACACCCAGAGACAGCACCCAACAGAAAAATTGAAACGGTGGAAAAGTGCTTACTACAAATCTCTACACCAGTAATATACTGTAATTTGTTTTCCACTGTGCTTAATAACATTTCTGTACTAGTATTATAATGTATATATATTTTCATATTGTGCACAGTCATTAAAAACAGCTTAAATCAAACATGAACTGATGTGAAATTCAACATTGAACTATTAATTGAGCTACTGGGTAGGGTGAGAAGTCACAATAATTTTATTTGAAGAGTCAAACTTCTACAGAAAGGCTTCAAGGAATTAAATATTTAAAGGTAAGAAGTTTGTGTGAATGTCTATGTGTTTCTGTTGCTGTATTTGTCTAATCCCGTAACTGAATCGAAATGCGGAAAAATACTGACAGTTTCTGGAAAATACTGAAAAGCGTTGTCAAAATACTGATAGGTTGGTAAAAGTGTGCACAGGTCTGCAAAGCCGCCCGGAGAGGACGCTCACGCCTCCTTCTGCCGTTAGAGCCCGGCAGGACTGACATAACAGCCCAGACAATCTCTTCCTGGCTACGCTCAGTCCTACGATCCGCCTACCAGGACCCCTCCCCGCAGGGAGCGAAGAGGCTATGGAGACGTGCACACTAGGTACGCGCCATAGCTGCGAACGTCGTGTTCGACCGGAACTGCGCTGTCATACACATTGTGGCTGCCGGGGGCTGGCGGGCACAATCTACATTTCGCCTGCTTCTACCTCTGGGATCTGGCAGGCCAGCGAGACTACCTCGTGCTGGTGGGGGACATCACTGCGGCGCAACTCTCCCTCCCGGCGCCACGGCGCCGTAGGTATACACCCAACTTGGGTCGTCGGGAGTTGGCGGAAGGGAGGACGGCTCTATTGGCCCTAAAGGTGTGCTGGGGCGCGGCACCCTCCTCCTTTTCGCTATTCTTCCATAAAGTCATGTTATCGGTAATGTTTTTGAAGAAACAAATTCATTTTTCTCTAAAAGGTATTTTTTCGAAAAATACTTACCGATGACATGACTTTATGGAAGTGTCTACTACTTACTCAATTCTAGCCTAAGAACCCGTTGTGTTACCACACAACCCGGAGGCACTCTGGGAACCCCGAGAGGAGCCGAGAGTTGTCTCCCGTTACTGCCCATCTGGTTCCGAGTCACGATGTGACTAACCAGTCAGGATACTTAGCTCACGAGCGGCGAGCGGGGCAGGTGGGAGGGTCGTCTGAGTCATGTCATCGGTAAGTATTTTTCGAAAAAATACCTTTTAGAGAAAAATGAATTTCACTGTGGAATGTAACGAGCAGCACCCACATACAGGAGGCTTATATCCTCATGAGCCCCTGCAGTTTCAGGGGCTCATAAGGATCACTGCCACTTGCCGGCATGATTCATATTCACATCTCAAGCAACGTTTTATGGGTGTTAGTCTGCAGAGAAATTTGTGTTAGTCTGCAGAGAATGGGTTAACCCTTTTAGCCCCAAGGTCCCATTTCTTAAATTTTGGAGGTGTTGCCTAACGACTATGTAGCAGTTGCAGGAGATGGTTTGACCATGATAATTCAAGGATAGTGCCAGATTAACTTGGCGCCTTTATCAAGGGTAGTGCCAGATTAGCTTGGCGCCTTAAGGTGCCAAGTTAATCTGACACTACCCTTGAATTATCATGGTCAAACCATCTCCTGCTGTAGGGATCTGGGGCTAAAAGGGTTAAGTTATATAATTTGTGTGCTGGTCTGTGATTTTGGCCTTTGTTGAAAGGTCCAAAATCAGACCAGCACATAGTTATTCTTACTCTTTTCAGTGGCACATTTTGGCCTTTTTTTATGGCAACAGAAAATCAGAACCAATATTCATTGACTGTTCTTTGTGACTGAGGTCTGCATTTTGTGATTTCAGTTTTTGGCTGAGGCGATGTTTGAGACACAGTGCACAGCTGGACGCAACAATGCGGAGAGCATTTTGCAGACTGTGTCTGGCTGTTTTGGATTCCCTGATGCCAAGTCTTTCCTACAGGTTGGTAGAATTCATGGAACATTCTCCATTTGTTTCCTCAAAACACATTACCGATGACATTACTACTAGGAATAGTGTCTTAGCTAGGCTAATTTCATCCAAATTTTGTTGTGTACCTATATGGCAGGGGAAGCAACAAGGGGCGCCATAACCTAGCCAGTATCCTGAGTAGCCTCCCTTCCATCCCCATCCGAGCACATGCTGACCGGATTCCCGCCAGTCTGTTTCTTAGCTAGACTGTGGATGGTTGTGTATGGTGTAACCGGTCGTCGTGTGACTTGGACTCTCTTCACGTATCTGTGCTGGCCACTGTGTGCGCTGTGATAGCTACTGTGTGCTCTGTGCTAAGCTTGGAAGCTTCCTGTGGGATTTACCTTCCTGGAGTTTTGTGTGGGGCTCCTACACTTCTGCGTCTTGGCTTGTGCGGTGTGACCGGTCGCCTTGTGGTTTGGAGTTCTGCCGTGTTCACTGTGCTAGCCTTGGATTACTGTGTTCATTGTGCTAGTTTGGAGTTTACCTGCATCGCTTTATGTGTGAGGGCTTCCGCTGGACTTGTGGTGTTGGGGACTTGGATTTCTTCCCGTGTTCCGCACTAGCCTTGGTTTACTGTGTTTACGGTGCTAGCTTTGAGCTACCTTCGTGGTGCGGCCTCTACCATTGGTGGTGCGGGGCTTCGCTTCGGTGACACGATTGGTCCCCTACGGCCCTTGGTCTGGCCTCCGGCCTGTCTGACATGGTAAGGTAAAACTGCGGTTGTTGCCCGCGACCGGCGCTCAGGGAAGGGAGGTTAAGAGTGCCAGGCCGTGGATTTGGCATTGGGTACGAAGTCTTCCTTCACTCACGTACACTCGTCGCGTGGCCTCAGAGAGCCACACTCACTCGCCTATCACTGTTGACTAGTTTACAAGTTTGCACCTGCACGCTTGGGGGGACTGCCAATGGCCGAGGGATGAGCATGCTGTCTGCCTATTCTGTTCCGGCTGGGCCTCCACTCACCCGTGCGTTGTCTGCGCCCCTGGCTAGACTAGCAGTGGTTCTAGCCTGGGGCTCCTATCGCCGTGATGGCCAACACCAGTCTGAGAGCAGCCGCCGGCTAACGATCATACCACCTCTGCGGTTGTGACAGGACGTATCCACTGGATGTGGTGACTCGGACTGCATGGGAGAGGCCATCCCATACCGGGCCTAGGACTTTGGCCGTTTGGCACGCCAGCTCGTTAAGTACTGACAGTATCCAGTATGTCTGGCCAGCCACGTGCTTGCTCGACCCACCACTCGGCCTGTTCAGGCCCAGACGCGGCTTCTGGAGTACGGCCCTCCAAATACTCGGCTCAAGTCCAGCACGGACGTTCGGCGTCCCTCCAATCGCCGCGGTTAGGAACTTCCTGGCTTGCCAGTCACCACCTACCATGCTGCGTACCACTCCGCGGTCGACGCCTTGCCTGCTGCCACTTCTTGTGGACTGGTGCTTCAGGATGCCCCCTGCGTGGCGGCCTCGACCTCATGACTGTCTAGGAAGCGGCTACGTCAGTCGACGCGCGCACTCAGCGCTGTACAAGTTCATCGCTGCCCCATCCTGCGTGGAGGCCGCCCGAGCCTTCGCGCCGCAGTGCAGCCTTTGGACTTGGCCATCAACCTGGACCTGTCGGATGCGTTCTGCTCGTCCCCAGGCACCCCGTCTTCAGCCGTTACCTCCGCTTCGCCTTCGGCGGCGTGGTCTACCAGTGTCGCGCGCTTCCCTTCGGTGTCAAATGCAGCCACTGGGTGTTCACCCGCGTCATGGATGCTGTAGTAGACAAGGCCAGACGGACGTCTTCGTGCGCCGCGTCAACATACCTAGACGATCTTCTCGTGGATTCGGGTGGAGGCCTCCTTGGAGAAGGACCGAGATGCACGTCTAGATCTCCTTGACAGGCTCGGCTTCCTGGTCAATGTGCGCAAGTCCGACCTCACGCCGTCGCGCTGCTTGTCCACCTGGGGATGGAATTTCGCTCCGACCTCATGAAGTGCGACTTCCGGAGCAGCGAATTCAGCAGTTGGTGAACCCAGCGCAGCAGGGGTCTCAAGAGGGGGCGTTCCCCGCTAGACTGTAACTTTGGCTTCTGGGACAGGTGAGTACGGCAGCAGACCTACTTCCCCTAGGACGTCTCTACTGCTCCCCGCTGCAGCTGCTCCTGCTTCTCCCCTGGCGATCCTCGACGGACGATCTCGAGTCTCAGGTTCGGGTGCGGCCGATGCTCCGTCCTCACCTTCTTTGCTGGGTGGATCCCGACTGGCTCACGACGGGAGTTCCCCTCTACTCACCTCCACCACAGCTGTCCCTTGCGTCGACGCAAGTCTCTCCACCTGGGGTGCTCACCTGCTACCGAGATTCTCCACAGCCTCCGGCATATGGCCCTGGACCTCGTGGCCCAGCACTTCAACTGGTTAGAGCTGGAAGCGGTCTGGCAAGCCCTCTTTGCGTGGGAGTCACCTCTGCGACACCAGGAGCTTCGCGTCCTCTCAGACAGCGACACAGTAGTTGCCTACATCCAGAAGCAGGGCGGGATGCGGTTCCCCTCCCTAACCTTCCTCCTCTACCAGATGCTCCAATGGTGCGAAGATCAAGGCAGCACTCCCGGGGCTTCTGCATGGCCTGCCGACTCCAATGCGCGACGCGGCCAGCTTCTTCGCACCAAGTGGGCGCTCCGTCCGGACATCTTTCGGATGATCTGCGCAGCTGAGAGACCCCCATGATCGACCTCTTCGCGCCGAGGTGGCATCACCAGCTTCCCCTCTTCGTTTCCCCTGCCCCAGTCACGCTAGCTGAGTGGTCGATGCTCTCTCCCTCTTATGGGACGGCCTCGTCGCTTACGCCTTCCCACCTATGGTGCTCGTCCCCAAGGTCCTGCTCAAGCTCAAGGTTGCAACGCGGTCCTGTTCCTGGTGGCTTCATGCTGCTGGACATGCTCATGGACCGCCGACCTCCTGAACCTCGCCACGGGCCCCCCTCTGAGGCTCACCACCCCATGCACGATGCTTAGAAGCTACGGTGGGCGCGACACTTCCATGCCCCAAGCAACTCCTCCTCCATGCCTAGAGGTGGTGCGGCAAGCCTTCGCCGCTAGAGGCTTCTCAAGCGCAGCAGTGGGAGCTATCGCTACAGTCCGCAGACATTTGACCAGGCGAGTTGACGAGGGAAAGTGGCGAGTCCTGTGCGACTGAGGTGACGACGAGCGCCTCTCCCCCACGGACCTGACGGTTCACCAGCGGGCGGAGTTTTTCCTCTGGTTCTTCTTCGACCAGTTTGCCACCAATCACCATTAGGGGTTACCTGGCCATGATCACTGACGCGTACCGCCGTTTGGGCTGATCAACCCTGGTGACTGCACTGACCTCGCCGACCTAATTTGGCCCACTTCGGTCTACACGTCCTACCCTTTGCTCACTGTTGCCTCGATGAGACTTACCTTGGGGGCTAACGTGGCTCGACTCGGACCGCTTCGATCCACTCCAGTTGGTGTGGATGGCCGACGTGACGCGGAAGTTCTACTTCCGACGGACCTTCGCCACTGCTGCCAGGGTCAGCAAACTGCACACTCAATCAGCACACCCCTCAGGCTTACAGTTACGGACGGATGGCTCTGTGCAACTGCTGACCGACCCGGCTTCCTAGCCAAGATGCGGTCTCCATGGGTCGCCCCACAGATAGTCACCATTTCGCCCTGGGGGGATTCAGACCCTTCCCGGGAGACCAGACAGCAGGACCCGGTGAGAGCCTTATGTGTGTACCTGCGCCGGACCAAGCCGATACGCAGGGGATGCACCCACATTCTCCTCCCTCTGTCCCCAGGTAGAAATGACATCTCAGTCCAGACGGTATCCTGGCTCCGATGGGTGATAGCGCCGCCTACCAGGACCTCTCCCCTGATGCAGCCAAAGGGATGAACATCAGGGCGTTCGAGGTCAGTGCCCTGGCTGCAAGCCTCGCATTCGACCGCTACTGCGCCATCAAAGACATTGTGGAGCGGAGTCGACCTTCGCCCGATTCTACCTGAGGGACCTCTCCAACCAGTGCGAGATCCTATCGGGTCCTCTCCGGCCAGCGGGAAAACTTGGCGCTGGGGGAGACATCCCCGCGGCGCAACACTCCCTCCCGGCACCTTCGGTGCCATAGGCAATTCTTAGCTGCAATTATCGGGAGGTTGCTCCAGGGCGGGCGGGTCTGGTTGGCGGTTTTGGGGGGTTAGGGGCGTTATAAGCGGCACCCACCTCCTCTTCGCAATTCTTCCTAGTAGTAATGTCATCGGTAATGTGTTTTGAGGAAACAAATAAATTTTTCTCTAAAATGTATTTTTTCGAAAAATACTTACCGATGACATTACTCGAATGACCCTCCCACCTGTTCTGCTTGCCGCTGGTCAGCTAAGCAAACAGACTGGCAGGAATCCCGTGGGCATGTGCCCGGATGGGGATGGAAGGGAGGCTACTCGAGATACTGGCTAGGTTATGGCGCCCCTTATTGCCTCCCCTGCCATTTAGGTACACAACCAAATTTGGCTGAAATTAGCCTAGCTAAGACACTATTCCTAGTAGTAATGTCATCGGTAAGTATTTTTCGAAAAAATACATTTTAGAGAAAAATTCATTTTTCCCTCAGAACCAAACAGCGGTTAGCTTTTGTTGTTGATATCCCTTTATATGTGGGTCACACCAATATCTTATAACAGACTAGCCAAGGCAAGCACTTGATACAGCCAACTTTGCTAACATTGTTATAACAAGCTCGGATATAACAAACCTCAGATAACAACAGAAATGTGTGGCTATGCAAGCACTTTGCTATATTCGAAGTAATGACTAATGACTTTTGGAGGTTAGCTTGTTTTCCGGCTTCGGGTGGTTTATGGACCATGACAATTCAAGGGTAGTACTAGATTAGCTTGAACTATTGTGGTTTATCCATTTTTTTCTCACTGCCATGTTATAAGCATCGGTTTGTTAACCAACAAGCAGTCTTGCTACACACTAAACATTCACTTGTCCAACTGGATACATCAGCAAAAGACAAAAAATCCAGTGAATTTGAGTGGTATGCAGGGGCTCTCAAAATTCTGTCACCACAGGCATTTAGACCATTGGGCCGATGTTAACTGATGTTGGCCCAATGATCTTTCGCACACTTGGAGGCCTTTCGCTGGCAGGTATTGGCGCCATTTGCATTTTTGGGTTGAGGGGAATCGCTGGGTAAAATGTTTGCATGAACTGTGATACAGGGTTGCGAGAAGCACCTGTTGCCTCACCTGATCAGCAAGGCCTCGCCAGAATCTTCCAGCCTCATCCGCCTCCTTGCCAGCATCCAATCTGTTCCGGTATGTCATAATACAGGGTAATACAGTGGAACCTGTTTTGAGCGACCACCCTTGTGAGATATCACCTGTCATTAAAGAGCATCATTTAGGTAGCTGTAGCCACGTAAAATGGTGGTCTTTAATGACAGGTGACACGTTTTACCCTTTAAAATTTTTCTTGAGCACCTGTCTTAAAAACACTTTTTCTTGCAAGAAAGGTGGCTATTCAAAACGGGTGCTTTTATTACAAATCGGTACAAAGCGAATCCCTAATTTGGAATTTGTCTTTTGAAATTAAAGACTATTTTACAGTTTAGTTTGATGGACAGATTGACTCGGGGTTTATAGCCTTTGGGAAGATTTGGGAAAGTTTGGGGAAAATGGATTTCATTTTCCAGGCCCTGGAAAGTCTTTGAAAAATCAAAATGCCAGGTTCGTGTGTTTTCAATGATCTATGGCTGGAAAATCCGCTATATAAAAGCTGGCTCCGAAAAGTAGTATCAAACAAGCGGTCAGCTTTTTGTGCCGCTTGTCAAAAATCAATTGATGTGGCAAGCATGGGTGAAGGTGCCATCATGAGTCATAACAAAGGTAAGCAGTCTGGTGAACAGTAGGCATATAGGCCTAGTCTATATTTCGGTCACTATATCTTATGATCTATAGTAGATACGTGACAATTTTTTAAAAATTATTTTAAAAAATAAAAAAATTATTAGTGTTACTAGACTAGAGGTGAAGAGACTTCATCTATTAATTGGTGCATATGAATAGACCGAACTTCATATATATAGATGTGTAATATAGATCGTTATTAGAAGTGAATTCTGCTTTAGTGTACCTTTTTGGGCCACAGTGAAGGCTTGGGAAAAATGTAAAAATGGTCTTGAAAGTTTGTGAAAATTTTGTGAATTTTGTGATACCTTTTGGCTACGAACCCTGGATTGACTGTGCTAGTTTAAAAGTGGTGACAGTTATTCTGACATCACCCATCAACTGTATGGTCGACAAGATCTTCAGTTTTCTGAGAGAGTGCAATATTTTTCATAAGATTTGAGCATTCATAGACTATGATAATTCTATTATTTTGACATTTTTGAGAGTCTGTAGACGTTTCCTTTAAAGACCTGTGTGACATTTTAGCATGAAATATTTTTTAGATATATTTACATCTTGAAGACCTTTCTTTTACCCATCCGGCCGTGAGATGGCCTAAGTTGCCTGCTCGGCGTTAAACTCAAATAACTAACTAACTCGATTCATGTAGTGTGTACAGTGGGTTAACCCCTTGACTGCTACTGATGATACTGTTCAGCAGAAAATATGCGTAATTACACGTCTTTTCCACTGAAAGGTATTGCCAGTTGTAGTCGAGGTGTTAAATCTTTCGAAAATTGGCACAGAAATTCAGAAGACTTCCTCATGACAGGTGACGCTGACAGTCAGTATTTGTCAGTCATGTTAGCTCATGTGGCACAGTAAAATTCTTTGTTTCCTCAAAATACATTACTGATGGCATTACTGTATGGAAGACACACTTAGCTTAACGATTTCAGCCTAAAAATCATTGTGTATACATACACAACCAGGGAGGCGACTCCTGGAGCCGTTACCAGGGCCCGAGTAGCCTCCCTTCCCTCCTCATCTGGGCACATCTGCCGGTGTCACGCCAGTTGAACGCTTAGCTTAGTTGCGATACGTTGTGTCTCCAATGTGCTCAGCCTACCTTCTTTTCCCTTGGATTTTTTCGGATTTTTCTTGGAGTTTCCTCGTTCTTCTCCACTGGTGCCTTGTGCTCGCGTGTGTTTCCTTGGAATTACATGGTGCCTTGCGCTTTCACTTGGACTGTTTGTGTTTGGTGTGGCATGTGCTTTGTGTTCTTGCGGGACCACATGGTGTCATTTTGCTTCTGCGGGACCACGTGGCGCCATTTTGCTTTGGCGCCAACTACTTGTGGTGTGTCATTTTTCGAGCCTCCTTGCATACCTTCCATCGCTTGGGATATGGCCAGGTAATGTCTCGGGGCATGCTTCGGCCCGTCGGGTTCTGACTGGCCAGCGCACTCCTCATATACGGCTCGTTCATTCACAAAGACTACCCTGTACGGCACCGGTCGTGAGTTTCGCTCACGTGGCCCTTTCCTCGATCGGGCCACGTGCCTTATCTCTCATGTCTTTTGTTTTCTGTTCCAGTGCACAGCTTGGTACCTGCCGGTGATGTAAAGGGTTCCAATGCCCCTCAGATACTCATGCCTTGTGCCTTCCTTGCTCGGGCTGCTCCTCGCAGGCCTACTCGGCACCGGCCTCCACCTGGCATTGGTGGGTAGTCTCTTCAGTCACTGACTGAGTGGGCTAGCAGAGGAGTGCCATCATTGTCCAGGATAGGACTTGACGTCAACAGATATGTTGTTCAGTCTTTTTCACTGGTCCAGTTTTTAAGGAGCTGTGCTAGCCCAGGTCTTACCATGTTGGAATGGTCCTTAAAAATACTCATTAGTTTCTGGTCCTTTGGATCCCGAGTGTTTGCTGTGTTTGGAGACCCGTGTCGGGGGAGAAGAGAATCCTGGTGGCTGAAACACTCCACTTTGGCCTTGACTTCTACCTAAACGGGAGGCTACTCGTACCGGCCTAGTCAATCGGCTCTTGTCACATAGAGCCCTATCCCATTGTTGACATGCAGGCTGATATACGGAGCACCATGCTATAGCCTCTGCTGCTGATTAGGTGCTCTACGCCAGTATTCCCCTGCATTCAGCCATGTGATAGAAGGCGGTGGCTCAGACGGTTCAATCGGGCTTAACCCCCTGAGTATATCTTTCAAGCAGTCTCCATCGTGCGTCGGCTGGAGACCTGCCGACAAATGCACTTTACCTTGTTGGGCTCGGTGGCAGGTGGGGACCCCCGGGGGATGAATATCTATCATACTGTAATATGGAAAATACAACCAAAAAAAAAACAAACTGTAACCAAAGCAGCACATAGCCACTGACAATGACCTTGAGAATGATAGTGACTCCGACTGAGGAAGCGACACCTCAGGCGTCGGTTGTCTGGCCTCGCTTTCTCATTATCCACAGCAAAGTTAAAGAGAAGCCTGTTTCCAAGCTGCACCCTTTTCTGGTAGGGGAGACCCTCAGGAGCCGTGTTGGCAGGCCTGAGGCCCGACTTGCTGGTAGAGTGCTGTACCCGGGCACACTCGATCGGGCTACTGAGGCTCTCCTCTATCGGAGACACTTCAGTGGAGGTTAAACCCCACACAACGATAGGAGTCATTAAAGATCAACCATTGGCAGAACTGTCAGAAGATGAACTTGTACAAACCTTAAGTCGCAGGGGGTGACCTACGTCAGGCGCTTCGTTTCCAAACGAGGTGGTAGGGAGATCCGTCTCCCTACCATCTTCCTGACGTTTGGAACCCCCACTCCTCCTACTAGCATCTGGGGAGGTTACTACTCCCTCAAAGTGAAGAAGTATGTCCCTCTCCCCCTCCGGTGCTTTAAGTGCCAAAAGTATGGCCATGAGCAGAAGACTTGCCACCAGGCAGAGGCTTCATGCGCCCGTTGCACTAAGCCCGGACACTCTGCTGAGTCCTGCACAGCCACCCCCTGTGTATGAATTGCCAGGGGGTGCATATGGCTTCGGACAAGGTGCCCTTGTTGGATATCCGAGTGTAGAGAAGGGGCTGTCCTTTGCGGACGCCAAAAAACTGGTTGACGGCCCTGGTGCAGCTGAGGCTGCCACAAACTCAAGTAACATTTTTGTGTATACATTCAGTGCTGCGGTGGGAGGCAAGTGCCCCACCAAAGACTTCTCTTGTCAAACCCCAACCTCTTGCTTGGGGGCGGAGCCTTGGCTCCTCTCGCCCCTGGAGAGTAACCCTCCTCCGGTGGTGACGAGGAGCCAGGGAACGCAGAAGGCGTCCGGTAGCACCGCCTTCTGCTGCCCCTAAGCCTCAGCCCCCACCCAAGCCTGTCAATCTTACTACAAAGGCTTCTGGCTTTGCTCAGCCTTCTAAGGCCGCTAACTCTAGCGGCAGGAATGCTGCCCAGAGCCAGAGGTCATAGAAAGTTACGGGACTGCTGTGCGCACGGGCCCAGAAGGGAGACACTGATGTCCCTCTTCAAAACAAATATGCTGCATTGGAGGAGCAGATGGAGGGAGTGGAAGTTGTCGTAGCTGGTGTTGCGGCGGCTCCACTCCCCTCATCTCCGAAGAGCCAGAGGAGGCCCGGGAGCCAGCCTCCCTCTGTTCCCTCGACTTCTTCCAAAGCAAAGGACAAGGGGGGAAGAAACTCCTCTCCCCCACATAAGACATAACCATGTACTCTCTTCTTCAGTGGAACTGTCGTGGTTTTCGCGCTAACTTTGAGGAATTACGTCTTTTAGTCAAGTATCTCTTCAGGAGACTTACCTGAAGACTTTTGACCCTGTCTCTTTTAATGGTTTTAATGCTATCTATAAAGGCTCTGATTTGGAGAGGCGCTCGGGTAGGGTGGCTCTTCTCATTAGCAGCCAAATTTTATGTAGCCCCGTTAGCATCAACACTTGTCTTCAAGCTGTTGCAGCTCGGGTTACCTTAAGGAAGACCATAACCATATACAGTGTTTACCTGCCACCATCCCTGCGAGTCTATAGTAATGATATTTTTAACTTAGTTAAGTAGATCAGCTGCCCCCTCCCTTTATTCTCATGGGAGATTTTAACGGTCACGCTCACCTGTGGGGTAGTGAGCACTGTATGGCAGAGGTCAGGTGTTAGATGTTTTTTCTCAACTTAACTTATGTGTCTTTAACGTTGGCTCCCCTACCTACTCTAACCCAGGTTCAGGATCCAGTTCTGTTCTAGACCTCACTGTGTGTGATCCTTCTCTCATGCTGGACTTTGACTGGAAGGCTCACGATGACCTGTGTGGTAGTGACCACTTCCCAGTAGTCCTGTCATCAGTCAGCTGTGAGGAGGACCCACCGGTGGGGCGTTGGAATTTCAAGAAAGCTAACTGGCCTCTGTTCGCCTCCCTCTGTCAGTCTAGTATTACAGAGGGAGTGGTCATGTCAGCTGAAGAACTTGTTTCTTGTTTTACTTCTATTTTGTTGGACGTAGCAGGTGAAACCATCCCAAAAACTTCCACATCAGTCCCTCCGAAGCCGAGAGTACCATGGTTTAACTAAGAGTGCCGCAAGGCTAAAAAAACGCGCAAATCTGCTCAGCGGCTTGCTTTTCATAATACGTCGCAAGTGAATGTTTTAACCTTTAAAAGACAGAGGGCGAAGGCCCGTTACATTTTAAAACGTGAACGCTGTGCTTCCTGGAGACGTTTTGTCTCATCATTAACTTCTAGGACTCCGTCCCAGAAAGTCTGGAAGGCTGTTCGAACAATTAGGGGCAGGGGTGGCTTGGCTTCTGTCGGCCATCTTAGAGATGGTGCCAGCTTGGTCACAGATAAAACAGCTGTGGCCAGTTTGCTTGCCTCCACCATTGCCCATAATTCTTCGACAAAGCATTATTCACCCTTCTTCCAGAGAGAGATGGAGAAGCGAGAGTCTCGTATTTGTGATTTTAAATCAGATTACTCAGAAGACTATAATACCCCTTTTACATTATCAGAACTGCAACAAGCCCTGCAGAAATGTAATGACTCTGCTGCTGGCCTAGATACTATCCACTACCAACTCCTAACGCATCTGCCTGATATCTGGATAACTGGCCATTTTCCACCATCTTGGTGCCAGGCTGTGGTTGTGCCGATCCCCAAGCCGGGTAAGGATCCTTCCGACCCGGGCAACTACCCGCCAATCGCTTTGACGTCATGTTTATGTAAAACTATGGAACGCCTGGTCAACGCCCGGCTGGTGTGGCATCTTGAGTCACAGGGTCTCATCACAGTCCTCCAGTGCGGTTTCCGGCGCTTCCGTAGTACAACTGACCATTTAGTCCAATTTGAATCATTTATTCGAGATGCTTTTGTCAACAAGCAGCATGTCTATGCAATTTTCTTCGATCTTGAGAAGGCATATGACACTACCTGGAAGTATGGAATAATGTCTGACTTGTTGGACATGGGTTTTAAAGGGCACCTGCCCGTTTTTATTCACAATTTTTTGACTAACCGATCGTTCCATGTCCATGTGGGCTCCACCCTCTCTGACTCCTTTGAACAGGAGATGGGTGTCCCGCAGAGCAGCATTCTATCTCCTGTTTTATTTAGTATTAAAATTAATAACATTGTAAAGGCCGTCAAGGATGATTCTGAATGCTCTTTGTTTGTTGACGACTTTGCTTTGTGCGCACGTGGTCGAGGACTTGCGTCCCTTGAGAGGTGCTTGCAGCTGTGCATTGATCGCATCCAGCAGTGGGTGTCTCTCAATGGATTCAAGTTCTTGCCCTCCAAGACAGTCTGTGTGCATTTTACTAACCAGATGAAATTTTTTCCAGAACCTAGCCTGAGCATTGCTGGTGTGCCAATTAAGGTGGCCGAGGAGGCAAAGTTTCTGGGGTCAACTTTGACAAAAGACTTACCTTCCGCAACCATATTAATTACCTCAGAACCTCTTGTCAGAACGCTCTCGACGTTCTTCGTGTCGTTTGTCGTACTGACTGGGGTGCAGACCGTACTGTCTTACTTCGACTGTACCGGGCCCTTGTTCGGTCCAAACTGGATTACGGCTCTGTGGTGTATGGCTCAGCTTCCAAGTCTGTGCTACAGCGTCTGAACACAATTCACCATCAGGGTCTGCGGATGTCTTGGGGCCTTCAGGAGGTCTCCAGTTCCTAGTCTGTATGCCGAGGCAGGGGAGCCTTCTCTCAAGCTCCGCCGCATCCGCCTCATGCTCAGCTACATTCTGAAACTGAAGACCCATCCAGACAATCCTGCCTATGATTGTGTTTTTAAACCATCGTTTGCAGAGATTTACGATACCCATCTGGGAGCTGTCTGTTCACTTTCTTTCCGTGTCCGACCTCATCTGCAGGCGGCCGGATTGGACCTGGACAGAGTTTCGGAATCCCTGCAACACATCACTCCACCCTGGCTCTTACCAGTTCCTGACATCTTGCTGGACTTGACTGCCCACAAGAAAGACTCTACTCCACCAACTATACACCAACAGAGCCACAATGAACTGCTTTAAATTTTTCCTGGCTATTGTCATATCTATACGGATGGGTCAAAGTCTGAGGATGGGAGAGTGGCTGCGGCGGCAGTGTCCTCTCGCCATCATAGACGCCCATTTAAATACAGATGAGTGGTCTGGGAGGTGGTGCGCCTCCCAGACCACTCATCTGTATTTAGTGCAGAACTGCAGGCGGTTCTGCTGGCACTCAAGCATGCTTATCGATTTAGAGAAAGGAACTTCCTGATTCTATCTGACTCTCTTTCTGCCCTGCAGGCCCTTCAGGGCACGGGAAATAACCACCCACTTCTGCTGGTGCAGATCAGAGAGCTCTACGCAGACTTGATGAAGGAATATTATGACATCATTTTTATTTGGGTCCCAGGGCATGTGGGCATCGAAGGCAACAGGATCGCAGATTCTGCTGCCATCGATGCCCGCAACGACCCTGTCCCTGACACACAGACTGTTTATAGTGATTTAAGACATGTGGTTAGTGCGTACATAGCCTGTGAGTGGCAGTCCGAGTGGGACAAAGAGGAAGCTAACAAGCTGCATGAAGCCCTTCCTAAGTTGTCCGATGGTCTACCTTATCGCTGCGGGAGCCGCTGTGATGAGACTTTCCTTGCTCGGCTCCACATCGGGCACACGTATGTTACGCACTCTTATTTACTAAAACAGCATGAGCGTCCATGGTGTTATGCCTGCGATGAGCAACAAAAATGTTCAACACTTTTTGTTGTCTTGTGCTGATCTAATCGACACAAGGTATAAACATTTCACAGCAGATTCCTTGAAGGTTTTGTTCCGGGATGTGCCCCCGGACAAGATCTTCAGTTTTCTGAGAGAGTGCCATATTTTAAATAAGATTTGAGCGTTTATAGACTATGATGTTTCTATTATTTTGACCTTTTTGAGAGTCTGTTGACGTTTTCTTTAAAGTCCTGTGCGACATTTTAGCCTGATATATTTTTAAGGTATATTTACATCATGTCTTAATGTAACGAACGCCTATGGGGCAGGTTTCGGTCGGACGATGGTGTGACGTCATTAGCAGTTGGACCGAATGTACACATGCGAATAATGTAGAGATAAGCATTGTTCACGAGCGGTAATGTACAGATAAGCCATGTTCACGTGCGGTAATGTAGGTGAGCGATGTTCACGTGTGACAGTGTGGGTTCGGGAATAATTGCTAGTTAGAGATGCTACACCAGTCGAGCCGAGCAGTCGTTTTCGCTAGGGCTCTGAGGAAGAATTCTGGCTAGAGAATTCGATAGCTGTATATTGAATACAGCGGGGTCGGTACGGAGCGGAAACCCCTGGTGTAGGGCCGATGAAGCTGTCCTGAAGGCATCACGTACGTGACCAGGTGCGGACATCAAGCCTTCATCTCTCCTTCATCCTACCATCACTGGTGCTATGAGCAGCAACGGTAGCGAAGTAAGCCACAGATTCGTGCTACAGGACCACATGCAGTGTTCCGTCAGTGTAGCTATTGTTGCCTAGCGCTGTTAATTTCACGCCTAGGAATGTTCTAAATCTGTGAGTAGTCATTGAATAGTAATATTCAGTTCGGGAATCTCCGTCAAGTCGTCAATGTGATATTGACTGTGTCGACACTAGTATAAAGAGGAGTCGAGTGACGTCTCTCGAGAGAGACAACGACCTCTACGGTAGCGAGTGAATGTGTGAGCGCTGAAGTTGTGAATAACCTACTTGTTACTTGTTAGTTATTTGTGCAGATTGGTTTATATGATGTGAATTGTGTGGTTTAATGTATGTTATGAGTGTATGAGAATTAGTTAAACAGAGGGCAAAGAGATATAACTGTGTGGCCTTTGTCCTTGTTTGTAAGCACGTGTGTGGTGGATGAAAGAGTCTAGTGAACAGAGATAGAACACCCACCTTTATACTGATTAGCAGAACAAACCCACGCACACACTCATTCCATTAGAATAAACGTTTATATATGTAACAATTTAATTTAGTTTAGTACACTAAAACACCGTCGTTACATTTGGTGACCCTAGACTTTCTCTGTGTTAGCATTAAATCATACATATTTATATTTAGTGCGGGCACCACTAGTTACTTTAGATTTATATCAGTAGACTAGTGGGCTTCTTCTTTTGAAATTTTGTTATAGTGTATGACTGGGATATGGTGTTTTGTGTGATATTTGCCGTCTCCAGTTTAACGGCTGTGTCTGTGTACAGTTTCTGGGCACTAAGGATTTTGCATCTTTTCTGTCTTGGGGGTTCCTATTCTCTTCTTCGGCTCTATTCTTCTGTTAGGGAATTGTATTTGTTTTACTAGTTCTTCACTGTTATAGGGTCCTGTCCTTTTATGCGTATGTTTGTGGGTATGTTCTCTTTGCCCTTATTTTAAGTAGATTATCGTGTTGGGATTTCAGCCTCATTTGATTTAATTTATTTTGTTAAATTGTTTTGATTTGGTTTAGTTGTCAATAGATTGTTTCCCGTGGTTCATTCTTGTTTGATGAGACTTTGATAATTTGATTGGGGTTCTTTCCCTTTCGCCGTACATTTGGTATTTAGTATTAGCGATTATAGTGTTTGAGGTGTTTGACATAAATTTTTCTTTGAATATATATTTGGATTAAAACTTTTAACTTAGTAACTTCCTTTTTCGCTGTACATTTCTTGTGCTTCTATCAACTAAAGTTGACGTTCTTCAGCATATATTAAGTTAGTGTGTTCTATTTGGTATAAAATTGGTCACTTATGGATATATTGAGTTAATACAATACATACTTTGCTTTGTATACTTGTAGGATTTTACTGTTTTCATTGTAATTCAGCCTGTGCATTATCCTGTAAATTTACGTTTGAAGAAACTTCATTGTTTCATAAGGTTTCTAGACCAATTTATAGTTGTTGGGATTGATTGCGTTTTGCCATTTCATTGTTGACACTTTAGTACTTAACTGGTTTCCTGTTTAGACAAGGCTATTTTGCATCAGGTTGTTGTTCCCGAGAACCTTCGTACTTCAGTCATGATTGCTGCGCATGATCAACTTTTGACTGGTCATTGTGGAGTTCGTAGAACTCTGACTCGGATTTTGTCCCAATTCTTTTGGCCTGGTGTTTCTGCTGATGTGCGTACTTTTGTTCACACTTGTGACATTTGCCAGAAGTCAGTTTCAAAAGGCAAAGTTTCCCCTGTTCCTTTGGCGACTGTGCCTCTTATCTCGACTCCGTTCGAGGGGGTCGCTATTGATATCGTTGGGCCTTTTCTTTTTTGCTTCCAGATGTCGAGGGTGTGGAGCCTCAGTGTGATGTTCCTAATGTGGACGGTTCAGATTGTCATACTGTCCCATCAGTGGCTATTGGTGTTGTCCAAGATGTTGATGTTGGTGGTCTTCCCACTATTCCTCTCATGTTGTTTGGCTATTGTTTGGGCCATTTCGAAATTTTCCAAATTTCTTTGGGGGGTCGATTTCATTCTCCAGACTGACCACAGACCGCTGACGTACTTGCATACAAGTCGCTTTAAGAATTCTCGCATCATGCGTTGGTCCTTGTCCTTACAAGAGTTTAGATTCATTCTCGAACCACTTCCAGGTACACAGAATGTGTTCGCGGATCTGTTGTCACGCGCTGATCGTGATCAGTCGGTTCCATAGATCAAGGCTTCATAGTCGTTACGGTATTTTAACATTATCCTACGAACTTGTAAAAAAGACCCTCGGTCGGTTCTTTTTTTCGTTGAGAGGGGGGTAGTGTAACGAACGCCTATGGGGCAGGTTTCGGTCGGACGATGGTGTGACGTCATTAGCAGTTGGACCGAATGTACACATGCGAATAATGTAGAGATAAGCATTGTTCACGAGCGGTAATGTACAGATAAGCCATGTTCACGTGCGGTAATGTAGGTGAGCGATGTTCACGTGTGACAGTGTGGGTTCGGGAATAATTGCTAGTTAGAGATGCTACACCAGTCGAGCCGAGCGGTCGTTTTCGCTAGGGCTCTGAGGAAGAATTCTGGCTAGAGAATTCGATAGCTGTATATTGAATACAGCGGGGTCGGTACGGAGCGGAAACCCCTGGTGTAGGGCCGATGAAGCTGTCCTGAAGGCATCACGTACGTGACCAGGTGCGGACATCAAGCCTTCATCTCTCCTTCGTCCTACCATCACTGGTGCTATGAGCAGCAACGGTAGCGAAGTAAGCCACAGATTCGTGCTACAGGACCACATGCAGTGTTCCGTCAGTGTAGCTATTGTCGCCTAGCGCCGTTAATTTCACGCCTAGGAATGTTCTAAATCTGTGAGTAGTCATTGAATAGTAATATTCAGTTCGGGAATCTCCGTCAAGTCGTCAATGTGATATTGACTGTGTCGACACTAGTATAAAGAGGAGTCGAGTGACGTCTCTCGAGAGAGACAACGACCTCTACGGTAGCGAGTGAATGTGTGAGCGCTGAAGTTGTGAATAACCTACTTGTTACTTGTTAGTTATTTGTGCAGATTGGTTTATATGATGTGAATTGTGTGGTTTAATGTATGTTATGAGTGTATGAGAATTAGTTAAACAGAGGGCAAAGAGATATAACTGTGTGGCCTTTGTCCTTGTTTGTAAGCGCGTGTGTGGTGGATGAAAGAGTCTAGTGAACAGAGATAGAACACCCACCTTTATACTGATTAGCAGAACAAACCCACGCACACACTCATTCCATTAGAATAAACGTTTATATATGTAACAATTTAATTTAGTTTAGTACACTAAAACACCGTCGTTACACTTAAGACCTTTCTTTTAGTCTGGCTGACCAGATTTTTACCCTTCCCGCTGTGAGATGGCCTTAGTTGCCTGCTCGGCGTTAAACCCAAATAACTAACTAACTAACCCGATTATCAACCTGTTCGCAACTCGCTGGAACAGGCAGCTCCCCATCTTCGTCTCCCCCTTCCCGGACCCTCTAGCATGGGCGGTAGACGCCCTCTCCGTGGATTTGGAGGGCCTGGTCAACTACGCGTACCCTCCGTCCGTGCTGGTGCCCAAAGTTCTACAGAAACTCTGGGGGTGCAATGTGATCCTTCTCCTGGTCGCCCCCTTCAGCTGGAACAGGAGTTGGACCACCTATCTCCTCAGCCTCGCCACGGATCCCCCGCTCCCCTTGCCCATGCCCCGCACGATGCTGAAGCAGCCCCGACAGCCACTCTTTCACCCGTGCCCGGAGTGGCTCCTCTTACACGGTCAGCCCTGAAAATGGCGAGTAATTTACTCGCCATTGCGAGTGAAAAAAATTTTTGGCGAGTAAAAAAAAATACCCACTCGCCAAATGCGAGTGCGCTCATGCGTTTTTCAATCCAATGGCAAACCGCCAGCCGAACATCAGGTAACCGGCGCGTGACATGACCGCACCGTGAGCCGCCTCTAACATCACTTTGCGGCAGTAGCCAAACATGTCACTCGAACTGTGCGTACCATAACAGTGGTCGGTGACAGTCGTTCTATTTTTAGTGATGAATTGGTTCGTTTAGCCGCTCGCTCAGTCGCGGCTGCGTTCAGAATCGACCTGACGCCGGGGTCCGTGCAAGTGTAACAGGGCAGGCAAACTGTTAAGTGTTAGTTTATGTGTGGTGTCAGCATGTTATTACAAAGTGCGCACTACATGTTGAACGCGTTACTTGCTGTGAGGTCACCATACATACTATTATGGGATACGGCATCGTGCGTTTCACTTTCGATCTTGAACGAAGTTGTACATGGCGGAGAAAAAGCAAAGGAAGCTGGAATGCTTCGGATTCTTCAATCCGGCACCATCTGATCTTGATAATCGCTAAGAAGAAAGTTGCACTTCAACACCGCCATCTCCATCGACAAGCGACAGTACCGGAAATGCTACCCCTGGGCCATGTGTGGCACCGCCGCTACGACGCAGTTTTCAGAGTTCATGGCTGTGCTGCGTGTATTTCCATGGCTAAAGCATGACGGCACTCGAATGGCATGCGCAATGAGCACTGAGGCAAACTCAAAAAGCAAGTCCAGAAATTTGAACAGAAATAAGTTTGTCAGTTTTTTTTTTTATCGTGGTCGATCCATCTTCTGGTACACAGTTATTAGGCAAAAATTGGAGAAACACGTCTTTCTGAGTGGTTAAACGGGTTGAAACAAACAATTAAGTACATCAGTTCACACACACACACACACACACACACACACACACACAGAGTTTAGACAAGTCACACTTTGGTTGTCAATCTGCCGCGGCGTTCAGCAGAAAACGCTATATTCTGTTACAATACATTATCAAACGATCATACAAATAAATAAATAGATATATGTTTTTCTGTGTGTGAGAGAGTGAGGGAGACAGGCTTTTGCGCGATACCTCACCAGTTAAAGAATCGGTATCTTGGAAAGGACACGCACACACTGTCACAACACATTTAAAGAGGAGAGAGCGAAATGAGTTAATTTATTTTAAGAACATACAGATGATGCAGTTTTTCTTAAATAAATCTGCGGACCCTCTATAATGCTAGGATGGGGGTCTGTGTACCCTCTAAAATTTATACCTGGGGGTCTACAGACCCTTTAACCTGTTGTGAAAACAGAAGCCCAGCTCTACTTACAAAAAAAAAAAAATAAAAAAAAAACCAAAAAAAAATCCCACCACAGTTCACATGGGGACTTTGTCAGTTATTTTTCTCCACTTGATACTATCAAAAGCCTGAAGTCAGCACATAAACATTAACTTGGTTATGATTGTCTGTTCAAATATTTGTTCTCAATGCCTCTGGGCAGAAAACGCTCTCTAACATTGGGCGTCAAACACTTGTGGTACATTATATTGTCGAGTTGGGCTATTTTCAGTAGTAAAATTTTTAGTTTTGGCTAGTAACATTTTCAGTTTGGCTAGTAAAACTTGGAAGTCACTAGCCAAAGGCTGGTGGGCAAAATTTTAGACTTTAAGGGCTGACACGCCTGGCGGTTCTGCAGCAAGCCCTCTCCTCCAGAGGTTTCTCGCATGTGGCGGTGGAGGCTATCGCTGCAGCCCGCAGATCTTCCACCCTCCGAGTGTATGAAACGAAGTGGCGAGTCTTCTGGGATTGGTGCGAGACGGAGCGACTTCCCCCAACAGCACTGATGTCGCCCCAGCTTGCAGATTTCTTTCTGTGGCTGTTTCGAGAGAAGAATCTGGCCCCCATTACCATTCGAGGATGCATCTCCATGATCGCGGACACATACCGCCATTTGGGCCTCCCAGACCCTGGGGCCTGCTCGGACCTTTCGGACCTTATGCGGAATTTCGAGCTGCAGCGACCAGTTCCACACTCTCTGATTCCACGCATAGGTCCTTAACTTACCTGGCTAAATTCTAGCAAATTCGAGCCACTGCCCTTGGCTAGCATGGCGAATCTCCCCCGGGAAGACCTGCATCCTACTAGCGCTTGCCACGACGTCCAGAGTTAGTGAATTACACATGCGCTCTATGGACCCGACCTGTCTTCAGCTCAGGGCCAATGGCTCTGTACACCTGCTAACGAATCCCGCCTTCTTGGCGAAGAATCGGCTCCCTTCGGCCAGGGCTCCAGTCATCACCCTGCGTCCCTTCAGGGAACCCGACCAGACTGAGGACTCCCACCATCAGGACCCTGTCCGGGCGCTACAAGTCTACCTGCACAGGACAAAACCTATCCGGCGTGGCCGGACCCGCCTCTTCCTGCCACTTTCCCCTGGCAGGCACGACATTTCGGCACAGACAATCTCCTCGTGGCTGCATTGGGTCATCCGTTCTGCCTACGAGGAGCTCTCTCCGGTGGGTGCTAAGACGCTGCATATTCATGCACATGAGGTCTGTGCTGTCTCCACCGGCATTGCATTCGATCGAAACTGCGCCGTGAGAGACATTGTGGCGGCTGTTGGGTGGCGGGCCATTTCCACCTGTGCCCGCTTCTACCTCGGTGACCTTACGAGCCAGCGGGACAATCTGGCCATGGTGGGGGACATCGCTCCGGCGCAACACTCCCTCCCGGCACCTCCGGCGCCATAAGGTACGCTTAGCCGAAATTGTTGGGAGGTTGCTTCGGTTCGCGACCGTTAAGCACGAGCGATGACAGGACCTATCGGGCGGCACCCTCCTACTTTTTGCTATTCTTCCATACAGTAATGCCATCGGTAATGTATTTTGAGGAAACAAATGTATTTTTCTTTAAAATGTATTTTTTCAAAGAATACTTACCGATGGCATTACTCGAATGGCCCTCCCGCCTGCCCCACTTGCTGCCGGAGCGCTTTAGCGTTCAACTGGCATGACACCGGCACATGTGCCCGGATGAGGAGGGAAGGGAGGCTACTCAGGCCCTGGTAACGGCTCCAGGAGTCGCCTCCCTGGTTGTGTATGTATACACAACGATTTTTAGGCTGAAATCATTAAGCTAAGTGTATCTTCCATACAGTAATGGCATCGGTAAGTATTTTTCGAAAAAATACATTTTTACCAAGTCACCTGTTGTACATTCATTCGTCATCTGTGGTAAACTTTAAAGTCCTTGTTTGCAGAATCACCGCAAGCTGATCATGAACAATATCAAGGACATCTTTTCCTACCTGGTGCGCTTTTGCCAAAAAGGGGAACTGGAAACAGCGCTGGACTATCTACAGGTAACACATGCTGCTTATCGCTTTCTTGACTCCGGCCAGACAGTCGGTCAGAAATCAGAAGCAGATCAGAATTGCACATTTCGACAAAAAATTGGATTAACATTCAACAGTCCTGACACACATCAGCAAGATGCGGATCGACCATGATAGCTGAAGGGTGGTGCCAGAATAGCTTGGCACCTATGGGCGCCAAGCTATTCTGGCACTACCCTTGAACTATCATGGTCGATCTGTCCCCCGAATTGTAATGCAGTACGTAGAGGATAACTCCAAAATGTTTTTATTCCGTACCTGGGACACGATGGGTTAAAAGCCTGCACAAACATGTGATGTGACATGTTTGTCTGGGCTTTTTATCCACTGTGTCAAAAGATACAGCCCCTACAATTGTGGGGGCTTGTGAGACTGAGAATCGTGTCTCTTGCAGTTGGATCGTATTTATCTTTTCTCGGCGGTGAGGAGGTTAAACAAAGAAAGAAAAGAAAAAAACAACAGCAAACAATGCATCAAGCAAATCCGTCAAAAGTAAAGTTTGATATAAATTTATTGCACTTTTGAAAAATATCCTTTGTTTCTTCAAAAACATTACTGATGGCATTACTATTAAGAAGGTACA
Organism: Semisulcospira habei; assembly: GCA_036245525.1. Classification (NCBI taxonomy): domain Eukaryota; kingdom Metazoa; phylum Mollusca; class Gastropoda; family Semisulcospiridae; genus Semisulcospira; species Semisulcospira habei. The sequence goes on along the minus strand of BTPG01000001.1, from coordinate 33,689,188 downwards.
CTTAGCTTACCGATTTCAACCTAAGAACCCGTTGTGTGTTCCTACACAACCAGGGAAGTAACTCTAGCAAGCAGTTACCATGAACCCTGAGTAGCCTCCCTTCCCCCTCACGTGAGCAGTTTTGTCACGCCAGTCTTACACTTAGCTTTCTTGGGAAAGGTTACCGGTTACAGTCTGCTCAAGAATCCTTCAGGACTGGATTACGTTTCTCTTGGAATTTGGTCAGCCTTTGCTGCATATGTTGAGGTAAGGCCTCAGATAATGCCACTAGCTGCCGGGAACTGAGGGCTGGCTCTGGCATTTTCTGTGGAAATGTAGTGTTGAATTTTCAACTTGGGGGGCCGGCTCAGACTGCACCATGAGCGGTCGTGAGCTCAGTTCACGTGGCTTTGGCGCCATGCGTGGTCGTTTTTCACGTATATGCTCTGTGTCGCAGTACACAGGTAAAGACCTGCTCCAAGTGCATTGATTTTCAGTGGCCCAGTGACACGCGAATTGTGCCTCCCATGTTTGGCTTGTGCTTTGGAGCGGACGTGCGGGACGTGCACACCCTGGGAGCAGGACCGCTGGTCCCAACTGTGGGGGTTCTACCGGCGTGAGCAGCCAATGAAGTCAACGGGACCACCACCCCCCCATGCGCCACAAGTACACAGGCACGCCACCTCGGACATAGTGGGGGAGCGGCACAGAACTTCATCTGGTCCGGACATACCCGCTGGTCACCACAGGTACCCCGAGACCTTGCCCGACCGCTCTGAGGAGCGTGTACGTCAGACCGGGCCTACCCGCTCTGAGGAGCGTGATTGACAGCGACTGAGGTTGCCCCGCTACGTGGTGCAGCCAGTGTATGACCCCCATAGGCCCCGCATTGTGGCGAATCCTGCCCGTGTTCCCCTTAGCAAACCTGCGACCCCATTGGCGCGCTGCGACCTTGCCTGCCCGCTCCAAGGAGCGCGACTGGCAGCGGCTGGAGCCATCCCGCCATGCGGTGACTGTATCCTCTAGCCCACACGTCTTCCCGGACCACGGCCTCCCATGCCACGGAGACGGGTCAACAGCGGACTGAAGCCCCACCGCTCAGCGGGGAGCAGACAGTGTGGAGGGTAGCCCGCCTAGTACACCGGAGTCAAGGGGCCAGACGGTACGACGGGTGGAGAGCCACTCCATCAGGCCGCTTACGGGGGACAGTTTCAGTGTGGCGGGGAGTCCGCTATGACACTGGAGTCAAGGGGATGCACAGTGAGATGTGGGGAGAGCCGCGCCAGCGGGCCACTATCGTCCCCAGTATCTCTCCACTCGCTGAGCGCATCGTCCGGGCTGCGGACGGAAGCCTCACCGTGGCGGGATGCGCGCTCCAGGTTACGGCCATCGGACGTGAGACCTTTCAGCCGCTCACCAAGCAGTCGCCGGGCTACACACCAGAGCGACAGCTTGTCCCACCGGACCCCAAGACGGCTATCAGCCATGCCACCTCGGCGCCCTAGTGCCTGACGCCAGGAACCCCCTCTCAGTCTCCCCGAACAGATTTCGAACTGTCATTTTTCCCGCCACGCTTCCCCTCGGCCTCGCCGAGTCCCAGATCCCCACGCCTTCTCCCGCTCGGCTAGCAGGCGATCTCCGTGCGGTAGTCCCCCACCATCGGACCTTAGTTTCCTTCACCTTCGGTGCGCAGCTGCGGCGGACACAGACGGCGCTCTCAGTCTCCACCCAGAGGACTCTGCGTCGGCCCCGTTTCAAGGTGACCGTCATCCTTCATCCCCAAGCCCCGCTCGTTCACCTCGCAGCCCGTCGGCTTCGTCGGCTTAGCATGCACTGAGGTTGGAGACCCTATGCTGATTGGAGGAGGCCTTGCGACTCATTTCGGAGCTTCTCCCTCCTGAGGTTTTCCCCCAGGTCCCACTGCTCAAGAGGAAGGCCTCGGCCTGGGTGGACACTTCGCATCAGGCCAAGAGATTGAAGTCCTTTCCTCAGCCATCTTTCGGACACGTTCTCCACTCAGCTGCAGGGACTCTGGAAGAACTCTGGGTACTTCGACGACAACAAGTGGCCGGCTGGCGTTGACATCAGGTTCCGCCAGCGGTGGTATGCAAGACACTCCCAATCCTTCGCCTGCCCCCTTCCATCGATCGACGTCGCAGCAGCGTTGCAGGCAGGAGGGCGCAAGGCTATTCAGCTCCGGATGCCTTGCTTTCTGGACAAGACAGCCACCCTAATCCGCAATGCACTGGCCTGTGTGGGTTTCCTGGACTTGACTACACAGGCAGTCATCAGACGGCTGGGGGACACCTGGGACCTGGATTCCTCTCCCAAGCTGTGCGACTTATACTCCTTAGTGGTCGTGGTGAATTGGGCAGTTTATCACTCCTCAGTTAACGCCGTGGCGGCAGCGGCCAACTGCGACCTGATGCGGTGCGACATCGTTCTCTCGAGTTGCCCTTGGATACCCACGGCGCTGAGGTCGCAGCTCCGCCAGGCTCCACTCGGAGGCACTCAGCTGTTTGGCCCTACCTGGCAGGCGGTCACGGATGTGAACAAGGACCTCTGGCCCAGTGCCATTGGACAGACTTACGATCACATTCAGGCTGCCTGCAAGGCCGTGGGTCGCGCCCTGTGGAGCTACAGACCCATCCTCTGCCCTTCCAGAGGCTCCCGCAGCTCTGCCCGCGCCCACCCCCCCCCCCCACCCCCCCCCGGCTGCTCCCGCACCTTCTCAGCCCCAGCCCCCACCTTGCCCCAGAGCGCCCGGTAGCCCGAGCATGGGAGGGCCCCCTGACTTGCCTACCGTTTTGCCCCCGCCGGCGTCTGCAGGGTCTCCAGTCGGCGGGAGGCTGGCGCTGCACAGCGTCGCGTGGCGTTCGATGTTGCTGGACGACCCTTGGATCCTGTCTACCATCTCGGAGGGTCTTCAGATCTCCTTTCGGTCTCCACCTCTGCTGCAGCGCTCCCCTCTCTGGACCCAGGTTCCAGGCGACCAGGTCAAGGCACAGGCTCTGCAAGGAGAAGTGAACTCCCTGCTCCCGAGGGCCACCATGGAGGTGGTCGCGCGTCACGACTTGCCGGCCTTCTACAGTCGCCTCTTTGTTGATGGCAGGTGGCAGCCCATCATAGATCTCTCGGCGCTAAACAAGTTCATTGCCGCACCGATCTTCCAGATGGAAACCACCAGAGCCTTGAGAGCGTCGGTCCAGCCCATGGATTTTGCCATCAGCCTCGACTTGTCTGACGCATACCTACATGTGCCCATACACCCCTCAGCTCACCGTTACCTTCGCTTCGCCTACCGCGGGGTGGTTTACCAGTTCCGAGCTCTCCTCTTCGGCCTCAACCTCAGCCCCTGGGTCTTTACCCGGGTTATGGATGCGGTGGTTGCCAGGGCCAGGCGGTCGTCTTCGAGTCTGACCTCCAACTATCGCGACGACCTGCTCCTCAGGAACCAGTTAGTTAGTTAGTTATTTGGGTTTAACGCCGAGCAGGCGACTAAGGCTCCTCAGGAACCAGGATGCGGCCTCTCTTACTGGCGACAGGGACATGCTGCTCTCCCTTCTGCAGTAACTCGGCTTCCTGGTCAACTTGGGACAGTCGGACCTCACTCCCTCCCGCAGGTTTACCCACCTCATCATGGAATTCCTGGCCGACCTCAATGTGGTGAAACTACCCGAGGCTCGTGTCCAGAAGTTGGTGGGACTAGCCCTTCAAGTGTCCCGCTCCGAAGTGGTTCCAGCCAGAGTTTGGCTACAGTTCCTGGGGATCATCAGTGCAGCGGTGGACCTTTTACCTCTCGGCAGGCTCTACTAGCGGCCGCTCTAGCTGCATCTCCTGCTTCATTGGCGCCCGTCCTCGGACGATCTCGTGGCCTTAGTCCCAGTGTCCCAGCTAGTCCGGCCGCACCTTCAGAGATGGACAGACCCATCTTGGCTCGCTACAGGAGTTCCCCTCTACTCCCCCCTACCCTGCCTGTCCCTCTGCGCGGACGCAAGCCTCTGAGGATGGGGAGCGCACCTGCTTCCAGACTTCTGCGCAGTCGCGGGCCAGTGGCCACCAGACCTGGCGGGCATGCATATCAACTGGCTGGAGTTGAAGGCAGTGTGGCTCGCCCTCATCGCCTGGGAGATGCGCCTCAGGCATCAGGAGGTCCTGATTCTCTCTGACAACACAACATCCTGGCCTACATCCAGAAGCAGGGTGGGACGTGCTTGACCTCGCTCTGCATCCTACTATATCAAGTGCTCTTGTGGTGCAGGGATCGCGGCATCTCGCTTCGGGCGCGACACATGCCCGGCCACTTGAATGTTGTAGTGGACTCCTTCTCGCGGCCGCCGTGAGATGGCCTTAGTCGCCTGCTTGGCGTTAAACCACAATAACAAGTCCCTCTCGCGGCAGGGCCAGCTACTCCACACTGAGTGGACCCTCCGCCTCGACCACTTCCGGATGATATGCGTGTGCTGGGAGACACCCCTGATCGACTTGTTCGCGCCGAGGTGGAACAGGCAGCTTCCCCTCTTTGTATCACCTGTTCCGGTCTCACTCGCCTGGGCTGTGGATGCCCTCTCCATCTCCTGGGACGGCCTCCTGGCTTAAGCATACCCTCTCTCCGTCCTGATGCCCAAGGTCCTACTGAAGCTCAGGGGCTGCAACACAGTACTGTTCCTGGTGGCCCCGTTCAGTTGGAACAAGAGCTGGACCACCGATCTCCTGAGCCCCGCCACGGATTCTCCCCGGAGACTTCCCACGCCGCGCTCGAAGCTGAATCAGCCCTGGCAGGATCTCTTTCACCCTTGCCCAGAGAGACACCTCTTATATGCCTGGATGTTGTGCGGTGGGCCCTCGCCGCTAAAGGCTTCTCGGGTGCGGCAGTGGAGGCTATCGCTGCAGCACGCTGACCTTCGACCCAGAGAGTCTATGAGGGGAAGTGGACGGTCATGCAGTCCTGGTGCAACGCCAAGCACCTCGCCTCCACGGATCTGACGATGCCCCAGCTCGCTGAGTTCTTCCTGTGGCTTTTCTCAGAGCAGAACTTGGCGCCTATCACCATCAGGGGCTGCCTGGCTATGGTGGCGGACATGTACCGGCATTTGGGCCGGCCAAACCCTGGGCTTGCAGGGACCTCTCCGACCTGATGGCTCATTTTGAGCTCCACCGGCCGGTGACCCGCTCACTGGTAGCACGCTGGGACCTGCCGTGGGTGCTTGCATGGCTGAATTTGGACCGCTTTGAAACTCTGCCCTTGGTGCGGTTCTCTGACTTGACCAGGAAGACTTGCTTCCTACTGGCCCTCGCCACAGCGTCAAGAGTGAGCGAGCTACATGCACTCTCGGTGCACCCCTCCTGTCTGCAGTTCAGGGCTGATGGTTCGGTTCAGCTCCTCACCAGCCCGACCTTCTTGGCCAAGAATAGACCCCTCTCGGCCGCTGGTCAGATGATCACACTTCGGCTACTGTGAGGCCGTGGCCAGTCCCGGGAATCCCGACAGCAGGACGTTGAAGGTCTCCCTCCGCCGGTCAAAGCCTCTCAGGAGGGGACGTTCCCGCCTCTTCCTGCCCTTGGCTCTGGGCTGGCAGAGTCAACCTTCGCAGGGTTCTACCTCAGAGACCTCTCAGGCCAACGAGCAAACCTGGCCCTAGTGGGGGACATCGCTACGGCGCAACACTCCCTCCCGGCGCCGAGTGTGCTAGGTGATGCTTAGCTGAAATCGTGATGAGTTTGCACCTAAGGGTGCTATGCATTATTGCTGGGGTAGGAAGTAGTGGGCGGCACCCTCCTCCTCTTCGCTATTCTTCCTAATAGTAATGCCATCCGTAATGTTTTTGAAGAAAACAAATGTGTTTTTCTCTAAAATGTATTTTTTTCGAAAAATACTTACCGATGGCATTACTCAAAGCGCCCTCCCACCTACCCCGCTTGCCGCCAGTACTCTAAGAGTAAGACTGGCGTGACTACACGTGAGGAGGAAGGGAGACTGCTCAGGGTTCATGGTAACTGCTTGCTAGAGTTACTCCCTGGTTGTGTAGGAACACACACTGTGTTCTTAGGCTGAAATCGGTAAGCTAAGTGTACTTTCCTAATAGTAATGCCATCCGTAAGTATTTTTCAAAAAAATAAATTTTAGAGAAAAATACATTTTAGTGTCTAATTTGTCTTACATTATCCTTTTATTTACAGAGGGAAACAGATTTTGAGTTGGGCAGCCTGTTGCGATTGGATTTCCAGCGTGTCCACAACGAACTGCTTCTTCACCTCAGTACCAGTTACACACAGGTCAGGCTTTGCTTGGCAAAGATTTCCAAACTTCATAATTCTTAACTTCTTTTTAGTGAAAAACACCTGAATTTCTTACAGAATGCCACTTTTGTGACATGCATCATTTGCCTTGAGAATTAGGTTTTCCTGTGTTAAAAAAAGAAAAATTATGCAGAACACTGGTGGTGCGTTAGCATTATTAGAAAAGATATACTGTACAGCTTATATGATACGAATAGAGCAAACTTAACCCTTTGTCACTGATGATAAAGCTGAGTGGAAAAGAGGCATATGTATGATTCTTTGCTGCTGAACAGTATTGTCAGTAGGGTTAATTGTTGTCTGAGCTGTGATTTTGGACTTTATGGCTAAAAGCAAACTGACAGACTGGCGCATGGTTACATGTGTAAATATTTGTTACAGGTGTTCAGTGGCCTTCAGATGCTGTCAGTAAATGATGAACAGTACAGTGGACCCAGGAACATCAAAAGCCGTGAGCAGATGGTAAGGCAAAACAAAAACTGTGATACGGTGAACGACAGGGGACCCACTTTGTCTGTTGTTATATCTTAAGTCATACTGGCTGTGTCACTTGATTCACTATCTCTAGCGGTAACAAATCGAGGGAGACAGCCAGTGTGACCTAAAGTTTTATTAGAAGCAGAGTAAATTATGTAGAATAGGTGTAGTTGAATCCTCTGAAAAAGTGTTGTTATATTCACCCTTTGTCAGATTTGACCTTGTTATAAGTAATTTTTGATTATGATTTTCTCATTACTTATTAGTTACACTTATGTTATTCCTGCATATACATATGAAGTTGGGATGCACTTGTAAGCAATAAATGTTATTATGGTTTGACACAAGTCAAATTACTTCTCACCGAACAACAGTGGTGGAGGATTAGGAAGGCAGGGAATGGGGTACCATTTTGTGTGGGGAAAAAGTAGCCAGTTTCTGCACCATAATGCTGATTATTTTTTGCTGCCAGTCAGTAGATCCAGGTATGAACAGGAGTCAAATTAGAAATGTCGGCATGTCAGAAACATTGGTATCCCCAGAATGCATGATTGATACAAAAATTGCAAGAAACGTGATCCCTGTTTATTTTTTTCAGGCAGGATATCTTGAACCTCGACTGCTTGGTGTGTTGGCATTCTTTGATGCACAGCTTATGAACACCAAAGTCGCTTTTGCGGACAAGAAACTGGTAAAAATGAGAGAAAGTAAAACTACAGCTCTGACCCGACATATCGCGGTCGTCGGGGTGCACAATATGGGACCGCAATATCTCCATCCGTGAGGGGGGGAGGGGGGTCTGGGTATCCAATGAGAATCGGGGCGTGTGCGTAGGCATTACCTATTGCCTGGGCATTCTTTCTTTCAAAGCCAAGTACAATCAGAAACACTTGCGCTGTTAGCATCACGGAAAAAGAACATTTTTCATTTTGTGAAGGATCGGATATGGTCCATTTTTGCTGAACATTTCCTTCTCTACTCAGACATAAAATACATTTACGCATTCACTCAGTGCGATCATGCCCGCCATACTGATTGTGTTGTACATGACAGACGCAATTTCATTGGTGCTGCAAAAGCCAATCAGAAACGCCGGCTCTTCACAAAGGACAACTTCTGTTCTTGTTTATGTCATTCACACACATCAATAAACAATTTCCGAGACAAGTTAGGTAGCCTTTATTCTTCAATGAATAGGTTGATCACCTTGCTAGTGTGTTTTGTTTGAAGTCGTCACGCACGATGAGAAAATCCGATTACGATGATGGTTGAGCACCAGCAGTAGGGTAGCATACCTCTCTTTAACTTCAACAGCGGACTGCCTAACTCTGCAGCAAGCATAAACATTCATTATCCCTCGCAGTTGTGCCTAAGGTCTTCCTATCATTGCCTGTGTTCTTCGTTAGAGGAGGCGAACAAGGGTTCAGTGTCAGTTTTCGCACCCTCCAGGTCATAACCGCCGGCTGCCAACCCTGGCAAAACTTGACACCTGTGAAAAGCATAGACCTTGATGCGCATCGAATCAGTGTTTTTTATTGACACATTTACGTGTGTGGTCATATCTAGGAGGAGGTCACGTAGTCTTGTGTGAAGCTTCTCCCACGCACCCAGCAGCCAGTCAAGTGGGGAGACATCTGCCATGTGCCAGAAGCCTAGACCCTCATACGCTGACTCTGTCTCCTACCCTCTTTATGTACATACATGTATGTAGGTGTTCTTCATCTTGAGAAGTTTGTGGGTGTTCAGTGTATGGACGCCCTCCCAGCTGTCGCATCAGGCATGTGTGCAGCACCCCGTGGAGCGCGATACAGCCAAGGACGGTGACAAATTATTTCATGGTTCACCGTCACCCGCGCTTGGTCCGATTTTTTCGGCATCCAAGGTACCCCCCGTGATGTATGCGGGTTCGTGATGTAATGATTTGCAATATGTTGGATCAGAGCTGTATCAGCTATGTTTAACACATTCTGTCCCAGGACTGAAATCCCCAAATTTTGAAAGAATCCGTTGCAATTCTAGAGACAGATCGACCATGATAGTTCAAGGTTGGTGCCAGAATACCTTGGTGCCTATAGGTGCCAAGCTATTCTGGCACCACCCTTGAACTATGTTGGTCGAGCCATATCTTGCCGTGGTGTGTTGATGCATTCAGGACGTTTTGCTTTTGGATAGGCAGCTGTCTGGATGTAGCACATCTCGAGTGAGTTAACATGCTTATAAATTCTTAAGACTGACAGTGGGGTGTAGACCGTATTGTAGTGCAAGTGAGTTTGGAACACCTAAAGAGTTTATGGGTACTGAGTTTTATCGGTACTGACTTGTTTAGTACCTTTCATTGTAAACCTTTTTTCCTACACTTCTTTCGTAGTAGTTTACTCCGCATATTTTAACGCTGATCATGTGCTGGGCTGAGGACTTAAGCTGGTCAGACCAGATTTACAGACCAGCTCACAAGTGTGGATTTGTGGGTATGTGTGTGTGTACGTGTGCCGGTGTGCGTGTGTACCTGTGCCGGTGTGCGTGCGTGCTTGTCTGTGTGTGATGTTTGCCTACAGGCCCTGGAGAGTCTGATCTCGATTGTGCAGCTGATGGGGTCCAAACACATCAGCTCCATCCGTTACAAAATCATGAACACGCTCAGGTGAGATGGGGTAATCTTATTTATTATTTCCTTTCACCGCAGTCTGTGTGCAGCCACTGGTACTACTTGCAGTACTGGTGGCTGCACACATAAGAGGGTTTAACCCTTTTAGCCCCAAGGCCCCATTTCGCAAATTTTGGAGGTGTTGCGCAACGACTATGTACCAGTTGCAGGGAATGGATTGACCATGATAATTCAAGGGTAGTGTCGGATTCGCTTGGCGCCAATCTAATCTGGCACTACCCTTGAATTATTATGATCAATCAGGCGCCAAGTTAATCTGACACTACCTTTGAATTATCATGGTCAATCAATCTCCTGCTGTAGGGACTCAGGGCTAAATGGGTTAAGATGTACATGATAGAGTATTACACATTGTATGTTATTCTCTTCACACTTATAACCCCTTCCCTGTCACCGGTCGCAGATTGTGTTTCTGAAATCTTTCTTATTTCACAGCCAAAAGAATCTGTCAAAAGAACTTGGATACACAGTAATGTCAGCAAGGGGCATTGATCTACATGCGGGGGCTCATGAGGATCTATGCCACTTGCATTTGGGTGTTGCTTGTTGTGTTCTAACAGTGAAGGGACAATCACTATAGTTTGGCCGTGACATACTACAAAAAGGATGTTGATGGACCATGATAGTTTAACCCTTTGAACCTGGCAAACCGCTGTAGCGGTTGGTGGCCTTGTATACCGTTCAGCCCGGCAAACCGCTACAGCGGTGTCAGGTGTTTCGTATTGCGCGCCCTGTGACGTGCGACCCTCGCGCGTGTGGTGACCTTGCCCTTCACACTGACACATCCTGTTTCAATTCAATTCAATTCAATTCAAAAACTTTATTGTGTCAGTCTAGCCGACAAATTTTCTTTCGTTGGGATCACATGCGCGCATACGGTTTTAGCCACATGACAATAGTAAAAAAAACACATAACAACAACAAAAACAACAACAACAACAAGAACACTGCGACATCTGAGGTGCAAGTTCCTCGACGGCATCAACAAGGAGAGAGAGAGATACGCTAGTTAACACACTCTTCATTTAGGAGACGGATGGCCGAGGGTAGAAAGCTGCCCTTGTAGCGTTTGGTTTTAACAAGAGGAGCCTTGAACCTACGGCCAGATGGGAGCTTTTGAAGGTGCTTAGAAAGGCAGTGGAAGTGTCAGCTGCCAGCCTGAGGCCCTTACGTATCATTCTCGTCCTGTAGAGGCCGTCAAGGCTCTCCAACCTGCCCCCCAACGATTTTCTCACTAAGCCTGATTATCTTATTTAGCTTCCTAAAGTTCTTCTCGCCCAGGAAGCCGAACCATGAGACAAAGGAGAACGTAAGAAGGCTTTCTATAAAGCAGAGGTAGAACTGCCTGAGGATTTTGGGGCTCACATCAAAGGAGCGGAGTTTGCGCAGCATATACAGTCTCCCTTGAGCTTTCTTACAGATGAGGTCTGTGTTGTCGGTGAAGGATAGCCGTTTACACTACACAGGTCCTGACGGTGCGGACGTACGTTTGTCTGTGGTATGAGGTCAGTTTTGCAGCGATGGCGTGGGAATTATGGTCGGAATGGCGAGCGGATGTGTAGATATTCGGAGTGATACAATTTTGTGTTTGGAGACATGGTTTCAAAAGCTGATAGCTTTGTATTGGGACATGTGTGCCTACCTACCGCGTGGCAGCATAACCACACGTTGGAAGTGTCAGCTGGAGCGATCGCCATTTGAGGCACTGACAACAACAATGACTTACAGTTTGATTCTGATGATGAATTTGGAGGTTCTAATTGATATTCCGTTTTTTGGATGCCACACCTTGGTGCACCTGTAGGTGACTCTGTGGACACCAACGACACACATTGGTCACATGTGTAGTACGTGTATAGTCTTTACAACGCTGGTACTACCATCTGATCGTGTGCGAGACACAACACAGACACTGATCATCATTCGATGTCGCTTATTACATGTCTAGACCGTGGATATACCTTATCAGTGGCAGGTGTAAACATTGACATCTGGTGCTTTCATTGTATCGGCATGCTGAAAATGCATGGACACTTATGAGTCACACTAACAGACGCCCTATTTAGTGATGCATGTTAAATACCAGCGACCTGTCATGCACAAAAGACATTTTATTTCAAGTTTATTGTCACCTGTCACTATTTTTGTCACCAGGCATTACGACATGTGACACAGTGTGGTCAAATCCATAAAATGGTAGTCCATCCAATGGCAAATCTGTACATATATACCTGTATGGAGATGTCTGTTGTAAAGTATTATTTACAAATATTTTACAGTGCACACCCATTTTCAACAGAAATTTCTCAAATAAAGTTAGGGCTGAAGGGTATATAGACTTCTTATTTACTCAGGGATGAAAGGGTTAAGGGTGGTGCCAGAATAACTTCCCACTTAGGCACCATATAGCTATTTTGGCACCACTCTTAAAACTATCATGGTTGATCTGTCTCCTGAACTGTTTGTCTTCAGAGGAGAGGTTCATCCTTGGGGTGTGTCTTAAAATGTCCTAAAGTTTCTCTGTATGTTAAAATGGTAGTCAACTTTACTTCTACAAATAGTAGCTGGAAACGCAGGTCCGCCTCAGTGTTGCGCACTCCATATACTGTGGTATTGGATATAATGCACGCAAGTCTATGGCACCCAAAAAGATACCTAGTGAGGAGGTTGTCCTCGGACCAACATCATCCTTAGCTGGCCTGTGCATGGCTGTGTTCAAGCCAGCAAAGCTGATGTTGGCCTGGAGACCTTTTGCTTGTCAAGTGATTTTTTGTTCACAAGTCTATGTAAATTTAGCACTACTATAAGATGATCAAAAGTAACAGTCTGACTTGACTCCCTGGTAGTGGTACTGCAATACGCTGAGACCTGTACCAATGCATTTGTTTCTTCAAACTCCTTACCGATGGCATTACTATTAGGAAGGTACACTTAGCTTACTGATTTCAGCCTAACACCCTTGTGTATACATGCACAACAAGGGACGCTACCCTTGAGAAAGTGTTACCATGATATATGGGCAGCCTCCATTACCAACCCACGTGAGCAGTGGTGCCACGCCAGTCTTACGCTTAGCTTCACCGTGAATGGATTACCGTGTTCAGCCTTCGATGGATATCTTCGGCTGTGTTGGTGGTTGACTTTGGTATTTGGTGTTTGGATTTGGTGGTTGGCTTTGGATTACCTGGCTTTCCTACCGGTTGTCACTCTCAATATGGTGAGGTAAGGCCTCGGTTAATGCCTAACGGCCAGCAAGTTATAATTGTGCCTGGCAGTGGCATTTTCCCTGGGAATTTCTTCTTCCTCCCAGGGATTCCGGCTGCTCCTCGGCTCAGACTTGCGCAACCTGCACCTCTTGGAAAGAGCAGCGCTGGTCTCAGTTGTGGGGATTCTATCAGCGGGAGGGCACGTGGGCTACCAGGGACCCTGCGCCGCCACTAGATGGGATGACTGGGCCCCCAGGCCTGCCTAGACAAGCGAACTCGGACAGTGGGGGACTGTCCTCTTGCCGGGCTATCCTCCCGCAACTTGTTCCTTCCGTCGTGCCCACCCGCTCAGTACAGGAGCGCGGTCCCACAAGACGAAGACCGCCCAGCCCGGGCGTGCCCCCCTCTCGCTTGCCCACCCGCCCGGTTTCAGGGCACAGTCCCGCAAGCCGTCGGCCGGCCAGCACCAGCATATCTCTCCCACTCTTGCCCACCCGCCCGGATTCAGGGAGTGGTCCCGCAAGGCGATGGCCACCCAGCCACGAGGTGTACCCCTCACGCTTGCCCACCCACCCGGGTTCAGGGAGTGGTCCTGCAAGATGACTGCCTTCCCAGCGCTGGCGCGCCCCGCTCACCCTTGCCCACCCGCCCGGAGACAGGGCATGGTCCCGCAAGACAATGGCGATCCAGACTCGGCGTGTCCCGCTCACCCTTGCACGCCTGTGCAGAGACTGAGAGTCGTACTGCAAGGCGAAGGCTGTCAAGTCCTGGCATGTTCTCCCGGGACTTCTGCTCTGCGCCCGCAAGTTCCCTACCCCCCTCTGGGTCCTCCCCACACAGCCCCGACAACCCCCCCCCCCCCCCGCCCACTAGGCACCGCCCCCACATGGCGTGGGTGAGTAGGCCACTCAGTCCCTGACTGAGTGGGCTAGCAGAGGGGTGCCATCTTTGTCCAGGATTAGGACTTAATGTCAGCAGATATGTTGTTCAATCTTTTTCACTGGTCCGGTTTTTAAGGAGCTGTGCTAACCCAGGTTCTACCATGTTGGATTGGTCATTAAAAATACTCGTGACTTTTTGTTTTTTTTATTTCAAGTGTTTGCTGTGCTTGGAGACCCGTGTCAGGGGAGAAGAGGATCCTGGTGGCTGAGGTTCCCTTTGGGTTGCGGCTCACTGGTGCCAACACCCCACTTTGGCCTTGACTTATACCTAAACGGGAGGCTAGTCGTACCGGCCTAGTCAATCGGCTCTTGTCACGTTGACATGCGGGTTGATATACGGAGCACCATGCTATAGCCTCAGCTGCTGATTAGGTGCTTTATGCCAGTATTCCCCTGCATTCAACAGTGTGATAGAAGGCGGTGGCTCAGACGGTTCAATCGGGCTTACCCCCTTGAGTATATCTTTCGGGCAGTCTCCATCGTGCGTCGGCTGGCGACCCGCCGACATTTGCACTTTCTCTTGTTGGGCTCGGTGGCGGGCGGGGACCCCCGGGGGATGAATATCTCTACTATTATAATATGGAACAAACAAAAAACCCAAAACTTGCACAGAAGCGGCACAAAAGCCACCAACATTGAACATGACGGTGACTCGGACTGTGAGGAAGCGACGCCTCAGGCGTCGGCCGTATGGCCTCGCTTCCTCATTGTCCATAGCGAGGTGAAGGAGAAACCTGTTACCAAGCTGCATCCTTTTCTGGTGGGGGAGACCCTCAGGAGCCGTGTTGGCAGGCCTGACGCCTAGCGCCTCAGGTCTGGTGACTTGCTGGTGGAGTGCCGTACCCGGGCATACTCCAGCAGGCTAATGAGGCTCTCTTCCATCAGAGACACTCCAGTGGAGGTCACACCCCACAAAACTATGAATTCGTTAAGAGGCGAAATCAAAGATCAAGCTTTGGCAGAACTGTCAGAAGATGAACTTGTACGGAACCTTAAGTCTCAGAAGGTGACTTGCGTCAGGCGCTTAGCTTCCAAGCGAGGTGGTGGGGAGATTCGTCTCCCTACTATCATCCTGACGTTTAGCACCCCCACCACTCCTACTACCATCTGGGGAGGTTACTACTCCATGAGAGTGAAAAAGTACGTCCCTCTCCCTCTCCGGTGCTTTAAGTGCCAAAAGTATGGCCATGGGCAGAAGACATGCCGCCAGGCAGAGGCTTCATGCGCCTGTTGCACTAGGCCCGGACACTCTGCTGAGTCCTGCACAGCCAAACCCCTGTGTGTGAGTTGCCAGGGGGCGCATATGGCTTCGGACAAGAAATGCCCTCGTTGGATATCCGAGTGCAAGATTCAGCAGGTGCGTGTGGAGAAGGGGCTGTCCTTTCTGAACGCCAAAAACTGGTTGAAGGCCCTGGTGCATGTGCGGCTGTCCCAACCTCTAACACCTCTGTGTATACTTTCAGTGCGGTGGCAGGCAAGCACCCCACCAAAGACTTCTCATGTCAAACCCTAACTTCTTGGTTGGGAGTGGAGCCTCGGCTCCTCTCGCGCCCACTGGGCACCGGCCTCCACATGGCGTGGGTGGGTAGTCCCCGAGTCCTTGACTGAGTGGGCTAGCAGAGGGGTGCCATCTTTGTCCAGGATCAGGATTTGATGTCAGCAGATATGTTGTTCAGTCTTTTTCACTGGTCCGGTTTTTAAGGAGCTGTGCTAACCCAGGTCCTACCATGTTGGATTGGTTCTTAAAAATACTCGTGAGCTTTTGGTCCTTTGGATCCCAAGTGTTTGCCGTGCTTGGAGACCCGTGTCGGGGGAGAAGAGGATCCTGGTGGCTGAAACACTCCACTTTGACTTTGACTTCTACCTTTGACTTCTACCGTACCACGCCCCTTCCGACGGATGTGTCAAGCCTTGTCCTTCCTCAACGTTTCTGTGACTTTTTCTCAGATACGATTAAGCACATCCGCTCTGAACTAGACTCGTGTTCATGTGATCCCCCTACCTTTGGTGTGTATAATGGCCCTTCACTGTCTCGTTT
Organism: Semisulcospira habei; assembly: GCA_036245525.1. Classification (NCBI taxonomy): domain Eukaryota; kingdom Metazoa; phylum Mollusca; class Gastropoda; family Semisulcospiridae; genus Semisulcospira; species Semisulcospira habei. The sequence continues at coordinate 33,673,582 of BTPG01000001.1, read as the reverse complement.
CGAGCCAGTGACTGAGCAGGAGATCCACGAACTTATTATGAAGTCACCAACAAAGAGCTGTGTGCTTGATCCCTTGCCCACGTCCCTCATAAAACAGTGCATCGATGATCTCCTCCCACTGATTACCACCATAGTTAATGCCTCTCTCTCTACAGGTGCTGTGCCTACTCAGTTTAAACATGCTGTTGTGACACCACTCTTGAAAAAGCCTGGACTGGACCCAAACGACTTGAAGAATTTTAGACCTGTTTCTAACCTTCCATTTATTTCAAAGATTTTGGAGAAGGTTGTTTTGAAACAGCTACAAAGCCATTTGTCTGGAAACGGTCTGTTAGAAATGCATCAGTCGGCATACAGAAAGGATCACAGTACGGAGACTGCTGTGCTGAGCGTCCTGGATGGTCTGCTAGTGAAGGCAGACAAGAGACTTGTCTCTCTCATTGCTCTGCTGGACCTCAGTGCAGCATTCGACACGCTCGATCATTCTGTTTTGCTGAAGAGGTTAGAGGTGACCTTTGGCATCCGTGGTACTGCTCTGGCCTGGTTCACTTCATACGTTAAGGATCGTTCTCAGGCTGTTATTGTTAATAGCCAGCTATCTGCTTCTAGTCTTTTGTTGTGTGGAGTCCCTCTGGGCTCCATATTAGGGCCTGTTTTGTTCACTCTATATTCACAACCTCTGTCTGATGTAATTGCCGCCCATGAGTGTGATTTTCACAAGTATGCTGACGATACTGAATTGTCAAGAAGTAGCGCGCCTAGCCATTTCAGCTCTGCTAAGATGAGCGTACAGTGTTGTATAAATGAGGTCCTGTCCTGGATGACAAGCAACAAACTTAAGCTTAACACCGACAAAACCTAAGTCATGCCTGTTGGCTCTCAGTCTCGCCTTAGTCTGATCAACGGCGAGTTCGCAAACATTGGTGGCTGCAGCGTTCCCTTCCAGAACTGTGTCAAATATCTGGGTGTGAAGATTGATTCGACGCTCTCCATGCATGATCATATCAGTAGCGTCTGCCGAGCTGGTTTCCTTGAGCTGCGCAGAATTTCTTCCCTCAGACCGTATCTCACAGAAAGTGCGGCATCAAGACTTGTAAATGCATTCATTACGTCCAGGCTCGATTATTGCAATTCTGTACTGGCAGGTTTACTGGCAGATCAGATTTCACGCTTGCAGATGATTCAAAACAATGCGACCCCACCCGGGTCTGCCCTGGGGGACTTGGGTGGGGTTAGGTATTTTTTAGTTCCCAGGGTCACCCTGGTCAGCCCCACAGGGTGGGTTTTTCTCTCTATTCTGGGGCATGTGTTTCTGTCTACCCTTTGTCCATTCACCTGTATTTGCCTTTTTAAACTCTCCCTACTGTCTGCACTGCCTGTAGCTCTTGATATTGGATGTGTGTTGCTAAATGGTTTTAGCTTTATTTAGGCCCCATGTGTTAGGTTTATTTAATGTATTTGACCGGCTGGCGACATACATTCAATGTTCTGTTTAGTTTTTTTTTTTTCACAAGCAGTGCAGGCACGTCCTGAGAAAGCCTTGTTGCTGTCGGGACGTTAAGCAATGTACAATCAATCAATCAAAACAATGCGGCGCGTCTCATCTTGAAGAAACGAAAGAGAGACCACGTTACGCCTCTACTGAAGCAGCTGCACTGGTTGCCCGTAAAATTCCGCTGCCAGTACAAAATTGCAATTTTCGCCTATCGGCATTTTGACGGATCTCTCCCGCTGTACCTTTCTGCCAAGCTGTCTGTTTATCAGCCATCACGCACCCTCCGTTCCTCTAGTGTAAAACTTTTTAAAATCCCAAAGCTTAACATGAAAACTGTCGGGGAGCGTTCTTTCACCTTTTTAGCCCCAAGTGTGTGGAACTCCCTGCCAACTGAAATGCGGAATCTGCCCACATTGTCACAGTTCAAAGCTCACTTAAAGACTTTTCTTTTCTGTCGGGCATTTTACACTTAGCTCATCTTTAGCTAACTGTTGACTGCCTTTTATTCTGATCCTAGAGGAAGTGAATGTATAGTGTTGGGAAGAGATGGGGTGGTTTAAAGTAGTGTATAATCATGCGTGTGTCTGAGAGAGAGGGTGTGCTGTTGTGCATGCGCAGCGAGTCCAGTGTTTTCCTGGAGAACAGCGCTATACAAGAACTATGTATTATTATTATTATTAAACGGGAGGCTAGTCGTACCGGCCTAGTCAATCGGCTCTTGTCACGTTGAGCCCTATCCCATTGTTGACATGCAGGTTGATATACGGAGCACCATGCTATAGCCTCAGCTGCTGATTAGGTGCTCTACGCATTTATTCCCCTGCATTCAACCGTGTGATAGAAGGCGGTGGCTCAGACGGTTCAATCGGGCATAACCCCCTTGAGTATATCTTTCGGGCAGTCTCCATCATGTGTCGGCTGGAGACCCGCCGACGAATGCACTTTCCCTTGTTGGGCTCGGTGGCGGGCAGGGACCCCCGGGGGATGAATATCTATCATACTATAATATGGAACATACAAAAAATCCAAAACTGGCACCAAAGCGGCACATGGCTACTGTCATTGACCTTGAGAATGATAGCGACTCCGATTGTGAGGAAGCGACGCGTCAGTCGTCGGCCGTCTGACCTCACTTTCTCATTATCCACAGCAAAGTTAAAGAGAAGCCTGTTTCCAAGCTGCACCCTTTCCTGTTAGGGGAGACCCTCAGGAGCCGTGTTGGCAGGCCTGAGGCCCAGCGCCTCAGATCTGGTGACTTGCTGGTAGAGTGCCGTACTCGGGCACACTCCAATGGGCTACTGAGGCTCTCCTCTATCGGAGACACTCCAGTGGAGGTCACTCCCCACAAAACGATGAATACTTCTAGAGGAGTGATTAAAGATCAAGCATTGGCAGAACTGTCTCAAGATGAACTTGTACGGAACCTTAAGTCACAGGGGGTGACCTACGTCAGGCGCTTCGTTTCCAAACTAGGTGGTAGGGAGATCCGTCTCCCTACCATCATCCTGACGTTTGGCACCCCCACTTCTCCTACTACCATCTGGGGAGGTTACTACTCCCTAAAAGTTAAAAAGTACGTCCCTCTCCCCCTCCGGTGCTTTAAGTGCCAAAAGTATGGCCATGGGCAGAAGACATGCCAGGCAGAGGCTCTATGCGCCCGCTGCACTAAGCCCGGACACTGCTGAGTCCTGCACACCCATCCCCCTGTGTGTGAATTGCCAGGGGGCGCATATGGCTTCGGACAAGAAGTGCCCTCGTTGGATATCCGAGTGCAAGATTCAGCAGGTGCTTGTGGAGAAGGGGCTGTCCTTTGCGGATGCCAAAAAACTGGTTGATGGCCCTGGTGTCGCTGAGGCTGCGCCAAACTCAAATAACACCTTTGTGTATACTTTTAGTGCTGTGGTGGCAAGCAAGCGCCCCACCAAAGACTTCTCTTGTCAAACCCCAACTTCTTGGTTGGGGGCGGATCCTCGGATCCTCTCACCCCTGGAGAGTAACCCTCCGCCGGTGGTGACGAGGATCCAGGGAATGCAGAGGGCGGATGATACCGGTCCGGTAGCACCGCCTTCTGCTGCCCCTAAGCCTCAGCCCCCACCCAAGCCTGCCAATCTTACTACAAAGGCTTCTGGCTCTGGTCAGCCTTCTAAGGCCGCCAACTCTGGCGGCAGGAACTCTGCCCAGGCCCAGAAGTCTAAGAAAGTTACGGGACCGCTGTGCGTACGGGCCCAGAAGGGGGACACTGATGTCCCCCTTCAAAATAAATATGCTGCATTGGAGGAGCAGATGGAGGGGGTGGAAGTTGTCGTAGATGGTGCTGTGGCAGCTCCTCCCTCCTCATCTCCAAGGAACCAGAGGAGGCCCGGGAGTCGACCCCCCTCTGTTTCTTCGACTCCTTCCAAAGCACAGGAAAAGGGGGGAAAGAACTCTTCTCCTCCACATAAAACCTAATCATGTACTCTCTGCTTCAGTGGAATTGTCATGGTTTTCACACCAACTTTAAAGAATTACGCCTTCTGGTCAAGTCCTATAACCCCTCAGTAATATCTCTTCAGGAGACTTACCTGAAGACTTCTGACCCTGTCTCCTTTAATGGTTTTAATGCTATCCATAAAGGTTCTGATTCGGAGAGACGCTCGGGTGGAGTGGCTCTTCTCATTAGCAACCAGTTTTTATGTAGCCCCGTTAGTGTTGACACCTGTCTTGAGGCTGTTGCAGCTCGGATTACCTTAAAGAAGACCATAACCATATGCAGTATTTACCTGCCACCATCCCTGCAGGTCTGTAGTAATGATATTTTTTAACTTAGTAGATCAGCTGCCCCCTCCCTTTATTTTCATGGGAGATTTTAACGGTCACACTCACCTGTGGGGCAGTGACCACTATGATGGCAGAGGTCAGATGTTGGAAGATGTTTTTTCTCAACTTAACCTATGTGTTTTTAATGATGGCTCACCTACCTACTCTTTCCCAGGTTCAGGATCTAGTTCTGTTCTAGACCTCACTGTGTGTGATCCTTCTCTCATGCTGGACTTTGACTGGAAGGTTCACGACAACCTATGTGGTAGTGACCACTTCCCAATAGTCCTGTCATCGATCAGCTGTGGGGAGGATCCACCGGTGGGGCGCTGGAATCTCAAGAAAGCTAACTGGCCTCTGTTCGCCTCCCTCTGTCAGTCTCGTATTACAGAGGAGGTGGTCATGTCAGCTGAAGAACCTGTTTCTTGTTTTACTACTATTTTGTTGGACGTAGCGGGTGAAACCATCCCTAGAACTTCCGCATCAGTCCCTCGGAAGCCGAGAGTACCATGGTTCAATGAAGAGTGCTGCAAGGCCCAAAAAGCGTGCAAATCTGCTCAGCGACGTGCTTTCCGTAATCTGTCGCAAGTGAATATTTTAACCTTTAAAAGACAGGGCGAAAGGCCGTTACATTTTTAAACATGAACGCCGTGCTTCCTGGAGACGCTTCGTCTCATCTTTAACTTCTCAGACTCCGTCCCAGAAAGTCTGGAAGGCTGTTCGAAGAATTAGGGACAGGGGTGGCTCGGCTTCTGTCTAAGAGATGGTGCCAGCTTGGTCACAGATAAAAAAGCTGTGGCCGATTTGCTTGCCTCCACCATTGCCCATAATTCTTCAACAGAGCATTATTCACCCTTCTTCCAGAGAGAGAAGGAGAAGCGAGAGTCTCGTATTTGTGATTTTAAGTCTGATAACTCAGAAGACTAAAAATGCCCCTTATACATTATCAGAATTGCAGCAAGCCTTGCAGAAATGTAATGACTCTGCTGCTGGCCTAGATACCATCCACTATCAGTTCCTAACGCATCTGCCTGAGAGGTCACTCTTTGTACTTCTCAAGGCCTTTAACCATATCTGGAGAACTGGTAATTTTCCGCTGTCTTGGCACCAGGCTGTGGTTGTACAGATCCCCAAGCCGGGTAAGGATTCTTCCGACCCGGGCAACTACCGGCCTATCGCTTTGACATCATGTTTATGTAAAACTAAGGAGCGCCTGGTCAATGCCCAGCTGGTGTGGCATCTTGAGTCACAGGGTCTCCGCACAGACCTCCAGTGCGGTTTCCAGCGCTTCCATAGTACAATTGACAATTTAGTCCGCTTTGAATCATTTATTCGAGATGCTTTTGTCAACAAGCAGCATGTCTATGCAATTTTCTTCGATCTTGAGAAGGCATATGACACTACCTGGAAGTATGGCATAATGTCTGACTTGTTGGACATGGGTTTTAAAGGGCACCTGCCCGTTTTTATTCACAATTTTTTGATAACCGGTCGTTCCATGTCCGTGTGGGCTCCACCCTCTCCGACTCCTTTGAACAGGAGATGGGTGTCCCGCAGGGCAGCATTCTATCTCCTGTTTTATTTAGTATTAAAATTAATAACATTGTAAAGGCCGTCAAGGATAATTCTGAATGCTCTTTGTTTGTTGACGACTTTGCTTTGTGCGCACGTGGTCGAGGACTTGCGTCCCTTGAGAGGCGCTTGCAGCTGTGCGTTGATCGCATCCAGGGGTGGGTGTTTCTCAATGGATTCAAGTTCTCGCCCTCCAAGACACTCTGTGTGCATTTTACTAACCAGACGAAATTTTTTCCAGAACCTAGCCTGAGCATTGCTGGAGTGCCAATTAAGGTGGCCGAGGAGGCAAAGTTTCTGGGGGTCATCTTTGACATACCTTCCGCAACCATATTAATTACCTCAGAACCTCTTGTCAGAAGGCTGTCAACGTTCTTCGTGTCGTTGGTCGTACTGACTGGGGTGCGGACCGTACTGTCTTACTTTGACTGTACCGGGCCCTTGTTCGGTCCAAACTGGATTACGGCTCTGTGGTGTATGGCTCAGCTTCCAAGTCTGTGCTACAGCGTCTGAACACAATTCACCATCAGGGTCTGTGGATATGTCTTGGGGCCTTTAGGACGTTTCCTTCCTAGTCTGTATGCCGAGGCAGGGGAGCCTTCTCTCAAGCTCCGCCGCATCCGCCTCATGCTCAGCTACGTTCTGAAACTGAAGGCCCATCCAGACAATCCTGCCTATTTTTGTGTTTTTAAACCATCGTTTGCAGAGATTTACGATACCCATCCGGGAGCTGTCCGTCCACTTTCTTTCCATGTCCGACCTCATCTGCAGGCGGCCGGATTGGACCTGGACAGAGTTTCGGAATCCCTGCAACACATCACTCCACCCTGGCTCTTACCAGTTCCTGACATCTTGCTGGACTTGACTGCCATCAAGAAAGACTCTACTATACCAGCCATATACCAACAGAGCCTCAATGAACTGCTTTCAAATTTTCCTGGCTATTGTCGTATCTATACCGATGGGTCAAAGTCTGAGGATGGGAGGGTGGCTGCGGCCGCAGTGTCCTCTCGCCATCCTAGACGCCCATTTAAGCACCGCCTCCCAGACCACTCATCTGTATTTAGTGCAGAACTGCAGGCGGTTCTACTGGCACTCAGGCATGCTTATCGATCTAGAGAAAGGAACTTCCTGATTCTGTCTGACTCTCTTTATGCCCTGCAGGCCCTTCAGGGCACGGGAAATGACCACCCACTGCTGGTGCAGATCAGAGAGCTCTACGCAGACTTGATGAAGGAATATTATGACATCATTTTTATTTTGGTCCCAGGGCATGTGGGCATCGAAGGCAACAGGATCGCAGATTCTGTTGCCTACGATGCCCGCAACCACACTGCCCCTGTTTCCAATCTTCATCCACCCCACCCGGGTCTGCCCTGGGGGACTTGGGTGGGGTTAGGTATTTTTTAGTTCCCAGGGTCACCCTGGTCAGCCCCACAGGGTGGGTTTTTCTCTCTATTCTGGGGCATGTGTTTCTGTCTACCCTTTGTCCATTCACCTGTATTTGCCTTTTTTAAACTCTCCCTACTGTCTGCACTGCCTGTAGCTCTTGATGTTGGATGTGTGTTGCTAAATGGTCTTAGCTTTATTTAGGCCCCATGTGTTAGGTTTATTTAATGTATTTGACCGGCTGGCAACATACATTCAATGTTCTGTTTATTTTATTTTTTTTCACAAGCAGTGCAGGCACGTCCTGAGAAAGCCTTGTTGCTGTCGGGACGCTAAGCAATGTACAATCAATCAATCAATCCAATCTTCATCCTTTTCTGGTGGGGGAGACCCTCAGGAGTCGTGTTGGCAGGCCTAATGCCCAGCGCCTCAGGTCTGGTGACTTGCTGGTGGAGTGTCATACCCAAGCACACTCCAGCGGGCTACTGAGGTTCTCTTCCATCGGAGACATTCCAGTGGAAGTCACACCCCACAAAACAAATATGCTTCATTGGAGGAGCGGATGGAGGGAGTGGAAGTTGTCGTTGCTGATGCTGCGGCAGCTCCACCCCCTTCATCTGCGAAGAACCACATGGCTATGTAGTTTGCCAGATTTCGCACTCTTTAGTTTGGCCCACCAGCTGCTGCTGTGGCATGCGACCGCCACTCCCCGCTGTGAGCAGGCTATCTAGGTCACTGGCTGGCGCCAACTATTCCTTCTATAATCTCTGTAACGGACTACTGATGTGTGGTGTGTTTGTCTGTGTTTAATCTTCTCTATCTCCTATTCAGCGCTTTCCTACATAAACTGTTTGATACAATTGAGTACTGTTGTCTGCTGGTTCCTGTGTTGGTGGTATTATTCGGGTTACGCTTTTATTAAGGGTGCAATCCAAGGATAAAGACAGGTACCGTGTTTGTGTGTGACTGAACAATAAGTTATCGGAGCCTCACAATACTGAGTAGTTCTGAACATTCATTCTCTATTCTGGAATATTTTTTGGTATTGTGTAATCCCTGTGCTTTATGCTCTGCTTATAGCCTCCAGTATTTTCTTTGATACTGTTCAGTAGTAGTATCAGGTACTAACTCTTGTCTGCTTATTTATATTATGGTGGTTCCTTTGTTCCAAATCAGTGGTGTAGTCTAAGGAAAAGACAGTACAGTCATGGCGGGAATACTAAAACATTGACAAGAAACTGTTGCACACACAAAAGTCTTTCACTTTAAAAGGTTAAATTCTCTATGTAGAGTATGTGGAGGAAGGTCAAAACGAAGATTTGATAAAAAGCCAATCAAACTGTGTGAAATGTATGTAACTGAGCTTCAGGAAATACATGAAAACACTGTAAATGAAACTAGTGGACTGTTTTACTCAAATTCTTTTTGTTTGAAATGTTACCAAAGAAATTCTAAAAACTGCTGTGATTTGCTTAGGACCCGCTACTTGTGTTTGTGTTGATATAAAGGCCTGGTGTGATGTGCTTCAGACCTGTTTGTGTTAATGTTAATATAAAGGAACCAGTGTGATGTGCTTAACACTTGTTACTTGTGTTAGTAGATATGCATTTATTATGTAAACCCAAGTGTACGCCATAAACACAGTACACAAATGCTGGGATCAGCATGTTTGTGTTGATCGTCTTGATGGACCTAACGGATTACCAGCTTACCAGCTTCTCAGCAGTGGAGTACTTTCTGACGCTAGTGTTACTCTAGCAGGAAAGGAACCCGAATTCTAGTAAGTGATAACAGTAGAGGCTAGAATGCTGCGTAGATACATCAACTCTTCATCCCACAGAAAAATGACATGCACAATAGATTGAGCTTGAAAGTTAATGCTTTTTTTGTCAGTGCATGTTCATTGTATTGCAAATATGAAATGTAACTGCTCTTGAAGATGTGCTGGTAGTAAGCAGCATGGGCATGTTTAGTATTGAAAGAAAGCAAATTTTATCAGCTACAAATTTACACTCATGTTATAATGACATTCTTGAGAAAAAAAATGCATTTTGTGAATGTTCAGTTACTAACACTTTTCAGCGTTTCTGCTGCAGCGCGCTGGTAGGCGGCTGTCGGCACATACACATAGTGTAGGGTAATGAAAGAGCACTCCTTTCTAGGACCATAAACAGCTCTCCCACTCTGCCTGAAGAGGCGCGCGCTAATGATTAATTGCCCCCACGCCCGGAAACTGCCACAGATGGCTTATCTTGCACTCAGTGGCCCTGGTCCGCTCCTAACTAAAAGTGCAGTTCTGCACAGCTGTGACCAGAGGAGGCCCAGGAGCTGGCCGCCCTCTGTTTCTTCAACTCCTTCCAAGGCAAAGGAAAAAGGGGGAAAAAACTCTTCACCCCCAGACAAGACATAATCATGTACTCTCAGCTTCAGTGGAATTGTCGTGGTTTTCAAGCTAACTTTGAGGAATTACGTCTTTTAGTCAAGTTCTATAATCCCTCAGTAATATCTCTTCAGGAGACTTACCTGAAGACTTCTGACCCTGTGTCCTTTAATGGTTTTAACGTTATACATAAAGGCTCTGATTCTGAGAGGCACTCGGGTGGAGTGGCTCTTCTCATTAGTAACCAAATTTTATGTAGCCCCGTTAGCATCGACACCTGTCTTCAGGCTGTCGCAGCTTGGATTACCTTGAAGAAGACCATAACCATATGCAGTGTTTACCTGCCACCATCCCTGCGGGTGTGTAGTAATGATATTTTTAACTTAGTAGATCAACTGCCCCCTCCCTTTATTCTCATGGGGGATTTTAACGGTCACGCTCACCTTTGGGGTAGTGACCACTATGATGGCAGAGGTCAGATGTTAGAAGATGTTTTTTCTCAACTTAACCTATGTGTCTTTAACGATGGCTCACCTACATACTCTAACTCAGGTTCAGGATCTAGTTCTGTTCTAGACCTCTCTCCTGTGTGATCCTTCTCTCATGCTGGACTTTGACTGGAAGGTTCACGACGACCTGTATGGTAGTGACCACTTCCCAGTAGTCCTGTCATCGGTCAGCTGTGAGGAGGATTCGCCGGTGGGGTGCTGGAATCTCAAGAAAGCTAACTGGCCTCTGTTCGCCTCCCTCTGTCAGTCTTGTCTTACAGAGGGGGTGATCATGTCAGCTGAAGAACCTGTTTCTTGTTTTACTTCTATTTTGTTGGACGTAGCAGTTGAAACCATCCGTCGCAAGCGAATATTTTAACCTTTAAAAGACATTTTTAAACGTGATTGCCTTGCTTCCTGGAGACGCTTCGTCTCCTCTTTATCTTCTAGGACTCAGTCCCAAAAAGTCTGGAAGGCTGTTCGAAAAATTAGGGGTGGGGTTGGCTCCACTTCTGTCGGCCATCTTAGAGATGGTGCCAGTTTGGTCACCGATAAAAAGGCTGTTGCCAATTTGCTTGCCTCCACCATTGCCCATAATTCTTCAACAGAGCATATTCACCTTTCTTCCAGAGAGAGAAGGAGAAGCAAGAGTATTGTACTTTTGATTTTATATCGGATAACTCGGAAGACTATAATGCCCCTTTTACATTTTCAGAATTGCAGCAAGCCATGCAGAAATGTAATGACTCTGCTGCTGGACTAGATTCCATTCACTATCAACTCCTAACACGTCTGCCTGAGGATTCACTCCTTGTACTTCTCAAGGCCTTTAACCATATCTGGATAACCGGTCATTTTCTGCCATCTTGGCGCCAGGCTGTAGTGTGCCAATCCCCAAGCCGGGTAAGGATCCTTCTGACCCGGGCAACTACCGGCCAATAGCTTTGACATCGTGTTTATGTAAAACTATGGTACGGTTGGTTAACGCCCGCCTGGTGTGGTATCTTGAGTCACAGGGTCTCATCACAGACCTCCAATGCGGTTTCCAGCGCTTCCGTAGTACAACTGACCATCTAGTCCGCTTTGAGTCGTTTATCCGAGATGCTTTTGTCAGCAAGCAGCATGTCTATGCAATTTTCTTTTATCTTGAAAGGCATATGACACTACCTGGAAGTATGGTATAATGTCTGATTTGTCGGACATGGGTTTTAAAGGGCACCTGCCCGTTTTTATTCACAACTTTTTGTCTAAATGGTCGTTCCATGTCCGTGTGGGCTCCATCCTCTCTGACTCCTTTGAACAGGAGATGGGTGTCCCGCAGGGCAGCATTCTATCTCCTGTTTTATTTAGCATTTATATAAATAACATTGTAAAGGCCGTCAAGAATGATTCTGCATTCTCTTTGTTTGTGAACGACTTTGCTTTGTGTGCACGAGGTTGAGGACTTGCATCCGTTGGGAGGCGTTAGCAGCTGAGCGTTGATCGCATCCAGGGGTGGGTGTCTCTCAACGGATTCAAGTTCTCGCCCTCCAAGACAGTCTGTGTGCATTTTACTAACCAGACGTAATTTTTTCCTGAACCTAGCCTGAGCATTGCTGGAGTGCCAATTAAGGTGGCCGAGGAGGCAAAGTTTTTGGGGGTCATCTTTGACAAAAGATTGACCTTCTGTAACCATATTAATTATCTTAGAACCTCTTGTCAGAAGGCCCTCGACGTTCTTCGTGTCGTTGGTCGTACTGACTGGGGTGCAGACCGCATTGTCTTACTTCGGCTGTACCGGGCCCTTGTTTGGTCCAAACTGGATTACGGCTCTGTGGTATATGGCTCCGCTTCCAAGTCTATTCTACAGCGTCTGAACACAATTCACCATCAAGGTCTGCGAATATGTCTGGGAGACTTCAGGACATGTCCAGTTCCTAGTCTGTATGCCGAGGCAGGGGAGCCCTCTCTCAGGCTCCGCTGCATCCGCCTTATGCTCAGCTACGTTCTGAAGCTGAAGGCCCATCCAGACAATCCTGCCTATAATTGTGTTTTTAACCCGTCGTTTGCAGAGATTTACGATGCCCATCCGGGAGCTGTCCGTCCACTTTCCTTCCGTGTCGGACCTCATCTGCAGGCGGCCGGAGTGGACCTGGACAATGTTTCGGAATCTCTGCAACACATCACTCCACCCTGGCTATTACCAGTTCCTGACATATTGCTGGACGTGACCACCCACAAGAAGGATTGCACTCCACTAGCAGAACCTCAATGAACTCCTTTCAAGTTTTCCTGACTATTGTCGTATTTATATTTATATCTGAGGATGGGAGAGTGGCTGCGGCTGCAGTGTCTTCTCGCCATCCTAGACGCCCATTTAAGCTCCGCCTCCCGGACCATTCCTCTGTATTTAGTGCAGAACTGCAGGCAATTCTGCTGGCACTCAAGCATGCCTATCAGTCTCGGGAAAGGAACTTCCTGATTCTGTCTGACTCTCTGCCCTGCAGGCCCTTCAGGGTGCAGGAACAGACCGCCCACTGCTGGTGCAGATTAGAGAGCTTTACACGGACTTGATGAAGGAATATTATGACATCATTTTTATTTGGGTCCCAGGGCATGTGGGCATCGAAGGCAACAGAATCGCAGATTCTGCTGCCAACAGTGCCCGCAGTGACCCTGCCCCTGACACACAGACTGTTCATATTGATTTTAAACCTGTGATTAGTGCGTACGTAGCCCCTGAGTGGCAGTCCGAGTGGGACAAAGAGGAAGGGAACAAGCTGCATGAAGCTCTTCCTATGGTGTCCGACAGTCTACCTTTTCGCTGCGGCAGCCGCCGTGATAAGACTGTCCTTGCTTGGCTCCACATCGGGCACACGTATGTTACGCACTCTTACTTAAACAGGATGAGCATCCATGGTGTTTTGCCTGTGATGAGCAGTTTTCTGTTTGACACTTTTTGCTGTCTTGTGCCAATCTACTTGACACGAGATATAAACACTTCACAGCAGACTCCTTGAAGGTTTTGTTCCGGGATGTTCCCCCGGACAAAATCTTCAATTTCTTGAGAGAATGCAATATTTGTAACAAGATCCGAGCATTCATAGACTATGTGAATCACTTTATTTTGCCTTTTTTGAGAGTCTGTAGATGTTTCTTTTAAAGACTCGTGCGACATTTTTTAGCTTGACATTTTTAAGATATATTTACATCTTGTCTTAAGACCATGCTTTTAGTCTGGCTGACCAGATTTTTACCCATCCCGCCGTGAGATGGCCTTAGTCGCCTGCTCGGTGTTAAACCCAACTAACTAACTAACTAACTAACTCAATTTCTTGAGAGAATGCAATATTTTTAACAAGATCTGAGCTGAACATTCATAGACTATGTTAAATTCACTATTTTGCCCTTTTTGAGAGTCTGTAGACGTTAATTTTAAAGACTCGTGCGACATTTTAGCCTTACTTACTTATGCCTGTCACCCCTACCCGGGTATAGGCCGTCGACGAGAGACCTCCAGCAACTCCTGTCCTGTGCTTCTCCTTCGATTTTACTCTAGGTGGTTCCCAGTCTCTTGATGTCTGCTTGGAGGTCTCGACGCCAAGAGTTTCTCGGCCTACCTCTTTTCCTCTTTCCCTGGGGGTTCCATGACAATGCCTGCCTAGTGATACTGGAAGCTGGCTTTCTCAGACTGTGACCGATCCATCCCCATCTTTTTCGCCCAATTTCATTCTCTGCTGTTATCTGCTCTGTTCTCTCCCAGAGTCTGACGTTGCTGATCTTCTCTGGCCAGTGGATTTTCAAAATTCTTCTAAGGCAACTGTTCATGAAGGTCTGTACTCTGTTGACTGTGGTTTTTGTCAATCTCCAAGTCTCTGCTCCATATAGGAGAACTGCTTTTACATTGGAGTTGAAAATCCGGACTTTGGTGTGTTGTGACAGCTCTCTGGAACTCCACACTTTTTTCAACTGGAGAAAGGCTGCTCTGGCTTTACCGATTCGTGCTCTGACATCTGCATCAGTGCCGCCTTTTTTGTCTATGATGCTCCCGAGATAGGTGAAGGACTCCACCTCCTCCAACGGGGTGCCAGCAAGCAAGACTGGTTCTTCATTCAGCCTCATTGTCTTTGTTTTCTGTTTGTGAATGGTGATGCCCACTTGGGACGAGATGTCAGCAAGCCTCGCGGTCTTGTCCTGCATTTGTTGATGAGTGTGGGACAGTAATGCCAAGACGTCTGCAAAATCGAGGTCGTCAAGCTGTGTCCACAGTGTCCACTGTATTCCACTTTGTCTGTGCTCTGTGGTCATCTTCATGACCCAGTCTATGGCCAGTAGGAAGAGAAACGGAGACATGCCATCGTAGCTGCTCTTGATCAGGCGGACGAGCTTTGTGGGTACACCGTAGTGTCGTAGGAGTTTCCACAGAGTCACTCGGTCCATGCTGTCAAATGCTTTCTCATAATCCACAAAGTTGACGTACAGCGGGGAGCTCCACTCCAGAGACTGTTCCACGATGATGTGGAGAGTGGCGATCTGGTGTGTACATGATCGGTTCTTCCTGAATCCTGCTTGCTGGTCTCTCAGTTGGGGGTCAACGGAGCTCTTCATTCTCTCTAGGATGATCCTGTTGAAGACCTTTCCTGGTACTGACAGCAAGGTGATTCCTCTGTAGTTGGAACACTTGCTGAGGTCGCCTTTCTTGGGAAGCTTGATTAGGTACCCCTCCTTCCAGTCAGCCAGCATCACCTCCTCTTCCCAGATCTTTCCAAACAGTGGGTACAGCATCTCCACTGTTGTCTCTAGGTCTGCTTTCAGAGACTCCGCTGGGATGCCATCTGGCCCTGCTGCTTTGCCGTTCTTCAAAAATGCCACTGCTCTTCTGATCTCTTCCCGGCTGGGTCTGTCACAGCTGATGGGTAGGTCGGTGTCTGCCGGCTGGATGTCTGGGGGGGTCGGTTGGGCTAGGTCTGTTCAGTAACTCTTCAAAATACTCAGCCCATCTGTCGAGTTGGTCTGCTCTGTCTGCAATAGGCTTGCCTTCTTTGTCTTTTACTGGTCTTTCTGTATGGCCATATTTGCCCGACAATCTTCTGGTAATGTCGTAGAGCTGTTTCATGTTGCCGCTGCCTGCTGCCTTTTCTGCCTCTGCTGCCAGGCTGTCTGTGTAGGCCCTCTTGTCTGCCCTGATACTCCTCCTCACCTCGCGGTTGGCTTCCGAGTATTCCTCCTGTGCCCTTACTTTGGCTGCTCTCGTGCAACTGTTGTTGACAACTGCTTTCTTCTGCTTCCTCGCTTCTATCTTCTTCAAGGTCTGTGCCGACAGCCAGTCCTTGTGATGGTGTTTCCTGAACCCTACAGTGTCTTTGCAGGTTGAGTTCAGCGCCTCTCTAACTGCCTTCCACTGCTGCTCTGTGGTGACCGCCTCCTCTTCATTTACTAGCTCCTGTAGCGCTTGAAACCGGTTGGACAGCACCAGTTTGAACTCTTCTCTAACTCCAGTTTCTCTCAGGAAGCCTACATTATAGCGCTGTCTTCTTGTTGTCTCTGTGCGGCTTTTCTTTAGCTTGAGCTTCATTCTTAAGGTAAGCAGATGGTGGTCTGAGGCGACATCTGCTCCCCTCCTCACTCGAACATCTTGAAGGGATCTTCTAAATTTCTTGCTAATGCAGATATGGTCTATTTGGTTCTCTGTTGTATGGTCAGGTGAGACCCAAGTTGCTTTGTGTATTCTTCTGTGTGGGAAGATGCTGCCTCCAATGACAAGTCGGTTTAGAGCACAAAAGTCCACAAACCTCTCCCCGTTGTCACTCCTCTCTGAGCCTAGTCCCTGTCTCCCCATCACCTCTTCGTATCCGGTGTTGTCCTCCCCTATTTTGGCATTAAAATCGCCCATGATGATGGTGATGTCTCGCTCCGCACATTTGTCCACGGCACTCTGGAGTCGGTTGTAGAACTCTTGTTTCTCTTCCTCGTCACTGTCATTAGTGGGCACATAACACTGGATGACGTTCAGCTTGAGCTTTTTCTTGGTTCTAAAGGCTGCTGTGATAATTCTTGGCCCAAGAGGTTCCCAGCCCATCAGCGCTCTCTGTGCCACTGGTGACAGCATGAATGCTACTCCTTCTGTATGGGGGGCATTCTCCTCGTCATGACCTGAATACAGAATCATCTCCCCACTTAAGAGCCTTTTCTGGCCAGACTGCGTCCATCTGGCTTCACTGATATCTAGCAGGGAAAGGTTGTACTTTTGCATTTCCGCTGCTATCTGGGCGGCCTTGCCGCTCTGGTACATGGTCTTGACGTTCCATGTGCCCATGGTTGTGTCCCTGGATAGAGAGAGGCGGCTCAGTCCTGTGGCTTCCGAAGACTTCCGGCTTTCACCACAGGACGTCATAAGTCTTCTGGTAGAAGAACCTTCCTCCTCCAGGAAAGGAATTACTGTTAGTCTTTTCGTCGGCGTTTTTGTAGCTATTTCCTTTTTTGCAGGGTGGGGAAGCTAACCCCACGCCCAACCCCCTTACTAGGAGGACCAGGGGTTTTCTGTCGGGGTCACCTTCCCTTAGACCATGTTGGTTCACGGCACCTTATTTCATTCGGTGCACCCCTCTCACGAGGGACCCCCTATCCACCACCCAGGGGACGCGCCTCAACGCCATAGGTCCCAGCGTGAGGACATTTTAGCCTGACATATTTTTAAGATATATTTACATCTTGTCTTAAGACCTTGCTTTTAGTCTGGCTGACCAGATTTTTACCCATCCCGCCTTGAGATGGCCTTAGTCGCCTGCTCGGCGTTGAACACCAATAACTAACTTGGTTTCTTAGTCAACATGGGGAAGTCCGACCTCACCCCGTCCCGCTGGTTTGTGCCTCTCGGCATAGAATTCCTGACCGACCTCAACAGGGTGCGACTTCCCAAAGCGCGCGTTCGGAAGCTGGCAGAAATGACCCACCAGGTGTCCATTGTGGAGGCTGCCCCAGCCAGCTTTTAGGCCTCAGGAGGGCTGCGGCGGATCTCCTGCTCCTCGGCCACCTCTACTCGCGCCCTCCACTGGCGCCTGTCCTCGGGCGATCTTGCAGCTCTGGTACCGGTTGTCTTGATGATCCGATTCCACCTCCAGAGATGGACAGACCCCTCATGGCTGGGGACAGAAGCAGAAGTGTCCCTCGTCACCCCCTCCCCTACCCTCCCCCCCCTTTCCACTCCCCCCCCCCCCCCCCCCCCCCTACCGGGAAAGCACATCAACTGGCTGGAGTTGAACGCAGTCTGGCTGGCACTCGTGCATTGGGATACGTGACTCAGCCACCAAGAGGTCCTAGTGCTGTCCGTCAACTCAACCGTGGTGGCCTACATTCAGAAGCTGGGCGGGACACACTCCTCGTCCCTCTGCATGCTCCTTTATCAGGTGCTTCTGTGGTGCAGAGACCGCGGTATCTCACTGAGGGCACGGCACATCCCCGGCCGGCTGAATGTCCTCGCCGACTCCCTATCGCGACAGGGTCAGCTCCTACACATAGAATGGTCCCTGCGTCCGGATCTCTTTCAGTTGATTTGCGAACGCTGGGAGATGCCCATGATCGACCTGTTCGCGACGAGATGGAACACGCAGCTCCCGCTCTTCGTTTCGCCCATTCCAGACCCTCCTCACTTGGGCTGTGGACGCCCTGTCCGTCTCCTGGGAGGGTCTCGTCGCTTATGCATACCCACCAACGGTACTAGTACCCAAGGTCCTCCTGATGCTCAGGGGCAGCAACATGCTTCTGCTCCTAGTGGCTGCACTCAATTGCAACAGAAGCTGGACCACCGACCTGCTGAACCTCGCCACAGACCCTCCCTTTGCGACTGCCCACTCCGCACTCGATGCTGAAGCAGCCCAGGCGGAATCTCTTCCACCCTTGCCCGGAGCGGCTTCTCTTACACGCCTGGAGGTTGTGCAGCAGGTCCTTGCCGCAAGAGGCTTCTCACGTACGGCAGTGGAGGCTATCGCTGCAGCCTGCAGATCGTCCACCCACAGAGTCTACGAGGGGAAGTGGAATGTCCTGCAGTGCTGGTGCAAGGCTGAGCACCTTTCCCCCATGGAACTAATGACACCCCTACTCGCCAAGTTCTTCCTATGGCTTTTTTGGGTACAGGGCTTGGCGCCGATCACAATGAGAGGTTACTTTGCCATGATCACGGACACCTACCAGCACTTGGGCCTGCCGGACTCGGGGGCGTGCAAGGACCTCTCAGACCTAATGTCCCACTTCGAGCTCCAGCGCCCAGTCTCCCGCTCTGGTCCCGCGCTGGGACCTGCCGTGGGTGCTCATGTGGCTTAATTCAGACCGGTTCGAGCCTCTACCCTTGGCGCGACTCAGACGTGACCAGAAAGACTTGCTTCCTTCTGCCCTCGCCACAGCGGCCAGAGTGAGCCAGCTACACGCGCTCTCAGTGGACCCAGCCTGTCTGCAGTTCAGGGCTGATGGCTCAGTGCAGCTCCTGACCAGCCCAACCTTCTTGCCCAAAATTGGCTACCCTCTGCCGTGGCACAAGCGATACACTGCCGCCCCCTTAAGGGGGTCGACCAGTCCCGGGACTCCCGTCAGCAAGACCCAGTTAGAGTGCTAAAGGTCTGCTTGTGTAGATCAAAGCCCTTCAGGAGAGGCCAGACCCGCCTCTTCCTGCCCTTGGCCACGGACAGAGAAGACATTTCAACCCAGACGATTTCGTCATGGCTGCGCTGGGTCATCCGCTCCGCTTACGAGGACCTCGCCCCGGAGAGGGCTAAGAGGCTGCGGATCAGGGCACATGAAATCAGAGCGGTCTCCGCGAGGCTCGCCTTCGACCGCAACTGCGCTCTGAGGGACATTATAGCGCGGTGGGTTGGCGAGCAGAGTCCAGTCCACCTTTGCCTGCTTTTACCTCTGGGACCTCTCCGGCCAGCGAGACAACCTGGCACTGGTGGGAGACCTCTCGGCGGTGCAACACTCCCTCCCGGCGCCTTAAGTAACACTTAGCTGAGATCGTCGGGAGTTTGCTGCTTATGGCGTTGCTAAGTTAATGCAGTAGTGGGGTTTGATGGGGCAGTACCCTCCACCTTTTCGCTATTCTTCCTAATAGTAATGCCATCGGTAAGGAGTTTAGTACGCTAAGAGTAAGACTGGCGTGGCACCACTGGTCACGTGGGTTGGCAAGGGAGACTACCCATGTATCATGGTAACACTTTCTCAAGTGTAGCGTCCCATTGTTGTGTATGTATACACAAGGGTGTTGGGCTGAAATCGGTAGGCTAAGTGTACCTCCTAATAGTAATGCCAAAGGTAAGTAATTTTCGAATAATACATTTTTGAGAAAAATACATATTTCAGGTGTCTTGACCACACCCTCCATATAAGTCAGTCCACTTATAATATGACAAACTTTTGATACAAGAGAAATAAAATTTGGGTCCAAAGGCACGTCATTTAATTTCTTTTCTCTTTCCCATACAGACTGGGCCTTCAGTTTAAAGACAAATCATTCATGGAGATCTCCTGCAAAGCGTGGAACTGTTTTGTGCGCAGGTAATGATGATTAAAATTACTCTAGTTATTGTGTTCATTGTTTACTTCAGACATCCTGAACCACAAATGATTGATCAGCAAGATGGACCCATTGGCCATGTCCTGTCCATCATCAGTCTGTTGCATTTATCATGCACTTGTAGTTCATGTCTCAGAAAATGAGGCACATATAGAAAATGTTATAAAAATGAAGCATTTTTGTGGCAGTGGATTAAAAGCTAAGAATATCTTGGGTTTTTTATGTTCCTATAGTCTTGAATTGCCCTTCCTGGGCCCCATGATGTTCCAAATTCTGGCGACCGTGCTGCCACTTCTACTGCAGATGCCGAAACAGGTGGCTGATATTATCAACTATATGGTGGTTGAGAACAGGTGAACCTCATTTTTTGCAGCTCAGTGTCTTATGCCAGAAGTGTATGTTAGAGGCACAATGCAAGATGTATAGATTTTCAGGAGCCCCTGCACCTGATCTATACCTCTTGCTTTGTGCCTCTTTGATACACCACCTGCTCAATTTTATGTGATTTCGCACATGTGTACAAAGTGGATAAGGGGGCCATCTTGTTTCATTGCTGCAAGCTTTCTTATGACACTCTTACAGTTTATATTGCATGTTAAACAGGATAAATAAATTAGGCCACTTCTTCTTAGCAAGAGGCATAAATTCTTTTTGAGACCCTGTGGTTTCAAGGGCTCACATGGGTGACAGTCTTCAGTCCTGGATACTGATTCAGCTTTTTCAAAATCACAGAAAGGCGAATTTCAGCCTATTGGTTCAGACAGAGCAGTCCTTCGGCCAGCCTGTTTCATCCGCAAGAGACGTAAATTCTCATGAGCTCCTGCATCTGCAAGCTCTCATGAGAGTTTATGTCTCTTGCTGTCCTTGGGTTATGTGGTGTACTTAGTCCATGGACTGATGTCAGTCTTTTTACATTTTTTTTTGCATGGTTCACCCATGGGCTCATGAGAACCAGTGCTTCTCACAGATAATGCAGAGTGTCTGTATCCAATGAATGTATGAACTCTGTGCAGTTTCTGTAGTGTGATCTGTGGTTTTCAGGGCAGAGCTGCAGAAGCACTTTCATGAGATTTACTTTCTCCCTGACTTACCGGAACTGGCTGATGCCAACGCTGTGCTCAAAAGCTACACTGACGACCCATCCAGGTGAGTTTTTGTTGTCATTTTCTTTCATAGTCTGACATCAACCTTAGTTGGCCCACACACATCCCTGTACAAGTCAGCTGCATGTGATGCATGTGATGTCGGTCCAATGGGGCTCTTTCTGACGGGCTGTTTTTTCTTTTCTTGACAGGTGTATTGAAATTCATACCTTTGTTAACCCTCGACTGTCGGTAGTGTTTTTTTCCATGATAAATTTCAGCAGGCGCCACACGGCTTTACAACCCAGTGCTGGTGCTTAACACTTAGTTTGCTTCCATCTGCCAGAGAGCCGAGGCGTGGCGAGGTCAAATTTCACACTCGCGCACTCATTCTATTTATATCGCACTTGCAACTGTTCAGTACAAGGCGTGCCGGTGCACTGCCGCTATAACGACTACATACTGGTTTGTATTCATAATACATCTCTGCCTAAAGTGACTGTGGTGAAAGCAACATCGTTCAAAAGTTGAAATTCTCACCTACACACCGATACCAAACATGACAATATTACGACTTACACATGTGTAGCAGGTTATGGTGAAAATAAAGAGAATGAGAATTTGTTGATGTACGATGTCGGTGTTTGTTGTGAAATTGACAAAGTTCCCACAGCCATAACACGAAGACGCTACTTTTCCCAACGAAACACACTTGCATGCATAAGGGTCAGCATGCCTACAGTAAGTATCAATTACCGGATTTTGGTTTCATGGTGGGGGATGGAAGCAGTAGGATGGTTAATTAGGTCACTGACAAGTCGCGTGTTCTGGCATTTATTTCATCAAAAACATTACCGATGACATGACAAATGGGAGTGTCTACTACGTGCTCAAATTCTAGCCTACGAACCCGTTGTGTGCACACACAACCCGGGAGGCACTCGGGGAACCCTCCAGAGGGGCCAAGAGTTGTCTCCCGGACCTGCCTATCCGGTTCCGAGTCACCTGACTCGCCAGTCAGCTACGTAGGCTCACGACCTTCGGACGTGTTCTAGCCTCGCGCTCCCTTCGACCGGTCGGTCTTGGTGCTCGAGTTCGCCGTGACTTTGGCTTCGCCTGTTGCTTCGCTTCTGCTTCGCTTCTTGCTTCGCTGCAGCTTCGCTTGCGCTTCTTCGCTTGGCGTCCTCCTTGGTTGGCTTCGCTTGGCGGACCTGCTGGTTCCCGCCATTTCGCCGGTGGCGACATGGACGTCTCTTCTCCCGCTACCGCTTCGGCAGAGAGGTAGGATAGTTAGTTGGGCCCGGAGCCGGTCCCCGGGCGGGGTACCGGCCTGTGCCTTTGGACTCTACCTTGTTCGTGTTGTGTGGGTTTCGTTGAGCGGGGACTCTTAGCTCGGCGGGGCCCTGGTGCCCTCGCCTTTCCCCTTTTGGGGTGAAATTACTGGCTTCCCCTGGTAGCCTTCGGGGAGCATTGTTTAAACCAGCTGCGGCGCGTGGCTCATGTTGCATCTCCGGCCTGGCTGGGGTATGCTTGTTTCGAGAGCGCACTCTTAGCTTAGAGCGCTACAACATTATTGCCTGGGGGCACGGCCTTTCGTCCCTATTGTCGTTTGGCCCGCCGTGTGATGGCCTTAGTCGCCTGCGCGGCGTTAAACCCAAATAACTAAACTAAACTAAACCTATTGTCGTTTGGCGCACATTCCTCTCCAGCCTGGCTGGGGTAGGCTTTGTTCTAAAGACGCAAGCTTAGCTTCGGGCGCTATAACAGTATAGCCTGGGGGCACAGCCCGTTTGTCCATATCGTTCGGTACGGTTCCCCATGGTAGGACGAGCCCTGTTGGTCTCGACCACGTACCGGCACGTTGTTTGTTTGGTGTGTTGCAGTGCCCTCCTGATGACCTGCACGCAGTGTGGAGGTTTCCAGTGGCCCTCGGATTCGCACAAGGTCTGCCTGCCGTGTGTCGGCTGTACATCTGAGCGTTCTTGTGACGTTTGCGCCGTCTGGCCGGAGCTCCGCTGGGTCCAACTTTGGAGCTTCTACCGACGTGAACGCCCGACACCTGTGCCTGTTGCAAGACCTGCGGAAGTGCCGGCTGTCATCTCAGACACACCGACCGCTCTTGCCCCCGATGGCCCCAGTCTGGAAAGATCTCCACAGCGGACACAGCAAGGTAGTGTGCGGAGTCGGGAGTTCGAGGCGCGGATTCCCAGGAGGGAACGCGCTTGGACCAAGCCTTACGACAGGCAGAGAACCCATCTCGAGACAGAGGTCAGTTCGGAGAGACGTGCCTCGCGCCGTCCATGGTCAACCGGTCCCCACTCGTCTCCTAGGAAGGCCTTGGATCCCCCTCGGCCGCTGCGAGCCCGCCTCGCCACAGAGTCCGGCTCGCGGAGACATTCGCGCACACTCACCACACCACTACCTGTGTCCAGTTCCTCCTTGCGATCGAAGTCTGACCACCACTCTCGCGCTCCTTCGTGTGAGCGTCGTAAAGTTCGGGATTCTTCTCGTCATCTGGACCATGGACCTTCGCGCTCTACCTCTTCGCGGCGTTCGTCCCACGTTCCCCGCCGTCTGCCTCGTCCCGCCCGTTCCCCTTCCCCTCGCCCAGCCTCTTTCCTTCCTCCTCGTTCCCGGGGATCACGGTCTCCAGCTCGTAGTCGCTCGTCTGGTCGCCGCCGCCGTTCCCGCTCCTCTAGTGCGTCGCGTCGCCGTCGCGGACGTCGCTCTCCCCTGCGTGCTTCGGCGCCTTATGGCTCCCCTCGTCCTCGTCGAGCTGCTCGCTCTCGGAGTCACGGTCGCCGTCCCTCTTCGACGGCTCTCGGCGGCGTGGACGACGATTCGTTGAGTCTTCTCCCTGATGATTCCATCTCAGTTCTCCTCGGAGGTCTCAGCCGCTCTCCTTCGCCGCTCTCTCCTTCGGATGCGTCGACAGCCCACGGGTTACCGGCCTCCTCCCGCACAGAGGTTCTTCTGGCCCTCGACGAGGTCGCTCGCCTCATCTCCGCCACGCTTCCGGCAGCGGACTGCCCTCCATCCCCCCCCCCCTGAAGAGGAAGCCTTCTGCCTTCGTCGACGCGGGTAGACAGGTAAAGAAGTTCAAGACTCTCCCTCAGCCCCCCTCCTTTCGTGAGCTTCGGGATGTGTTCTCGGCCCACCTGTTGTCTGACTCAAGAGACAGTCATTTCTTCTCGGACCACAGATGGCCTCCGGACCTCGATATGTACTTCCGCCAGCAGTGGTACGCCGGCCATTCCCAGGCCTTCCTCTGCCCTCTCCCTCCGGTGGATCCAGCCGCCGTGGTTCAGGCGGGTGGGGCCTCTGCACTCAGACGCGCGCTCCCCGCGGGTTTGGACAAGACGGCTTCGCTTGTCAGGAATTCCTTGGCCTGCGCCGGCTTCATGGAGCTCCTTACGCAAGCCTTCCTCCGGCGCGTGGAAGATTCGTGGCACCCGTCCCTGACCCCCCTTCTTGGCGACCTCCTCGTCCTCGCTGAAGCGGCCAGCCGCGCCGCGTATCACTCTTCGGTCAACGCTATGGCTGCAGCCGCCAATTGTGATTTACTCCGCCGCGACGCTGTCCTGCAGGCCTGCCGGGGAATGCCTGCCGACCTGAAGACCCAGCTGCGTCGGGCCCCCCTCGGGGGACCCCTTCTCTTTGGTGACACCTGGCAAGCCGTCAAGGATTCCAATGCGGACAGGTGGCCTCCCAAGTCTGTTCCTCGGCGCTTTCAGTCAGCCCGCAAGGCCGTGGGTCGCCCCCTGCGGATCTCCAGACCCGTCGCCCCGACGTCAACAACCCAGCTGCAGTCCCTGCGTCGCCGTCGCCCCGCCTTCGGTCGCCCCGGCCAAGCTAACGCCCCCGCCCCCGCTTGGCCCCGTCCCGCCCGTCGCCCTGGGCGCGGGCGGGCTCAGTGACTCCTCCCCTCCTCCGCCTCCGCCGGCCGTCTCGGGTCCTCCAGTCGGCGGCAGGCTCGCCCTCTTCAGCGACGAGTGGCGATTACTGATTCCAGAAGACCCGTGGATTTTAGACACTGTTTCCGGCGGCCTACGGATCTCCTTTCGTTCCCCTCCTCCTCTGCGTACGACTCCGCTGTGGACCGAGATCCCCGCAGACCCGCTCAAGGAGTGCGCCCTACGGGGGGAAGTCGACTCTCTCTTGAGGAAGGATGCCACAGAGGTTGTGCGCCGCGCAGACTCGCTGGGATTTTACAGCAGACTTTTCGTCGTCCCCAAGCCTGGCGGCAAGTGGCGCCCAGTGATCGACCTCTCAGCCCTAAATCGCTTCATCGTGGCTCCTTCCTTCCACATGGAGACGGCCCGAGCCCTGCGTACCGCGGTGCGACCCATGGATTACGCCGTCAGCCTGGATCTCTCCGACGCTTCCCTACACGTACCCATACATCCGGCCGCCCAGAGGTATCTGCGCTTCGCGTTCGATGGAACCGTTTACCAGTTTCGAGCCCTTCCCTTCGGCCTCAACCTCAGCCCCTGGGTCTTCACCCGCATGATGGATGCAGTTATGGCCAAGGCACGGCAGTCGTCTCTCAGCCCTATGTCCAACTACCTCGACGATCTCTTCCTGAGAAACCACGTCGAGTCCGTCTTGGAAGAGGACAGGGATACTCTGATGCGTCTGCTGTCGCGACTGGGGTTCCTCCTCAACGTCGGGAAGTCAGATCTCACGCCCTCGCGCCGCTTCATTCATCTCGGAATGGATTTTGCCACCGATCTCAACGTTGTTCGCCTCCCGGATCCCCGGATTCGGAAGTTGGCCACCTTCGCCAACCAGCTAGCTCAGCAGGAAGCAGCTCCCGCCCGAGTTTGGCTTCAACTCCTCGGACTGATCAACGCAGCGGCGGACCTTCTCCCCCTGGGTCGCCTCTACGCCCGCCCCCTTCAGCTGCACCTCCTGCTTCTCTGGAGACCCTCTTCTGGCGACCTTACCCACCTGGTCCCGGTTTCCCCCCTGGTTCGCCCTCACCTTCTACGCTGGACCGACACGGCTTGGTTGGCTTCGGGAGTCCCTTTGTCCTCCCCCCCCCCCCCCGCACCTCTCCCTGTGTGTCGACGCGAGCCTCTCGGGGTGGGGAGCCCACCTGCTTCCTCAATTCTCCTCGGCTTCCGGCCTCTGGCCCCCGGAGTTTGCGGACAAGCACAGCAATTGGTTAGAGCTGCAGGCAGTCTGGCAAGCCCTCTTCGTTTGGGAGAACCAGCTCAGGAACCAGCGGCTTCTCGTCCTCTCCGACAACTCGACGGTGGTGGCCTACATCCAGAGACAGGGGGGCACCCGATCTCCCGACCTCTGTATGCTCCTCTTCCGTTTGATGCGCTGGGCCGAGGAACGCGACATTACACTCCTCGCACGACACATTCCTGGCCACTTGAATGTGTTGGCGGACTCGCTCTCTCGCCGCGGCCAGTTGCTCCACACAGAATGGACGTTGCGCCCGGATATCTTCCAGATGATCTGCGCCCGTTGGGAGACTCCCTTAATCGACCTCTTTGCTACGAGGTGGAACCGCCAGCTTCCCCTCTTCGTCTCCCCGATTCCAGACCCGCTGGCCTGGGCAGTCGATGCCCTCTCGATTCCTTGGGACGGCCTCATCGCTTACGCGTACCCCCCAACAGTCCTCATTCCCAAGGTCCTCCACAAACTTCGAGGGAGCAACGCAGTCCTGCTTCTGGTCGCCCCGCTGGCTTGGGCCCGGTCCTGGACCACCGACCTACTCAACCTCGCCACCTCTCCTCCCCTGCGCCTTCCCACGCCCCGTTCCATGCTCAAGCAGCCCAGGCAGGCTCTCTTCCACCCTTGTCCCGAACGCCTGTCTCTTCACGCCTGGAGGTTGTGCAGCGCGCCCTCACCGCTCGAGGCTTCTCTGGTGCAGCAGTGGAGGCAATCGCTGCAGCCCGCAAGCCGTCCACCCGGCGTGTTTACGAAGGGAAGTGGCGCGTCTTGTGTGCCTGGTGCGACGCCCGTCGCCTCCTACCCACCGGACTGACTAACCCACAGCTAGCGGACTTTCTCCTATGGCTCTTCGAGGTCCAAGGTTTGGCGCCCATCACCATCAGGGGATACTTATCCATGGTCGCCGACACGTACCGTCATCTCGGCCTTCCAGACCCCGGCGCCTGTAAGGACCTCTCCGACCTCATGTCCAGCTTCAGCCTCCAACGTCCGACTCAGCGTTCTCTCGTTCCTCGCTGGGACCTACCTTGGGTCCTGACGTGGCTGAATTCTTCCCAGTTCGAGCCACTCGCTCTAGCCCCTCTGGCAAATGTGACACGCAAGACCTGCTTCCTTCTAGCCTTGGCCACCGCGTCCAGAGTTAGCGAGCTACACGCTCTTTCTACCCGCCCAGACTGCCTCCAGTTCAGGGCAGATCGCTCCGTGCAGCTCTTAACGGACCCCAGCTTTATTGCCAAAACAAGGTCGCCCCTAACTGCTCCACAGATCATCACCTTGCGGCCCCTGGGAGGGCCTGCCTGCTCTCCGGAGACTCGGCGACAGGATCCCGTGCGTGCCCTACGCATCTACCTGCGCCGTACCAAAGTTACCCGTAGAGGGCGCTCCCGCCTCTTCCTGCCCATACGCCAGGGCAAGACTGATATCACAGCCCAGACGATCTCCTCCTGGCTGCGCTGGGTAATACGATCGGCATACATGGATCTCTCCCCACGCGTAGCGCAGAGACTGAAGATCCGCGCACACGAAGTACGCGCCATGGCCACGAGCGTCGCATTCGATCGGAACTGCGCTGTCAAGGACATCGTGGCCGCGGTGGGCTGGCGAGCAGAATCTACCTTCGCTCGTTTCTACCTTCGGGATCTGGCGGGACAGCGAGACAACCTCGCCTTGTTGGGGGACCTCACGGTGGCACAGCACTCCCTCCCGGCGCAGCAGGCGCCGTAGGTACGCACCTAGCTCGTTACCTGGGAATTAGCAATGGGAGGACGGTCTTGGTCTCCGGTAGTACCGGGGCGGCACCCTCCTCCTATTCGTGATTCTCCCATTTGTCATGTCATCGGTAATGTTTTTGATGAAATAAATGCATTTTTCTTTAAAAGGTATTTTTTCGAAAAATACTTACCGATGACATGACACGGAGGACCCTCCCACCTGCCCCGCTTGCCGCTGGTGAGCCTAGTATCTGACTGGCGAGTCAGGTGACTCGGAACCGGATAGGCAGGTCCGGGAGACAACTCTTGGCCCCTCTGGAGGGTTCCCCGAGTGCCTCCCGGGTTGTGTGTGCACACAACGGGTTCGTAGGCTAGAATTTGAGCACGTAGTAGACACTCCCATTTGTCATGTCATCGGTAAGTATTTTTCGAAAAAATACCTTTTAAAGAAAAATGCATTTCTCGCCCGCAGTCTCGGTACCTTGCAACTGTGCCGTACAATGCCGGTGCACTGCCGCTATGACGACTGCCTACTGGTTTGTATTCATAACACATCTCTGCCTAAAGTGACTGTTGTGAAAGCAACATCGTTCAAAAGTTGAAATTCTCACCTACACACTGATACCAAACATGACAATAATACGATTTACACATGTGTAGCAGGTTATGGTGAAAATAAAGAGAACGAGAATTTGTTGATGTACGATGTCGGTGTTTGTTGTAAAATTGACAAAGTTCCCACAGCCATAACACAAAGACGCTACTTTTCCCAACGATACACACTTGCGTGCATAAGGGTCAGCATGCCTACAGTAAGTATCACTTACCGGATTTTGATTTCATGGTGGGGGACGGAAGCAGGAGGGTGGTTAATGAGGTCACTGACAGGTCGCGTTCTGGCATTTCTCGTAGTCCCGGTACTCCACAGATTGCTAATGCCCTCCGTGTATTAAAATCCGATTAGTCCATCACAGGTCACAGTATTCAACAGTGTTTTTAAATATACATTGCGGTTCAGCACATTTGCTGACACACTAGACATAAGAACAATACTGAGTTTCTGTTCGGATAGTAAACAAGACCGACGCCGGTTAAACTTTACAGCGTTATTCAGTAAGCATTGTGCGGTCGGTTTAGTGCCATCGGATATTTTTCTTCCTCCTTTGTAATTGTCAATGGCATCTGCAGTTCCTGGACAGGTAGAAGGCCGCTGGGTCATTTGATGTGTGGAGATGTGGCTATACTGATCGACACCTGTTTTTTCAATGGGTGAAATGGCTGTTTCATGCGTCTGCTTGGCTGGTGGAGATGGGGTCCACACTCTTTGTAACGGCGACGTTTGAGCATTGACTTTGCATGGCGTTTTACGGGGAGTAGACATCGGGGGAATGAAAACTTGTATACCACTATCACCTTCATTAGTGCTGTTATTAGAATCAGTGTTATGAGTGTCACTGTGACATTCCACAGATCGGAAACGGTCGTTTCTTCCCATGTGCACCCTTCGCCACTGGTCGTTCTCCTTTACCTAGCTGCATGAAATGAACGCATGCGACACATTCTTCAACACTCGTATTTGGATCGAACATGGTCCAAATGTGTTGTGATGAGGCAATATCAGATGCCGCATTTCACGTTGTCTCCGCAGACACACGTGTTTCAGTCGCCGTTTCATCCGACTATAGAAACTACTACACATTGTTTTGGAGTACATTAGGTCCGGCTTTGTCTTCTTGGATATTAATTCCAAAATACTTGTGGATTAAGTGTTCATATTATCACTGTGTTTCTTTTGTGATCTCCCGCCACATATTCCGAGTCTGCACAATGCATTTCATCGCCGGCATGGAACACACCTAGCTGTGTGCACACAGACTGTATGCGTTTCATCAGACTCCATCATGATCAAAAGTTAAATCAAATGTACATGGTACACTGTTAGTGTTACACTATTTCCCGAGAAAGAAACGTGACTATCTCCTCAATAGTATCCGTGTAACTAAGCCCTCACTTTTCCCGGATTCGGCCGGGAGTGTACTAAGAGAGGCGCCTGGTACTTGTCTGTCGACACTTGTCAGTGACCTCATTAACCACCCTCCTGCTTCCGTCCCCCATCATGAAACCAAAATCTGGCAAGTGATACTTACTGTAGGCATGCTGACCCTTATGCATGCAAGTGTGTATCGTTGGGAAAAGTAGCGTCTTCTTGTTATGGCTGTGGGAACTTTGTCAATTTCACAACAAACACCGACATCGTACATTAACAAATTCTCGTTCCCTTTATTTTCACCATAATCTGCTACACAAGTGTAAGTTGTAATGTTGTCATGTTTGGTATGAGTGTGTAGGTGAGAATTTCAACTTTTGAACGATGTTGCTTTCACAACAGTCACTTTAGGCTGAGAAGTGTTATGAATACAAACGTGTAGGTAGCTGTTATAGCGCAGTGCGCCGGACACGCCGTGTACCACACAGTCGCAAGTGCAATATAAATAGAATGAGTGGGTGAGAGTGGAATGTGACCTCGCCGCGCCTTATCTCTCTGGCAGCCTGAAGCGAACTAAGTGTCAGCTGTGGTAAAGGCGTGGCCAAGCTATTCTGGCACTACCCTTGAACTAAAGCCATTGGTCTATATCCTTATCTATAAGTACTATAATGTAGCTTGCATATGGCAGTGTACAAATTTGAAGCTTTTTGTCTCAGTATGATATGGGTTAAATTAACAAAGATTACAAGAACAAA
This sequence comes from Semisulcospira habei, assembly GCA_036245525.1. Classification (NCBI taxonomy): domain Eukaryota; kingdom Metazoa; phylum Mollusca; class Gastropoda; family Semisulcospiridae; genus Semisulcospira; species Semisulcospira habei. Next base: position 33,643,198 of record BTPG01000001.1, on the reverse strand, counting down.
GTCTGAATCAATTGGCAATCCAGGGCTTAAGCCCCTTGTGCATGCAGCCACCAGTACTGTTAACAGTACTTAGGACAGCATGCATAGGGGAGTTGGCATGGTCTGACTTTATGGCTCCCAGGTATCGTTGCATATTGAGGTTGACCTGTATTTTGCTGTCACAGCCAAGGCAATCTACAGACACAGCTGCTGCAGTGTATCAAGGGAGCCAGCCATGAGAGCCTGGATGTACGGTCACATGCGCTTTCAAAACTACGCAGACTTCTCCATGAAAAGAGGGTACGTTTTCCGTCAGCTATTACCAGAGAGAGGGTAGGTTTTCAGTCAACTTTATGTTTTCAGTCCTACATGAACCATCATGACAAAAACCCCTGCCGACAAGCAAAAGGTTAAACAAACTGATCTTGAGTGATTTAGGTTAGAAATATTTGTTCTTGCACTTACTTCACTGTTGTTTGTTGTTGTTTTTTTTCCAGGACACCTTGTATGAACTTATTTTGGGCAGTGAGACAGCAGACCCAGTCGTTTCGCAGCTGGTATCAGTGGTAGGTTGAAATTATTTTACAGTGTGTGATGGTCTGTGAGTTATATGTTACAACCTGGAGCAATAGACTGGTGCCATTTACTAGAAAGCAGACATCCCAAGGCATTTCTCTTGAGCTTATGGCATATAACATTTTTTTGATGATTATGGTATGATTAATTGATTTCATGAATATGCCGAGCTAAATTTTGCCTAAGTTGCCCTTGACAACGGACGAAAACCATATGGCCGACGGATCAAATGCAACTTTAGCGCCCAACAGTATTACGACATACATCATAATTTTTGTATGTGTATTAGTCTAAAATGTAAAATTAATTTTTAAAAATATGTGCTACTGGCGTGTCTCCAGAACTCACTAGTGTTGGCTATTTGACAATTGTTCAAGCTCCAGCTCATGACCTTGACACAATGCACACTGTTGTCTTGCGTTGTAATCAGGTAGCCAGTCATCTAGCTCGGCCAACTCTACGTTGTCTTGACGATGAAGCATTATACTGGAGTCTCATGGAACTAAAATAGGCCAAGGCAGAGTATCAAGACTTTTTGGTCGTTAGATTAGGGGGTCTCCATACAGCCATGAAATTCCTTGAAATCATCGGGAAGCATGTACAGTCATCCGGCCTTTTGGAAGCGTGGATCGATAGCAACCTGCTGGGACCAAACACTGCACAGCAAGCCATGTCTGGCAAATCGTACGCCAAAGGGATGAGAGTACACAAGGTCGCTGTCCAAGCATTGTGGAGAATTCTGCTGCCAAAGTTGCTTAAGTGTATCAGAGAAAGAGATCACGATTTTGCACAACAGATTCAGGACAAGACATCCAAAGGTGACACTCCTGGTCTGATCTCTTTGTTTGTGGAGGAAGACGTCAGTGAGAGAGTTGGAGCCCTCGTAGACTGTAACCCAAACTGGAAATTCTGGTGGGCCTACATGATGATGGTGCACATCCTACTGCTCTTTACCAGAGCGCAGAGAGAGGGTCTGTGGCAGCTGCACTTCCATGCCTTTGGCTTGATGCTTTCTTACTTCATGCGCTACAGCCACACCAATTACGCAAGGTGGGGAACGGTCTACTTTTGCGAGATGCAGCAGCTACCGGATCCAGTGAAAAAAGAGTTTGAAGATGGCAACTTCGTTGTTAAAAGATCAACCAACAGTTTAACCAAGTAGATCCTGATCAGAGCCAGGAGTGGCTGAACGTCAGGAAGAAGAATGGCGGAATTGTTGGGATCACCAAGACAAAGTCAGCACTGAGCCGCTGGGCGCTCTCCTACAACCTCAGATCACACATTGCCAGTGAGACCAAGCTGATATATGGAATTGACAGAGACGATTCTTTCACCTTAATGAGTGCAACAAAGCAAGACAGAACCTTGACCTGAAAGACGAAGACAGCCTTGTCGGGGTCTCTGGAGGCCTTCAATGTCTTCTGTGACAATGCATCTCAACACCTGCAAAACATTGCAACAAAGGACAGCGTCACAGAAGACATCAAATATGATCTGCTGAAAGCACTTGAAAAAGGCCAGGCACAGCTGAACAGCTTTGTAGAGGAAAGACTGTTGCCGGAAGACAAAGTGGCGTTTTGGGACCCTTTGCCCAGGAACAAGTACTGCACATTTTCCTCACCCTATGAAGTGGAACGCAAAGAAGCTCAAACAAGTGCCAAGAAAGTCATCAAGGCAGATAGAAATTTCCTACAGCGTCTCATAACAGCCTACAAAGCTGGGAGAAATGTGGACTTGGCAGAAATACTGTAACATGAGCTTTTGTCGGCTCCTCCAGCTCTTGCAGAAATGAATGGCGAGCTTCGATCAGGATCAAAGTCACTTCTGCTAGAAGCAGTGATTCGTGACACACCTTGCCCCCAGAAACTGCAGGCTGCTGACCTTGGCGCAGAGGCAACGCTCATCATTGGTGGCCAAGCTCATGTGATCGCCATTGAAAAACCACCGAAAGCCAAAACATTTGGTGACCTTGCTGACATGTTTGTTGCGTCTGTGCTTCAAAGTGGAGCCGCATTCTGCCGCATTGACATTTTGTTTGACAGATACCGCGTATTGTCTGTCAACGGCTTCACATGGAAGAAAAGAGGCAAACCTGCTCCTGTAAGGAGGGAGATACAATACAGGGACATCCCTTTTCCTCAAAACTGGAACAGTTTCATCACACTAGGGGAAAACAAAGCAGATCTCGCAAGATTCCTATCCCAGCAACTCATTCTGAAAGCTCCACAAAGCAAGACCATTTTTGTCTCAGGCGGATTCAGCAATAATAATAATAATAAATAATACCGTTATTATATAGGCGCTTTTTCTCAATTTTTTGGCGAATCGACTCAAAGCGCCGCGAACTGAAACCCAACACGCACACTCACGTAACAGACACGGATTTACGCCATTTAAGACAAACACAGTACAAGACAGACAAAGGGCCAGTTCAGCTACTGAAGTTACAGAGATTTTTGATCGCTTGTATTTGAAATTTGTAAAGTGGCCTGAAACTGGTACCAAAGTGTGGGGGGTGGGTGGGGGGTGGAAGAACCGGAGTACCCGGAGAAAGACCCCCCCGACGGTCCACCCGAATTAACGGTGACACCAGAGGAGAAAAGTCCGACGCCGGAACCCGGTATCGAACCTCACACCTTTGGCATTGGTAGCAGGCGCCTTAACCACTGCGCCACGGACCACCCCAATGCAATGAAGCAATGAAGAGCAAGTGGAGTCGTCTACTCCAGAAGTCAGTACGGAAGACCTTGAGGCCCATCATGAGGAAGCCGATACGCGCATCATCTTGCACTGCGTGAAGTCACGCTTCAAGCATCATCATTCAAGCTAGGGACACAGATGTCTTTGTGCTTATTCTGGCACACTTTTCAAAGATATTATCCCCCAGAGTGTGGATGAAGACAGGCACTTCCAAGAAGTGCAAGAACATTCCTATACACACAGTTGCAGCTCAGTTTGACAACATCCTGCTTGAAAGCTTGCCAGCTTTTCATTCACTGACAGGATGTGACACTACCTCTTTCCTGGCTGGCCATACAAAGAAATCATGCTGGAACAAGTTCAAAGAACACCATGCACTCCGGTCAGCTCTGGGCAAAGGTGATCTCATGGAACAAACTTGTGCTGATGCAGAGGCCTTCATCTGCAAAATATACAGAGCAGACACCTATGCTTCGGTGGACGATTTAAGATCTGTACTCTTTGTTTAAGCCCACCCTCTGGAAACCCTGCCCCCAACACAGGATGTCCTTTCTTTTCACATCAAGCGAGCACATCACCAGGCATCAGTGTGGCAACAAGCTGACATGCAGCACCCTGCGCTATCTCCACCAGAGACCAATGGATGGAAGATTGAGTGTGGTGCCCTGGTTCCAGTCCTGAAGTCACTGCCGTCAGTTCCTGAGTCCTGCATAGCACTGATTTGCTGCAGCTTCACAACACAATGCAGACGGGCCAATTGCAAATGCAAGACCTCAAACATTTTATGTTCCTATGCATGTAAATCGAGTCAAAATGAATGCATGAACATTTAATTTCACGGAAACAAAACGTTCGCTGCAGTGTCGGACTTTGTAAACAACACTAAGTACAGCAGTGTAATATTACTTACGCAACCCCACACACACCCAACGCAGGCACCCCTTCCACTTCCTAAGATTCCCCTTTGTAGACAAAGACTGATAAATCTATTGCTGATGATGAAAATTTGTGCATGGGAGGATTTTTCATGTTTAGGTGAAGTAACTGTTCGAGACAAACTGTAATGAACGTCTTTTTTTTTGTTTGTTAATGGCAAGTTGATAAATGAAATTGTGTGGCTTGTGGTAACCCAAAGCCATGCAGTTTCATGTATCAGGTTGACCAGATATTATTTTACGTTTGCTTAGAGGTAAAATGTTAGACTTATACAGTAAACAGAATGACATGGGATCAAAATGTTGGTTACATCTAAAGTTGCTTTTTTTATGGCGAAGTGTGGTGGAGAACCTATGCAAAAGCCTTTTATATCTGACTTTTTCTACAGTTTATTATTTTTTGTTTTGGTGTGTTTCCTACAGCTGCTGAATGGATGCCGAGAGTCGAATGCCAAAACACAATGCCTGTATGGACAGTGCCTGGGGGAGCTGGGAGCCCTGGATCCGGGCAGGTCAGATATGCATGGGTGACAATCTTCAGTCAAAATCCAAGAAAGCTGATTTCACCTTTTTGTATCAGACAGAACATCCCTTCAGCCAGCCTGTTCCATGTGCAAGAGATATAAATTCTTCAGGGGCTCATGAGAATTTATGCCTCTTGTAGATGAGAATTTATGTCTCTTGCTGGCTTTGCAATGGGCTGTTTTCAATCTTTGTAATTTTCCGCACTGTCAGCTGCGGATCTGTTTCGGTACTTGAGTATTATGGAGATTTCTTTCCCTTTTGATATGGGGAAGTGGCCTGAGCATGAAGCCATAAGGTTCAGAATCACATGCCAGCACATGTGACAAAGCCCTGAAGGTCTATGTAGCCAGTTCAGATGTGTTCCCCTGTCTGCTGTCGTCTACAGGCTACAGCTGATGAGTAACAACCCCCGAGAACAACATGCCAAGTTCCAAGCCAACGTGGAGGATGACAATTTTGCTGTGGGCCTCATCACGGAAGTCATCAAGGCTTTCCTGGCTGCAACAGAGCCTAGAGTGCAGGTAAGTTTCAGTCACTTTGCTAGAGCTGTTGTTAACCCTCTTATGCATGCAGCCAATGGTCCTGTTTATGAAGTCCTGCAATACAAGTTAGGCCAAAATCAGAAGAAGGGCAGAAAGTGCACATTGTGCACACATTCAGCAGATTCAGTCATCCAGCTCCATCTACAGGAGGCTTATATTCTCATGAAGAATGAGAATTTATGCCTCTTGCCAGCCAGTAGTGGCTTCATTTACATCCCCAGGTATTCATCCAGGGTTAGCTGTTTGGCTGTTACTTTTTTTGGCAAGAAAGTGGTCTAAAGTGTCGCCCGTCGTCAAAGATCATCATTTAGGTGGCTACAGCGACCTAAATGATGGTCTTTGATGGGACATGATTTCTCAGATTGGTGATCGCTCAGAACAGGTTCTGCTGTATGTAGCTTATGGACCCTATGCCCCAAGTTAATGAAACATTGTCATTTTGGGGCAGGATTGTTCAGCGTTTGCGCTACAGGAGCTGCTGCAGATCTACCAAATCCACGAAGAGGGGGATGGGGAGCCTGAATCCCACGGCTCCAAACTGTGGAAGAGATTTTCTGAACAGTTCCAAGAGATTTTGCGGCCCCATCTCAACACCAAGTGAGAGCCTATGTTAAAAAATCGAACCTTTTTTTACACACTGGGAGCAAAAATATAAATTTTGTATCTAGACTGCAGGAGAAGATGCATAAATAATTGAAAATTGTGAAAATCCATTGTTGGCATGCCACAGGTTTCTTTGGCAGCTGTGTCACCTGTCACGACCCCTTTTCATCCTGATATACTACAGCTCGAAATTAATTTGACTGTGATAGTTCAAGGGTGGTGCCAGAATAGCTTGGCGCCTGAGGCACCAAGCTATTCTGGCACCACCCTTGAACTAAAATAGTTGATCTATCTCCTAATCCGTAATGTAGCCGTCACAGGACAATGAGTTAATTTTAAACAATCAGCTTCAGCTCGTAGTGGGTTCAGTACCATCATTTATGTCGCTACAGCTATTTTTTGCTGGCCTCTATTTATTTCTTTTGAATTGTAACTGTGCAGGTACATCACAACAACAGACAAGGACTGGTCCAGCCTGCCGAAGCCCGTATATGGTAGTCGCAAGGGAAGCAAGTTTCTGGACTGGGTTGGCAACTGGACCTGCTATCTGGCTTCCAAGGTACAGGCCTCCCACTTTTCCGCAATATTCGTGGGGGGGAGGGGGGGGGGGATTCCGCAACAACAGAAAATTCAGGGGAAAAAATTCATTTTTCTTTAAAAGGTATTTTTTCGAAAAATACTTACCGATGACATGACTGAATGGAAGTGTCTACTACTTACTCATTCTAGCCTAAGAGCCAGTTGTGTAAAAACACAACCCGGGAGGCACTCGGGGAACCCCGAGGGGACCAAGAGTTGTCTCCCTATACCCACCACCCGGAAGCCGGGTACCCATAATCCCTCAGTCAGGATACTTAGCGCACCAGCGGCAAGCGGGGCAGGTGGGAGGGTCGTTTGAGTCATGTCATCGGTAAGTATTTTTCGAAAAAATACCTTTTAAAGAAAAATGAATTTGTTTCTTCAAAAACATTACCGATGACATGACTGAATGGAAGAATTGCGAAGAGGAGGTGGGTGCCGCGCTCCAGCACACCTTAGGGCCCAATGGCCGTCCTCCCTAACGCAAACTCCCGACGACCCTAGGTAGGTGAATACCTACGGCGCTGAGGCGCCAGGAGGGAGTAGTGCCCCCCGCAAAACGCCCCCAGCAGAGCGAGGAGTCTCGCTGGCCTGGCAGAACTCTGCGGTTGCAGAGGGCGAAGTCATCCCGCCCGCCAGCCTCCAGTAGCCACGAAGTGTAAGACCGAACAGTCCCTGACGAATGTGACGTTCGAGGCCATGCAAGTGCCTTGATAACGGAACTGTAGCCTCTAACCTCCCTGAGGGAGAGGTCCTGTAATTCCGAACGTATGACTGAGCTGAGCCAGGAAGAACGTCCGGCATGTAGCGTCAGTGGTGCCAGAACCGGCAAGAGGTGAGCACGTCCGTAGCGAACGGCTATGTCGTAGGCACACGTGAGGCTTGTACAGGTATTGTTACATGGTCTCCTGGTGGCATAGCGCCCCGTAAGCGGGCGCAAGGTGAACCCGTGGACCAAATGCGGTCCAGGTAAGGTATGGTCCGAGAGGAGCTGTACGTAAGTGTTCCCTCGAACTGTAGGCAGACTGGGCGAGTCGTAGCTCCTGAAGCTCGTTAACCAATCTACCATGGCGACATCCCTCAGGCGCCGTATGGCGGCAAGGGCAAGACGTAGCATGCGATGACTCCTCACCCGGGGAGTCGACAGGAGGCTCCGACGAGCGTGTGTAAGTCTCTCCGAACCGGGCTCCGAGGAGAGGCGGGTTATCTGCCGGCAAGTACCCCCAGCAGGATCCCGGCGGCTTACTTGGAGACGAGTGGGTACCGAGATTGGACGTGGGACGTCGCCCAGCACGACTCTCTGAACTGGGCTCTGTGAGGCGAGTTCTCTGCTTCTCAAGCTGTGTCCGGGCTCGCTCCGTCCGGGTAGCGGCCTCGGTCAAACCCCACCCTGTGCCCTAGTCCACTGCAATCGTTGTGGAGACCCTCCACAGGATCATCTTAGTCTCATGCGCCGATCCTCCGAAGGTGTCCTGGTGCATTCCGTGTGTAGCCACTGTTCCCACCGGGGAAGACTGGCCCAGATCTACCGTCGGTCCAGGTAGCGACACGCACGGAGGTAGTTGAAGTTCTTTCCCCAAGCACCAGGGTAGGGGTTACGCACTGGTCAGAGGATCGCCAGCTGCCCTGATCCTGGAAGAACACCTCCGCTGTCGCGTTGCCGGAGAGGAGAAGCTCCTGTGACCTATCCTTTCTCCCACGAGCAGAAGAAGAAGGCCTAGTAGTCCGCGTCGGATCCAAGCGAAGCACGCTCTTGTCCGCGAAGCCCGAAGGTCGGAGGGTTGGACCTCGAGTAGAATCACGGAAGTAGGAAGCGTAGCTTGAGCAGCCGGGCTTAGAGACGACCAAGGTGCGTAGATCCGACTCCGTGTAGTGGCTAGGTCCTCCGCCACGAGCACAGCCAAGCGGTACGAAGTCTGGCACCCCCCGGGTGCCCAAAGAAACTTGTCGAGACGGCTAGACGGCAGGGAGCAGAGGCTGCGCCTTGGTTCCCCGGTGTCCACGCTGGATGAGAACCCCCAGTGAGTCAGCTGGCGATGCCGGGCAAACTTCCGCAGAAGGGCGGCGGCGATGAGCTTGGAAGTCCCGTCCAGCGCCGGCCGAGTGTCCATCCGCGCAGCACAGGACTGCCGGAACCGCAGCACTGGAAGCCGAAGAAGAGGGAGAGGAGAACGGCTGAGAACGTCCGAGCAACCAGTCCGAGGGGTCGCCAGCCGTCACCCTCAGGGTGTCGAAGTCCCGCTGACTGGAACCGGCGACCGAGGAGGGCTCCGCGGGAAGGAATCCCACTGACGGCGAACCACAGAGGTCGAAGACTCCCTCCGAAGGGGAGAGCGAAGACGGAGCGACGCGGCGAGGGTCTCCTGAGAGCCGAAGGCGGGTCCCGACGAGGAGAACGGCTGCGACGAGGAGGAACGGAACGGAGAGGACGAGGGAAGGGGGAGTGGCCGGTCGATGGGAAGAGGAACGGGACGAAAGGGAGTCCGAACGAGATGGGGAACGCGAAGAAGGCGAAAACCGTCTGAGTCGAGGGAGACCTGATCCGTCAAACGCTGAGAGGAGAAGGTCCTCCTTCGCTCTTGCGAAGCAGAGCGGTAACGGTGAGTAGAATCCCGGCGCCTACGATCTTCGCCAACAGGAGGCTCCGTAGGAGTGCGTGTCAGTCTCTGCGAACCAGGCTCTTGGGAGAGGCGGGTTGCTTGCCGGCAAGGGGACCCCTGCGGCCAGAGACGAGTGGGAAATGAACCAGGGTCTTGGAAGAGGCGGATTTCTGGGCACTAACCGTTGAAACTCAGTGCGCCTACCGTGTCGGATCATGTTGGCCTCGCACATACCGTGCTGGGGGCACAGCGAAAGGCGTCTCGGTAATCTCCCAGGGGTGTAGGGGGCTCTGGATAGAGGTAGCACCTTTGCTGTTCGGCAGCTGCGTCCTACATAGGACGGACGGGCATCACTGGTCCTCATCCATCTCCTTAATCTCTCACGTGCTGGCTCCAAGCGCCACACCCTGGCTAACCACCTCGGCTGGTGGGCTAAACCACGTGAGGGGGTGGTGTTCACATTGCACCACTAGGCGGATGAGCTGTTTCTGACAGCCAACGGCTAGAGGAACGGAGGAGATCTGGTTGGATCCAACGGCCAAATGTGGGTGAGTAAACCTTTCCAATCAGGAGTGGAGCCCCGAAGGCAGATAGCTGCCTGTATTCACGCACTGTTCCGGCAGCACCTGCAGCCAACTGGTGCCAACGTACTGCTTTGCATTCCTTTGGCTACATCAGCGAGGCCGAGAGGGGAACCTTGACGACTGGGCACCCCAGGATCTCCATACCCTTCGCCCAGGCTTGCGCCCTGGAGAGGTCACTCCAGTGACTGACCCAGCAAGCGCATACCCATGGTCTTCCGAGACCGGATGCCAACAATCTCCCAGCCCCCGAGCGGGAAGGTCCTCCTATGATCTTGCGAGGGAGAGCGATAACGTCGCGTAGAATCCCTGTGTCTACGCTCTTCACAACCAGGAGGCTCCGGACGAGTGCGTGTATGTCTCTGTGAACCAGGCTCTTGGGAGAGGCGGGTTTCTTGCCGGCCAGGGGACCCCCAGCGGAATCCCGGCGGCTTCCTGAGAGACGAGTGGGGAACGACGGTGGAGGAGGGACGCCACGAGCGTCCCACCAAACCAGGCTCTTGGGAGAGGCGGGTTATTTCCACCAGCTGTGTCCGGGCGCGCTCTCTAATCCCTCGATTACTCAGTGGCGTTTCCTGTGTCGGATCCAGTTGGTCTCGCACGTCCGGTGTCAGGGGCACAGCGGAAGGCGCCTCGGCAAACTTCAAGTACCCGCGAGGGGAGGAGGCTCCCTCCTATAAGTTCCAGAGATTAGACCATCGCAGGTAGCACAGACATCACAAGTGTGGTCGGAAGCACACCCAGCGCACAGGAGACAGACTGTCTGGATATCCGATGGCCACTGGAAGCCTCCGCATCGTATGCAGGTCACCAGTAGGCCCATGCAACACACCAAACCTGAGGTGGCCTGGAACTGTGTCGATAGTAGTCTCCCCTTCCTTGGAGGCGAGCATCCTTACTAGAGTCCCTGGACGTGCACGTGAATGTCTCTGAGCCGGGCTCCGAGGGAGGCGGGCTTTCTTGCCGGTAAGGGGGACCCCCAGCGGGATCCCATTGACTTTCTTGGAGACAAGGGGGACCGATAGTGGACATGGCTTCATAGAAGGCTTCGTCCGGGCGTGCTCCCTCCTGGAAGCGGCCTCATCGATCCAGGCCCACTACGTGCACTAGTCCACTGAATCCGGTGTGTAGCTTCCCACAGAGACGTCCTGGTCTCAAGCGACCGGTGCCAAGGAGACGTTGGATGGCGTATCCACATCCTGCGCCTAGGAGACCCGACCTAGTGGTTGTCCGACGGCCACCGGCACATCTGCCTTGCGTGAAAGACGTCAGCATGCCCCCATCGGGGCGGAACGGGATCCTTCAAGCACCAACAGCATAGGTCGCTCCCACCTGCAGACGCTTCAATGCTGCCATCTGCGCTGCTGAGGCCAGGTGACACAATCATTCCAATGTGGTAGGAGGCACCTCCAGTGTCGGAAGACAGGCCTAGTCCCAAATGGGCGCTGCTGGGACATGAAGAACACACCTACCAGGAGCAGCCGGGCTGGTGCTTACATCCGAGACGCTGCTTGTCCTCTCCAGGTGGTAGTGTACTGCAACGTCCTAAGAAGTCGGACGTGTGCGTAATTGCCATACCGAGCGGGCCTTGCCAGAGGTTGTTCATGTGCGCTCCCCCTGGCAGCGGCCTCCACGATCCACGCTCGCGCACTAGTCGTGACATTCGGTGTGGCTTCTCCATGTCAGTCCGTTGTCCCTGCAACAGACAACACACCCGAAGGCCTGCGGGCGAGTCCTGTGGGACTAAGCCACGAAGGTAGCCTTCGTAACAACAAAACACACAAGCACCAAAGCGGGGTAACAGACTGTCAAGCCTGCCCGCCAGCAGTGTAGTAAGAAGGTCGACTCACTGCCATCAAGCACTAAGGTGAGCAACCAACATATGTAGCAAAAGTCAAACATGTCATGACAGAAGCGAGGTACCAAACTGCACGCCTACAACTAGCCGTGCAGTAAGCAAGTAGGCCCACTGCCGCCAAGCGCTAAGGCGAGGGGACAACATATGTACACAAAAGACGAATACGTCATGATGGAAGCGAGGTACCAAACTGCACGTCTGCAATCTAGCAGTGCAGTAACGAGGTAGCTTCACCGCCGTCAAGTGCTAAGGTGAGCAACAACATATGTACCAACCCCTGTCATAAAAGGAGTCAGGCCCCAACAACATTGCTAAGGGTGACCATGTGTGGAAAACAACACCGGCCGCCTGCTGCACAAATCAATACGCAATAACAACCAAGACAAGAAAAACATCCGGGGCAGTAAATCACCACTTAATGTGGACATGTCACGAGGGGCCCGCCCAGCCAAGGAGCGTAAACCCCCAAGCTGCCCGCCGGAACGTATATCCACTCTCTAAGGTACGTGAGCACTTGTCCACAGCGTATGCCTGCATACGCGCGTGCGCTTAAATTCATCACCCGTATCTATACCAACATCCCGCAAGGGAAAACAGAAAGGGCCAGAATAGGCGCTGGTGCCGAACAACTACGCGATGACAAGGCGTGCCCCAAACTGCCACTCAGCTAATCAGGCCATGGAGTAAAAGAATTCTCCACACCCAAGGTACAAATGCGTAGGAACTTAGCTACGATTCACCGAAGGTGAGTGGGAGCACGATTACAGTGAGAAGAAGACAAAAAAGTTCGTACCTGCACAAACCAGTGCCCAGCCCGGGAACCGGCCGAGGGTCAACCCCGCTACCTTACCTCTCTGCCGAAGGGGAACGGGGGGAGATGTCCAAAAACCCGCCTGGCACGACCGGCGAAGCTCACCGGACAGCTCACCAGCGGTCGAAGCGTAGGCGCTACGCAGTGGGGACGAGAAAGCCACGCAGCAGCACAGGCAGGGCCGACGAAACGATCCTATCTCCCGCTCTTCATTCCAACAGCAAGTCCGAAACCGAGAACCGGTCGAAAAACCAAAGTCCGTAGGCTAGAGCAGAGCGCAAGACGACCGAATCGTGCGCCTAAGTAGACTAGACTGAGGGATTATGGGTACCCGGCTTCCGGGTGGTGGGTATAGGGAGACAACTCTTGGTCCCCTCGGGGTTCCCCGAGTGCCTCCCGGGTTGTGTTTTTACACAACTGGCTCTTAGGCTAGAATGAGTAAGTAGTAGACACTTCCATTCAGTCATGTCATCGGTAATGTTTTTGAAGAAACAAATTAAAAAGCGGCAGTGGAATCTGCAGAGCGGTGGTTGCGTTTTCCGGAAGCTAGCAGACATTGGGTCAGGAGATCTTGTGTAAACTCTCCGGGCTTCACGAGAGCAGGAAGTCGGCAATTTGTCTACCTGAGAGGGAGGCAAAATGTCACACTCCGACATCGTGTGTCGGGAAGATACTGCAAAAGTGAAACAGATCAACAAAGGTTGTATGAACAAGTAGTGTTGGTTGTGGTGTGGTTCGGAAAGTAGACCGTACACCACTCAGTGCTTGGTTTTGCATGCTGGAGGAAGCAGGGAAAGCTTATTGTTCCGGCCCCTTTGTCGCATCGAAGTGCCTCTCCCCCCCCCCCCCCCCCCCCCCCCCCCCCCCCCCCCCATTGTTTGATATTTTGCAGTCCAGTGGTGTCACCATGATTCGGGGTTGAGTTGTGAATGGATCACGTTGTCACATACTATTGCTATCAAAGAAGATTGAAGTTTTAACCCTTTTCATCCTGATACACCTATTGCTTGAAATAAGTTTGACTATGATAGTTCTAGGGTGGTGCTAGAATAGCTTGGCAACTGAGGCGCCAAGCTATTCTGGCACCACCCTTGAACTAAAACGGTTGATCTGTCTCCTAATCTGTACTGCAGCCTTTATAGGACAATAAGCATTTAAAAAAAAAAAGAAATCAGCTTCAGGATGAAATGGGTTAACCTCTACACACAACCCCATTGTTCTTTACACAGGTGACAGATGGCAAGGCCCATCAGGTGTTCCAAGCGTGCATGGCCACAGTTCGTCACAACCTGCAGGTAGCGCTCTACCTCCTGCCTCACGTGGTTGTGCAGGTGCTGCTGGATCGGAAAGATCAGGATCATATCGAGGTAATCCAGAACAAACTGTGACTATGTGTAACATGCAAGGGAATAATCAACACGCAAAGAAATGTGCTTCGGCTTAGCATGGGTGACAGTCTTCATCCTGGACGCTGATTCAGCTTTTTCAGAATCCCAGAAAGCTGAATTTTAGCTTTTTAGCTCAGACAGAGAAGCGGTTCAGCCACCCTGTTCCATTTGCAAGAGGCATAAATTTTCATGAGCCCCTGAGAACATGCTTTTGCTGGCCATAAATCTTGGCGGGTAGTTAGTCCGAGGACCATTTTTAGTCATTTCAGTTTTTCCCACCGTCACCAATGGATTAGCCACTAGACAATAACTAACAAAGAAAGAATATGCTTAGGGAAAATGAGGACAAAACAGACATCGTAATGGTTATTTTCTTTCAACCCATTAACTCAGATTTTCAAACTTTGATCTGCATATCCTGCATAATGTTTGTCTTCCCGAAGATTTACAACGAGGTGATGGAGGTGGTGAACCAGGCGCAAAAGACGGACCTGCGGCAGAGCAGGCAGTCTGACCTGCACCCCCTCTCTGCCCAGACGGTGTTCTCCGTGCTCGACTACCTCACCCGATGGAGAACCCAGCGTATGCAGCTCCTGACAGCTGGTGCCTCTGCGCGCAGTGGTGCGTTTCTATGGTTCACTTTGGTCACAGCAGTTTCAAATTAATAATTTATATATCATACCCTTCCCACTCCACCCCACAACCTAAGGGAGGGGTGGAGGCAGTGTAAAGCCATTTAGCCCCGACGCCTTATAGCAGGAGATGGATCCACCATGATAATTCAAGGGTAGTGCCAGATTAGCTTGGCGCCTGATGGTGCCAAGCTAATCTGGCACTGCCCTTGAATTATGGTGGCCTGTAAAATTTGGGAGATGCGGCTGTGGGGTTAAATGGGTTAAACTGATTGTGTCTGTTTTTGTCAAGATGTTTGTACAGACAGTATCCTGCAAACCACCGGACTGATTTGCTTCTCAAAACTGAGCTGATTCTTAAAATCAAAATGGAGTGTCATGAACCACAATTACATCATGACCTGAAAAGGTAAGGGTGGCCATGTGTGTGCGAACTTTCCGAATTTAGGCTGTACCCTTGAGACATCATATTGAGTCCGTTTCCTGCTGTCAATTTTCAACCTTGTGTGAAACAGTTTATGTTTCCAAACCAGTGCCAGCCTACGCATGCGACGTTTTCTACAAGTCGGTGAACAGCTTCATCGGTCGCATCCCACAGGACACTCTGGCGACAGCTAGTGTCAACTGCAAGGCCTACACACGCGCCCTCATGCACTTTGAACAGTTCATCATCGGCAACAAACAGGATCTGCAGGAACACCTCGACTTTCTGCAGGTGTGTCTTAAGTGTATTTAACCCCTTCAAAGACAAGAAAAGCTGAACAGGATCCAGCTGCAAGAGACATAGATCCTCATGGGCCCCTGCAGTTGCAGGGGCTCATGAGGATCTATGGCTCTTGCTGACACCACTTTGAATCCATGTTCCTGTGACTTCTGGGGGCTCTGTGGTGTGGAATTAACAAAGATCTCAGAAACAGTCTAATGCAACTAGCAGTGAAGAGGTTAAGTGGATCCATCTGATCCATCTCCCACTCTGGTGTCCTGAGGATGAATATGTTGACCCTTTGGTGGTTTGTAGCACTTTTGTTGACGTAATTCTTGTGGGAATTACCTCAGTGAAAAGAGCTACTGACAGCCAAAGTATGTTAACTCATTCAGCCCTAACACACCACAGAATGACACAGATTGAGCATGATAGTTCAAGGATGGTGCCAAAATAGCTTGGCGCCCATAGGCGCCAAGCTATTCTGGCACCACCCTTGAACTATCATGCTTGTTCTGTCTCTCTAATTGTAATACAGTCCTTCAGAGAGCAACTTCAGAATTTGGGGATTTCGGTCCTGGGGTAGAATGTGTCAATCTAACTAGCAGGTAACACATATCTCAACTCATGCATTTTCCGGTTGCTTTTTGTGGTAACAAGGAGAAGTGAAAGCGTAATCATATTTTAGTGTTGATGTGGAAAAAAGCTTTCTAGTGGTCGGTTGCATACTGAATTTTTTTTGGAAAGATTCATTCATGTTATTGGTAGAAAAAACAAAACAAACCAACTTTGAATTCTGAGTCCTACCGTTGGCCGGCCTATATAAACGCATGCACATTCTCAATGAGTCATTTTAATCGTAGCCGTCAGCCTGAAAGCATAGCACCGGCTGCTTTGCAGCTAAATGGAAGCTACATCTTAGGGACCCGACTCTTGTTCTTGTAATTAATCGACCATGATTATAGTTGAAGGGTGAAGCCAGAATGGCTTGGACTATTATTGGCTGATCTGACTGCTGAACGCATGTGTAATCTTCAAGCTATTCTGACACTACTGTTAACACATCTGGACGTGCTGTGGCAGAACATGCAGCTTTATGCTGCGTATCAGGATGTAGCATGTTTCATCCTGATACACTATTGCTTGAAATTAATTTTTAATAGTTTAAGGGTGGTTTATCTGTGGTGGTTTATCTGTGCACTAAAATGGTTGATCTATCTCCTAATCTGTAATCTACCCATCATAGGGCAAGAAGCAAATTTTTAAAAAATCAGCCTCAGGATGTAATGGTTTAAATTATTATAATCGACCCATCTCCTGCTGAAGTGTGTCAAGACTGACTGGAGTATTTTGTTCTGTGTGTAGAGCTCTGCGAGTGTGTGAATGAGTCAGGCGGAGTTCTACCGGGGGCTCTACCCATTAACTGAGGTGTTCAGCCCTGAAAATGGCGAGTAATTTACTCGCCATGGCGAGTGAATTGTTTCCTCAAAACACATTACCGATGACATGACTGTCTGGAAATAGTCTACTTGCTTACCAATTTTAGCCTGAGACCCAAAGGGTCCCCCCACGAGGCTCTCGGGGATCCCTAACAGGGACGAGAGTAGCCTCCCCTACCCATCCGGTCACGTGCCCGGTGGTGTCTCCTTTAGCCAGTTGTCTACTTCGCTGTTAGCGTACGCACGCGTTTACCTGAGCCTCTGACCTTATGGCGCATTTCGGCTTGCAGCGTCCGGTTTCCCGCTCCCTCGTTCCACGCTGGGATCTACCCTGGGTCCTCACCTGGCTGAATTCAGACCGTTTTGAACCGCTCCATCTGGCCAGCTTCGCGGATGTGACTCGGAAGACCTGCTTCCTGGTGGCCCTCGCCACGGCAGCCCGCGTCAGCGAGCTCCACGCGCTCTCGTCTCGCCCTTCCTGCCTGCAGTTCCGGGTGGATGGCTCCGTTCAGCTTCTCCCGGATCCGTCCTTTCTCGCTAAGACTCGATCTCCCTTGACGGCGCCTCAGGTCATCGTTATTCGCCCGCTTAAGGGGCCCGACCTTCCTCGGGAGACTCGGCAGCAAGATCCGGTGCGTGCTCTCCGTATCTACCTGCGTCGCTCCAAGTCCGTACGGAGGGGACGGACTCGTCTCTTTTTGCCTCTGACCGCCGGCAGAACTGACATCTCTGCCCAAACGATCTCCTCCTGGCTCCGCTGGGTAATACGGTCCGCCTATTGCGACCTCTCCCCACAGGGAGCCGAGGCCCTCAGGATACGCGCCCATGAAGTTCGCGCTATGGCCGCAAGTCTCGCCTTCGACCGCAACTGCGCGGTTAAGGACATTGTGGCCGCAGTGGGATGGCGGGCCGTAACCACCTTTGCCCGCTTCTACCTCCGCGACCTGACGGCCCAGCGCGACAACCTCTCTCTGGTGGGCGACATCTCGGCGGCACAGCACTCCCTCCAGGCGCCCCTGGCGCCTTAGGTATGCACTTCGCTAAAATTGTCGGGAGTGTGTCATCAGGAGTGACGGGCCGTCCTCGTCCCTAATGAGGTTTCAGAAAGGGATTCTGCGGCACCCTCCTCCTTTTTGGCATTCTTCCAGACAGTCATGTCATCGGTAATGTGTTTTGAGGAAACAAATTAATTTTTCTCTAAAATGTATTTTTTCGAAAAATACTTACCGATGACATGACTCGGAGGTCCCTCCCTCCTCCCCGCTTGCCGCTGGTAACTCCGTAGACAACTGGCTAAAGGAGACACCACCGGGCACGTGACCGGATGGGTAGGGGAGGCTACTCTCGTCCCTGTTAGGGATCCCCGAGAGCCTCGTGGGGGGACCCTTTGGGTCTCAGGCTAAAATTGGTAAGCAAGTAGACTATTTCCAGACAGTCATGTCATCGGTAAGTATTTTTCGAAAAAATACATTTTAGAGAAAAATTAATTTTTTATTTTGGCGAGTAAAAAAACCAACCCACTCGCCAAATGCGAGTGCGCTCGTGCGTTTTCCCAACGGCGAACCGCCAGCCAAACATCAGGTACGCGCGTGACCTAACCGCAACGCGAGCCGTCTCTTAACATCACTTTGCAGCAGTACGAACACGTTACTTGAACTGTGCGTACCATAACAGAGGTCGGCGACAGTCGTTCTATTTTTAGTGATGAATTCGTTTAGCCGCTCCCTCAGTCGCGGCTGCGTTCAGGATCGACCCGACTCCGGGGTCCGTGCGAATGTAACTGGGTGGGCACACTGTTCAGGCTTATGTGTGGTGTCAGCATGTTATTACAAAGTGCGCACTACATATTGAACGCGTTACTTGCTGTGACGTCACCATACATACTAGTATGGGATACGGCATCGTGCGTTTCACTTTCAAGTTCGATCTTGAACGAAGTTGTACATGGTGGAGAAAAAGCAAAGGAAGCTGGAAAGCTTCGGATTCTTCAATCCGGCACCCGGTCTGATCTTGATAATCGCTAAGAAGAAAGTTGCACTTCGACATCTCCATCGACAAGTGACAGTACCAGAAATGATACCCCTGGGCCGTGTGTGGCACCGTCCGCGGCTGCGACGCAGTTTTCAGAGTCAGTTCATGGCTGTGCTGCGTGTATTTCCATGGCTAAAGCACGACGGCACACGAATGGCATGCGCAATGTGCACTGAGGCAAAAGCAAAAAGCAAGTCCAGAAATTTGAACAGACTGAAATAAGTTTCAGTGTCAGTTTTTTTTAATCGTGGTCGATCCATCTTCTGGTACACAGTTATTAGGCAAAAATTGGAGAAACACGTCTTTCTGAGTGGTTAAACGGGTTGAAACAAACTTTTAAGTACATCAGTTCACACACACACATACACACACAGTGACACACACACACACACACACACACACACACACACACACACACAGTGAGACACACACACACACTACACACAGAGAGAGTTTAGACAAGTCACACTTTGGTTGTCAATCTGCCGCATTCAGCAGAAAACGCTATATTCTCTGTTACAATACATTATCAAACAATCGTACAAATAAATAAATAGATATATGTTTTTCTGTGTGTGAGAGAGCGAGGGAGACAGGCGTTTGTGCGATACCTCATCAGTTCAAGAATCAGTATCATGGAAAGGACACGCACACACTGTCACAACACATTTAAAGAGGAGAGAGCGAAATGAGTTAATTTATTTTAAGGAACATACAGATGATGCAGTTTTTCTTAAATAAATCTGCAGACCCTCTATAATGCTAGGATGGGGGTCTGTGTACCCTCTAAAATTTATACCTGGGGGTCTACAGACCCTTTAACCTGTTGTGAAAACAGAAGCCCAGCTCTACTTACAAAAAATAAATAATAAAAATCCCACCACAGTTCACATGGGGACTTTTTCAGTTGTTTCTCCACTTGATACTATCAAAAGCCTGAAGTCAGGACATAAACATTAACTTGGTTATGATTGTCTGTTCAAACTAATATTTGTTCTCAATTCCTCTGGGCAGAAAACACTCGCTAACATTGGGCGTCAAAACACTTGTGGTACATTATATTGTTGAGTTGGGTTATTTTCAGTAGAAAAATTTTCAGTGTGGCTAGTAACATTTTCAGTTTGGCTAGTAAAGCTTGGAAGTCACTAGCCAAAGGCTGGTGGGCAAAATTTTAGATTTTCAGGGCTGGTGTTCGATCCATGTACTGTTGTAGTGTGCAATGGTTGTAATGTTGTTGTTTTTTTTTATTTTTTGGCTTTGTGCAGAAGCTCTACGACTGTCTGAATGAACCAGATGGAGTACTTGGGGTGGCAGCAGTGAGACAGGCCCCTCCATCTCTTGTGCAGGAAATATTTGCCCGAGAAAGCATGGGTAGGTAATGTCACAGAGACAGTCATGGAACTACTGTGTGTAACTGAATTTATGAATTTTGTTTCTGTGCAGTTCCCTGGTTGGCACTTATGCTCGCAATAAAATCAACACATTTTCACAGTAGATAGTACATGTAGGTAGGAATAGGTGAGAGGACTGTGCCTATAGACGTGAAATCAGAAGTAGATAAAAACTGTATGTGTTTTTGTGCGCTTTCATATGTTTGTCTGGGCTTTTAACCCCTTTTAGCCCCATGGGTGCATTTCCCAAAGTTTGGAAGTGTTACTTAACAACTATGTACCAATTGCAGGAGATGGAGTGACCATGATAATTCAAGGGTAGTGCCAGATTAGCTTGGCGCCTGCAGGCGCCAAGCTAATGTGGTACTACCCTTGAATTATCATGGTCAATCCATCTCCTCCTGTAGGGGCTCGGGGCTCAATGGGTTAATCCTCTGTTCGCATCAAAAGATGGGCAGTTTTTGGCCTAGTCTTGTTTTTGAAATCGTCGATTTCAATGATTTTTTTTACTGTCTTCTGTTCAGGCCAGCAGCAGGACACTCAAGCGTGTTACGAGCGGGCGTTACAAATGGCACCAAGTGAACTTTGGCCACACCTGGGTTTAGTGCGCAGTCTCATGGAAATGGGACAACTCAACAAGGCTTTGCTGCACACCACGGGAGTTCTAGCAGAAAAGTAAGTTGTCCTTGTGCAGGGATGTGAGTGTGTGTTTGTGTGTGTGTGTGTGTGTGTGTGTGCGTGTGTGTGTGGGCGTGCATGTGTGCGTGCATGTGTGTGTGTGTAAATTGATAACAGCAAAAAAAAGCAGCAAATCTAAGCGTGTAAAATACCCTAAAAATCACATTAACCCTAACCCTGTAACTGCATTTCCAAACTTTTGGAGGCGTTGTCCAGCAACTATGTACCAGTTGTAGGAAATGGATTGATAATGATAATTCAAGGGTAGTGCCAGGTGAGCTTGGCACCTGAAGGCGCCAAGCTCATCTGGCACTAACCTTGAATTATCATGATCAATCCATCTCCTGCTGCAGCGTTCCAGGGCTAAATGGGTTAAAGAAACATGATTAGAAAGGACAGCTACAAGTTCACCATGATTGTGCTGCAATTGTCCTTTTTAGGCATGTTTCTATTTGTTTCATCAAAAACATTACCGATGACATGACCTTATGGGAGTGTCTACTACTTACTCAATTCTAGCCTAAGTACTCGTTGTGTTAACACACAACCCCGGGAGGCACTCGGGGAACCCCGAGGGGGCCAAGAGTTGTCTCCCGATACTCCCCATCCGGAACCGAGTACCCATAATTCCTCAGTCAGTCTACTTAGGCTTACGCTGTTCAGACGTGTTGCTCTAGCCTACGGATTTTGGGGATTTCGACCGGTTCTCCGGTCTTCGACGGACTTAGTTCTTCTCTTGACTTCTTCTTCGTCGGGCCCCCCTGTACCTGGTGGCTCTGGTATCCCTTCTTCGTTGGCAGCTGCCCGCTTGGCTACCTGAAGTGCCTGGGCTACGCTGTGAACCTCGCTGGGACTTCGCTGCGCGTGCCTTGGTTTTGGATTTTCTCCCCCCCCCCCCTTCCCCGGTCCCGCTCCGGGAAAAGGTAAGGTGACTGGGTTGGCCCTCGGCTGGTTCCCGGGCTGGGCACTGGTTGAGCAGGCGCGAACGCGGTCTTCATTTGCGCTGTTGCTTGCACCAAGATTCTTGACTTTTACTTGGCGGGTCTCGCGCCCGTTCCCCCTCTCCTTCCGTGTTGGTGTGGTATTGTTATTGACAGGGTCAAGTCTCCCTTTTTTCGCTGTGGTTAGCAGCGTGGTTGTTGAAAGTTCCGCGCTTTTAACGGAAGGCATTTACGCGTGAGGGAACAAATGAGACGTAGTCTGGAACGGTCATTCTTAAACGGCGCAGATCCGCAGGTGGTCAGCTTCGTTTTCCAAGATGGCGTCTAACGATGCAGAGCTCCTTGTTCCTCGCGGTTAAAACCTTTACAGGAAGGGGAATGGTGTGCAAGATCGGTGAAAGCTAAGTCTAACCTTATATCTGGCGCTTACCTACTCACTTATTCCTCACCTATGCTCTTGTACCTGGTTGGGTTCGGGGAATGTGTTATGCTCTAGCCATCCCTTGACGCATTACGTTGGTGAATGTGGCGAGAGCCGACGCTTACTTCGGTACTGAGTCGGTCACGTCATGCCTGTTTTGTTATGCATACTGCAGACCTGTTTACCATATACGGGGGCGTATTAGATACATGGGAGATGCAAAGTATTCGTCAGTTGAGGGGACACTGACGGCACCAAGATGACTTATTGTTGCTGTCATGGGGGAAGATCATAAGCAGCAATAAATTCTCTTGCCACCACAGGTGCTACTCACATTCTCTCACTTGCTCATTCCACATATTACAATGACAGGCTGCAAGTGGACGGTGATTGGTACGGGTGAGCCCGTCGCCAACGCATCTCATGGCAGGCGCCAGTGACCTTCTCCCGGCCCGAACCTCCCTGGAAAAAAAAACAAACAAAAAAACAAAACAAACCCAGAGTGCTCAGACAGCCCTATGTCTCCTGGACGCACTGGTTTATGCTCGTTGGTTAAATTCCTACTTGTGCATGTGACTACCAGTTAACATGAACGACATGCATAAGACTACAAGTTAACATGAACGACAGTAACGTTTTACTGTTGAAAGGTAATTAATTGCCTGCTGGCAACTTAAGACAATGATCAAAGCTGCACCTGGAGGCCCGTCGCTATAGTACAGCTCCGGTGGTTCGCGGGGGCTCCGCTCCGACAAAGGTTCTGGGCCTGCCGCTTGCTTCAGGCTTATACTTGTCATGACATGCTTGAGTTTTGTTGTGCAGGATGTGTTGTAGGCTCAACTTAGCCTGGCGGTCCTCCCAGACCAAGGGTGGCTTCCACACCTGTAGGGGCCGGGATGTGCCCGGCGTAGGACGTATACGCTGGGAAGACAGGTACACACTTTGGTGGTTGGGGGAGTTGCCTTGGCAGGATGGATAGACAGTGCGGTTAGCCGCGACTCCACTTCTTCGCAGAAGGTAGGTCACACAGGTGGGGTGTTTACCTGGGGTTAACCGGGACCCTACTGGCTGCACTCTCTACCCTGCGGGGATGTATTGCAGGTCCGCGCGCTTGCTGACAGGTAGTTCCTCGCTGGTTGTACCGTTGTCTTGCGGAAGTTCACCTTACCAGGACAGGGTCCCTCAGGCCCACGCCCGCGTGCCTTCGGATTTTTGGTATGTTGCAGGGACCTTTAGATGACCTGCACACAGCACGGACGTTACAGTGACCGTCGGACTCATACAAGGTCTGTCTACCATGTGCCTCCGAACCTTGGTGTGACGTCTGCGCCACATGACCTGGACGGCGCTGGTCTCACCTTGGAGCTTCTATCGGCGAGAGCGCCCGACGCCTGTGACTGGTTCCAGACCTGCTGAGATACCGGCGGATATTCCCGGTACTCCGACTGCTCGAGTTCCGACGAGGGGACTGTGAGATCACCATGCCGGACGCGTCAGTATAGTGTGCAGGAGGAAGTGCGCTTGGACAAAGCCTTCTGACAGACAACCGGCCTCCCTACAGAGCACGCTGGTACCAACTTGGGTTTTCCGGCGCGAACGCCTGACACCGGTGACTGTTCCAGACCTGAGGACGTACCAGCTGTTCCGGTTCTCCAGCCTCTCAAGTTCCGACGGCCCTAGCATCGGGGGATCGACACGTCGGACACAGCTTGGTAGTGTGCGGAGTCGGGAGCTCGAGGCGTTGATTCCCAGGAGGGAACACGCTTGGACCAAGCCTTATGCCAGGCAGAGAACCCTTCTCGCTACAGAGTTCGGTTCAGAGAGACGTGCTTCGTGCCGTCCATGGTCAACCGATCCCCACTCGTCTCCTAGGAAGGCCTTGGATCCTCCTCGGCCGCTGCGAACCCGCCTCGCCACAGAGTCCGGCTCGCGGAGACAATCTCACACGCACACCACGTCTCAACACGTTCGGGATCTGCTCTTCGATCGACCTCGGGCCGGCTGCTAGTGGTTGCAGGGTACTGTTGGTGGCCAGCCAGCAGGGCGGAGGTGCCTGTCTCCGTTCCTTACCGCCCGAGTCCTTGACGATCTTGTGGAGGGATTGCTACGCGGACCGCTCCAGTTATTGCGCGGAGAGGGGTTCTCGACGCGGGCGTTACAGGAGGGTACGCACCTGGACATAGCCTGCGGTCAGGCGGAGACCCACCTCGATACAGAGCCCGGTTCGCAGAGTCACGCTGTCCCGCCAGTTCCCGAAGGTAGAAACGAGCGAAGGTAGATTCTGCTCGCCAGCCCACCGCTGCCACGATGTCCTTGACAGCGCAGTTCCGGTCGTATGCGTTGCTCGTGGCCATGGCGCGTACTTCATCTGCGCGGATCTTCAGTCTCTGCGCTACCCGTGGGGAGAGATCCATGTATGCAGTTCGTATTACCCAGCGCAGCCAGGAGGAGATCGTCTGGGCTGGGATATCAGTCTTGCCCTGTCGTATGGGCAGGAAGAGGCGGCACGACTGGGAATCCACTTCCCTCAGGATCGGATCTCCGCTCTTGCTCTCCTGCACGCGAGGAGGGACCACTCTGCACCTTGGATGCCCGTCCATCTACGAATTTCCCTCGTTGGAGTCAACCTTCCGACACTCTAGGTCTACACTCCGCTTTCTCTCCGCTGCGGGCGTGCTTAGGAGTTGCCGTTCTTCACGTCGCTCCAGGGATTCTCTCCTGCCTCGCTCGTCGATCCCTTTCGCGCCCGGCTGCCGTTCGTCCCTTTCCTCTCCACCGCACTCAGCCCTTCCCCTTCTTCGTGCTCCGGCCTGGCTGCAGTCGCTCCTCTTCTGGACATCCGACCCCCTCCGGTGGTTCTCGGGGAGGATGCTGTCGTTACTTCGCCTTGCTCGGACCTGTTTACCTCCTCCTGAGGTTACAGTACACGGTTCGACCCAGTAGGGCACTAATACTCCTTGGAGATCTGACGACTCACTAGCTGGTGGCCTTACGCGTGAGTTCCATTGACTTAGTGGAAGTACTCTGACTTCGCACGGGTGGTAAACGGGTCTGCGAGCGCTTCGGCTTCTGTCTCCCCTGGTGCCCTCTCGGATGCAGCTCGGAGCTGGCAGCGGCTTCCGGACTTCGTGCCAGGCGCTTCGACTACCCTGCGCTTCTTCTCTCGGTTCACGGATCTTCTTCACCCCCATGGAGTTGCCGGCTGTTGGCTTCCCTCGGTAGGACCGGTGCTCGGGAGGTCACAGGAGTTTGCCTCCCCTTCCGGCGGTGGATCCGCTCTTGCCTCTCCTTGGGACTAGACGACCTCTCTCGTCCGTACCTCCCTTCGTGTCGTGAGATTGAAGAGCTCCTTACCCTATCCTTCGTTCTCCAGGTCGACGACTCCTGGCGCCGAGCGGGTCGGTGTGATGCTGACGGACCCTCTGTGCTGACGACTCGACCGAGCCAGTTTCTTGGGGAGTTCCTGGACTTCGCTACGGGGAGCAGACCGGAGGAGGCTTCTAGAACCTTCGCTTCGCTTACGCTGTGGGACCATGGCGCAGCTCCGTCTCCCTGGTGTCTAACCAACTCGACATCCCCTTGGGCACCCAGGAGTGCACCGGGCTTCGAACACGTGGTACTGCTGCGGCTGTGCTCGCGGTTGGACGGCCCAGCCACTACTCGGAAGTCGGATCTCCTCTCCTTTGGTCGTCTCTCAGCCCGGCTGCTTCGGCTACGCCTCCTACTACCGTGGTTCTTCTCCAACTCCAGCCTGGCCTTCGGACCTCGCGGTCAAGAGCGCGAACGGCTTGGATCTGACGCAGACTAGTAGGTCACCTTCTCGTGGGAGGGCTGAGCCAACCTGTTTCCCCGATGGATCCAGTTGCTACACGCAGTTTGCACCAGGATGCCTTCGGAGGACCGGCGCACTGGCGAGATGGCTTCGCGGACCTGTTCGACACTAGGTGGGTTCACTGGCGTGCCCCGTGCTTTGAGGATTCACCCTGCCTTTGTGGATTCGCCCTCCTGGACGAGACATCGACGCTCTGGCCTAGCCTGGGAAGGTTGCTCCGCTCTTCCTGTTCGTCACCCTGTTACTGGGTTCCGGTCCTGTACCTCTTACACCTCTCCTCGCCGCGGACCCCCGCTACTGCTTCCCGCTTCTGCAAGGTGCTCCTGCAGCCGCGACGCTCGCTGTTTTGCTTTGATGGGGCCCCTACTCCTTCGCCTTCGTCGGTGGCGGCAGGCCCTCAACGTTGGACACAGCAAGGTAGTGTGCGGAGTCGGGAGTTCGAGGCGCGGGTTCCCAGGAGGGAACGCGCTTGGACCAAGCCTTATGCCAGGCAGAGAACCCATCTCGCTACAGAGCTCGGTTCGGAGAGGCGTGCTTCGCGCCTCCATGGTCAACCGGTCCCCACTCGTCTCCTAGGAAGGCCTTGGATCCTCCTCGGCCGCTGCGAACCCGCCTCGCCACAGAGTCCGGCTCGCGGAGACATTCTCACACGCACACCACGTCACGACACGTTTCGGGATCCTCTCTGCGCTCGAAGTCGGACCGCCACCCTCGCTCTCCCTCGCGAGCGTAACAAGGATCGAGCTTCTCCTCGTCATTAGAAATGGCAGCACTGAAGCTACAAGTCAGACGATCTTCCTGACTACGCTCAGTCATGCGATCCGATTCCAGGATCCCTCCCTCAGCGAGCTTAGAGGCTAATTAAGTCCTATCAGCTACGTACAGGGCCACGAACGTCACAGTCGTCAGGAACTGTGCTGTCTTCCACTTCGTGGCTACTGTAGGGCTGGCGGGCATGTTCTCTCGCCCACAGAGTTTCCCAGCCCAGCGGGGCTACTCGCTCTGGTGGGGGAACTGCTCCGGGGCTCCTCTTCCTCCTGGCGCTTCAGCGCCGTAGGTTACACCTCCCCAGGGTCGTCGGGAATTTGCGTTTGGGAGGACGGCCCTTGGGGCCCCAAGGTGTGCTAGTGCGCGGCACCCTCCTCCTATTCGTGATTCTCCCATAAGGTCATGTCATCGGTAATGTTTTTGATGAAACAAATGCATTTTTCTTTAAAAGGTATTTTTTCGAAAAATACTTACCGATGACATGACTCGGAAGACCCTCCCACCGGCCCCGCTTGCCGCTGGTAAGCTAAGTATCCTGACTGAGGAATTATGGGTACTCGGTTCCGGATGGGGAGTATCGGGAGACAACTCTTGGCCCCCTCGGGGTTCCCCGAGTGCCTCCCGGGGTTGTGTGTTAACACAACGAGTACTTAGGCTAGAATTGAGTAAGTAGTAGACACTCCCATAAGATCATGTCATCGGTAAGTATTTTTCGAAAAAATACCTTTTAAAGAAAAATGCATTTTCCCCGTTGGATTTTCTATAGATCCTCGTGTATGAGTGCAATTGAGTTTGGCGTGTGTGTGTCGTGGTGAACTGGTTGTCTTTTCTTGTCACACACACCCTAGCAGTGCAGGCTGACTACCTTGTTCCTTCATTGGGTCAAGTGTTGTTTCACACACAGCGTGTCTCGGCTTTCCTTGTCACACAACACTAACAGTGCAGGCTGACTACCATTTGCCTTCATGGGGTCAAGTGTTGTTTCACACACACCATGTGTCAGCTTTCCTTGCAATGGTCAGGATGCTGCTTTGGGGGTTATTAATTTAGCCCATGATCTTGCATGTCCCAATATACTTTGCACTTTCAACTGCCCCCCCCCACCTCCCCCCCCCCTCACCTCCCCCCCACCTCCACCTCCACCTCCCCCCACCTCCCCCTCCCCCTACCCCGCTCCCTCAGACATGGAGGTGAATCAGTTTAACCCTTTTGACTCCACAGCCGCATTTCCCAAATTTTGTAGGTGTTACCACGTGACCATGTACATGAAGGCGCCAAGCTAGTCTGGTACTACCATTGAATTATCATGGTCAATATACCTCCTGCATCTAGTACATAGTTGCTAATGCTTCCAAATTTTGGGAAATGCACCCGTGGGGCTAAAAGGGTTAAAAACCCAGTCAAACATGTGATAGCGCATGTGATTATCATGATCAATACATCTCCCTGCTAGAGGGGTGTTTAGGGCTGAATGGGTTAACACACTGTAGGGCGTTTGGGGCTGAATGGGTTAACAAAGCTGTGTTAGAGTAAGGAATAATTTACGTGGGACGTGAGCCCAGGAACACATGACTGCCAGTGCAGTGTCAATGAATCAATTAATCTTTATTTTACAGCGGTAAAGATATTAACAGTGCCAGAGGCAATGCCATTTATTTTTTCAAAATCATTACCAATGACATTACTAATTGGAACCTTCGCTTAGCTCATTAATTTTAGCCCAAAAACTTACTGTGTTCCTCCTCACAGGGGAGGCAATCACTGGGGTGCCGTTACCAGGACACCCCGAGTGGCCTCCCCTACTACCGTATCCGGTGGTGCACTCACCCTTTCCCGCCAGTGACTTCGCTTAGCTCAGTTAGGCCGGTTGTGTGTACCTCATGCTCCGACCTTGGACTGTGTGAACTCTACTTTTGCTGTGATTCTTGGACCTATTTAGGAAGGGAAAAGAAAGAAAGAGGATATTATTCTGTGCTTGTGTGGGTTGTGTGGTTTCTGTGTTCACAGACATGGACAGGTAAAGCTTCGGTTACTGCCTCAGCTGGTGTTTGACCGGGCGACGGCATTTTCCGACTTGTATGTACGCGACCGGTCGAGAACTCGGACCCTCCTTGAGGCTCCGAGCGCTCGCAGGGCCTTTTGTCTGTCTTATGTTACAGTGCTCAGTTTAGGACCTGCACCCTGTTGGCAAATTCCAGTGGCCTAGTGATGTACATGATGTCTGTCTAACCTGCTCAGGATGTTCCTCCAGTCTTCCGTGCGCGCTATGCTTCATGGAATGAAGGCCATTGGTCACTATTTGGGCCTTTTACAGGAGAGAAAGGCTGAGATGCAATAGAGCGTCCGTAGCCTTGAATGTGAAACAGAGAAATGCAATTTCAGACATCATGTGTTGGCGCAACAAAGGGTCCTTCTGCCCCCAACGGTGCTTCGTGCAGAGCTGCCTTGTCCTGTGCGGACGATTGAGCCTATTAGCAGCCGACGGGATTCGCCATCCCGCACAGCACCAAGAGCTCAATTATACCCTTCGATCCACAGAAGGGAAATAGGCCAGCAGGAGTTTGCCACCCTATGATTAGTAGGGCCTTTGAGAGCTCGGTCCCCCCGCAGGGATTACGTTGGGTCGCACGGAAGCCTTCATGGCAATAAGAGGACCCAGGAAGCAGAAGCGGGGGACCCCCGCTCTCGGGAGTTGAGAGCGCCCTACTGCCGTAGGCCGGACCAGCGCCTGGACAGGGTCACACCTTCGGGACCTCTCTCGGAGGGGGAAAGGATTTCAAGACGCCAACTTGATAAGCCACATAATAAGATTTCAGGGTCCAGAGATAGTAGCGCCACTTACGATGATGGCTTCCTTCGGGAGAGGACCAGTGTGGTCAGTTCGATGAGCCGTCGTATGGAGAGTTCTAATAGACGGCGGACCCCTGAGGCACAGACATACCAAAGGGTTCGATCTTCGCGATCGAAGGAACGGTCACAGCGTATGGAGTCTACATGGGGCAGAGACCGTAATTGTGTTGACGTCTCGGCTTCTCGCTCTTCATCGTTGGATCGGAGGACTAGTTCAAGCGTCTCGCGGCAACGGGCTTCAGAGTTAACAGCTAGGTGCAGCAGATCTTCGGACCAGTTGGGCAGCCATCGCTCTACTCAGGAGATGCAGGTTCGACGACAGCGGGACGGCGCACGGCAGTTACCTTCTCGTGATGATGTCTCATCTTCCCTCTCCTCTTCGCCGGACCGGTGGACAAGTTCAAGCATGGCGCGGCACGGACCTCGTCTAGACATCGGGCTTCAGAGACTCCAGCTAGGAGCATCAGACCTTGGGACCAGTCTGGCAGGGATCACGTGGCAGCACCGGCACAGTGTGACGTCAGCACCGGGTTCTCAGACATCCTTGGACGGAGGCGTCGTTACGGGGACATCGACGCAGCCGACGGCGAACCACACCAGATCGTTGAGCCGGTTTGGCAGGGACGGCGCTTACGTGGAGACGCAGCTTTGACGTCAGCGGTGGGACCACTCGAATGATGACTAATGGATGGAGGTGGCATCCCGTTGACACCAAGACAACCACATCTCGGCGCACGGGGAGGCACGCAGTCTGATGAGGACACTGACGCAACCGCACGGGTGGACCGCAGTAGATCACCTGATGGACTGACGGGGACCGCTCTTACGTGGAGATGCAGCTTCGACATCAGCGGCGGGACCACGCGGATGATGACCAATGTATGGAGGCGGCATTCCATTTGACACAGAGACAACCTTTCTCCCAGCGAACGGCGGATGACGAGGAGGCGCGCAGTCTGACGGGGACCCCGACGCAACCGCACGGGTAACTGCAGCAGATCGTCTGACGGACTGGCGGGGAGCGATCTTATGTGGAGACGCAGCTTTGATGTCAGGGCCGGGACCACTGGGGTGATAGCCGATGGACGGAGGCGGCATCTCGTTGACACCGATGCAGCCTGCGCCGGGGGATCGCAGACCATGTTCTTCTTCTTCTTCTTTTCGCTCGGTACTAGGACCGGGAGTGACAGCCACATCTCAGCGCGCCGCGGATGACAAGGAGGCGCACAGTCTACCTGCGGAGGACTCAGTATCAGCGCTGGGAGAGGAGGTTGAGCGTCCGACTTCACTTGTGTCGGCGATGGTCTTATTTCCGCTGAGGGCGGCGGTGATAAAGAAGGGAAGAACGCACCAGCGGTGGTATGCGACTTACCTAGTTGTTTCTTTAACCTCTTGGCGGTGGACTAGGATGCCTTGTTACGGGCAGGGCTCAGCCAGCGTGCTCTGACAAGAAGACTAGACAAGACGACTTCCTTGGCCCGTGTCTCTCTGGGCGAATGGGAAGAAAAAAAGAGAAGATAAGAATAAAAGAGGAAAAAGATAAAAAAAAGAGGAAAAGAGAGACAGAGAAAGACTACTGGAGATGGCGTCACAGCTGTTAGTCAAGCGTTGGCGTGGACGCGAGCATCGGTAGGACAGGACACGGCGACAGTGTTGCAAGGCGAGGTGACGGCCTTTTACAGAAGATGGCCACAGAGGTGGTTTTTGCGTCCCGACTTCATGGCATGCTAGGTTGACTCTTCTCGTCCCCGAGCCGGAGGGTTTTGGCGGCGGATCTTCGACGTGCCGGCGCTAAACAAGTTCTTCGGACCGCTTGCAGGATGGAGACAGCCAGAGCGCTGAGGGCGGCGGTGCGTCCTCAGGACGGCGCAGTAGGTAAAGGAGCCGTGACTTAGCGGACGCGTTTCTGCATGCCAGCTTTGCGGCATTACTGGCGCAAGATAGTTACCAGTTTCGGGCTCTGCTTTTCGGACGGGACCTCTGTACGTGGGTCTTCACCAGGTTGTGAACGGTGTGTTGGCAGGATTTTGACAAGCAGCTTCCAGTCCGACGTCCAACTAGCGGGACAACCGGCGGTTACGGAACCACATGACGAGCGTTTTGGAAACTGATAGAGATGCCCTGCTGGCTCTACTACGTCACCTAGGCTTCCTATTCAAGGGAGGCAAGTCCAACTTGTTCCGTTGCACCATTTTGTCCACATGGGTATGAGATGCTTGACCGACCTCCATTGAGGAGGACTGCCAGGCGGATGGATTCAGACTTTTATGGAAGTGTCACTCGGAGCCTTTCACGCGGAAGCTCTCCTGGCCAGGGCCTGGCTTCATCTGTTAGGCATGCTTAGCGCAGCAACGGATCTTCGTCCCTAGGCACACACTATGTGAGGACGATTCAGCTTCATCTGCTCCTACACTGGCGCCCCTCCTCGGGCGATGTAGTGGCCTTGGTACCTGTGACGGCGTTAGTACAGTCTCTTTGGCGAATGGGTCGGACATTACCTGGCTGGCGTCGGGGATTCCCCACTTCTCCCCTCCCCTTCAAGTAGCTATCTGCACGGACGCGAGCCACTCAGACTGGGGGCCCACCTACTACCGCATTTTGTTGCGATCTCGGGCAACTGGACAGGAGAACAGACAGGCAGACTCATCTACTGGCTGTAGACAAAGGAAGTGTGGCTAGCTCTCATTGTTGGGAAGTTCGACTTGCCCAAAGGGAGGTGCGGTTACTGACTACTCGACAGTCGTAGCCTACTTTCAGAACCAAGGGTCGCGACACCTTCCGGCACACCTCTTGTTCTTGTGTACTCATCTCTCGTCGAGGCTAGATGTTTCACACGGAGTGTTCGCTAAGGCCAGATATCTTCCAGCTACTCTGCGTGCGTTGGGAGAAGCCGATGATCGATCTTTTCGCCACGAGAGGAAATAAGCTTCCTCTTTTCGTCTCCCCTGTTTCGTATCTGCTCACCTGGGCCTTAGAAGCGCTCTCCATCCTGTGGGCAGGACTCCTGACATACGCGCAGTGCTAGTACCTTAGAGCACTTAGAAACGCAGGGACTGCTACCTCTGGTTCCTTCCACGCCGAGTCCGATGCTCAAGCAGCCAAGGCAGCAGCTGTTCCACTTGGGCCCGGAGCGACTGTTACACGGTTGGAGATTGTCTCTGCTAGAGGCTTTTCGGGTGCTGCAGTGGAAACAACCTCTGCAGCCGGAAGGGTCTCAACTCGTAATGTCTAAAAAGGAAAATGGCACGTTCTCCAGTCTGGGTGTGCTGCGGAGCGTCTTCCCCCACGGACCTAACCATAACCAGGGAAAGCAGTTGGCCAAGTTTTTCCTGTGGTTTTTCTTCAGACAGATTTGGCTCCCATCACCATCCGGGGTGATCTGGCTATGGGGACAGACACGCACAGACACCTGAGACGGACAGATCCGGGAGCGTGCAAAGACTTGGCAGATCTGATGATCCATTTTGATCTACAACGCCCGACCTCACGCACATTGGTTCCACACGGGGACCTGCGTTTGGTGTTCACCTGGCTCAACTCTAAGAGTTTGAGCCTCTACCTTTAGCATGGTTGGGAGATCTTTCCAGGAAGACCTGTTCTCGACTTGCACTTGCCACAGCCTCGTGTTAGCGAAATCCATGCCTTTTTGGTACGTACCACTGTCTCCTACGCAGGACCGATGGATCGGTACTTCTGCTGAAGGAGCCTGCCTTCTTAGCTAAGAACCGAGTTCCTACGTCAGCCTCACAAGTCGTAACAGTCCGACATCTCGGGGCAACGGATCAGCCACAGGACTCACACCTACAGGACCCTGTCAGGGCTCTTAAAGACAAGGGCGTTCATGCCTTTTCCTGCCCTTGGCTCCGGGCAGACGACACATTTCGGCACAAACAATCTTGGATGGGCTACGCTGGGTGATTCGGCCAGCATACAAGAGCTCACCCCAGAGCAAGCCATACGATGCGCACCCAGGCTCATGAAGTCCAAGGAGGGGTAGCGAGCGTCGCAAAAGGAAAGATGGCCGAACTGTGCAGTGAGGGATATTGCACCTTTCCTGCCCTTGGCTCCGGGCAGACGACACATTTTGGCACAAACAGTCTTGTACAGGCTACGCTGGGTGATTCGGCCGGCATACAAGAGCTCGCCCCAGAGCAAGATGGACGATGCGCACTCGGGCTCATGAAGTCCGAGAAGGGGTAGCGAGCCTCGCAAAAGAAAAGATGGCCAAATTTGGCAGTGAGGGATATCACACCTTTTCCTGCCCTTGGCTCCGGGCAGACGAGACATTTCGGTTCAAACTATCTTGGCATGGATACTTTGGGTGATCCGTTCGGCATATAAAGAGCTCGCCCCAGAACAAGCGAAAACTATGCGCATCCGGGCTCATGGAGTCCGAGCAGTGGCAGCAAGTACTGCTTTTGACTGTGCAGTGGAAGGACATGGTGGCAGCTGTGGTTGGCGGGCCGAGTCTACCTTCGCCCGCTTCTACCTAAGAGACCTATCCAGCCAGCTCACCTACCATGGCTTGTGGGGGACATCTCGGCGGCGCAGCACTCCCTCCCGTAGGTTCACCTAGCTAAAATTGTCGGGAGTGGGCGCATAGGGAGGGGCTTCGATAGTACGCGCTCTGCGCGGGCAATGGCAGGGGTTCCAAACTTGTGGCACCCGCCTCCTATTCGCAATTCCAGTTAGTAATGTCATCGGTAATGATTTTGAGAAAATAAATTAATTTTTCTCTAAAATGTATTTTTTCGAAAAATACTTACCGATGACATTACTCAGAGGTCCCTCCCTCCTACCCTGCTTGCCGCAGTGGTGCTAAGGCTCGGTCACTGGCGGGAAAGGGTGAGTGCGCCACCGGATACGGTAGTAGGGGAGGCCAAGCGGGGTGTCCTGGTAATGGTACCCCAGTGATTGCCTCCCATGTGAGGAGGGACACAGTAAGTTTTTGGGCTAAAATTAATGAGTTAAGCGAAGGTTCCAATTAGTAATGTCATCGGTAAGTATTTTTCGAAAAAATACATTTTAGAGAAAATTTAATTTTTCAAATCTGCCGTTGCTACATCTACAGACAAACAATTACATTACATTTATATGACCAACGCCTACGAGTGTGTTGGGGGAGGGGGAGCAATGGTAAGGTAAAAACAAACAAACAAACAAAAAAACATCCACTATGCCACATCCCCATGTGTTAACTTGTTTGTTCAGCCCCCAGTGGATGGCCCAGCTGAACCAGATCCGCGTGGAAGCAGCGTGGAAGATGAGCAGCTGGGATCGCCTCGACAGCACAATGAAACTGGTGAGTTTGGTTCCGTTTTACTCTGAAG
This sequence comes from Semisulcospira habei, assembly GCA_036245525.1. Classification (NCBI taxonomy): domain Eukaryota; kingdom Metazoa; phylum Mollusca; class Gastropoda; family Semisulcospiridae; genus Semisulcospira; species Semisulcospira habei. The sequence continues at coordinate 33,608,505 of BTPG01000001.1, read as the reverse complement.
AATCTGCATTTCTGAATGATACGTGAACCTTTCCACATTTTTCCAGTGGATGCAAGGTGTGTTTCAAAAATCATTGTTTACGCAGTGCTGAAAAGCTGAAGCCATCCAAGGAACATGGGTACAAAGTGGATTCAGCAAGAGGCATATATCCTCATGAGCCCCCGCAATTGCGGGGGGGCTCATGAGGATCTATGGCTCGCAGTTGGATCATGTTCATTTTTTCTGGCAGTGAAGGAGTTAAGCACTATATTATGTACATGTGGGTGTTAGATCAGTCATCATGGGAGGTGGGGGCATACAGCCATTCAAGATGCAAACTTTCTTTTCAGTCATGTGTCCAGGCTGATCTGTCTGCAAGAGGCATAGATTCTCATGCACCCCTGCAGACTGCACGGGCACATGAAAATCTAGACTTTTGGGGGGCCAAGATCAGCACCATTTGCATCCTTATATTGAGGATCATAGATACCAACAAGAAGGTTTTTAAGTGCTTACCTTTTTGTCAGTGGTTCAAAGGGTTCCTCACTTAGAGAAATGCCAGGTTGATCTGCCAACAAAGTGCATCTGTAAGACATGAAAAACAGTGCAGGAGGATTTTTTGTGCCCATGCCTTAATTGAATCCTGGGTCTACTCCAAGGTTGCCTGCACTTAAATGATTCTTGAAAAGTTGTATTTGCTCAGCTGTAAAATGACATATAGGAAATTGATGTGCAAAATAGCAGCAGCATCTATTTTATACAATACATATTATTCGTAAATTATTTCAAAGACAGTTGGTTGTGCTCTTTTATAGTAAGGAAAGACAGGTTGCGCCCAAAATAGTAACGACGTCCATACAGGAAGAAAGGGACCATTTTGTTGGATTACCTCAATCACTGCAGCATATGTTAAGACTGGACAAGTACCTCAGACTGGAGATATGTATGAGCAACTCCTTGTAAGCAAGAGGCATAGATTCTGATTAGCTCCTGCAGCAGCAGGGGCCCACCAGAATATATTATGCTTCTTTTAGATGAAGTGGGTTGGCTAAATCTGCTGAATGTGTGTAATTGCAGTATTTGCCTACTTCTGATTTAGGAAGAGCCTTTATTTCAGCACAGTGTTGGGATGCATAGATTCTTGAGGTTCTTGAGATAGAATATGTCAGTATATGACTTCTACGTGAATATACGCATTCTTCTCGTTTTTGCAGGAAAAACGTGACAATCACACTTGGCCTGTGTGTATCGGTCGCATCCTTATGGCAGCCAAAGACAGGGTAAGGAAAACTTCATATAGTTCCCGGTTGCAAGTTGTATACGGCCAATAGTTTTACAGCTGTATCTGTTTTGAGTGACCACCCTTATGACAGCCCTGCTCGGTGTTAAACCCAAATAACTAACTAACTAACCTTATGACAGCTCACCTGTCAGTAAAGACCATCATTTAAGTGGCTACAGGCTCCTAAATGATGGTCTTTAATGACGGGTGCCACTTTTTTTGCCCATTAACTCATTCTGCCCACTACACACCACAGCAAGATATGGCTCGACCATGATAGTTCAAGGGTGGTGGCAGACTAGCTTGGCGCCTATAGGTGCCAAGCTAGTCTGTCAACACCCTTGAACTATCATGGTCGATCCGTCTCCTGAATTATAATGCGGACCTCAGAGGATGACTGTAAAATGTGGGTTTGTTTTCTCAAAACACATTACCGATGGTATTACTATATGGGATTAGTTCTTAGCTAGTCTAATTTTAGCCCAAAATTCGTTGTGTACGATTATGGCCATTATGGCAGGAGAGGGGCGCCATAGACTGGGCGGAAGCCCGGTTAGCCTCCCTTCCTGTATCACCATGCATGCGCTCCACGCTTCCCACTTCAGTCAGTTTCTTTGCTAGTTACTGAGCGGTTGTGTACGTCGTGAGCTCTACGCTTCCCTGTTCTCACTGAGCCGTTAACCGGTCGTTGGACTGTGGTTTGCCTTCGCCTTTTGGCTTAGGCTTGGACGCTTTCGTGTGGGACTGCTCGGCAGTTGTGTTTGTGACTTTAGGGCTAGCCTTCAGTGGCGCCGGTGAACTGTTTTCACGTGTTTGTGGCCATTCGGACTTGTAGCTTCGCCCTTGTGGCCCGGTTCTAGCCTGCGCTTGCTCGCGCCGGTTCAGGCTTGGCGGTGTGTGTTTGAGAACTGTGTCTGGTGTGTTCGCTCATCGTTCGACCCTTGGCTTTACGCAGGACGAGCCCTGGGGTGTTGGTTCGTGGCTGGAGTCTTCCTGGCTTCGCCAGAAAGAAGAACAAAGACTGGTTTGACGAAAACGATGTAGAGATCCAGGAACACCTAGCAAAAAAAAGAGCCGCCCATCAGGCCCACCTAGCCCAGCCTTCCTGCCCTGTGAAGAAGTCTGCCTTCCGCCTCGTCTGCAGCAGTCTCCAGCGCAAGCTCAGAGATCTCCAGAATGAGTGGTGGACCAGACTTGCACAGAGGACCCAGCTTTGTGCTGACAATGGTGACTACAGGGGCTTCTACGAAGCACTGAAAGCAGTGTATGGCCCCAGGCACCTGGTACAAAGTCCACTGCGAAGCGCGAATGGCCAGGCACTCCTCACAGATAATACCTCCATCTTGAACCGCTGGTCGGAATACTTTCAGAGCCTCTTCAGCGCTGAGCGCACTGTTCAAGAAGCAGTCGTCCTACAAATCCCACACCTCCCAGTAAAGGTTGAGTTGGACGAACCGCCCACCGCTGAAGAGACCCTCACAGCCATCCACCAGCTCAAGAGTGGCAAAGCAGCAGGCATCGATGGAATACCACCAGAGATCTGGAAACATGGAGGCACAGCACTGCACAACAAGCTCCATGACCTCTTTCTCTGCTGCTGGGAGGAAGGAACACTACCAAAAGATCTCCGTGATGCAGTCGTTATCACCCTGTACAAGAACAAAGGCGAGAAGTCTGACTGTTCCAACTATCGGGGAATTACCCTGCTGTCCATTGCTGGGAAAATCCTTGCAAGGCTGCTCCTGAATCGGCTGGTACCTGCCATCGCTGAAGACCAACTCCCAGAGGGCCAGTGTGGCTTCAGAGCAAACAGGAGCACCACCGATATGGTCTTTGTGCTGAGACAGCTACAGGAGAAGTGCCGCGAGCAGAACAAAGGTCTGTACGTAACATTTGTCGACCTAACAAAAGCGTTCGACACTGTGAGCAGGCAAGGCATGTGGCAGATCCTGGAGCGACTTGGCTGTCCCCCAAAGTTCCTCAACATGATTGTCCAGCTACACGAGGACCAGCAAGGCCAGGTCAGACTCAACAATGACCTCTCGGAACCATTCCCTATTCTCAACGGCGTAAAGCAGGGCTGCGTGCTGGCACCGACCCTCTTCACCATCTTTTTTAGCATGATGTTGAAGCAGGCCACAGTGGACCTCGATGATGACGATGCAGTGTACATCAGGTATCGTCTCGATGGCAGCCTGTTCAACCTCAGACGACTGCAGGCCCACACGAAAACCCTAGACCAACTGATTCGTGAGCTGCTTTTTGCTGATGATGCTGCCCTCGTTGCACACACAGAGAGAGCCCTGCAGCGCATCACGTCTTGCTTCGCAGATGCTGCCCAGCTCTTTGGACTCGAGGTCAGTCTGAAAAAGACAGAGGTCCTCCATCAGCCGGCACCCAAGACAGTGTATCGCCCTCCTCACATCACCATTGGCGAGTCTGAACTAAAGTCAGTGCACCAGTTTACTTATCTTGGCTGCATTATCACGTCGGACGCCAAGCTGGACAAGGAGCTTGACAGCAGGCTTGCAAAAGCGAACAGCGCTTTCGGGCGACTTTTCAAGCGGGTGTGGCACAATCAACAGCTGAAAACAGGCACCAAGATCAGCGTGTACAGAGCTGTGGTCCTCACCACCCTGCTGTATGGTTCCGAGTCCTGGGCCCTCTACCGCAGCCAACTACGACTCCTCGAACGCTTCCACCAGCGCTGCCTGCGTACCATCCTGGACATTCACTGGAGTGACTATGTCACCAACGTCGAGGTCCTTGAACAGGCTGAAACTGTGAGCATCGAGGCTTTGCTGCTGCGGACACAGCTCCGCTGGGCGGGGCATGTCTCCAGGATGGAGGATCATCGCCTACCAAAGATCACCCTGTTCGGCGAGCTTGCTACTGGACACCATGACAGAGGGGCACCAAAGAAGAGATACAAAGACTGTCTCAAGAAGTCACTCAGTGCCTGCCAAATCGACCACCACCAGTGGTCTTCTCTTGCTGCGGACCGTGACACCTGGCACTCCACCATTTACAAGGCAGCTGTCTCCTTTGAGGACTCTCACAGAGCTAGCCTTAAGGACAAGCGGCTCAGGAGAAAAAACAGAGATGCCGCAGCTCAGAACCCTGGCCATACCTTCCCCTGCAGCCACTGCGGTCGAACCTGCCTGTCACGGATTGGCCTCCGCAGCCACGAACAAGCCTGCAGACGTCGTGGGCAACTCCTATAAAATCTTCGTTCGCGAAGTCAAGCCAAGAGAGAGAGAAGAGGGGACGCTTTCGTGTGGGACTGCTCGGCAGTTGTGTTTGTGACTTTAGGGCTAGCCTTCAGTGGCGCCGGTGAACTGTTTTCACGTGTTTGTGGCCATTCGGACTTGTAGCTTCGCCCTTGTGGCCCGGTTCTAGCCTGCGCTTGCTCGCGCCGGTTCAGGCTTGGCGGTGTGTGTTTGAGAACTGTGTCTGGTGTGTTCGCTCATCGTTCGACCCTTGGCTTTACGCAGGACGAGCCCTGGGGTGTTGGTTCGTGGCTGGAGTCTTCCTGGCGACTTCCATCGACCCTGCCGTTCCTGCGTGGACTGGTTTCTCGACCAGCGACAGTTTGAGCGACCTCTACGCCTGGTCATCTATCTTCCACGTGGCTGTTGGTCTTGGCCGGGTGGTTGGTCCTTCTTCTCCGAATGACGAGGTATAGATTCGGTTTGAGCCTACGCCAGGCGCTTAGGGGTGTGGGTAGAGCGCCGGGCCTCAACATAAGCCGTTTTGTTTTTGTTTTCGAAATTTCGCTCAAACGAGGTTCGTTTTGATTGTCTTGTACCCTTTGTGTTGCAGTGGGCAAGTCCGCACCTGCACGCGATGTGAGCATTTCCAGTGGCCAAGTGACGAATTCCTTGCCTGACCTGTTCTGAATGTGCCTCATCTAACCCGTGCCCGGTCTGCGCCCCGTGGCCAGAAGAGTAGTGGACAGAACTACACCGCTTCTACGGCCGAAACGACCGACCCTAGCACGGAGTTCCGATCCATCCCCGGTACGCGCCACAGACCCGCCTAGTGGCCCTTACCGTGCGGTAGCGCCGCTGTCGCAGCAGCCTCGACTGAGCTAGAGCGCTAAAACTGGCAGCCACCACAGTCCCGCCTAGTGGTCGCTGTGCGGTGCAGGATCGGCGAGTCCCGCCAAGGGAATAAAGAATGAAGGGAAAAGTCAAGCCTCTTGTGGAAGCACCGGTATTCGATCCTTCCCCGGTACGCGCCACAGACCCGCCTAGTGGCCCTTACCGTGTGGTAGCGCCTCCGACTCAAAACAAAAAAAAAACAAAAAAAAAAGTTAGGCGCTTTAACCGGCAACCACCACAGTCCCGTCTAGTGGTCGTTGTGCGGTTCCGGATCGGCGAGGCCCACCAGCTAAGCCTCTAGTGTTTTCACCGGTATCCACCACTGTCCCGTTGGGTGGACGCTTCTCGGTGGTGGCTTCCAAACAGTCGCTGAAGACAGGCACTTGCCGCAGCTCCGGTAGACGTCCGGGTAGAGACACCGATGGCTGCAGCCTACCAGGTCAGCAATCGGCACGCTCCGCTACATGGACCTTGGGTGCCCCCCCCCCCCTCCTCATCCGCCACTAGTGAACTTCTCATCGCCTTAGCACTCCGCCTTAGACTGGCGACATGGCGCCTAGATCGGACAGACTTACTCAGCGTTCGCGCTCCCGCTCCCTGACACACAACCTGAAACGCGGCCCAGCTTGCCCCGAGTCGGCCCGCCCCGTGTTCGCCGTGAGCGCTCCCTCCTTCGTCGTTGGTCGCACTCCAAGGACAAGTCGACGCTCCGGAGAGTTCTTCCGACTTAGCTTCTACCCGACTCCTCAGGCACGACTCGGCCACAGTTCAGCGTCCTGACGGTCGGTGGTTCTCGTCGCCGCCACCGCACCAGACAGCGCAGCGCTTCCACGCCACGACCGTGTGCAGCGACACTGCAGACCGTGTTGTGAGTCTTCTCGTCACCTAACTCTTGCGGGACTGTTCTGCCGTGCGGCTCCCTCGACTTTACTCTTCGGTGAGAAGCTCGTCGCCTAGGGCTGCAGCCTTCTCCTGGGACGACAAGGCGGCGATTCTTGCTTCTTATCAGGTAAGTTGCCCCGTGCCGGGAGAGGACGACGCTCTCAGCCTGTACCCTACGGAGTCCATTCGGCACGCCTTGAGAGACCAGCCCTGACCTGCCCTTCCTTGCACCTGACGTGGAGGAGCTACAGTCGGCTTCCTTGGGACCCTTGGAGTCTCTTTGTGCACTGGATGCAGCGGCGCGCGTCGTGCTGACTGCCTCCCCGCGGATCCCGTCCACGCTCAAGAGGAAGGCCTCTGCTTGTCGGTGCCGATTGTCAGGGCAAGTGGTTCAAGTCACTCCCCCAGCCGCCGGGCTTCAGGACCTTGTTCGCTGCGGTTCCACCAGTTCTTCTCGGACTCAGGAAGAGGAAGAAGAAGCAGGTGACCGGCAGGTGTGTGCTCCTTCGGCAGCGTGGTACGCGAGGAGCTCGCAGTGTTCTTCTGCCCCTGCCTCATTTCTTCCCGGCCATACCTTGCAGGTTCGCCTTACTTCAGTCTTCTTCCCGCCGTGGAACAGACAGCTATACTCTTCAGATCGCCCTGATTGCAGCGGGTTCCTTGTTCTGGAGCCACTAGCCTTCGTCCTTCGGATAGATACCCGGCACCCTTCCTCGTCTTCTCGGCTCTGGGACCTGCTAGCGCTGGCGGTACCTGGGAACCGCGTGGCCTACCACACCTTCGTCAACGCGTTGGCAAGCGGCGGTCCACGGTTTCTTGTGGCGACGCGATGCGGCTCTTCGCCCCTGTCCCTTCCGGCGGATCTTTAGACACTTCTTGCCAAGTTCCCCTCGGAGGAGAGCTCCGGTTCGAGCCCGCCTGGCTCGATGTCGAGGAAGCGATTAGGACGCCTGGCTCAGCTGCGCCGGCTCAGCTCCATTCGGATCCTCCGCAAGCTCCGGGTCGCGCCCTGCGGGCTTCCAGTCCCAGCCCCGCCCCCTACCAGAGGTGGACGTCTCCCCCCCTCCCCCCAGGCTCCAGCCTTCTCCTGCGCCCGCCCTTCTTCAGGCTAGCGCTCCTCAGCTACGTGTGGCGAGCACTTCTACCAGACGGCCCGTGGATTCCTTCAACGATCGCCGATGGACTCCTCATTTTCTTCGGTCTCAGTTCCCCTGCCCCGCTCTCCTTGTGGTCGGCGGTGCCGTCAGACCAGCCAACGGCCATACCACTTTGAATACACCGGTGCTCGTCTGATCCGAAGTTAGGCAACGTCGGGCTCGGTTAGTACTTGGATGGGTGACCGCCTGGGAACACCAAGTGCTGTTGGAAAGAGAAGAAAAAGCCCTGAGACGAGGCCCTCAGCGCCGAAGTAGCCGCCTTGCTGCTGCAGCGACCGCGGAGGTGGTTATGCGACACGACTCCCCTGCGTTCTACAGCCGGCTCGTCGTGGCTCCCGATCCTGGCGGCAGGTGGCGCCCACAAGTTCTTCGTGCTCCATCCTTCCGCTTGGAGACCGCCCGGGCTCTTCGCTCCGCCGTGCAGCCGAGCGACTTGCTGTCAGCCCGGACCTCGGATGCATGACTTCACGTTGCTTCACAACCAGCCTCCAGGCGTTACTACGTTCGCCTTCCAGAGAGGGGTCTACCAGTTGCGCGCCCTTCCCTTCGGCCTCGACTTAAGCCCTTGGGAGTTCTCGGATTGGATGCTGCGGTAACCAGAGCCCGTCGTACGTCCACGAATCTCTCCTTGGACTACTTAGACGTCCTGCTCTTGAGGAACCAGTCCGAGTCGGCCCTGATGGAGGACCGGGATGCCCTTCTCCGCCTCTTCGAAGTTCGGGGCTCCTGGGCCAACTTCGGCTAGTCCTATCTCGTCCCAGCGCGTCACTTCGTGCGCCCGGGTATATAGCTCCGCACCGACCTCGACATCGGCCGGATCCCGGAGAAACGCTTCCAGAAGTTGGCGAACTTAGAACGGCAGGTTCTCAGACGACTACGCTTCTGCCAGGCATTAGCTGCAGCTTCTGGGACTGATGTACGCAGCGGCGGATCTAGTTCCCTTGAGACGTCTCTACGCTCGGCCCCTGCAACGGCGCCTCCTACAGCTGGCGTCCGTCGATGGCTGACCTCGACGCTCCGGTCCCGGTCTCAGCCTTGTCCCGTCTTCACCTACTGCGCTGCGCAGATCCATCCTGGCTTGCGACATGAGTGCCGCGGTTCGCCGCCCCTCCCTCTCCTTGTGCGTCAACGCGAGCCTCTCTGGTTGGGGAGCTCGCCTCCTGCTGTCATTCGAGACTACCTCCGGCCTGTGATCCTGAGAGTCGTCACCCCGACACATCAACTGGTGGGAACTGAAGACGGTCGGGCAAGCCCTCCTTCTGTGGGAACTTCGCCTCCGACCTTAGGAGCCTCTAGTACGGTCAGACAACTCCACGGTCGTCGCCTACTTCCAGAAGCGAGGCGGGACCTGTTCTCCTCCCCCCCCCCCCCCCCCCCCGTCTGCTTCCTTCTCCACCAGGCCTTTCGCTGGTGCGAGGAACGGGATATCACTCTTCGCGCGCCTCTCATCCCGGGTCATCGGAATGTCCGAACCGACTTCCTCTGCCGTCGCGGTCAGCTACTGCTTACCGTGTGGTCGCTGCGTCCAGACAGCTTCGGTTGATCGGCGCAGCCGGGGAGTCACCCATGGTCGACCTCTTCGCCTTGAGTTGGAATCTGAAGCTCCCTCTTCGTCTCTCCACTTCCAGTTCCCTGGGCCTGGGCAGTGGACGCTCTCTCCATTCCCTGGGAGGGCCTGGTCGCTGTGCCTAACACGCCGACGGTGCTAGTCCCAAGGTTCTGCTCAAGCTCTGAGGGCGCAACACGATACTGTTCCTGGTGGCGCCTTTCTGATGGACCAGGTCGGGGACCACCGACCTCCTGATCCTCGCTACGACCACCCCGCTGGCGCTCACCTCCCCAGGGCGAGGCTCAAGCAACCACGTTGTGCGGTTACCACCCGTGTCCAGAGCGTCTCCGCCTCCTAGCGCGCGGCAGTGGATGTGCGACCGCTACAGCTCGCAGAACCTCGACCGGATGAGTTACGAAGGCTAGTGGAGGGTCCTCTGCTCCTGGTGCGACGACAGACGCCTCTCCTCCACCGAAGTGACAGATCCACAGCTGGCGGAGTTCTTCCTTTGGCTGCTCTCCGACCAGCACCTAGCGCCTTCACCTTGAGGCTTCTTGGCCATGATCGCGGACGCGTACAGACATCTGGGATGGCTCGACCCCGGTCCCTACAAGGCCTTGCCGACCTGATGGACCAGTTCGGTCCACAACGTTCCACTCTACGCTCCTGGGTGCCTAGATGGGACCTGCCTTACATGCTTACTCGACTCAACGCGCCTGGCTTCGAGCCCATCCAGTCGGCTACACTACCAGATGTGATGCGGAAGACTTACTTCCTCTCGGCCCTCGCCTCTGCTTCCAGGGTCAGCGAGCTGCACCCCTTTCGGCACGCCCCGACTGTCTGCAGTTCAGATCGGACGGCTCACTTCAGCTGCTGCCCGACCCGGCCTTCTTAGTCAAGGCCAGATCTCCTTGGCTGCTCCTCAATTGGTGATGTTTCAGCCATTAAGGGAACCAGGTTCCACCAGTAAATCCAGACACAGACCCGGTGCGAACCTTACACCATTAAGAGGCCCAGGCTCCGCCGTGAGTCCAGACAACAGGACCCAGTGCGGGCCTTACATGGGTACCTGCGCCGGACCAAGCCGCTACGCAGGACACACTCTCCTCTCTCTCTCCCCAGGTAGAATGACATCTCAGCCCAGACGATATCCTACTGGCTTCGGTGGATGTCACGTTCAGCCTATCAGGAACTGGCTTCTCACACAGCCACACGCTTGCACTCCAGGGCGCATGAGACCTAGTCACGGCTGCAAGCCTAGTGTTCGACCGCTACTATGCTGTCAAGACTTCCTGGCTGTGGGCAGGCGAGCAGTGACCGCCTTCGCACGCTTCTACCTGAGGGACCTCTCCAGCCAGCGCCAGAACCGTCACTGCGGAGAGACATCATGGCGCAACACTCCCTCCAGGCGCCTTAGGGCGCCGTAAGTATCTTTGCTAAAATTAGAGGGAGGTTGCTTGGGGAGGGCCACTAGAAGTAGTGCGATGGCAGGGGTAGGGGCGTCTTAGCGGCACCCGCCTCCTTTTCGGAATTCTCCCATATAGTAATACCATCGGTAATGTGTTTTGAGAAAACAAATGTATTTTTCTTTAAAATGAATTTTTTTGAAAAATACTTACCGATGGTATTACTCGGAGGTCCCTCCCACCTACCCCGCTTGCCGCTGGTCTGCTAAGAAACTGACTGAAGTGGGAAGCGCGGAGCGCATGCGTGGTGATACAGGAAGGGAGGCTAACCGGGCTTCCGCCCAGTCTATGGCGCCCCTCTCCTGCCATAACGGCCATAATCGTACACAACGAATTTTGGGCTAAAATTAGACTAGCTAAGAACTAATCCCATATAGTAATACCATCGGTAAGTATTTTTCAAAAAAATTCATTTTAAAGAAAAATACATATTTCGTACCTGGGGCACAATGAGTTAAGACTTCTCTTAAAAAGAGCGCCCATCTATTAAGACAGCTTTTTCTTGCAAGGGGGTTGCACAAAACAGGTTCTGCTTTACAGTAACAGTGGTGATGCTGGTGTTGTTTCGTGATCTGTGATTCGAGAGTACTGTGTGCTGGTGGTGTGCATTTTCTTTGTTGATGCCTCAGAACGGTGATGACTTGTTGAAATTCAGGAATTTACCTGTTGACCTCTGAGAACTGCGTTATAGTTTTGGAGACATTAATAATAATAATAATAAAGGAGATTTGATAAGTGCTTATTCTAAAAGTAGCTCTAAGCGCTGATACAATGAAAAGGCTAACAACTAACACACACACACACACAACGCATGCACACATGCGCACACACACACACACACACACACACACACACACACACACACACACACACACACACACACACACACACATGTGACCGTGGTGATGAATTGTGCATGGCTGGGGAAATGAACTAGTCAAAGGCAGCGTTGTAGCGGTGGGTTTTGAGAAGTGATTTAAATGAGAAGAGCCTTTGACAATTATGGACCGGGGCAGGGAGGCTGTTCCAGTGGTGGCGCCAAGATGGGAGAAGGCACGACCGCCACATGTTTTACATTTGAAATTGGGAAGGCGAAATTTACGTGTGTCAGACAAAGAGCAGAGGGTGCGAGATGGAGTATACAGATGGAGTAAGTCAGAGATATAAGCAGAAGTCAGGTTGATAGAGTTGAAGCACATGCAGGACAGTTTATACAGAATGCATTAACCCATTTAGCCCCAGGACCCTGCAGCAACAGATGGAATGATCGTGATAATTCAAGGTGAGTGTCAGATGAGCTTGGCGCCTGCAGGTGCCAAGCTCATCTGGCACTACCCTTGAGTTACCATGATTAGTCCATCTCCTACAACTGGTAGATATTCGTTGGACAACGCCACCACAAATTTGGAAATGCAGCTGTGGGGTTAAGAGGGTTAACCATGAGAGTTCGAGGCTGGTGCCATCGCACCATCCTCAAACTATCATGGTCAGTCCCAGGTTCAATGAAAGCTCACCTGGTTGCATGTGGCGTCTAAAAAAAAAGCATCAGACTTTAAAATCTATCACGGTAGTGCTGATGGCAACCTCAGAATTTGGAGGTTAGAAGAACATTTTCATTTGGTGGGTAACTTTTAAATTTTTAGGCATTTATTACCCCTGTAGTCCTTTTTTTTTTTTTTTAGTGTGTCAGAGCTGTATGGGTTAACCCCTTGTCTGCTAAAGATGATACTGCTCTTGAATTTTGCTTGAATCTTGCTGAATGGATTCATCAGTAACAGTCGAGGAGTAAACTCCTCGACTTTTACTAATGAATCCATTTATCAAAATTTAAGAGCAGTAAACTCCAGTTGATTGTGAGAAGAAACGGGTGTTTATGTAGAAAGAGGAGGAGTTTGTGAAGCACCTGCAGATTGCACGTCAGGAACAGATGGGTCCTCTGTCAGCCGCCAGCATGGAGATGGGGTCCTACCACCGTGGATATGAGTGTATTCTCAGGTCAGTAGTAAGTAATAGCAGTGACGACAATGGTAAAAAGGAGTATTTCCACCGTTTGTCACTTTTGTCTTGCTGTGTGGCGTCATAAACCTAGCTTGACAGGCCAAAGTTTGAAGGATACACATTCCTGACCAAAAAGGTGACTGCCAAGCATGTAAAATGCAGAGAAAGAAACACACTTAGAAATTACAGTTACAACACATTTGTGTTGTAACTGTCTTTTCTAAGTGTGTTTCATTCTCCACTGGGTTCTTTTCCCCAAAGTTTGACGGGTTTTTAAGTACATTTTGACTGACCATTTTGACAAGTCAGTTGTGGTGTCAGCAATGACAAGCCTAGAGTTTAATTACACATTGAATATGTGTATTGTAATTATTTTCCTGTGTGTTCTCCTGAGTCAATCGTGTTGTGATGTGCTGGTGGTATCAAATGTTAATTAAATGGCAAATTCAGACCTGTTTCTGGATATCATGCCATGTTATTTGTTTTGCAGACTTCACATGCTGAGCGAGGTGGAGGAATATTTCCGCGCTTTACATGACTTTCCTGTCCCGTCGGAAGACAGCAGTGAGCCGAGTGGCCGATGCTCCATGGAGGGTCTTTTGACTCAGTGGGACGCTCGCCTGCAGATGGCTCAGGTTTGCATTAGCAGATGGAATATGTACTGGTCTGTTTTATTGCCACTAATGTACATGTCAGCCCCAAGATTATTTACCAGTATTGTGGTATTAGTGACAACATTGTTAGGTCTCCGTCGCCTCAAGCACCAGACGGCGCAGAGAGGACTGAATGAATGTTAGGTCTCCAGCACCCAAGGTGAACAAAAGGTCCTCAACCTGACGTCAGCCTTTGTTGCGCAGGCCAACTGGGTGTTTCTCTTCACAAGCATATATATAAATTCAGCACCACACTAACGTGAATGTGAGCAACACAGTCTGACTCAGGTACCAGGCACGGCAATATACCGGTGCTGACGCATATTTTTTGTTCTTTTTTACAGTCGTCGTTGCGGACCCAGGAGCCGATCCTGACCTTGAGAAGGACTTTGCTTTCGTTGGGTCAGCGTGACACAGACAGCAGAATGGACACAGCCATCAGCAAGTGGTGGTTATGGAGCGCCAAGGTTGCCAGAAAGTGAGAAGAGATTACTTGTTTTGAAAGACGTACATTCCAGGATAAGGTCAGAGATAGGTATCTGACTTCTGAGCCTTCAGCATTCCGCGATGAATCCGGCTCATGTGGAAGAAAAAGGGAGAGAACTGTGCATGCGCAAATCTCTCACTGACTAGTGTTTTATTTTCTTGCTTACCTGTTACCATATCCTGGATTTGCTTGTTTGCATGTTTGTTGATTGCTGTATTGATTCAGCACCTCTTGCGATTGTGTGTGAGATGCATTGACCATGATAGCTCAGAAGTACTGTAGAACCTGTTTTGAGTGACCTCCTTTCTGGCAAGAAAAAAGTAGTGTATAATACAGGTGCTCCCTCAAGAGAAGTTTTTAAAGGGCGCATAGTGTCACCTATCATTAACTCATTTAGCCCTAGGACCCTGCAGCAGGAGATGGATTGATTATGATAATTCAAGGGTAGTGCCATATGAGCTTGGCACCTTCTGGCACCAAGCTCATCTGGCACTACCCTTGAATTATCATGATCAATCTATCTCCTACAAATGGTAGATAGTCTTTAGATAGATAGTTTTTTACTTTAGGTAGATAGTCTTTAGGCAACACCTCCAAAATGTGAGAAATTGGGGCTAAAAGGGTTAAAAGCGATCGGCTGCATCCACCTAAATGATGGTCTTTAATGGCAGGTGATCGCTCATAGGGGTTGTGGCTTAACCCATAAAGCCCTGAAAGACTACGACAGGATGTTAATTGACCATGATATTTCAAGGTTGGTGTCGGAATAGCTTGACGCCCAGAGACGCCAAGCTATTCTGACACCAACCTTGAATATCATGGTCGATCTGTCTCCAGAACTGTGATATAGACCTCAGAGGATATCTACAAAAAGTTGATAATTTCGTCCTCGGGCCGTAAGGAGTTAAAACATGTTCTGCTGTAGTACCTGATTAGATGGTCAGGAGGATGTGTGTCTGTGCTTGTTGCAGATGGGTGTCAGTTTTGAGTGACGTGCGACATTTGCATGTTGCACAGAAGAGTTTTCCTCCTTTGATAAACCTGCACCTTGCTACAGGTAGCCTTTGCATGTGACTGAAAATCTAGCATTGAATGTAAGTTTGCACCTTACGGCCTATAGCCTTATAAGCCTACGTAGACCGGATTAGGTCTGAAGACACAGGTCTGCATGCAAAATGTTCCACATTTTTGTATAATCCCTTGTTTTAAACACTACAGAGCTGGGTACCTGCAAGCAGCATATGCGTGCCTGCTACAAGCTGCGTCATATGACTTGCCCGAGTTCTTTGTGGAGAAGGCCAAGTGGCTGTGGGATAGGGTAGGTCTGTGTAGTTAGTCTGCAACTGATGGCTTGGTTAACCCCTTGGCTGCTACTGAATATACCATTTGGTGGAGAAAATGTGTATTGGTTAAGCGTCTTTGCTGCTGAATGATATTGTCAGTAGCCATCCAGGTGTTAACCCTTTTAGCCCCAGGACCCTGCAGCAGCAGATGGTTTGATCATGATAATTCAAGGGTAGTGCCAGATGAGCTTGGCGCCTTTAGGCGCCAAGCTCATCTGGCACTACCCTTGAATTATCATGATCATTCCATCTCCTACAACTGGTACATAGTCGTTAGGCAACACCACCAAAATTTGAAAAATGGGACTTTGGGGCTAAAAGGGTTAAAGGTGATAGGGAGGACTGGGGTGGGGTGGGGAATTTGCACCTTGGAAGGTTCCACTTTGGATACGAGTGGTGCCTGCAAGAGGCAAAAAATTGCTTGAACCGCTGCAGTTGTGGGGGCTCATGAAGTTCTTTGCCTCATGCTGTAGGTTCCACTATGGATATAAATGAGGCGTGTAAGAAGCAATGAACTTCGTGATCCCCCACAGTTGAAGTTCTTTGCCTCTTGCTGTTGGATGGTGTTTGCAGATTACATTACCCAGGCAGTGAAAGGGGAATGGAGAAGATGCTGTGTTACTGATCACTGTGGACAATTTTTAGACACATTTGTGTGCTGGAGTATGATTTTGAACCTTGCGACTGCATAGAGGTCCAAAGTCACAAACTATACATTTCTAGCAACATTTACCTACTACCAGATAACATACCACCAGTGGCACAGAGAGCGCTGATGGGCTGGGAACCTCTTGGGCCAAGAATTATCACAGCAGCCTTTAGAACCAAGAAAAAGCTCAAGCTGAACGTCATCCAGTGTTATGCGCCCACCAATGACAGTGACGAGGAAGAGAAACAAGAGTTCTACGACCGACTCCAGAGTGCCGTGGACAAATGTGCGGAGCGAGACATCACCATTGTCATGGGCGATTTTAATGCCAAAATAGGGGAGGACAACACCGGATACGAAGAGGTGATGGGGAGACAGGGACTAGGCTCAGAGATGAGTGAGAACGGGGAGAGGTTTGTAGACTTTTGTGCTCTAAACCGACTTGTCATTGGAGGCAGCATCTTCCCACACAGAAGAATACACAAAGCAACTTGGGTCTCACCTGACCATACAACAGAGAACCAAATAGACCATATCTGCATTAGCAAGAAATTTAGAAGATCCCTTCAAGATGTTTGAGTGAGGAGGGGAGCAGATGTCGCCTCAGACCACCATCTGCTTACCTTAAGAATGAAGCTCAAGCTAAAGAAAAGCCGCACAGAGACAACAAGAAGACAGCGCTATAATGTAGGCCTCCTGAGAGAAACTGGAGTTAGAGAAGAGTTCAAACTGGTGCTGTCCAACCGGTTTCAAGCGCTACAGGAGCTAGTAAATGAAGAGGAGGCGGTCACCACAGAGCAGCAGTGGAAGGCAGTTAGAGAGGCGCTGAACTCAACCTGCAAAGACACTGTAGGGTTCAGGAAACACCATCACAAGGACTGGCTGTCGGCACAGACCTTGAAGAAGATAGAAGCGAGGAAGCAGAAGAAAGCAGCGGTCAACAACAGTCGCACGAGAGCAGCCAAAGTAAGGGCACAGGAGGAATACTCGGAAGCCAACCGCGAGGTGAAGAGGAGTATCAGGGCAGACAAGAGGGCCTACACAGACAGCCTAGCAGCAGAGGCAGAAAAGGCAGCAGGCAGCGGCAACATGAAACGGCTCTACGACATTACCAGAAGATTGTCGGGTAAGTATGGCCATACAGAAAGACCACTAAAAGACAAAGAAGGCAAGCCTATTGCAGACAGAGCAGACCAACTCGACAGATGGGCCGAGTATTTTGAAGAGTTACTGAACAGACCTAGCCCACCCGACCCCCACCCCCCCCCCCCCCCCCCCCCCCCCCCCCGACATCCAGCCGGCAGAGACCGACCTACCCATCAGCTGTGACAGACCCAGCCGGGAAGAGATCAGAAGAGCAGTGGCATTTTTGAAGAATGGCAAAGCAGCAGGGCCAGATGGCATCCCAGCAGAGTCTCTGAAAGCAGACCTAGAGACAACAGTGGAGATGCTGTACCCACTGTTTGGAAAGATCTGAGAAGAGGAGGTGATGCCAGCTGACTGGAAGGAGGGGTACCTAATCAAGCTTCCCAAGAAAGGCGACCTCAGCAAGTGTTCCAACTACAGAGGAATCACCTTGCTGTCGGTACCAGGAAAGGTCTTCAACAGGATCATCCTAGAGAGAATGAAGAACTCCGTTGACCCCCAGCTGAGAGACCAGCAAGCAGGATTCAGGAAGAACCGATCATGTACAGACCAGATCGCCACTCTCCGCATCATCATGGAACAGTCTCTAGAGTGGAGCTCCCCGCTGTACGTCAACTTTGTGGATTATGAGAAAGCATTTGACAGCGTGGACTGAGAGACTCTGTGGAAACTCCTACGACACTACGGTGTACCCACAAAGCTCGTCCGCCTGATCAAGAGCAGCTATGATGGCATGACATGTCGCGTGATCCACGAAGGGCAGTTCACCAGGGAGCTCCAGGTCAGAACTGGTGTCAGGCAGGGGTGTCTGCTGTCTCCGTTCCTCTTCCTACTGGCCATAGACTGGGTCATGAAGATGACCACAGAGCACAGACGAAGTGGAATACAGTGGACACTGTGGACACAGCTTGACGACCTCGATTTTGCAGACGACTTGGCATTACTGTCCCGCACTCGTCAACAAATGCAGGACAAGACCACGAGGCTTGCTGACATCTCGTCCCAAGTGGGCCTCACCATTCACAAACAGAAAACAAAGACAATGAGGCTGAACACAACCAGGGAAGAACCAATCTTGCTTGCTGGCACCCCGTTGGAGGAGGTGGAGTCCTTCACCTATCTCGGGAGCATCATAGACAAAAAAGGCGGCACTGATGCAGATGTCAGAGCACGAATCGGTAAAGCCAGAGCAGCCTTTCTCCAGTTAAAAAATGTGTGGAGTTCCAGAGAGCTGTCACAACACACCAAAGTCCGGATTTTCAACTCCAATGTAAAAGCAGTTCTCCAATATGGAGCAGAGACTTGGAGATTGACAAAAACCACAGTCAACAGAGTACAGACCTTCATGAACAGTTGCCTTAGAAGAATTTTGAAAATCCACTGGCCAGAGAAGATCAGCAACGTCAGACTCTGGGACAGAACAGAGCAGATAACAGCAGAGAATGAAATTGGGCGAAGAAGATGGGGATGGATCGGTCACAGCCTGAGAAAGCCAGCTTCCAGTATCACTAGGCAGGCATTGTCATGGAACCCCCAGGGAAAGAGGAAAAGAGGTAGGCCGAGAAACTCCTGGCGTCGAGACCTCCAAGCAGACATCAAGAGACTGGGAACCACCTGGAGTAGAATCGAAGGAGAAGCACAGGACAGGAGTTGCTGGAGGTCTCTCGTCGACGGCCTATACCCGGGTAGGGGTGACAGGCGTAAGTAAGTAAGTAAGTAAGATAACATACCATCAAGATTATACGTATATCTACCATATTGACAGTATCGGCTAGGACAGGGTTAAAGTGCTGAAATGCTCACATCCGTTCAGTGAAAAAAATACTTATGTATCTTAAAGAAATACTAAATGAGATTGGGTGTATGTACCCTAAAAAAAAAATTAAATACATTTGATGATTTCATACTCGCACAAAATGATGTGCACACACACACTGGATGATGTCAAGATTCTATGTTAAATGATGATGATGACTACTATCTCCAACAGGGAGAAAACGACTCGGCGATGTCTTGCCTTGAGAAGGGAATTGCACGATACTTTTCTTCACCATCACAGCTTTTGACCGACCCGAGCGGAGAGACCAAGAAACGCGTCTATGCACAGGTTAGTAGTTGACAGTTCTGGTGATTTGAGGTTTGAACGCGATTTCTTTATCTATGTGAGAAACTAAGACTTGGTGGTGGGACTGGAAAGGAGCTTGAGACACAAAGATCTATGCCTCTTGCAAGTGTGTGTTCGATTGAACATTGAACTCTTCAGACCAGAGGAAAAAAGCCAACTATTTTTGGCTCACGTGCAAAGCAAAAGTGAGTCTTTTTTTTGGGCAAGTGGTCGTCCATCCGTCGTCCATCTGCTGTCGTCCGTGGTCAACTTTAACTTTGGCATTTTCTCGGAGACTATTCAAGCCAGATTCTTCAAACTTGGCCCAATGATACTTTGCGGCAAGACCTTTTAAACATAATAATAATAAGCGCATTAAATAGGCGCTTTATCCCAATTGAAAATCGGCTCAAAGCGCCGCCGCGAACTGAACCCAACAAGCACGCTCACGTGAATCACGCGCATTCACACACACACTGAACGTAAACACAGAACTTTCACGTGGTGCTAAGGGCAAGCTCAAGCGAGCTACTGTAGTTTTTGGAAATTCAAAATCATTTGTATTTGAAATTTGAATAAATGGACTGAAACTGATACCAAAGTTTGAGTGACCTCTCACAAAGGTCAAGGATACAGCGGATCAGGAAATATGTCAAGTTAGTTAGTTAGTTATTAGGGTTTAATGCCAAGCAGGCGACTAAGGCCATCTCACGGCGGGAAAATATGTAAAAAATAGCTACATTTTGACATAATTTATTTTTTTCTCAAATACTATTCACAACTTCAAACCCAAACTTGCACAAAGATACCTGATGGTAAGACCTTTCTATGCATACTAATTTGGTTGATCCCTGGAAAGGTCAAGGGTTACAAGAGCTCAGGAAATAGGTCAAAAATAGCCATATTTTGACCAAAGATTTTTTTTCTCAAATACTATTTACAACTTCAAACCCACATTTGGTACAGAGATACCTGATGGTAAGACCTGTCTATGCATACTAATTTGGATTACCCCTCGGAAAGGTCAAAGGTCATGAAGGGCTCAGGAAATAGGTAAAACAATAGCCATATTTTGACAAAAGATGTTTTTTTTCTCAAATGCTATTCACAACTTTAAACCCAAACTTGCTACAGAGATATTGATCCCTCGGAAAGGTCAAGGGTCACGAGAGCTCAGGAAATAGGTAAAAAAAATAGCCATTTGTTTTCTCAAAACACATTACCGATGGTATTACACATAGGAAATAGCTCTTAGCTAGCCTAATTTTAGCCAAATTTTGGTTGTGTCCGTATAAGGGAGTGTTGGCAGGAGTGGGGCGCCATAGACCATGCCAAACCCGAATAGTCTCCCCTTACTCACATCCGGTACAAGATTACCCAGCATACCCCAGTTTTAGTTCTTAGCTGGCAGGAGTAGGTTGTGTCTGTTTCGAGCTCTGCTTTTGGTACTTGGACCGGTCGTGTTCGACCTTGACTGTTAGTTCGTTGGAACTTGGAACTTTTGGAGATTGGGGCGTGACTGGGGTTATTAGTGCTCACGCCTGTGACGCTTCGTCGACCTGTGGGTGCTACGGGCCGACTGGTTTGTGCCATGGGGACTGTGACTTGCGCCATTTCCGGACGCTGCTTCGGCCCTGCGTTCCTACCCGGTCGTGCCTTGCGGCGTGCTGTTACGACCTGGTGTCGGTGGTTCCTCTTCACTGGTGATACGTGGGTTTGCTCCTTTTTCCGCCATGGCCAGGTAATATCTCGGTGAATGCCCTCGACCGGCGCCCTTGGGTGGGAAGGAGCGCCGAGCGTCGGCACGCGCTGTACACTCGTTTGATTCGACTGTATTCATTTATGTCCGATTCACCAGCGCGCGCGCTTTGTTATTGCGTGACCTTAGAGGCCACGCTCGCTCATTCATCATTGTACCCTCTTGTTGCAGTCACTAGGTTCGTATCTGCACGATGTGTGGCGATTTTCAGGGCCCCTCGGACGAGCATGCGGGGTGCCGTCCCTGGGCAGGATGCGAGTCGACCCACGCTTGTGATGTGTCCGCCACATGACTGGAAGAGAGATGGTTACAGCTGGGGGGCCTTACCGCCGATTGCGTCCAACTCTATCAGGCCCAAGAGTAACCAGGGGGGACCCAAGTCAGAAGCAGTGGCTTTGTTGTCCCACAGAGAGCGTACGACGCCTATCAGAGATCGCCGGGCACTGACGTCCGAGAGTAACAAGGTGGGACCCAAGTCAGAAGCAGTGGCTTTGTTGTCCCACAGAGAGCGTACGACGCCTATCAGAGATCGCCGGGCACTGACGTCCGAGAGTAACAAGGTGGGACCCAAGTCAGAAGCAGTGGCTTTGTTGTCCCACAGAGAGCGTACCACGCCTATCAGATCACCGGGCAGAGACGCCTGACAGTAACAAGGTGGGACCCAAGTCAGAAGCAGTGGCTTTGCTGTCCCACAGAGAGCGTGCGACGCCTATCAGAGATCGCTGACAGAGGCGACCAAGAATAACAAGGTGGGACCCAAGTCGGAAGCAGTGGCTTGGTTGCCACATCCCTTCTACGAAAGAAGATAAGTAGCGGCTGATTCTCTGTTTGTTTGACAAGGGGTATTTACCCGAAATATTACTAAATTGTGTTGCTTTATCGTTCGTTGCTACTTAGTGGCTTTGTTGTCACTCAGAGAGCGTTCGGCGCCTATCAGAGGTCGCCTGACAGAGACGCCCAAGAGTAACAAGGTGGGACCCAAGTCAGAAGCAGTGACTTGTTGTCCCACAGAGAGAGTATGACGTCTATCAGAGATCGCCGGACAGAGACGCCCAAGAGTAATAAGGTGGGACCCAAGTCAGTGTCAGTGACTTTGTTGTCCCGGACCAGTAAAGCACAAGATACCTTTTTCTGGACTCTTGTCAGCAGGAGGGATAGCTGACAAACTCTACTTAAATGGCTAAAACCAATGATTCTTCCGCCGGCTCTGGACCCGTACTCTCACTGGACCCGGCCTCGAGAGTTGACCGCTCCACTGTCCTTCCGCAGGCCAGAGTGGACAAGCAACAGATTGACAGAGCCGGCCAGAGTAACAAGGTGGGGCCCAAGTCAACGGCAGTGACCTAGGCGTCCCGGCTCAGTAGCTTGTAGTCGCTTTTCGCGGAGGGCTGGCGTCGGCTACCGAACCTACGATGCTTCCACTCCCGGGCCAGACGACATTTCATAGACAGGACATGCAGAAGCTACTGCTCGGCTTTTCGGGCTCAGAGCAGTGACTAGTGTCTATGTGAGAGCATGTTTTGCGCGGTAGCGAACACGATTGGGTATATACGTTTGTCGTGGTACGACACATAGGGTCTTTTCGTTCCAGCTAGGAGTTTTTTAACCCTTTTACCACAGGTGTTAAAAGGTTGCATTCCCAGCGGCGCAGCAGTTCGCCAGGCCGCTGGGGTGCAACACCTCTTATCCTTAAAAGGTTATAATCCTGGAACCTCTGAACTGATTACTTCAGTTTGAGAAATGGAGATGAGAAAACAGCGGGGTATTCTGTCTCTCATATTTCAATTTAATTTAAATAACTTGATTATCCCTTTAAGGGCAATTACAATCAAACTGTACTCATGCAATAAGCATTGATTATTTAATTTATTATTATGATTATGTTGGGCGCCCTCGCCCGGGCTATTCACGCGTTGGCGCCACCTCCAGTCGCGGGTTACACCGGCGCTTCTTGGCTTGTGGCGACCGCAAGGACTACAGGACCGCTGCACTTCACATGACAAGATCCCGGCTCAGTGATGTTGGGCCACGCCTCGCCCCGACCGTGCAGACGAGAGCCCGCTCTAGATGCAGTGCAGAGAGACGACCTCACGATGGGATTCTGGTCCCGGCAGTCGCTCACGATCTTTCAGTTCACCTTATTCGGAAGCAGGTGCTCACTACACAGAGACCAGGGGTACAAGAGGAACAGGAGACGACGTCCCAGTTCCTTTGGCTCGCTTCGCAAGGGGAAGACAGGCGCTCCGAATTATCTTCGTCGCCGTTCGTGGGAGCGGCCCTCTGAGACTACGTTGTTCCTTCCAAGTGCTGGGTCCACCTTCGTTGGATCACCGCCGGCCGGTTCCCCGGACTTCGGAGCGGTTAGACATCCCTTCTCCTGCGTGCGGGACAGACGTTTTTTTTTTCCGCTGGACTCCAGAGGACGTCGTTCGCCGTGGCTGGACGATGATAGCTTCTCCTCGTCGCTACGCTCGCAGTTCCGAGAGGTCTTGGATTCGCCGCCAACTGCGTGGAGATAGAGGAGAGAGTCTCCTCGGGCCTTGGACGAAGCAGGTCCCCTCATCGCGTCCAAGCATTTCAAGTCCCTTCCTCATCTGTTCGGCTTCTGTCTCCGCTTCAGGGCGCCGGGGGAGGCGCTGGTGGCTTCAACTTTGTGATCATACTTCTCTTCCGCTGCCAACGGTTTGCTGCGGCTACAGACTTCGATCGGATGACTCGAGAGTCCGTCCTACACGATTACTCGCGGCCGACCGAGTGGGAGAGTCGGCCACGCAGGGCACCGCGCAGTGGAGACCTTCCTTGGCCCCCCGGGCAGACCGACAAGGAGGCTTACAAGGACTGTGGCACAGCTGATTCACGCTGCTTGCACCGCTGGTTGTAGCAGTCTTCCAGGAACACTGTGGCAGGACAGGCGCGAGGTCATCGCAGACCGTCAGACGGGATTGGCAGGGACCACTCTTCCGCGGAGGCGCAGTTCGTCTGCTGCACCGGATTGTGTGGCTTACATCCGAGAGACGGAGGCGACGTTTTGTGACGCCGACGGCACAGTCCCGTGAACGTCAGTGGCAGCATACTCCAGGCGGGCGATTGTTGACTAGCAAGTAGCAGCCTACCTTCATAGAGGTCAGCGCGGGTGGAGGACTGGTCCGACCGACTTCACTGCGGGCGCCGTCTTCGGTCTACATCGGGGGTAACGCACACAGTTCAGATTAAGCTCCGGCTGAGACGAGTTTTCAGTTCGTCGCATCCTTCTCCCGGCGGGGTGCTACACTTCGCTTTGGTCTGGCCGTGGTCAGCGGTGACCGAGCACTTTGTCTTCTCCTAAGACGACAGCTTCGGGACCTAGCGGAAGCGTTCGCTGCCTGGGTGGAGACGACTTGGAGTTCCGGCATGCTGCAGCGCCTGACCGGAGCGGATGGACTTGCCCTCGATAGCTCCTTCGTGAAGTTACCCATTCGGCGCTGTGGATCCTGCGGCCGGGGGCGCAAGTACCGGGAGTTAGACGTGACAGCATGGCAGGAACTAGTTCCTGAGAGGCGGTTGCGCTCGGTCCCGCGGCAGTATGGTCGACTCTTCTCGTACACTAGACGGTGGATATGGAGCACGATCTTCGTCCTTCGACTCGACACAAGTGCCTCGTCATCTTGGCAGATGCTAGACAAAGACCTGAGAGCAGCGGTGCGTCTCCAAGACTTTGGGACAACTCGAGGTTCGAAGTCGTAACCAGTTGGCAAGCCGGGCGGTAGGCTGGGATCCTGCCCACTTCGCCGTCGACTAGAGTGCCTACGCTACGGGACAGGTACTACGTGTTTCTTCGCGTGGATTCCATCGAGGATGGAGTGCGTGGCCGTCCTGTTCGAGTGGGACTCCCAGTAGGACGGGAGCAGGGCAGAGTAGGAGCGACCCTCAGTACCTTCTTCAGTTCTCTTAGGACTGATGACATGCTAGGGGATCACCGTTCAACCTGACACCTCTTCTGCTTGGAGAAGGAGGGCGTATTGGGAGATGCTAGTGCGCTGGAGGCCTGCCGCGCGGGGAGGCGTCGCTGTGTCCAGATCTTCCAACTTCACTGCTCGCCATCGAGATTGAATGCCGAGTTATACGCTTGGTTGTCCGACATTCCTTGTGTTGTAGGTTGTGGATGTAGGTGCGCATTCCTGGCTCGGGGCGCTTGCCTCTTCACCAGTCGGGGTCAGCTCGTCACCTCATGCCCCCCTCTGCAGCTCTCCACTACTCGCACGATGCTCTAGCAACCGGGACAGCCGCCATAACACCCGGGCCCTGGACTCCTCCAACACACCCGGAGATTGGGCAGCAAGCCCTCTACCACAGAGGCTTCCCTAGGGCGGCCATGGGTGCTACCGAGACAACCCGCAGACCCTCAACCAGACGAGTTGCGAGGGTAGACGACGAGCGCTGTGTGACGGGACTGACGACAGCCTTCTTTCCTTCTGGACTTGACGAAGCCCCAGCTGACGGAGTGCTTCCTCTGGTTTTTCATCGCCCAGGGACGGTCTCCGTTACCGTTCGGGACTATCTAACCATGATCGCCGACTCCTACAGGCGATTTCGCTCATCAGACCCGGGTAGCTGCAAAACCTCGCCTTCGGAGGCTCTCTTCGCTCTGGAATGCCCAGCTCTGCTGCGCGTGGACCAAGATCTACCATGGGGGCTTACGTGGTCTCAACCCCGTCCGTTGGAACCCTGCACATGACGCGCTTGACGGATGTAGCAAGGAAGAGAGCTTCAGGGCAGTCCTTGACTCAACCTCCAGGGTCAGTACTACGCACGCTGTCCACACACCCAGATTGCTTGCAGTGCCAGACGACCGGTTCATGCTACTGCTACCTGAAACATCTTCCTGGACGAGACGCGGCCTCCCTGACGGCGACAGATGTTTCGCCCTGCGCGTGTATGGGCGCCACCCGGGAGAACAGACTTCAGAACCCGGTGAGAGCCTTACGTGTGTCCTAGCCACCTCTTCCAGGGTCAGTAAACGTACGCGCTGTTGTCACACACAGATTGCTGGCAGTTACGGACGGAAGGCGCCGTGCAACTGCTAACGGTACCAGCCTTCAGGGCCAAGTCGTGGTCGCTTGGCTGCCCTACAGTTGATGACTTTCCGCCCTTACGAGTGTCAGATTCCACTCAGTAGACCAGACAATAGGAACCGGTGAGAGCCTTACGTGTGTACCTGCGCCGGACCAAGCTTGCGCAGAGGACGCACACACCTGTTTTCTCCCTCTGTCCACAGGTAGACGTGACATCTCAGCCCAGACCTGCTCCTCCTGGTTCCGGGGAGTTATCCGCCCGGCCTTCCAGGACCTTGACCTGTTGATGCCACATGTTGAACATCGAGGCGCACGAGGTCAGAGCCATGGCCGCAAGTCCCGCTTCGACAGCACCTGTGCAGTCAAAGACGTTGTGGCGGCTGTGAGATGGCGAGCGGAGACCACTTTCGCCCGCTTCGACCTGAGAGACCTCTCCACCCAGCGACAGAACCTCTCGCTGGGGGGAGACATCGCAGCAGCGCAACACTCCCTCCCGGCGCCCTGGGCGCCGCAGGTATCTTAGCTAAAATTATCGGGAGTTTGCTGCAGGAGGGCGAGTCTGTGGGCAATGTTGTTGGCAGTAGGGGCGCTATAGCGGCACCCACCTCCTCTTTGCTATTCTTCCTATGTGTAATACCATCGGTAATGTGTTTTGAGAAAACAAATGAATTTTTCAATTAAAATGAATTTTTTTGAAAAATACTTACCGATGGTATTACTTGAAGGTCCCTCCCACCGGCCCCGCTTGCCGCAGTTCGCTAAGAACTAAACTGGGGTATGCTGGGTAATCTTGTACCGGATGTGAGTAAGGGGAGACTATTCGGGTTATGGCGCCCCACTCCTGCCAACACTCCCTTATACGGACACAACCAAAATTTGGCTAAAATTATTTCCTATGTGTAATACCATCGGTAAGTATTTTTCAAAAAAATTCATTTTAATTGAAAAATTAATATTTTGTCAAAAGATGTTTTTTCTCAAATATGATTCACAACTTCAAACCCAAATTTGGTACAGAGATACCTGATGGTAAGACCTATCTATGTATACTAATTTTGATTACCGCTTGGAAAGGTCAAGGGTCGCAAGAGGCTGGCAAATAATAATAATAATACATAGTTTTTATATAGCGCCCTTCCCCACGAACAGCAAGCTCGGAGCGCTTTACAGCACATAAAAAACATTAAAAAAGAGAAAAATTAGAACACATTCACTCTTTAAATAAACATCTGCTCGCACCATGTAGGCGCATTTCTAACACGAAACACACACACACACATACACACACACACACGCACACGCACACACACACACACATACACACACACAGCCTATCTACATGGGCTACCCACATACAAAACAACCAACATTTCCAGGCAGCACATCCAGACTAAGCTAATCTTGATATGCTACCAGGAAAAGATGGGTCTTCAAATTTGTTTTGAAGGTCATCAGGGTAGGGGAAAGATGGACATGCAGTGGAAGTGAGTTCCAGACGTGAGGGGCCTGATAACTGAAAGAACGGGCACCAGCAGTTTTTAGGCTGACTCTGGGCTGAACGAGCAGTTTTTGTGAGCTTGAGCGTAGACTTCTGCTAGGATTGTGTGATGCAAGGGAAGAAGACAGATATGCAGGAAGCGTATTGTCATAGTGTTTGTATGCCAAAGTGGCCAACTTGTACTCTATTCTCTGTTTGACAGGTAGCCAGCGGAGATGCTTTAGCAGTGGTGTGATAATATGATCAGTACGTTTTTTGCGAAGGACTAACCGGGCTGCATTATTCTGGATACGCTGAATGCGAGTGAGTTGATCAGATGAGATACCAGCAAGGAGGGAATTACAGTAATCTAGACGGGACAGAATGCGAGAGCATACAAGCTGGGCAGTAGCCTTTTCTGTCAAAAAGGATCTGATCATGCCTATTTTGCGGAGCTCCAGGTAGGCAGTGCGGCAAAGATGGCTAACCTGTTTTTCCATCGATAAACTTGAATCCAGGAATACACCCAGATTTTTTACATTGGATTTGAAAGAAATGTCATGGCTACCTATGGAAATATGATCACTGCTGGAGGCGGATGTTCTAGCTCGAGTACCAACGCTCTCTGTTTTGTCATCATTTAACTTGAGTTTGTTGCAAGTCATCCAGTCTTTGACTTCAACTATACACTTCTCCACATTGGAGACAATGGTCTGCAGTTTACCAGGATGGTCAGACTTAGAGACCTGAGTGTCATCAGCATACTTGTGATACTCACAGCTATTCTGGCTGATGATTCGGGAAACTGGTATAGTGTACAGAGAGAACAGCAGAGGACCCCAAACAGATCCCTGTGGGACACCATACTTCAAAAGCAAATGTGTGTAAAATGCCGATTTTTTATAAAATTGTAGGTATTCCCAACATTTTTGCAAATTTTTTAGCCAAATTTGGTACAAAGATAGCTGATGACCTTCCTATGCATACTAATTTAGTCGACTCATCACAAAGGTCAAGGGTCACGGGGGTTTGACAGATGTGTGAAAAATGCTTACATTCTCAGAAAATTTGGATTTTGCTGCTGCAGAAGTCAGCCCTTGTCACAAAGGTCACACATATGTAAATCGGTCATACACGTGAGCCATAATGGCTTTGCCTTTCTTGTTGTTTTGATTTTTGACATTTTAAAAAACAGGGTAGGTAGGTCTTTTAACTTATTCAGTCCTGGCACATCCCAGCAAGATATGAATCGACCATGATAGGCGCCAAGCTATTCTGGCACCACCCTTGAACTATCATTGTCGATCTGTCTCCTGCAATGTACTGCAGTCCTCCGAGGACAACTCGAACACGTGGGTATTTCGTACCTGGGACACAATGGGTTAATGAGAAAGAAAAAAAACCCAAAAAACAAACAATGAAGACACTAAGAGCCATAGGCAAATAACTTGACACAAGTGTTGTCCCTTGCAGCATGTACTGGTTTGATGTGAGTGATGTCCCTTCCATCGTCTGCTCAATACCTTGGCTTTTGTTGTTTCTTCCTCTAAAGGGGAGGTGGGGGGGGGGGGGGGATGCATGGTTTTTGTGAACGTTATTTTCAATACTAACACAACTGATTCTACGTCAGGCATTGCTGCTGTACGGGCGCTACAGCGAGGAGACATCCAGCCTGGAGAGCAATGCCATCGTCAAGCGCTACAAGGATGTCATCGAGGTTTGCGAGGACTGGGAAGATGGCCATTTCCACCTGGCGCAGTACTACGATCGCGTCATGACTGTCATGACGGAGAAGGAACGACCAGGCAGCCAGGCGTAAGTAGTGTGGCATCACTCACCTATCACCAACCATTTCCGTCGGTCTGGGGAAATCAACTACGCCTGCTTCTGCCAGTAGTAGGCGGAGATTTACTCACCCAGTGCAGTGGCTTATCTGCAAGAGACACAGATTAATCATGAGCCCCTGGGCTCATGAGAATCTGTGTCTCTTGCAGATGGATCAGGCTGCGTGGGCCCCCTACATGTCATGTCTTTGATCTGATTCTTAGGAATAACTTATTTCAAAGCCCTGTGCCTCTGTAACTGTTCAAAGAAACACTTCAGCAAACCGATGGTAACAAAATGCTACATTTCTAGCTATGTTTTTTTTTTAGACACAAGAGAATCCATTTCAGTGCATGTCATCTTCACATCAAGCAAGTTGACAATGGCTCCGCTCAACACTATCTGTACTTCTAACACTGAGCTAAGAATAGATTGACACGCTAATTGGATGCACAGAATAAACAAGTGTGATTGCGTGTGTGCGTTTGATGCATGCCCAGACTGCTGTAGAAGTTTATTAGGTATGTCAAGAAGGCAGGTGAAAAAATGGTGCTGAATTTTTTCTTCAGATTTATGCGTAATGGTACTTCCAACCTCTTTGCTGCCATGGATGCAGATTGTGTTTCTAAATACTTAAGTGTTCGGTAACGCTTTTGGTCGTGATGATTCCAGCAGATATCTTTTCCACAGAAAGCACTATGGACAGCCAAAAGGTTAATTCAACACCAAAGAGTCCCAGCCATCCAAGGAACATGGATACAAAGTGGTTTCAGCACAGAGGCATAGGTCCTCATGAGCCGCTGCGACTGCAGGGGGCTCATGAGGATCTGTGCCTCCTGCGTTTGGGTTGTGTCTGTTTGCATTGCATGTCTGAATCTTGCCGACAAAAACTGAGTGTACGTATTTTGTTACAGGGAGTTTGTCATAACAATTGTGAAGCTGTTTGGGAATGCGCTTATCTACGGCAACCAGTACATCTACCAGGCCATGCCACGACTCCTCAGTCTGTGGCTGGACTTTGGATCCTCTGTCAGCGAGGCGGAACGCAAGGAGCGAAGCACCAAGGCTCCCTCGCCCAAACTGCAGAGTCAGAGATCTATTCTCACCCGCATTAACAAAGTACGTGGTAAAGTTCAGATGCTTAGGAACATAGTCTTTATCAGGGATGACTCAGCTTTGTAACCCTTTGTGTGTCGGTAGCGGTTTTAGTCTTGATGATTCCGACAGGATTCATCAAAACGAAAACTGCTACTGACACACAAAGGGTTAAATTTGTACGAGGTACACCTCCATAAGGGGGCGCATGCAGGCATTGCATCAGAGTATGAAATCAGATTTTGTGTTGATGTGTTTGGAGGGTTTTGTGGTGCAGAATGAAGCGGAAAGAAGAGCTGTTTCTGCACTTGTGATTGTCTTCATCAGAATGTCTACTTTGAATTGTGCATGCTATTTTTGGGGTTACTTTCCTCTGTTTTTGGGGTAAAAAAATAAGGGATGTTGAGAAACTACTTGTGGTGGCATCTGGCATTGGGCCAACTTGTTTTTTGTCAGTGTCTGACTGTGATCTGTTTTTTGATGGTCAGCAAATCAGCGTGTTGATCGACCAGCTGGCTCCGTACCAGTTCTTCACAGCCTTCCCTCAGCTGGTATCCAGAATCTGCCATGCACAGACGGACGTTGCGCAGATTCTACAGGTAATGCTGTTTTGCAGGTCGGTGTGAGATTGCATTGAAGGGTACACACCCTAGGTGAAGACAAGCATTGAGAGATAAAGTGTTTGTACCATGGTGTATAACTTGATGATGTGCAGGAGTGTTGTGTGAGTTTGAGTGGTGTAGAAGAGTACTGTGGAGGTCTCTCAATCCAGCAGAAATGGTTGGGGTGTGGTGTAAGAATGCAAGTGTAGGCTCTTGAGTTTGCAATAGACGATGTCTGGAAATCGAAAGTAGGTTCATATTGTGCGTGTTTTGACAAAAACAGTGGATTAAAAACCCGGACAAACATGCATTATCGCATGCTTGTCTGGGCTTTTAGCCCCAACACCCTAAAGCAGGAAATTGATTGACCATGATAATTCATGGGTAGTGCCAAATTAGCTTGGTGCCAAGCTAATCTGGCACTACCCTTGAATTATGGTCAAGCCACTTCCTGCAACTGGTACATAGTCGTTAAGTAATATTTCCAAAATTTGGGAAATGCACCCATGGGGCTAAAAGGGTTAATCAAAGGTTTTCATTGAAACACCTGCAGTGCTTACTGTCTTATGATTTCCAAACATTGTCTACTCTGTATTGTGTACTTGATTGCAGGAACTGATTGCGTCGCTTTTAGCGTGCTTTCCTCAGCAGGCCATGTGGATGATGATGGCTGTCTCAAAGGTAAGAACAACAGAACACACAAATAATCTACTTTAACCCCCCTCGGGCATGCAGACACTGGTACTGTACATGGGACTTACCCCTTTGACCATCCACAGTGCTTTTTGTCAAGATGATTCCTGTTGGAATGATCTTGACAGAAAGCACTATGGACAGCAAAAGGGGTCAAAGTATTTTTGGTTCTTGCACAATAGTGAAAGTGAGTCAGTGTACTGAGCCATCAGTCGCCTGTGCATGGTCCATAGCATTTGGTATGTTGGTGCTAACCCATGGTTGTTGGTACAACTTTTGTTTTCTCAAAACTCTTACCGATGGCATTACTAATAGGAAGGTACGCTTAGCTTACCAATTTCTGCCCCCAAAAAACGTTGTGTATACATCACAACCAGGGGGGGCCGACTCTAGGGAGCCATTACCAGGAAACCCTGTGTTGCCTCCCCTGCCTCCCTATCCGGTCATGTGCCTGGCAGTACCCGCAAGTCTTTGCGCTTAGCTCACCAAGACCAGTTGTGTTCAGCCTGCTTCGCTTCGGCTGTGTACGGTGTGATTACCAAAAGACTTCGTGTGTGATTACTGCTTCGTGTGGGATTACCGCTTCGTGTGTGGTTACCTCTTCAAAGCGGGGCTTGCTGTGCTTCCCCTGGATTTTTGTGAAAAGAGAGAGAGAGAGAGTGAACTCTGTGTGAAGCTTGTAGGATTACCTTGGGGTTTTCTGGGGAATTACTTGGTTGGTCTCTGGTGGGAGGACCTAGCGGCTTGACCATGACAAGGTAAAGCTGCGGTTAATGCCTCCGCCGGTGTTTTGTCAGAATAAGAGGAATGGGCGGCGGCATTGACGGGGGACTCTGTATGCGACCGGCCGTGAGAGCGTGGCCTGTTAGGAGGCCCCGCGCTTGCACGAAGGTTGTTTGTTTGCTTTGTTTGTTATAGTGCACAGGTCATGACCTGCACCAGGTGCGGACAATTCCTATGGCCGACTGACTCCCAAGATGTGTGCCGGCCCTGTCGGGCTGCTCCTCCGGGCGAACGTGTAACACCGGCGCAGCATGGGTCGAGGAACGCTCGTCACAGCTGTGGGCCTTCTATGCAAGGGACAGTCACCTGGGCCAAGGAACCACTCAACCCTGCCGCGACCTCTGCTGTGCCAGGGCCGTGGAGGCGTGCCACATCGGACATCGTGGGCTTGTCACGTCCGGCCCTACTGCCCCCCCCCCCACCCCCACCCCCAGCCACCCCCCCCACCCCCCACCCCTCCATCCCGCCCACCTCCCCCCACCCCCCGCCTCGGTGCCTCGAACCTGCCCGCCCCGTCCTGAGAGAGAGTGGGAGACGGTCAGCAGCTGACACAACGTGCCCGCCCGTCAAGTATAGGCACCAGAAGCCCTACCCCACCTTTTGATGGGCGAAATGCAGGATCACCTGCGACGGGATGGAGTCCCTAGGCGACGCCAGGCAGCAGGAACTCGATATCCACGCTCAGGGGAGCCTGTCAGCAGCTGTAAGGACGCGCCACCCCAGGTACAGGCATCAGAGACCCTATCCCACCCTTTGGTGGGCGAAATGCCGGTCTGCCCACGATGGGTAATGCTCCCCAGGCGGGTCCGGGCAGCGGATACTCGATCCCCACGTAGACAGAAAGAAGCTGGTCAGTCGCCGACGGGACATACTTCCCAGTTGGAACCAGGCCGCCGGAACCCCGCCTCCCCGCTCTAGGAGCAACGAGAGGCGCATTCAGTGGCCACGATCGCCACGCCACATGGTGAGGGAAGCTCCCCGGCCTGATGGGTCTCGCAGACCTGACAGAGAGGGCCACTCCAGGAATGGCCGGGATGCGCGACCCCGTCAGGAACAGGACGGTTCCGGTAGGGATCGCCAGCCTAGCTACGTCCTTTCGCGTGACCAGGAGTCCCGTCGTGGCGACAGCCTCAGACCCCGGGATCCGTGGAATTCCTCTTGCTCCTGCTCCGCCTCCCCGAGGCATAGGAAGGACTCCACTCCGTCGCAGCAGCCATCTGCGGCGTGGCGCCACTCCCCCACGGCTCCCTCTCGGAGCAGCTGATCGACACAGCATTCTTCCTCGCGGGATGGGCGCTTGCACCTGCAGCGTCAGGACCTCGCAGTGCACAGCCGGTCTTCAGACTTGGCGGAATCTTCCATGCGTCCCCGGTCCAGCTCTCCCTCTGGACCTCTGCGCTTCGCAGGCGCAGGCATGCGTCGGTAGCCACGCTTCCTTCGTCGCGCGGGGAACCCCCGCTCCCCTCCACTGTCGGCAGGGAATGATGACGAGGCCCCGAGTCTCCACCCGGAGTCCACAGTCTCCACCTGGAGTCCACAGTCTCCACCTGGAGGACTCAGTGTCTGCCCTAGGGCTGGTGGACATTCGCGCAGCGTCCCCTAGCGCGCGGTCGTCCCTGTCGGAGTCATTGGTCTGCGCAGCTCCGACATCTCAGACCCTTCGCTTCCTGACCGAGCCTCCCGTCTCATCGCGTCCTTCCTCCCCCCTGGGCTCCTGCCCTCCCTTACCCCCCCTGAAGAGGAAGGCCGCACCGATGGTGGACGCACCCCGGCAGTCCAAGCGCTTTAAGTCCCTCCCGCAGCTGCCGGCATTCGGGATCTTGCAGAGGTGTTTTCCGTGCACCTCCTGGAGGACAGCTGCGGTGGCCAGGGCTTCTTTTCCAATGCCAGATGGCCGGCCAGGTTGGACGTCAGCTTCCACCAACAGGGGTATGCGGGTCACTCCCAGGCATTCTCCTGTCCCCAGCCGGCTCTAGACTAGGCGGCGCTGCTGCGGACGGGGGCCCCTGCTGCCAGCGGCCACGGATCCCACGTGGTTTGGAGGAGACGGCAAAGCCAGTCTGGAACTCCTTGGCGGGTGCAGGCTTCCTCGAGATGGCGACGCAGTCAGTGGTAACGTTGCCTCCAGGACACCGGGGACCTCTCCGTATCGGCAAACGGAGCGGCGTTTCACTCCTCGGTTAACGCCATGGCGGCTGCCGCCAACTGCGATCTGATGTGGCGGGACGCCCTGCTGGGACTCTGCTCCTCACTCCCGGCGTCGGTACAGGCACATCTTCAACAGACACCCTTCGGGGGATCTCTGCTGTTGGACCAACCTGGCAGGCTGTCAAGGGGTCTTTCTAGGATCTCTGCTACCTGCTTTCTGTCGGCCCGCAGAGACGTGGGCTGCGGTCCTTCAGAACCCCATCCACTCATCTACTCAACGGTGCGTCCCGCCACCCACCCCCTCCCGCGCACTCGTGCGCCTTCCCCGCACCCAACCCTGCCAGGCCCAGAGGCGCCCGGAGGCCTGGGCGCGGCCAGGTGCACTGACTTGTCTCCCGTTCCCCCACTGATTCTGGTAGGGTCTCCAGTCGGCGGGAGGCTAGCGTCCCACAGCGGCACGTGATGCTGGCTGTTTGAGGATGACTCCTGGATTCTCTCAAACATCTCAGAGGGCCTGAGGATCTCTTTCCAGTCTCCCCCTCCGTTGCGACACCCACCCCCACCTTCCCCCCCACCCCCCACCCTCACCTTCCCCCCCCCCCCTCCCCTTGTGGACGCGGGTATCGGGGCAAGACGGAAGCGCCTCACAACGAGGTCGTTGCTTCTAGCTACTCTGCGCCCGTGGGGAGGCGCCCATGATCGACCTCTTCACCACGAGGTGGAGCAGGCGGCCCCTGCTCTTCGTCTTCCCCATTCTGGATCCACGAGCCTGGGCCTTAGACGCGCTCTCCAGCCCTGGGGACTGGCTCCTAGCATCCGCGTTCCCTCCCGCCGTCCTGGTACCAAAGGTGCTCCAGAAGCTCAGGGGCGGCAACACAGTCCTGTCCCTCGTGGCATCGTTCAGCTGGACCGAGAGCAGGACCAAAGGCCTCTGAGCATTGCCACGGACCCTCCGCTGAGTCTTCCTATGCCGCGTACGATGATCAAGCAACCCTGACAGCAGCTGTTTCACCCATGCCCGGTCCGGCAGCTACTGCGCGCTGGGAGATCGTCCGGCAGTCCCTCGCACGATGCTTCTCGGGTGCAGCGGTGGAAGCAATCGCAGTGGTTCGCAGGGCCTCTACCCATAACTTCTACGAGGGAAAGCGGCAGGTCCTCCAATCCTGGTGTGCAGCCAGGCAACTCTCCCCCGTGGACCTGACTACCCCCAGCTGGCCGAGCCCTTTCGGTGGCTCTTTTCCCAGCAGAGATTACCTGGCGATGATTGTGGACACGTATCGCCACCTGGGCCTACCAGACCTGGGGGCCTGCAAGGACCGCGCGGATCGGATGGCACGCTTGGATCTTCAGCGGCTGGTTCCCGCTCGCTGATCCCTTGCTGGGACTTGTCTGGGGTGCTAACCTGGCTCAACTTGGAGCGGTTCTAGCCTCTACCCCGAGCACGGCTCGGAGACCTGACCAGGAAGATCTGCTTCCTTCGCGCCCTCACCATGCCGGTCAGGATAAGCAAGACCTCTGCCTTCACGGGGCGACCCTCCTGTCTCGAGTTCAGGGCCGATGGTTCGGTGCAGCCCCGCACCGATCCGAAGTTTCTGGCCAAGAGCCGGCCCCAGTGGCTGCACCTCAGGTGTTGACCGTCCGCCAGCTCCAGGCAAGGTACCAGTCCCGGGTGTCCCACCACAGGACCCCGTCCGAGCATTTGCCTGCGCAGAACTAAGCCACTTAGACAAGGGCGCTCACGCCTTTCCTGCCCTGGGCCCGGGCGGACGTAACATCCCAACACAGACGAGCGCATCCGGGAGCCCTGCCCCACCTTCAGTGAGGGAATTGCCGGTCCGCCCACAACGGGACGTGCTCCCTAGGCGAGTCCAGGCATCAGGAGTGGGCAAGGACGATGCGCACCCGGGCACATGAGATCGGAGGAGTGCGGCGGCCTTGGCTTGGCGGGGTGATTCACCTTCATGCGCCTCTACTTCCGAGACCTATCAGGCCAGCGCGACAGCCTGGCCCTAGTGGGGGACATCTCGGCAGCGCGACACTCCCTCCCAGTGCCACAGGCGCTTTAGGTCACGCCTAGCTGAAATTGTGTGTGCGGGGGGTGGGGTGGGGGGGGGGGGGGGGGTGGGGGGGGGGGGGGGCCTCGATGATTTAACGCACGATGCAGTGCGCTTTTTCCTGGCAAAGTGAACATGTGGGAGATGCATAGGAGGCGACACCCTCCTCCTATTCGCAATTCTTCCTATCGGTAAGAGTTTTGAGAAAACAAATGTATTTTTCTCTAAAATATATTTTTTCAAAAATACTAAGCTAAGGCAAAGACTGGCGGGTACTGCCAGGCACGTGACCGGATAGGGAGGCAGGGGAGGCAACCCAGGGTTTCCTGGTTACGGCTCCCTAGAGTCGCCCCCCTGGTTGTGATGTATACACAACTTTTGGGGGGGCTGAAATTGGTAAGCTAAGCATACCTTCCTATTCAACAATCCAGACCAAAAAGGTGACTGCCAAGCGTGTAAATTGAAAAGAAGTACCCAACAGAGAAAAAAAAAACACGCTTAGAAAAGACGGGTACAACA
Organism: Semisulcospira habei; assembly: GCA_036245525.1. Classification (NCBI taxonomy): domain Eukaryota; kingdom Metazoa; phylum Mollusca; class Gastropoda; family Semisulcospiridae; genus Semisulcospira; species Semisulcospira habei. The sequence goes on along the minus strand of BTPG01000001.1, from coordinate 33,571,702 downwards.
CAATTTATTAATATTTCAGGTAAATACCCTTTGTTCAAGATCAAGCACAAAGTATCCTTCAGTCACGTCTGCCCAAACCTTAACCCTTTGAAGTTTGGTAGCAATACTTCTCTCTCTCCCTCTTTCTCTCTTTACGCTTTTTCACTTACCTTTCTTTCCACTTTCTTCCCCCCTTCCCCCTCCCCCCCCCCCCCCCCCCCCCCCCCCCCTGATTTTTTTTTTTTTTTTTTTTAGTTACCATTGAAGATGGTTTCACAACTACCTACTCTCCACTTATACCAATATTCTCTTACCGAATTTCATTATTTGCTTTGTTTCAATGATATTACCTGTTGTGTACCATGCTAAATGCTGGGGTTTTTTTCCCCAGGGTCCTCCCGCTTTTCCCCGAGGTAGTCCTCAACTTGAAGGTGATATAAAGTTTGCCTTCGGGTTGGTGTTTAGCAGGCTTTGTGTATTAGACACTCGGCCTACTTCTTGCCCAAGGGTACTCCCCGTTCGTACTCTCTCTCTCTCTCTCTCTCTCTCGCTGTCTCTTTCTGTCTCTCTCTCTCTGGCCTCACACACACGCATTTACTTTTGCTCGCTCCTGCGCGCGCTTACACACACTCTTGTCTCTCGAGTTCAGTTTCTCTCTGAGTCTCTCTCTTATGATTTTTTCATTGACGTCATTTTTACTTTTTCCGCACTTTTGTTCTTCCTTTTCTTCTATTTTATTTTACGTCACCTCCTTCAGTTGCCACATTCCTCCTGCGAATGAAGATAAGTAGTGGCTAATCTCTCTATTTTGACAAAGGGTATTTACCCAAAATATTAATGAATTGTGTTGTACCCGTCTTTTCTAAGCGTGTTTCTTTCTCCGTTGGGTACTTCTTTACCTTCCTATTAGTAATGCCATCCATAAGTATTTTTCGAAAAAATACATTTTAGAGAAAAATACATTTTGTTGCAGTGATTCCTGCTGGAATCAAATTGACAAAAACTGCTACCAAGATTCAAAAGGTTAAGGTTTGGGCAGACGTGACTGAAGGATACTTTGTGCTTGGATCTCTCTGAACATGTCAGTTTGAGTGACCTCTCTCAAAACGACACTGTCACAGAGGATAGATAAATATACTTCTAGAAAGCAAATTTTCTTTGGGTTTATGAAACAAATTTGATACGTTCTGTTTCAGTCGTCATACAATATGCGCTCTCAGAGGTGTCGTGAGATCTTTGCATCTGCTCAGTAAGTAAAATGTTTCAAATCAAACTCCCACCCTACCCCACACCACCCAATTTGTTAATATGTTCGTGTCTGCTTTTTGGTTGGGATGAATGTGACTTGATAAATAAGTCTGTTAACTTTTGCTTCAAAAGAAAAAGGTATTTAAAAAAAATACCCAGCGATGGCATTAATCTCGGTAGGTCTTCCTAGAGTAATGCCATTGATAGATAGTATAACCCTTTTAGTCCCGGATCCATACAGCAGGAGATGGCTTGACAATGATAATTCAAGGGTTCTGCCAGATTAGCTTGGCCAAAATTTGAAAAATGGGACCTTGGGGCTAAATGGGTTAAAGAAATAAATGGGGTTTTTTTTTGTTCTTTTTTTTTTTTTTTTTTTTTTTTAAAGAAAAAAAAAATACCTACCGATGGCATGACTGCAGGAAGACCTACCTAGAGTATTGCCATCAGTAAGTACATGTCATCTGAAAAGTAAGTATAAATAAAATACAGGATTTTTTTCCCATAAGAGTATTCAAGTTGATTGTCCTTTTTTCAGTCACTTGTTTTTTTTATTTTAGGATCAAGAATCCAGCTCTGACCAAGCTTATCCAGGTATGTACTATTATCTCATTCAAGGCATCCTGCATCAGTAGCTTCGAAAATGTCGTATAGCATTGCCAGCGGCAATGCTGTGGAACACTTCTGCAGCTGTTGATGTGGGGTGCCTTGAATGAGTTAACCCCTAACCCCAAGGTCCCATTTCTAACATTTTGGAGGTGTTGCCTAACGACTATGTACCAGTTACAGGAGATGGCTTGACCATGATAATTCAAGGGTAGTGCCAGATTAGCATGGCGCCTGAAGGCGCCAAGCTAATTTGGCACTACCCTTGAATTATCATGGTCAAGCCATCTGCTGTAGGGATCCGGGGCTAAAAGGGTCAACATGTTTTGTCTGCTAACCACCATAAGTTATCAGGGGTCTCACTCCTTCGGTAGGCACATGTCAGATCTCACTAGAACATGTTTTCTCAAAATACATTACCGATGGCATTACTATATGGAATACACTTTATAGCTTATCGATTTCAGCCCAAAGTTGTGTCCCCTACACAACTGGGGAGGAGACACCGGGGATCCAGACATAGGGGCCCCGGGTGGCCTCCCCTTACCACCCTATCCCGGCATGCGTAGGGCGAATTCCTGTCGGTTTCACTCTTAGCTCGACCGTGGTCGGTCGGGTTTGTGCCTTGCTAACGATTTTCAGGAAGGAAAGACCGGTGTCTTCTGTGGTTATTACTACAAACTTTTGGCTTTTTGCGGTGGGATTAGACTCTCTCCTCGGACTCTGTTTCGTTGGTGTGTTCTACACTTCAACCTTTCTGTGTGTGGACTTAGCTCCGACCAGTTTCGACCGGTTTGACTTTCAGTGAGTGACCTTCGTCCTTGGCTGCGGCTTGTGAATCTGCTCACGCGACTTTGTGCCTCGTGGTGTGAGTTCGGCGCTTGAGTGTGTTCCGTCCTGCGGACGGTGTGCAGCGGACGCTATGGCGGCTTCTGTTTTGAAGTCCTGCCTCCTTTGTGGAGATTATCAGTGGCCTTCTGACGCCCATGACGCCTGCCTGCCGTGCTCGGGCTGCTCTGCAGACAGGACGTGTGATGTGTGTGCCGAGTGGAGTGAGGACCGGTGGTCTCAGTTGTGGGACTTCCACAGACATGACCGGCCTTCCCAGACAGGACAGTCTCCCCGGACTTCTCCGCACGTTGGCGTTACTCCGTCAGCTCCGCGGGCCCCGCTGCGCTCAGTCGTCTGGCCCGCAGGTCTACCTTACTTACTTACTTACGCCTGTCAACCCTACCCGGGTATAGGCCGTCGACGAGAGACCTCCAGCAACTCCTGTCCTGTGCTTCTCCTTCGATTCTACTCCAGGTGGTTCCCAGTCTCTTGATGTCTGCTTGGAGGTCTCGACGCCAGGAGTTTCTCGGCCTACCTCTTTTCCTCTTTCCCTGGGGGTTCCATGACAATGCCTGCCTAGTGATACTGGAAGCTGGCTTTCTCAGACTGTGACCGATCCATCCCCATCTTCTTCGCCCAATTTCATTCTCTGCTGTTATCTGCTCTGTTCTCTCCCAGAGTCTGACGTTGCTGATCTTCTCTGGCCAGTGGATTTTCAAAATTCTTCTAAGGCAACTGTTCATGAAAGTCTGTACTCTGTTGACTGTGGTTTTTGTCAATCTCCAAGTCTCTGCTCCATATAAGAGAACTGCTTTTACATTGGAGTTGAAAATCCGGACTTTGGTGTGTTGTGACAGCTCTCTGGAGCTCCACACTTTTTTTCAACTGGAGAAAGGCTGCTCTGGCTTTACCGATTCGTGCTCTGACATCTGCATCAGTGCCGCCTTTTTTGTCTATGATGCTCCCGAGATAGGTGAAGGACTCCACCTCCTCCAACGGGGTGCCAGCAAGCAAGACTGGTTCTTTCCCTGGTTGCGTTCAGCCTCATTGTCTTTGTTTTCTGTTTGTGAATGGTGAGGCCCACTTGGGACGAGATGTCAGCAAGCCTCGTGGTCTTGTCCTGCATTTGTTGATGAGTGTGGGACAGTAATGCCAAGTCGTCTGCAAAATCGAGGTCGTCAAGCTGTGTCCACAGTGTCCACTGTATTCCACTTCATCTGTGCTCTGTGGTCATCTTCATGACCCAGTCTATGGCCAGTAGGAAGAGGAACGGAGACAGCAGACACCCCTGCCTGACACCGGTTCTGACCTGGAGCTCCCTGGTGAACTGCCCTTCGTGGATCACGCGACATGTCATGCCATCGTAGCTGCTCTTGATCAGGCGGACGAGCTTTGTGGGTACACCATAGTGTCGTAGGAGTTTCCACAGAGTCTCTCGGTCCACACTGTCAAATGCTTTCTCATAATCCACAAAGTTGACGTACAGCGGGGAGCTCCACTCCAGAGACTGTTCCACGATGATGCGGAGAGTGGCGATCTGGTCTGTACATGATCGGTTCTTCCTGAATCCTGCTTGCTGGTCTCTCAGCTGGGGGTCAACGGAGCTCTTCATTCTCTCCAGGATGATCCTGTTGAAGACCTTTCCTGGTACCGACAGCAAGGTGATTCCTCTGTAGTTGGAACACTTGCTGAGGTCGCCTTTCTTGGGAAGCTTGATTAGGTACCCCTCCTTCCAGTCAGCCGGCATCACCTCCTCTTCCCAGATCTTTCCAAACAGTGGGTACAGCATCTCCACTGTTGTCTCTAGGTCTGCTTTCAGAGACTCCGCTGGGATGCCATCTGGGCCTGCTGCTTTGCCGTTCTTCAAGAATGCCACTGCTCTTCTGATCTCTTCCCGGCTGGGTCTGTCACAACTGATGGGTAGGTCGGTCTCTGCTGGCTGGATGTCTGGGGGGTCGGGTGGGCTCGGTCTGTTCAGTAGGTCTACCTTAACCACTCAGGAACTCTCTCCCCGCTCCGAGTCTTCCGAGCAGGGCAGGCGAGGTTCAGAGTCACGCTCCCCACGCTCCGTTTCTTCGGTGCATGGCTTGAGCTCCTTGAGTCTGCCGCCCCCCCGCTCTGTATCACCCGAGCGGGCCAGGCGAGCTGAGCGTTCGTCCACGCCCCCCCACCCCCCCCTCTCCGTTTTTCCCGAGTGGGCCCGGCGTGACGAGCGCAAACATAATAAGACAGAGAAAAGAAGTAGGTATAGAGGTGTCGGCTCGTGACCCGAGGCCGGTAGATGTGCTGCCCCCCCCCCTCCCTCCCCCCTCCCCCCCCCCCGCTCTGATTCTTCCGAGCGGGCCCGGCGAGCTACGTTTACGGGCCCCCCCCCCCCCGCCCCGCCCTGTATCGACCAGGCGGGCCCTGTGTGACTTTGACACGCGACCCCCTCGCTCCGAGGCTTCGGAGCGGGGGTCGCGGGCCCCATTTCTGTCCCCTCCCAGCTCCGAATTGCCTGAGCGGGCCTGGAGAGACACTTTACCGTCCCCCCCCCCCATCCCACCCCGCCCCGTATCGACCCGGCGGGCCCGGTGTGACTTTGACACGCGTCCCCCACGCTCCGAGGCTTCGTAGCGGGGATCGCGTGCCCCTTTTTTGTCCCCTCTCCGCTCCGCTCTTCCTGAGTGGGCTTGGCGTGACACCTTACGGTCCCCCCCCCCCCCCCCCCCCCCCCCCCGCCCCGAACTTTCCAGGTGGGCCCGGTGTGACTCGGACACTTACTCTCAGGACCGGATTCGCGGCGTTGCTTTTACGCCCCCTTCCTGCTCGCGATCTCCCGAGCAGGATTGGATTGGGGTGCCAGGGTTCCCCTACCACCTCCCCTCTTTCGTTCGGAGCACGGTCCCCGGCACCCGCAATTCCCTCTTCGTCCGCACGTTGTGGTCGTCTCTAGCAGCCCCCCTCCCCTCGCAGATCTGCGAGTCGGGGGCTTTCAGAGCCTAACTTTGCCTTTGGCCGTCGTTTGGCCGAGGTCCCTCCCTCCACGCGACGCCCCGCCAAACGGGCTTCGCGGGCGGCTCCGCCTATCCTTTGCGTGCGCCCTTGCCAGTCGCCTTCGGCGGACCCGCGCTCTCAGAGCCGGTCGCCTCTCCGTTCGGCTTCAGCCATCTTCTTGCGGGACTCGCCCACCGGTTCTCCCGACCGCCTCTCATCTGTATCGTCGGCCTCCTCCTCTGTTAAGGATGTCGGCCCTTCGCTCGGCTCACAGACGGTCCGTGCCTTGGGAGAGGCCTCCCGTCTTATCTCGAACTTCCTCCCGCCTGACTTCTGCCCGCCATCACCCCCTCTGAAGAGACAGGCTTCTGCCATGGTTGATGCGCAGAGGCAGGCCAAGCGTCGCAAGTCTCTCCCTCAGCCAGCCGGCTTCCGGGATCTCGTCGAAGCTTTCTCCGGCCAGCTTCACCAGGACACCTTCAGCGGCGTTGGTTTTTTCTCAGATTCACGGTGGCCAGCGGGGATTAATATGTCTTTCCGCCAGGCCTGGTACGCCGGGCACTCTCAAGCCTTCGCTGTCCCTCTTCCTTCGGTGGATGCGGCAGCCATCAACCAGGCGGGTGGACGACGGATAGTCCAGAATGCTTGGCCTCACCCTCTTGACAGAATCGCTTCCTTAGTTCAGAACTCGCTGGCGTGTTCCGGGTTCCTGGAATTGGTGATGCAAGCGGTGCTGCATTGCCTGGAGGACACTTGGGACCTGGAAGCCTCGTCCCCGCTCCGCAACGTCCATTCCATTTTGTAGCTGCTAACCAGGCCGCCTATCATTCCTTAACCAACTCCATGGCGGCGGCCACAAACTGTGACCTATGGCGGCGGGATTCGCTCCTGCGGCTCTGCACGGATCTCCCCAAGATGGTGAAGACGCAGCTCCGCCAGGCACCTTTCGGCCGTTCCCTCCTGTTTGGTGATACGTGGCAGACAGTTAAGGAAGCTACCAATGACCTATGGCACCGTCGTGCCTCCGCCCCCGTTTCGTCTTGCTTTCGCGCTACCCGCCCGGCCGGGGGTCGTGCCCGGCGGTCTTCCAGACCCACCTCGCTTCCAGTCGGCGGTTCCCGCGGTAGGGCTCGCCCCCTTCAGGCTCCACGGTTTTTCCCCACCTCCCGCCCCTCTTGGTCTCGCGGCGCCCTTAAATCGGGGCGCAGTCGGGCCCGCTGACTTAACCCCTCCTCCGCCCCCGTCGACAGTTCTCGGGTCTCCAGTCGGCGGGCGGCTGGCCAACTACAGCGACCATTGGAGTTTGCTGTTCCCAGATGACCCCTGGATCATCTCGACTGTTTCCTCAGGCCTCCAGCTTTCGTTCCAGTCCCCTCCTCCGTTACGCAGGTTCCCTTTGTGGACCCAGGCTCCTGTCGACCGATCCCAGGAGGAAGCTTGGCGCGGAGAAATAGTGGCCTTACTCGACAAAGCAGCGACAGAAGTGGTTTCTCGACAAGACTCGCCGGCGTTCTACAGCCACCTCTTTCTCGTCCCCAAGCCAGGGGGCAAGTGGCGGCCAGTCATCGACTTGTCGGCGCTAAACAGGTTTATTTCGGCTCCTCACTTTCGGATAGAGACAGCCAGGACTCTCCGCGCAGCCGTCCGGCCGATGGACTTCGCGATCAGCCTCAATCTGTCAGACGCCTATCTTCACGTTCCGATTCATCCATCGTCTCGCCGGTATCTCCGGTTTGCCTTTGGCACTGTCATTTACCAGTTCCGAGCCCTCCCCTTCGGCCTCAACATCAGTCCTTTGGTCTTCACGAGGCTCCTCGATGCGGTGACGGCCCTCTTCCGCCAGTGATCTCTGAGTCCGGCCTCCAACTACCTAGACAACTTGCTGCTAAGCAACCTGATCGCCTCGGCGCTCGAGGAGGACAGAGACGCCCTCCTTTCTCTGTTGCGCCGACTTGGGTTCCTCGTCAATTCGGGCAAGTCGGATCTCACCCCTTCTCGCCGGTTCCTGCACGGGGATGAAATTCCTGACCGACCTCAACTTAGTCCGCCTACCTTTGGCGCGGCGGCAGAAGATCGCCAAATTCGCGCATCAAATGGAGGGAGGGGTCTCCTTCACAGCCAGGGTTTGGCTTCAACTCCTGGGACTACTCAGCGCGGCAGAGGACTTGTTACCCCTTGGCAGGCTCTATGCCCGCCCGCTGCAGCTACACCTTCTCCTCCACTGGCGTCCCTCGTCGGGCGCCCTGACGGATCAGGTCCCAGTTACTCCACTGACCCGGCCCCACCTCCGGAGGTGGGTGGACCTCGCGTGGCTGGCGACGGGCGTGACTCTACACTCCCCTCCGCCCCGGTGGTCTCTTTGCACTGACGCGAGCCAGTCCGGCTGGGGTCGCACCTGTTACCGGACTTTGTCTCAGCCTCGGGCCTTTGGCCCAGGGAACCTTGCGGACAAGCACAGCAACTGGCTAGAGCTGAAGGCAGTATGGATGGCCCTCAACTTATGGCAGGGGACGCTGATCGACCAAGAGGTCCTCGTTCTCTCGGACAACTCGACAGTGGTGGCCTACATACAGAACCAGGGTGGCACGCGCTCGCCCTCCCTGTGCATCCTCCTTTACCACCTCCTTCTCTGGTGCAGGGACCGGGGCATTGCTCTTCGAGCCCGCCACATCCCCGGCCCCCTAAACGTGGTCGCGGACGCCCTGTCCCACCGCGGACAGTTGCTCCACACGGAGTGGTCAATGCGTCCAGACATCTTTCGCCTGATCTGCTCACGTTGAGAGACGCCTCTAGTTGACCTGTTTGCCACCAGATGGAACAACCAGCTTCCGGTGTTTGTCTCCCCAGGGCGGTGGACGCGCTCTCCATTCCTTGGGACGGACTGGTCGCGTATGCCTACCCCCCGTCTGTAATGGTACCGAAGGTCCTGCAGAAACCTCGGGGATGCTCCGCGGTTCTCTTCCTGGTGGCCCCCTTCAATTGGACCAAGAGCTGGACCACGGACTTACTCGCGCTAGCGACAGACCCGCCCCTCGAGCTCCGGATCCAGGCGCTTGCAAAGACCTCTCGGACCTGTTGGCTCACTTTGAGCTTCAACGTTTGGTCTCCCGTTCCCTCTTACCTCGGTGGGACCTCGCCTGGGTACTGACGTGGCTGAATACGGACCGCTTTGAACCCCTACCTTTGGCACCGTTCTCCGACCTGACCCGGAAAACATGTTTCCTTCTGGCTCTCGCCACAGCGTCCCGCTTGAGTGAGCTTCACGCGCTCTCGATACGTCCCGCCTGTCTGCAGTTTCGTTCTGACGGATTCTCACTGACCCGTCATTTCTGGCCAAGAACCGCCTGCCCTCGACGGCTCCCCAGATGCTGACCGTACATCCGCTCCGAGGGACGGACCTTTCCCGTGAGTTGCGTCAGCAGGACCTGGTTCGGGCGCAGAGGATTTACCTGCGTCGCTCTAAGCCGCGCCGCCGGGGGCGCTCCCACCTCTTCCTCCCTCTGTCACCAGGCACGTCCGATATCTCGGCCCAGACGGTCTCGTCCTGGCTTCGGTGGGTGATTAGGTCGGCCTACGAGGACCTCTCCCTTGACGGGGATAGACTTTTGCAGATCCGGGTACATGAAGTGAGAGCAGTAGCCACCAGCGTCACCCTGGACCTCAACTGCTCGGTTAAGGACATTATAACGGCGGTAGGCTGGCGTGCAGACTCCACCTTCGCCCGCTTCTACCTCCGTGACCTATCCGGCCAGTGTGACTCCCTGGCCCGGGTGGGCGACATCTCCGTGGCCCAGCACTCCCTCCAAGCGCCACAGGCGCCTTAGGTACGTCTTAGCTGAAATCGTCGGGAGTGCTCCTTGTGGGCCTGCTGGGGGGGTTAAGTTCTGGGCTTTAGGGTCGGCACCCTCCTCCTCTTCGCTATTCTTCCATATAGTAATGCCATCGGTAATGTATTTGGAGAAAACAAAAGAATTTTGTTCTAAAATGTATTTTTTTGAAAAATACTTACCGATGGCATTACTCGGACAGCCCTCCCTCCTGCCCCGCTTGCCTCTTTGGCTAAGTGTGAAACTGACAGGAATTCTCCCTACACATGCCGGGATAGGGTGGTAAGGGGAGGCCACCCGGGGCCCCTATGTCTAGATCCCCGGTGTCTCCTCCCCATTGTGTAGGGGACACAACTTTGGGCTGAACTCGATAGGCTATAGAGTGTATTCCATATAGTAATGCCATCGGTAAGTATTTTGTTTTTAAAATACATTTTAGAAAAATATTCATTTTAAAATTTGTCCAGTTTTGTTGTATCGTTTGCTCTTCCGAGACATTTGCATTTGACATGTTTGGCATTCACTTTTTGGTGTGGGTTTTGTTCAGGATGCCACCAAACTGACGGAGCGTCTGCTTGAGCTGTGTGAGAAGGATGTGAAAGCCTCGACTGTTCTCAGTTTGTCCCAGAACTTCAAGCCTCTCAAGCGGCTGTTGGAAGACAGGTTAGTACTGTAGCACTATCGTTTTCCCTCATATTTGCCTTATGTGGATTATTGCATTGTTGCTCGTGAAGTTTGATGTCCCCAGAGTTTTGATGTTGGAGCACACTGTAGAAGTACCAGAAGGTCAGAAAATGCACTGTGTTCAAACTTTCCATTGATTCAGCCAGCCTGATCCGTCTGCAAGCGATACAGATTCTCATGAGCCCCTCATGAGCTGCGTGTATACATTTTCTGGCCAGGATGAGCCTCATGCACACTCCCTCTTAACTCATTCAACCCGATGCACGTATTTCCCAAATTTTGGAGGCGTCATCAACGACTATGCACCTGTTGCAGGAGATGGATCGACCATGATAATTCAAGGGCAGTGCCAGATTAGCTTGTCGCCGACAGGAACCAAGCTAATCTGGCACTACACTTGAATTATAGTCGACCCATCTCCTGCTGTGGTGTGTCAGGGCTGAATGAGTTAAATCTGCTGCGTATCATTGTACACAGCAAGCTTTAAAGGTACTCATCTGGGAATTACTGTGTGACTGATTAGGAAGACACATGCCATGGCAGGGCTTCCGTTTTAGTGCGTCTGTGCGTCTATGACGCATTAAAACTCAATCGCGTACTGAAAATGTAACTAAGGGGTAGTCAGACGCACTAAAATTCAGTGCATCTGCATCCGAGACGCATTATCCTTGCGCCACCGTGCGTAACCTAACAGAGGTAGGTGACAGTCATTCTATTTTTAGTGACGAGTTGGTTCGTTTAGCCGCTCACGCTTGGTCGCGGCTGTGTTCAGAATCCGGAGTCCGTGCTAGTGTAACTGGACGGGCAAACAGTGGTGTCAGCATGTTATTACAACGTGCGCGCTACATGTTGAACGCGTTACTTGCTGTGACGTCACCATTCATACTATTATGGGATACCGCATTGTGCATTTCACTTTCGATCCTGAACGAAGTTGTAAATGGCGGAGAAAAAGCAAAGAAAGCTAGAATGCCTCGGATTCTTTAATCCGACACCGACGATCTGATCGTCACAGTGATAATCGCAGACGCTTAGAAGAAAGTTGCACTTCGACACCGCCGTCTCCATGGACAAGCAACAGTACCAGAAATGATATCCCTGGGCCATGTGTGGCACCGCCGCTGCGATTCGCAGTTTTCAGAGTTCATGGCTGTGTGTGTTTCCATGGCTAAAGCACGACAGCACACGGATGACATGCGCAATGTGCATGGAGGCGAACAAAAAAAGCAAGTCCAGAAATTTGAACAGAAAATAAGTTTGTCAGGTTTTTTTTAGTAGTGGTGGATCAATCTTCTGGTACACAGGTATTAGGTAAAAGCTCTAAAATTGGAGAAATATGTCTTTCACGTTAAATGGGTTGAAACCAACTTTTAAGTACATTAGTTCTCTCTCTCTCTCTCTCTCTCTCTCTCTCTCTCTCTCTCTCTCTCTCACACACACACACACACACACACACACACACACACACACACACACACACACACACACACAGAGAGAGTTTAGACATCTTGTGAGTCAGACTTTGGTTGTCAATTTGCATTCAGCAGAAAAGGCTATATTCTCTGTTACAATACATTATCAAATGATCATAAAGATATAAATACATATGAGTTTTTCTGTGAGAGGGAGAGGGAGACAGGATTTTGTATGATAGCTCAACAGTTAAAAAGTCAGTATCATGGAAAAGACACACACACACACACACTGTCACAACAAATTTAAAGAGGAGAGAGCGAAATGAGTTAATTTATTTTTTTAAAAACATACAGATGCTGCAGTTTTGGGCTCACGTGCGAAGCAAAAGTGAGTATGTTTTGGGCCGGTGGTCGTCCATCCGTCGTCTATCCTCCGTCGTCCATTGTAAACATTAATGTTGGCATTTTCTCAGAAACTATTCAAGCCACATTCCTCAAAATTGGCCCAAGGATACTTTGTGGTAAGACCTTTTTAAACATACCAATTTGAGTGATCTCACAAATGTCAAGGTCACAGGGGATCAGAAAAAAGGACAAAAATAGCTATATTTTGACATAATTTATTTTTTCTCAAATACTATTCACAACTTCATACCCAAACTTGGTTCAGAGATACCTGATGGTAAGACCTATCTATGCATACTAATTTGGATGATACATTGGAAAGGTCAAGGGTCACAAGGGCTCAGGAAATAGGTGAATAATAGCCATATTTTGACAAATGTTTTTTCTCAAATACTATTCACAACTTTAATCCCAAACTTGCTACAGAGATACCTGATGGTAAGACCTATCTATGCATACTAATTTGGATGGCCCTTTGAATGGTCAAGGGTCACAAGAGGCTGGCAAATGTGTGTAAAATGCTGATTTTTGATAAAATTGTAGGTATTCCCAAATGTTTGCAAATTTTTCAACCAAATTTGGTACAAAGATAGCTGATGATAAGACCTTCCTATGCATACTAATTTAGTCGACTCATCACCACGGTCAAGGGTCACGGGGGTTGACATGTGTGAAAAATGCTTACATTTTCAGAAAACGTGAATTTTGCTGCTGCAGAAGCCAGCCCTTGTCACAAAGGTAACACATATGTATATCGATCATATTGTTTTAAAATAAATTTGTGGATCCTCTATTATGCTCAGATAGGGGTCTGTGTACCCTCTAAAATTTATACCTGGGGGTCTACAGATTCTTTAACCTGTTGTGAAAACGGAAGCCCTGCATGGTGATCAAGCTGAACAGTCCCTTGCATGTCCTCACTGTCAAGGGATACTTTTAACTGTCTTTGACCTGTTTTTGAAGAACCAGTGTGTTATACAGACAACGATTAACACATTGAACCCTATGGTCGTAATTCTCAAAATTGAATGTTGTCATCTAAAGACTAGATTACAGTTCAGAGATAGTTTGACTCATCATCTTCATCAGTCCCTTGCCCGATCTGGGCGTTGGGGGGACTGAAAGGCAGCAGCAACAGACAGTGCTCTCCACTGAGTTCTATTTTGGGCGGTGGCAAGCAAGTCTGGCATCTCGAGTTCGGTCCATTCTTTTATGTTTGCGACCCAGCTCTTTCTCTGACGACCTCGCCGGCGGCTTCCTTCGAGAGTGCCTTGGAGGATAGTCTTGCACAGGGTGTTGTGTCGGGTCACGTTGCCAAACCAAGCAAGCTTGCGCCGTTTCACGGTTGCCAGAGGGGGTTCATGTGGGCCCACCAGGGAAGTGACAGTGCTCCGTACATATTCGTTGGTCTTGTGCTCGCGGTACGAGATGCGGAGCAACTTCCTCAGGCACTTGTTCTCAAAGGCCTGGATTTTCTTTTCTGAGTCTGCAAGCAGTGTCCAAGTCTGACAGCCGTAGAGTAGAATAGACACTACGAGGGACTTGTAAAGCCTGTACTTGATGGTGAAGCTGATGGAGTTACTTCGCCAGATCCTGTCCAGCCTGACCATTGCGGATGTTGCTGTACCTATCCTGATACGGATCTCTGCTATGCAACTACCGTCTTTGGACAAGGTGGCTCCCAAGTACTTGAAGCTATTGACCTCTTCTAGCTTCTGGCGTTCATGTGGATGTTGCTGCTGCTGTCGCTTGTGGTGTTGATCATCACTTTGCTTTTATCCGTACTGATCTCCATGCCATAAGACCCTGCACTACTTGAAAGTTTGTCTGTCAGGTTTTGAAGCTCACTATTGCTGCCTGCCATGAGGTCAATGTCGTCTGCGAATCGAAGATTGCACAGGGATCTGCCAACAATGGAGATTGAAGTATGGTGGTCGTGGAGGGTTTCCTGCATGATCTTCTCCAGGAATATGTTGAAAAGGACAGGAGAGAGCAGGCATCCTTGACGGACGCCGATCGTCATCCTGAAGAACTCGCCTGACTGGTTGTTAAGTAGAACCGTGCTGCAGGCGTTCTTGTAAAGCGCTTCTATCATTTGGATCAGCCCCTCCTCTATGTTGAACGATCTCATGACTTGCCAGAGTCCGTCGTACCAGACGCGATCAAATGCTTTCCTGAAATCAACGAAGTTGTGGTAGAGTTCGCCCTGATGCTGCAGATGTTTCTCGATCAGGATGCGGCAGTTGAAAATCTGCTCTACAGCGCTTCTTCCAGCTCTGAAACCAGCCTGTTCTTCTGCCAGTAGTTTGACTATGGTAGTTCAAAGGTGGTGCCAGAATATCTTGGCGCCAAGAGGCAACAAGCTATTCTGGCACCACTCTTGAACCAGCATGGCTGATCCATATCTTTGTGTAGTGTGTCAAGACTGAATGGATGAACAGAGTGGTCCATATTTATTATGCAGCAACTTCAGTGAGATCCTGTTGCCTCTCCAATCAGCCATGACGGTCACCCTTCCATCGACACCTGGTACCAAAACGGAGCACAGACCATTCCCAGATCGCCAGGTGTACATCAAGGGATTTGAGGACACGGTTAGTACTGTGATCATAATAAAAGATGATGGTTTTGATGTTAACCCTCATGGTGGTTTTGCAGGAATCACCTTGACAAAAAAGCGCTACCGACGGCCAAAGAGTTAACCCTTTTATCCCCAAGGTCCCATTTCTCAAATTTTGAGGTGTTGCCTAACGACTATGTACCAGTTGCAGGAGATGGTTTGACCATGATAATTCAAGGGTAGTGCCATGGTGGTTTTGCAGGAATCACCTTGAAAAAAAAGCGCTACCGACGGCCAAAGAGTTAACCCTTTTAGCCCCAAGGTCCCATTTCTCAAATTTTGGAGGTGTTGCCTAACGACTATGTACCAGTTGCAGGAGATGGCTTGACCATGATAATTCAAGGGTCATGCCAGATTAGCTTGGCACCTGAACTGGCACTACCCTTGAATTATCATGGTCAAGCCATCTGCTGTAGGGATCCGGGGCTGAAAGGGTTAAGGCAAATTGTTAAAGAATCTGCAGGTTGCTGCTTAGTAGATAGCAACACCTGTTGCAGGTAAGTGCAGTTTGGGATTGAGCCTCGTTTGAGCCAATCTGTAATTCGCTATACGAGATCATTATTCCTGGCAACCCGCCTGCTTATCGGGGGGTTTCTTTCCAGGGATACCTACTCCAGCTTGCCACCCCAGCACAATTCCTTAACCCCTCACTGCCAAGAAGAACTAAGAATCCAACTGCAAGAGACATAGATCCTCACGAGCCCCAGCAACTTTGGGGGCTCATGAGGATCTGCCATGTTGCTTGTTTGGCAGCGCTCCTTTCTGGGAAAGTCATCCAGCAGCATGTCTTTCTTGAAGAGTCAGCCAAATGAACTTGAATTTGTATATCCTGCCGGTTTTTTTCTGCTGCAGATTGAAGTGCTGCAGTCACTGGCGCGGCCGAAGAAAGTAACGATGATGGGGAGCGATGGAAGCCTGTATACCATGCTGTGCAAGCCCAAGGATGATCTGCGCAAAGACTGCAGGCTGATGGAGTTCAATTTTATCGTCAACAGGTTTCTGCGCAAGGATGCCGAGTCACGACGCAGGCAGCTGCACATTCGCACTTATGTACGTGCCTTCCATTGACCACTTTTGAGTGCGGCCTTGGGCCATTTCCTGACTACTCCTGTTCATCTTTAATCCCATCACCACCAGTTGACGCAAACTCGTTCTAAAATCTGTATTGACTCAACACCAAATAGAGCCCAAGTCATTCAAAGATAAGGGATACGATGTGGTGTCAGCATGAGACATGGATCCTCATGAGGATCTATGCCTCTTGCAATTGAATCACATTCTTTTTTTCAGCAGTGAAGGGGCAAAGACGATACATAAAAAATATAATGTGGCCAACAATGTTGTAAATATTGTCATGTAAATTGTTGGTTGTTCTAAGTCTAGTGCCATGCAGTGTAAATTACTTGCCTTGATTACATCAGATCTGGAAAAAGAACATGGAATAAAAAATATAGTGAGGTGTAGGTTGCACTGGGTTATATGAGAGGGTTTTGTACATCAGACAGTAATGAAAGAACAAAAAACAATCGAGAGCATGAAGTAGGATTGATCCTCATGGGCAGTTGTTTTCTCAAAACTCTTACCGATGGCATTACTAATAGGAAGGTACGCTTAGCTTACCAATTTCAGCCCCAAAAAACATGTATACATCACAACCAGGGGGGCGACTCTAGGGAGCCGTTACCAGGAAACCCTGGGTTGCCTCCCCTGCCTCCCTATCCGGTCATGTGCCTGGCAGTCACCAAGACTGGTCGTGTTCATTATGCTTTGCTTTGACTGTGTATGGTGGGATTACCATTGGATTTTATGTGGTGAACTGTGTGTGGTGCTCAGTGGTCAAGACCCCCATTGCGACAAAGCTGGAAAGCCTACCAATAGGTCACTCCGACCGCATCATGTCCATGCGCCTCCCACTGAGACACCAGCAATACGTCACCCTTCTCAGTATGTACTCCCCAACCCTCCTGGCAGAGCCTGCAGAAAAAGACAAGTTCTACTCTGACCTGCGCAGCCTCCTACAGAGCACCTCTGGAGACGACAAAGTTATCATCCTTGGCGACTTCAACGCCAGAGTGGGCCAAGACTCTGAAGCCTGGAAAGGAGCCCTCGGCAAGCATGGCGTTGGGAACTGCAATGACAATGGCCGCCTACTGTTGGAGTTCTGTGCAGAGCAGCAACTTGTCATCACCAACACTACTTTCCAGCAAAAGGACAGTCGAAAGACCACCTGGATGCATCCTCGCTCCAAGCACTGGCACCTTATCGACTATGTCCTTGTGCGTCAGAGGGACCGCAGTGACATCCTCCTCACCAGAGTGATGCCCAGCGCAGAGTGCCACACTGACCACCGCCTTGTCTGCTGCAAACTCAGGCTCCGCCTTAAGCTGAAACCCAAGAAAGGGGCCCCCCCCCCCAAGAAAAAGCTTGATGTTGCCAGCCTTCAGCATGACGACAAGAAAGCTGCTCTTCAGACAGATTTACAGCGCATGCTCAAAGACACAGTTGATCTAGCAGACTCCTCCCCTGAAACACTCTGGGAACAACTGAAAACTGCTATTGTAAAATCTTCTGTGGAAGTCTTGGGCTTTGTTAGAAAGAGGAACAAAGACTTGGTTTGACGAAAACGACGTAGAGAGCGCATGCGTGGTGATACAGGAAGGGAGGCTAACCGGGCTTCCGCCCAGTCTATGGCTCCCCTCTCCTGCCATAACGGCCATAATCGTACACAACGAATTTTGGGCTAAAATTAGACTAGCTAAGAACTAATCCCATATAGTAATACCATCGGTAAGTATTTTTCAAAAAAATTCATTTTAAAGAAAAATACATTTTAGAGAAAAATACATTTGTTTCTTCAAAAACATTACCGATGGCATTACTATTAGAAAGAATTGCGAAGAGGAGAAAGGTGCCGCCCACTCCGTTGTACCCCTGCATTAGCGCTTAGCAAGGCCCCCCGTAGGTGCACACTCCCGACGATTTCAGCTAAGCGTTACCTACGGCACTGGGAGGGAGTGTTGCATTGCGGCGATGCTACCCAAAAGGGCCAGGTTCTCCCGGGGGCCTGAGAGGTCTCTGAGGTAGAACCGGGCGAAGGTTGATTCTGCCCACCAGCCCTCAGCCGCCACAATGTCCCTCACAGCGCAGTTGCAGTCGAATGCGAAGCTCGTGGTAATGGCTCTGCCCTCCAGCGCCCTGATCCGCAGCCTTTTCACGCCCTCCAGGCTCTAGAGGTCTTCGTACGCGGATCGGATGCCCATGCATCGCCATGTGGCGATAGTCGGGGCTGATATGTTGTTCCTGCCTGGCGCCAAGGGCAGGAAGAGGCAGGCACGACCCCTCCTGAGGGGCTTTGACCAGCGGAGGTAAATCTTCAATGCCCTGACCGGGTCCTGCTGTTGGGATTCCCAGGACTGGTCCTCTGGGATTCCCAGGACTGGTCACGGTCCTGCAGTGGCCGAAGTGTTATCATCTGGGGCGCGGTCGAGGGGGGGGTCTATTCTGGCCAAAAAGTCGGGCTGGTGAGAAGCTGAACCGAGCCAACGGCCCCGAGCTTCAGACAGGAGGGGCACATGGAGAGTGCGTGTAGCTTGCTCACTCTTGACGCTGTGCGCTAGCCAGCAGGAAGCATGTCTTCCCGGTCAAGTCGGCGACGGAACTGCGCCAAGGGCAGTGGGCAGTGGTTCCAAAAGGTCTGAGTTCAGCCATGTTAACACCCACGGGAGGTCCCAGCGTGGGATGGGTTCAGCGAGCGGGTCACCGGCCGCTGGAGCTCGAAATGCGCCATCAGTTCGGCGAGGTCCTTGCAAGCCCCCGGGTCTGGCCGGCCCAAGTGCCAAGTGTCTGCCACCATAGCCAGGTAGCCCTTGACGGTGATAAGTGCCAAGGTCTGCTCCACGAAGAGCCACAGGAAGAACTCGGTGAGCTGGGCATCATCAGATCCGTGGGGGAGAGGCACTTAACGCCGCACCAGGACTTCAAGACCCACCACTTCCCCTCGTAGACTTTCTGGGTCGAGGGGAATTCCACCGGCATAAGGGGGAGCTGGCCCGGAACTGGGACCACCGACGGTCCTGACCTCCATCCGACGAAGAACAGTGCAGGCTCACCCGGTGCCAGTGCCGATTTGACAGGAATAAGACTTCCCCCGTAGGCCGGTGGGGTAAGCCATAGCTCCAGTGTGTAGGCAGGCGACTACCGGGAGGAGGGCTGCTTCGTCTGACCTCCTGATGCTGTGGCCTATGGTGGAATCCCACTGGGCGTGTGTGTGTGTGTGGGGGGGGGGGGCTAGCCTGCTCCGTCATTGTCATGTTCAGGGCCTGGTGTCTATGCGGCGGGGAAGACCGCCTGTGGCGTCTCCGATCCATCCGCGGTCCAAACAAGCGGCAAGCGACCGAGGACGCGTGCGTAACGTGCCTGCTACTGTCCCCACGTCTGATCGTCTGGCCCCGAAGCTCTGATGCTGTTGGGGTCCCCGCTGAGCCGCACATGTTCTGAGCTGAGCGGTGAGATCTCCACCTCGACGGACTCGCGCCAAGACGGACTCGTCTCCATGGGGCGGGTGTGCGGGGTCCGGGAAGACACATGGGGCCCCGAGGGCATGCTCACCACATAGAAGTGATGACCGGTGGTGTCGACCAGGCACCTTAGCGCAGGGGGGCAAAGTCCCGCCTGGCTGGTTGGGATCAACGCATCCTTCCCTCGTTGGGTT
Organism: Semisulcospira habei; assembly: GCA_036245525.1. NCBI lineage: Eukaryota > Metazoa > Mollusca > Gastropoda > Semisulcospiridae > Semisulcospira > Semisulcospira habei. The sequence goes on along the minus strand of BTPG01000001.1, from coordinate 33,552,400 downwards.
GTGTGCGTTCCCCAGTGGGGGAGGGGGGGGGGGGTGTACCGCCGCGAAAGTCCTGTCTCCATAGAGAGGGAGTGCAGGGTCTCCTGCAGACCACACTCTAAGAGCGGGTGGGCAGGGTGTTGGACGGCTCATCGGTTCCGGCGGCTGTATGTACCATGTCATTCTCCGAAGATTGGTGGGCATACCTCCGCGAAGTCCCGTCTCCGTGGAGAGGGAGTGCGGGGTCTCCTGCAGACCACGTTCCGTAGAACGGGTGGGCAGGGTACAGGGAGCCAAGGCGTTGGCCGACTTTGACGCGTAGACGAGCCGACTATATCCGAGGTGGCTCTAGTGTGGAGGGAGGAGCTGGGATGTTCGGTGGTTCCTTAGATCTCATTGGGTGCTTGCGCCTGTAGAATCCCCACAGTTGTGACCAACATTCCTTCTCCCCGGGTGCGCCGGCCTCACACGTCTGATCCAAAGCACAACCCGGACAGGGAAGGCAGCAATCGGGGGTGTCACTTGGCCACTGAAAACCCCCGCAATTGGCGCATGTCCATACCTGTGCACTGCAACATAGAGCATGAAAACAACCATGTGTGGCGCCTGAGGCCACATGAACGGAGCTCATGTCCGGTCCGTTCGAGCTTCAATGTTGAAATATACTGGCAAATTCAGCCGGAATTCCACAGAAAATGCCAAGGCCAGCCTCAATCCCGCCGGCTCAATGGCATTATCTGAGGCCTTACCTCGCCAAATCCTAGCGAAAGCATAGACAAAGGGGTAGAAAGGTAAGTTAGTCGACGAAGTTGTGGAGACTGAAACCGGTAACCCTTTCACAAGGCAGCTAAGCATAAGACTGGTGTGGCTAGACAGCTCACGTGAGGAGGAAGGGAGGGCTACTCAGGGTTCTTGGTAACTGCTTGCTAGAGTTACGTCCCTGGTTGTGTAGCAACACACGATGGGTTTGGAGGCTGAAATCGGTAAGCTAAGTGTACCTTCCTTATAGTAATGCCATCGGTAATGTTTTTGAAGAAACAAAGACATGGGTTAAAGGCTTGATCTGATGCATCCTTTTTAGGGATGTATGATAGTCTTGTTCTTTACCTGCGTATTTTTCTGTGGGCTGGCGATTGGGAGCCTGATAGGAGGGGGCAGGGTATCTAACTGTGTATATGTCCAGCACTGAGTAATTCCCCTTGGTATGTGTACTGTTCTACCAGCGCTAGCTTCGACTAACTGGTTTGTGAGCAGAAAACAGATATAACAGTGCGTCTTTTCCGCAAAGAGATATCGTCTGTAACAGTCTTGTGAATTTGATCTGTCCCTCACAGACGGTGACCCCCCTGAATGAGGAGTGTGGGTTGCTGGAGTGGGTGAGCGACACGAACGGCGTGCGAAACATCCTCCTCAAGCTGTACCGAGAGTGTGGCCAGTACGTGGGGGGCAAGGAACTGAAGGCCCTAGCCCCTAACCTGCAGTCTACAGTCGAGTGAGTTGCAACATTTATAAACTGTCGTATTATACATTTACATTTATGATTAGGCAGTGATTGTTGGTGTTTTTTGCATAAAAAAGTAGCATTGTAGCAGAGAGAGGGCTAGGTTGGAGAAAGACCTGTTTGGTTATATTTGAGGAATACAGCAGAACCTGTTTTGAGCGACCACGCATATGACAGATCACCTGTCATTAACCTACTTAGCCCTGAGTCTATACACTAGGAAATGGCTTGACCATGATAATTCAAAGGTAGTGCCAGATTAGCTTGGTGCCTGAAGGCACCAAGCTAATCTGGCACTACCCTTGAATTATCATGGTCAAGCCATCTCCTGCAACTGGCACAGTCATTAGGCAACACCTAAAATTTGAGAAATGGGACCTTGGGGGTAAAAGGGTTAAAGACCATCATTTAGGTAGCTGTGACTGTGGCTGTAGCCACCTAAATGATGGTCTGTAATGACAGGTGATATTTTTTCAATTCAATTCAGTTAAAAAAAAAACTTTATTTATCCCTTAAAGGGCAATTACAGTTTTGTGGACGGGGGAGTAGTTTTTGCCATGGAAGACTCCTCTTGAGAGAGCACCTGTCTGTTACGACCCCTTTTTGCCTTGCAAAAAAGGTGGTTTCACAAAACAGGTTCTACTGCACCAAATGTTACGAACAAGAATTATGAAAAAGTATTTGCGATGGAAATGTGTGCGTCTTCTGAAACAGAAAACAAATTTGCTTTTTCAACCCCTAAGCGGTGTGCGATTTTAAACCTTAAGGCTAGAACCACAAGGTTAGACGTCACAGACCAGCACCTAACTTTTGTAGAATGGCAATACTGTGTTGTGTTTGACTTTCAGAACCAAGCTGGGAGTGTACAAGAAGCTGCTGAATCGACAACCGCCCATTCTGTGGGAGTGGTTCCTTCGCACCTTCCCTGATCCAACTACGTGGTTAGTATTGGTATTGGTAGGAGGCGGTTTCTCTTCCCAGGCTCTTTGGGAGGCAATAGAAACTACGTGGTTAGTATTGGTTTTGGTCGTAGGCTGTTTCTCTTCCCGGGCGTTTTGGGAGGCAATAGAAACTAGACACTGAGCCCCAAAATAAAGATTCCCAAATTAAGAGTTGGCCTGCAAAGACTGCAGTGCATACATTGAGCTCAAGATACATTGGAACCTGTTTTGATTAGCCACTTTTTTAAAGGAAAAAAGTTGTCTTCAAGACAGGTTCTCCTTTGAGGCGTCTGAAGAGCAACAGTTGTCACCTGTTATTAAAGACCACCATTCCGGTGATTACAGCCACCAGAATGATGATTTTTAACGACAGTCCGTCTCTTGTAAGAGTAGTTGCTCAGAACATGCTCCACTTTATCTAAAGTTTGTTGTGAATGGAGTATTTAGAGTGTGGTCGGGACTTCTGAAAAAGGGTTGATATATCGGACTTTCATTACATAAACCCTTGCAAATTAAATCGACCTAGAATATTAATTACGCGTTCATTGTTAATTTATACAGTTCCATTATATGTAAAGTGTTTTCCCTCATGCAGGTACAATGCCAGGGTGGCTTATGCTCGTACATTAGCAGTGATGAGCATGATCGGCTACATACTTGGCCTTGGAGACAGGCATCTGGAAAACATTCTGCTCGACTCCACGAAGGGGGATGCTGTCCATGTGGACTTCAACTGCCTGTTCAACAAGGGGGAGACCTTTGAGTGGCCGGAAAGGGTACCATTCCGTCTGACTCAGAACCTTGTGGCTGCTCTGGTAAGAAAATTCCAAGAAAGAAAGAAATACGCTTAGAATGTACACTCACAACACAGTTTATTAAATTTTCAGGTGAAAACCCTTTTCCAAAATGATCAGACAAGAATACTTGGGTGACAGTCTTCAGCCCTGGAGTTGGATTCAGCTTTTTCAGAATGCTGAATTTCAGCCATTTGGTTTATACGAACCAGCCCTTCGGCCAATCTGTGCCATCTGCGAGAGGCATAAATTCACATGACTATTTATGTCTTTTGCTCACCATGAATTATGGGGCATAGTTAGGGCATGGACCGATTTCAATTTTTCACACGGTCACACTTGCGAGTACAAGACACTACTCGTCTTTCTTTGGCGAGATGTCCCATGGATACGTTTCAAGTGCTCAAGTCTTTGGCCATGTATGTGTAATACAACACATCTCGAATAAGTTAAACTTTGTCACGCTTCTGCAGGGTCCTCTGGGTGTGGAAGGAATCTTCCGTCGAAGCTGTGAGGTGACCTTGAGGGTCGTGAGGGCGCAGACAGATCCACTGATGAGGTGAGCTCAACCCCTTCATTGCTGATAAAAATGGACCACCACCCCACCTCCCCAACTGTAAGAGGTACAGATTCTCATGAACCCCCACATCTGCAGGGGGCTCATGAGGATCAGTGCCTCTTGCTGGCCCTGTTCTGTATCTGTGGTGCTTAGAATGAATAGTTTTGGTATTAAATGTACAACTTGGGGCCACGGTCTGTAAAGGGGATGTGTGCTATTAAGTTTGCATTATTTTATTGTTTTAATGCGTTCAGTGCAAGCTGACGTGGACTGTTTTTGCAATCTTTGTTAAATCGAAAAACCCTAGTTGTCCCAGGAACATGGATTCAAAGTGGTGTCAGCAAGAGGCATAGATCCTCATGAGCCCCCGCAACTGCGGGGGCTCATGAGGATCTATGTCTCTTGCAGTTGGGTGGTGTTCAGATTTTCTCAGCACTGAACACATTAACTAAGCTGGTTAATCGAAAGCCCAGTATGAGCCTCCATAGGGACTTTGCAAAAAAATGCTCATCTTTCACAAGTTGAGGTGGTTGAGTGAGAGCATGCAAAGGGTCGCCATTTCATGATTAGTAAGTAGACACAGAAACAGGCATAGATTATCACATGTCTGCTGGTTTGCGATTTTGGACCTTGCAGCTGTTAGGCTGAATGATCCAGAATTACAGACCAGCAGTTTTTTTTTGAACGGCTTGTGATCGCCAAGCTCCAAAAGCTCAGAACACGTGTATACAAGTTGGTATGTGTGCATGGGCGACAGTTTTCAGTCCTAGGAGCTGGTTGAGCTGTTTCAAAATCCCAGAAAGTCTTTTTGTTTAGACATAACATCCCTTCAGCCAGCCAGTTTCATCTGCAAGGGACATAAATTCTCATGAGCCCCTGCATCTGCAGGGGCTCATGAAAATTTATGTCCCTTGCTGGTCATGAATTACTGGACATAGTCTGTGGACTGTTTCCAGTCATCTCAGGTTTTTGGGGGGCGTTCACCCGTGTATTTTCTGTGCAGCATCTTGAAGCCCTTCATTTATGACCCCTTGGTGGAATGGAGCAAGCCTAAAGGTCAGAGGTCAAACCCTACAGCTACGGAGACGGGAGAGATCACAAATGAACAGGTCCGTACCCTGTAATTATTTGCCGGTCTGTGATTTTACACCTTACTGCTGTTAGGGCCCAAAATACAGATCGGCACATATAATGCCATCATAGGGCAATTTTTTGTGTTCTGGTCTGCAATTTTAGACGCTGTTGCATTAGGCTGTAAGGTCCAAAATCACAGGTCAGCATGCAGGCAGTTCAGCTGTTAGTTTGCAGACGTACACTTAACCCAGTTAGCCCCGAGTCCCTACAGCAGGAGATGAATCGACCATGATAATGCAAGGGCAGTTCCAGAATAGCTTGTTGCCTGATGGTGCAAAGCTAATCTGGCACTATCCTTGAATTATCATGGTCGATGCATCTCCTGCAACTGGTACATACAGTTACATGGTCATTAGGTGACACATCCAAAATCTGGGAAATACGGCCATTGGGTTAAATGGGCAAGTGCGCCGAACATACTATAAATTCTACCCGGAAAAACTGAACTCTAAATTGATCTCAACCCTCGCTTTTTCCAAGGGGACAAAACTCATCACTGTGAATGTTCAGATTATTTGTTTATATGTGGATGAAAAGACAGGATTTGGTTCACTGAGAGTTCAATTTTCCCGAGTAAAATTCATCATATTTGGTGCGCTTTTAAACCATATAGTCCTGACATTTAGAACAGGATGTGAATTGGCCATAGTTCAAGGGGGGTGTCAGAATAACTTGGTGCCTGAAGGCGCCAAGCTATTCTTACACAACCCTTGAACCATCATGGTCTAATGCAGAGCTCAAAGAATATCTAACAAAATTGATGTCATCTGCAGGAAGCAACGAGCTCACCCTCTCTGTACGTCACTATACTACGGGCTACAATTGATATATTGTAGACATCATCTCACCCTCGCTTTTGACACTAAAACTGTTATTTGTGCATCATGGGCTTCGAAACACCAATACGTTTTGTAAAGGGCCGTAGTGTTTGTTTTCTCAAAACACATTACCGATGGTATTACTTTAAGGAAATGGTTTCTTAGCTAGTCTAATTTTAGCCCAAAATTGTTGTGTACGAGTATGGTCACGATGGCAGGTGAGGGGCGCCATAGCCTAGGCGGAAACCCGGGTAGCCTCACTTCCGGTTCAACCACGCATGCGCCACAACGCTTATACGCCAGTCAGTTTTCTTTGCTAGTCACAGAAGGTTGTGTACGTGGACTCTCTCTTCGATAGGTTAACTTCGATGTGCAAGGAGGGAAACCTGGGTTGTGGTTTCCTCGGTCTACTGACTTAGGTTGAGCGCTTTGTGCGTCGTGAACGCTCCGTGTGGATTTCTTCCCCGACGTCGCCATCTTGATAGAACCGGTCACGGCGGCGCCATTGTGAACTGTGCTCACACACTTGTGGCCGCTCGGGCCCTAGTGCCTTCTACACCTCGTGTGCCTGGAGCTTCTGCTTCGCTCATTCAGCCTGCTCGGAATGCCTGGTGTTGCGGAGCCTTCTGTTCGGCGCTATTCCTGTCGTCGGGGCTTGTTGTTTCCTGGCGCCCGCGTCACGCTGTTCTCCGTCCGTCGCTGGGCCGTTTCTGCCTTCTAGCCTTGCGGCCTCGTCTCCTAGCCATTCTGGTGGGTCTTCTACCGGGTTGGTGCCTCACTTCTTCGGATGGCAAGGTAATATCTCTGCTTTTGCCTACGTCAGGCGCTCAAGGGTAGGGGTGGAGCGCCGGGCGTAGGCTTACACGGGGCACTTTCGTTCGTTCACGCGGATTCGTTGCGGGCCCACGGGGGCACGCTCGCTCGCATTTCATTATACATTATTTGTTTTCTCAAAACACATTACCGATGGTATTACACTTAGGAAATGGCTCTTAGCTAGCCTAATTTTAGCCAAATTTTGGTTGTGTCCGTATAAGGGGGGTGTTGGCAGGAGTGGGGCGCCATAGACCATGCCCAACCCGAATAGCCTCCCCTTACTCACATCCGGTACAAGATTACCCAGCATACCCCAGTTTTAGTTCTTAGCTGGCCGAGTTCGGTTGTGTTCGCTTCGAGCTCCGTTCGGATTTGACCGGTCGTTTTCGACTTTGGATGCCTTGCTTCTGCACTCAGCGGCTACTAGTCTTCGCCTGTGCCTTTTCTTCACCGAGCCTGGCGGTTTCTGGTGACGACTTTGCTGTCGGCCGGTCGGACTTAGCGGCGAGCTGCCTTTGCATCGGGGTCTTCGCTTCGCTGGAGAGACGTGGGTTGATTCCTTTCTTGACATGGACAGGTAATATCTCGGTGCATGCCCTCGACCGGCGCTCTGTGCGGTGCACTCGGTTCGTTTTTCGAGTAGGATCGATACATTTCGCGGGCGGTCTTTTATTGCATGGCCTTAGAGGCCACGCTCGCTCGTCCTTCATTATGCTATCTTGTTCCAGATACAAGGTTCGGACCTGCACGAGGTGTCGTGATTTCCAATGGCCCTCGGACGAACACGAGTTTTGCCTACCCTGCTCCGGTTGTGATTCAACCCAAACCTGTGGCGCTTTTACTGCAGGGAACGTCCGAGGCCTATACAAGACCGGCCGACCGTGACGACCAACGATAAGGAGAGAACCAAGTCAGTAACAGGGACTTCGTTGTCCCGCAGAGACCATTCCAGGCCTAGCAGAAGTAACCTGACTGAGACGACCGGAGGTCCGAAGGTGGGACCCATGTCAGTAATAGGGACTTCGTTGTCCCGCAGAGACCATTCCAGGCCTGGCAGTAGTATCCTGGCAGAGACGACCGAATGTAAGAAGGTGGGTGCCAAGTCCGGAACAGAGACTTTGTTGCCCCACGGATAACGTACAAAGCCTGCCAGAGAGCGCCTGTCAGAGAAGTCTAGAGGTTACAAAGGGACTTCGTTGTCCCACAGAGAGCGTACGACGCCTTTCAGAGATCGCCGGGCACTGATGTCCGAGATTAACAAGGTGGAACCCAAGTCAGAAGCGGGGACTTCGTTGTCCCACACAGAGCGTACGACGTCTATCAGAGATCGCCGGGCACTGATGTCCGAGCTAACAAGGTGGGACCCAAGTCAGAAGCAGGGACTTCGTTGTCCCACAGAGAGCGTACCACGCCTATCAGATTGCCGGGCAGTGACACCTGGCAGTGACAAGGTGGGACCCAAGTCAGAGCAGTGGCTTTGTTGCCCCACAGAGAGCGTTCCACGCCTATCAGATACCGGGCAGGAACGCCTGACAGTTACAAGGTGGGACCCAAGGCACAAGCAGTGGCCTTGCTGTCCCACAGAGAGCGTGCGACGCCTATCGGGGATCGTGGACACGGAAGCAGTGGCTTGGTTGCCACATCCCTTCTACAAAAGAGATAAGTAGTGGCTGATTCTCTGTTTGTCTATTGACAAGGGGTATTTACCTAAATTATTACTAAATTGGGTTGCTACCTTAGTGGCTTGGTTGTAATCAGACCTGTTTACCATACACATTTGGCGTATTGAAGTACACAATTTTGCTTTGGGGTACACATACAGATACACGTTTATACACAAAATACACATTTTGGAGAAACTGACAACTCACTTGCTTGTGCATAAATACACATGTGAGTCCAAAGTACACTATTAGTCAGTTCAAAATACACTGACTGCACCCAGGGGGTAAACGGGTCGGCAAGTTGTCGCTCAGAGAGCGTTCGGCGTCTATCAGAGCTCGCCTGACAGAGCCGCCCAAGAGTCACAAAGGGGACCCAGGTCAGAAGCAGTGACTTGCTGTCCCACAGAGAGAGTATGACGTCTATCAGAGATCGCCGGACAGAGTCGCCCAAGAGTAATAAGGTGGGACCCAAGTCAGTGTCAGTGACGTTGTCCCGGACCAGTAACGCACACGATACCTTGTTATGGACTCTTGTCAGCAGGAGAGGTACCTGACAACCTCTACTTGAATGGCTAAACCAATGATTCTTCCGCCGGCCCTGTACCCGTACTCTCACGGGACCCGGCCTCGAGAGTTGCCCGCTCCACTGTCCTTCCGCAGGCCAGAGTGGACTAGCAACAGGTGGACAGAGCAACAAGGTGGGACCCATGTCAACGGCAGTGACCTAGGCGTCCCGGGCCAGTGAGCTTGTAGTCGCTGACTGCGGAGGGCTGGCGTCGGCTACCGAACCTACGACGCTTCCAGTCCCGGGCCAGACAATTCATAAACAGGACATGCAGTAGCAACTGCTCGGCTTCTCAGGACAGGGACTAGTGTCTGTGAGAGCATGTTGGTGCGGTAGCGAACACGTATGAGTATGTACGTTTATCGGGGTGCGACACGGGGGTTAAAAGGCTGCTTTCCCAGCGGCTCAGCGGTTCGCCGGGCCGCTGGGACGCAACACCTCTTATCCTTAGAAGGTTGGATTCCTGGAACCTCTAAACCGATTACTTAGTTCGGAAATGGAGACGAGAAAACAGAGGGGTATTCTGTCTCTCATATTTTAATTTAATTAAATAACTTGATTATCCCTTAAGGGCAATTACAATCAAATAGTACTCATGCATTAAGCATTGATTAATTTATTTTTGGTTATTATTAGGTTGGGCGCCCTCGCCCGGGCTATTCACTGGCTTTCTAGGGCTTGTGGCGACCGCAAGGGCTACAGAACCGCTACACTTCGCACTACAAGATCCCGGCTCAGTGATGTGGGGCCACGCCTCGCCCCGACCAGGCAGACGAGAGCCGCTCTAGATGCAGTGCAGAAGAGACGACCTCACGATGGGATCCGGGTTCCGGCATTCGCTCACGATCTTCAGTGCCCCTTCGGAAGCAGGTGCTCACCTCACAGAAACCAGGGGTAGGAGAGGAACAGGAGACGACGTCCCAGTTCCTTGGCGCGCTACGCAAGGGAAAGACAGGCGCTCCGAATTATCGCCACCGTTCGGGGGAGCGGCCCCCTGAGACTACGTTGTTCCTTCCAAGTGTGGGGTCCGCCTTCGTTGGATCGCTGCCGGCCGGAGTCCTCCGGACTTCGGAGGGGTTGGACTTCCCTTCTCCTGCGGGCGGGACAGACGGTTCCCGCTGGCCGCCAGAGGACGTCATTCGCTGTGGCTGGACGAGGATAGCTTCTCTACGTCGCTACGCTCGCAGTTCCGAGAGGTCTTGCGATCGCCGTCTACTGCGGGGATTTCAGGAGAGTCTACTCGGGCCTGGGACGAAGCAGGTCCCCTCATCGTGTCCAAGCATTTCAAGTCCCTTCCCCTCCTGGTCGGCTTCTGCTTGATCCTACTTCTTCCGCTGCCGACGGTTGCGGCGTCCGTCCTAAACGATTACGCGCGACCGAGTGGGAGAGTCGGCCACGCAGGGCAACGCGCAGTGGAGAACTTCTTGGCCCCCTGGGCAGTCCGACAAGGAGGCTTCCAAGGACTGTTGCTCAGCTGATTCACGCTGATTGCACCGCCGGATGTAGCAGTCTTCTTAGAACACTGGGGACCGTCAGACGGGATTGGCAGGGACCCCTCTTCCGCGGAGGCGCGGTTCGTCTGCTGCACCGGATTGGGTGACTTACATCCGAGAGACGGAGGCGACGTGGTGACGCCAACGGCACAGTACTGTGAATGTCCGTGGCAGCATACTCCAGACGAGCGAGGGATAGCGGTCAGCGCGGGTGGAGGACTGGTCCGACAGTCTTCACGGCGGGCGACGGCTTCATCGGGGGTATGCACACAGTTCAGATTTAGCTCCGGCTGAGATGAGTTGCTGCTAGTCGCATCATTCTCACGACGGGGTGCTACTCTTCGCTTGGGCCTGGCCGTAGTCAGCGGTGACCATGCACCCTTCTCGCCTCCTTAGACGACAGCTTCGGGACCTAGCGGAAACGTTCGCTTCCCTGGGTGGAGGCGACTTGGAGTTCCGGCAGGCTGCGGCGCCGGACCGGAGCGGATGGACTTGCCCTCGGTTGTGCCTTTGTGAAGTTACCCATTCGGCGCTGTGGATCCTGCGGCCGGGGGCGCAAGTACCGGGAGTTAGACGGGACAATTTGGCAGGAATTAGTTCCTGAGAGGTCGTTGCGCTCGGGCCTGTGGCAGTATGGTCGACGCAGCTCTTACACTAGACGGTGGATTGGAGCACGATCTTCGTCCTTCGACTCTACACAAGTGCCTCGTCATCTTGGCAGATGCCAGACAAAGACCTGAGAGCAGCGGTGCGTCTCCAGGACCTGGGACAACTCGAGTTTTCGAAGTCGTAACCAGTTGGCAAGCCGGGCGGTAGGCTGGGATCATGCCCACTTCGCTGTCGACTAGAGGGCCTACGCTACGGGACAGGTACTACGTGTTTTCTTCGCGGGGATTCCGTCGAAGATGGAGTGCGTGCTCGTCCTGTTCGAGTGGGACTCCCAGTAGACGGGAGCAGGGCAGTGTAGGAGGGACTCAGTACCTTCTTCAGCTCTCTTCGGACGGATGACTTGCTAGGGGATCACCGTGCAACCTGACACCTCTTCTGCTTGGAGAAGGACGGCGTACTTGGGAGAGGCTAGTGCGGGGGAGGCCTGCCGCGCGGGGAGGCGTCGCTGTGGCCAGATCTTCCAACTTCACTGCTCGCCATCGAGATTGAATGCCGAATTATACGCTTGGTTGTCCGCCATTACTTGTGTTGCAGGTTGGTGGATGTAGGTGCGCACCCGGAGATTGGGCAGCAAGCCCTCTTCCACAGAGGCTTCCTACGGCGGCCATGGGTGCTACCGAGACAACCCGCAGACCCTCAACCAGTCAAGTTGCGAGGGTAGATGACGAGCGCTGTGTGACGGGAATGACGACAACCTTCTTCCTTCCGAACTTGCCGACGCCCCAGCTGGCAGGGTGCTTCCTCGGGGTTTTTCATCTCCTAAGGACGGCCCCCCTTTCACCGTTCAGGACTATCTAACCATGATCGCCGACTCCTACAGGCGATTTCACTCATCAGACCCGGGTAGCTGCAAAACCTCACTTTCAGAGGCTCACTTCGCTTTGGAATGCCCAGCTGTGCTGCGCAGGGACCAAGTTCTACCTGGGGGCTTACGGGATCTCAACCTCGTCTGTTGGAACCCGGCACATGACGCGCCTGACGGATGTTTCAAGGAGGAGAGCTTCAGGGCAGTCCTTGACTCAACCTCCAGGCTCAGTACTATGCACACTGTCCACACACCCGGGTGGCTGGCAGTGCCAGTCGACCGGTTCATGCTACAGCTACCTGAAACATCTGCCTGGACGAGACGCGGCCTACATGACGGCGACAGTTGTTTCGCCTTGCGCGTGTTGGACACCACCCGGGAGAACAGCCTTCAAAACCCGGGGTCAGCCTTACCTCTTCCAGGGTCAGTATCCGTACGCGCTGTTGTCACACACACACAGATGGCTGGCAGTTACGGATGGAAGGCGCTGTGCAACTACTAACGGTACCAGCCTTCAGGGCCAAGTCGTGGTCGCCTTGGCTGCCCTACGGTCTATGTCTGTCCGCCCGTACGAGTGTCAGATGCCACTCAGTAGACCAGACAATAGGAACCGGTGAGAGTCTTCCGTGTGTACCTGCGCCGGACCAAGCTGGCGCAGGGGACGCACACACCTGTTTTCTCCCTCTGTCCACAGGTAGACGTGATATCTCAGCCCAGACCTGCGCCTCCTGGTTCCGGGGAGTTATCCGCCCGGCCTTCCAGGACGTTGACCTGTTGATGCCACATGTTGAACATCGAGGCGCACAAGGTCAGAGCCATGGCCGCAAGTTCCGCAGCGACAGCCCCGGGGCAGTCAAAGACTTGTGGCGGCTATGAGATGGCGAGCGGAGTCCACTTTCGCCCGCTTCTACCTGAGGGACCTCTCCTCCCAGCGACAGATCCTCTCGCTGGTGGGAGACACCGCAGCAGCGCAACACTCCCTCCCGGCGCCCTAGGCGCCGCAGGTATCTTAGCTAAAATTATCGGGAGTGTGCTGCAGGAGGGCGAGTTTGTGGGCAATGTTGTTGGCAGTAGGGGCGCTATAGCGGCACCCACCTCCTCTTTGGGATTCTTCCTAAGTGTAATACCATCGGTAATGTGTTTTGAGAAAACAAATGAATTTTTCAATTAAAATATATTTTTTTGAAAAATACTTACCGATGGTATTACTCGAAGGTCCCTCCCTCCGGCCCCGCTTGCCGCAGTTCGCTAAGAACTAAACTGGGGTATGCTGGGTAATCTTGTACCGGATGTGAGTAAGGGGAGGCTATTCGGGTTGGGCATGGTCTATGGCGCCCCACTCCTGCCAACACCCCCCTTATACGGACACAACCAAAATTTGGCTAAAATTAGGCTAGCTAAGAGCCATTTCCTAAGTGTAATACCATCAGTAAGTATTTTTCAAAAAAATATATTTTAATTGAAAAATTCATGTTTTGCAGTTGGCAAGTCCGCACATGCACTCGATGTGGGCAGTTCCAGTGGCCGAGTGACGAGCATGTTGTTTGTCTGCCCTGTTCCGGTTGTGCCTCCACGCGTCCATGCTCGGTCTGCGCCCCATGGCTGGAGGAACAGTGGACCCAGCTGTGGAGTTTCTACGGCCGCAAGAAACCAGCGCCAGCACGGAAGAACGATCCCACACCGGTATGCGCCACAGTCCAGTCGAGTGGCCCTGTCCGAGTGTCTGAGCCGTCGAAACAGCGGCTTAGACCGCGAGCACGTGCTTTAGTACCGGCAGCCACCACAGTCCAGTCGAGTGGTCTCTGTGTGGTCAAGGATCTTCGAGCGCCTCGGGCTAGGCCTCTAGAGAAGACTCCGGTAGCCACCACAGTCCAGTCGAGTGGTCTCTGCCCGGTAGCAACTACCTTACAGGCACTTGATAAGGAACCGTTACGGGCTCCTACACCCGCTCTGGTTGCGGGCCTGACAGATACGGATCTCCAGGTAGCTGACATGCACTCACCACAGATTCGTCCTGCTGCTCCCGCTTTCCTCGTCCGCCGCTAGGGACCAGCGCGGAGCTCCAGCAGCCCGCCCAGCTCCTTCCGTCTGGGCTTCAAGTTCGGACAAGTCTACTCGTCGGACACGCTCCCGTGACCGGGTACGAAGCAGTTGACTCCGCTCCACTGCGATGCGAGTTACACCCCGTCTTCGGACCGAGCGGACCACAGCTGTTAGACATAGGTCATGCTCTAGCGACAGGTCTACTCGCCCGCGAGTCGCCTCCTACCGTTTGGATTCAAGCCGACCTCCGCGGACACATTACAGGCACGACTCTACTTCTCGATCAGCGTCGCGCCACTTCAGACATTCCCGGTCCCCGCGTCACCGCTCTCGCTCCCGTTTACGCTCCGCTCGGCGTAGTGCCTCTCGCCGCCCTCGACACGTTCGCAGGTCAGGACTTCGGGCTTCCCGCTCAGCGTCGCTTGATTCACGGGACCATTCGTCTAGCAGAAACTGGCGGCACCACTCCCCGGTGAGATCTCCTCCCCCGGCTACGACCTATTTTTACCCCATCAAGGGGAGTCTTCCACCCCGTCTTGGAGTGGACCCGAACCCCCGGACAGTCCCGGCAGAAGAGGACACCCTCAGCCTGAACCCCGAGGAATCGATGTCGGCACTGCGCCAGGTTGCCAGCCCCGCCCCGTCCAAGCGCTCTGGTGGGGACGAGGAGTTTCCTCCAGCTGCCATTGGACATAGGTTAGAGACCCTGCGGGCCCTTGATGAAGCGGCGCGACTTATCGCGGCTTGCCTGCCTGCAGAAGACTGCCCCCCCTCTCCCGTCCTTAAGAGGAAAGCCTCCGCCTTTGTAGACGCAGAGCGACAGGCCAAGCGGTTCAAGTCTCTCCCCCAGCCGCCGGGTTTTAAGGAGTTACGTGATGCGTTTTCCGCTCATCTCGCGCTAGGGGCATGTAGTTCAGGATTCTTCTCCGACTCCAAGTGGCCTACAGGTATAGATATCGCCTTCCGGCAGTCATGGTACGCGGGCCACACACAGCACTTCTCCTGCCCTCTCCCGACGGTGGATCCCTCAGCAGTGGCGTTCTCTGGGACTTCCTTACGTCACTCTCCCCTCCCCGGGGTAGAACAGACCGCGACTCTCATTAGGAACACCCTGGCAGCAGCGGGATTCCTGGATTTGGTCACGCAAGCCATCGTTCGACGTGTAGAGGACGCCTGGCATCCGTCAATTTCGCCTCTGTTGGGTGACCTGCTCGCCCTAGCAGTTTCGGGGAATCGCGCTGTGTATCATGTCGCTGTCAACTCCATGGCAGCCGCCTCCAACTGCGATTTGCTGCGTCGAGATGCGATCCTCCGTTCCTGCCCCATCCCACAGGACGTGAAGACTCGGCTCCGGCAGGCGCCCCTCGGCGGTGACTTACTTTCGGCCCCTCCTGGCTCGCTGTGAAGGAAGCTAACAAGGACGCCTGGTCCAACCGCCCAGTTCCAGCTTCCTTTCGACCAATCCGCAAGGCCTCGGGTCGCCCCCTGCGGACTGCTAGACCCGCCCCCCGCCCTTTCACCAGAGGTGGACGCCTACCCCCCAGAGCTCCAGCCTTTCCTCGTGCCCGCCCTTTCCCCAGTACCGAACCTCCCCCCCTCCCCCTGCCCGCTCCTGGCCCAGACCTGCCCGGCGCCCCGGGCAGGGCCGGGCGCACTGACTTTCTCCCCCTCCGGCCCCCGCCGACCTCGTCCGGTCGGCGGGAGGCTGGCGCTTTGCGGCAAAGCCTGGCGCTCGCTGTTCTCGGACGACCCGTGGATTCTCACTACGATTACCCAGGGACTTCTGATCTCCTTCCGGTCCCCGCCTCCCTTGCGCCGGACCCCGGTGTGGACTACAGTACCATCAGACCAGCTCAGAGCCGAGGCCCTCCGTGGCGAAGTAGACTCCCTGCTTCAGAAGTCCGCCACGGAGGTGGTGGAGCGGCACGACTCCCCAGCCTTCTACAGTCGGCTCTTCGTGGTGCCCAAGCCGGGTGGCAAGTGGCGCCCCGTCATAGACCTCTCGGCGCTGAACAAGTTCATCGTCGCGCCGGCCTTCCGCATGGAGTCTGCCCGGGCCCTTCGCTCAGCGGTACAGCCGATGGACTTTGCGGTCAGCCTGGACCTCTCAGATGCTTACCTGCACGTTCCCATGCATCCTGCTTCCAGACGTTACTTACGCTTCGCCTTCGAGGGTGTCGTCTATCAGTTCCGCGCGCTTCCCTTTGGCCTCAACCTCAGCCCCTGGGTCTTCACTCACCTCATGGACGCAGTGGTAGCCAGAGCCCGTCGAAGTTCCACGATCCCTACATCAAACTACCTGGACGACCTGCTTTTGAGGAACCAGGACGAGCGCGCCCTGATGGAAGACCGAAATGCTCTGCTTCGACTACTCGAGAACCTGGGCTTCCTGGTCAACTTTGGCAAGTCCGACCTCGTTCCCGCACGCCATTTCATTCACCTTGGTATGGAGTTCTGCACCGACCGCAATATCGTCAGACTGCCGGAGAAGCGCATCCAGAAGTTGGCGAGTCTAGCTCGGCAGGTGTCCCAGTTGACGACGCTTCCCGCCAGACAGTGGCTTCAGCTTTGGGTCTGATCAGCGCGGCTGCGGATCTGCTACTTCTAGGACGTCTCTACTCCCGTCCTCTGCAACTGCATCTTCTCCTTCACTGGCGACCGTCGTCGGCCGACCTCGAAGCTCCGATTCCAGTCCCTACCATGCTCCGTCCTCACCTGCTGCGCTGGGCGGATCCTACCTGGCTCGCGACGGGAGTGCCGCTGTCATCACCGCCGCCCACTCTCTCTCTCTGCGGCGACGTGAGCCTCGCCGGTTGGGGAGCTCACCTCCTTCCGTCGTTCGAGACTGCCTCCGGCCTGTGGCCCCTGGAATCGCTGTCCCGACACATCAACTGGTTAGAGCTGAAGGCAGTATGGCAAGCCCTCCTGGCCTGGGAGCCCCGCATCCGACATCAGGAACTGTTGGTACTCTCAGACAACTCCACGGTCATCTCGTACATCCAGAAGCCCCACCCGGGTCTGCCCTGGGGGACTTGGGTGGGGTTAGGTATTTTTTAGTTCCCAGGGTCACCCTGGTCAGCCCCACAGGGTGGGTTTATCTCTCTATTCTGGGGCATGTGTTTCTGTCTACCCTTTGTCCATTCACCTGTATTTGCCATTTTAAAACTCTCCCTACTGTCTGCACTGCCTGTAGCTCTTGATATTGGATGTGTGTTGCTAAATGGTCTTAGCTTTATTTAGGCCCATGTGTTAGGTTTATTTAATGTATTTGACCGGCTGGCGACATACATTCAATGTTCTGTTTAGTTTTTTTTTTTTTTTCACAAGCAGTGCAGGCACGTCCTGAGAAAGCCTTGTTGCTGTCGGGACGTTAAGCAATGTACAATCAATCAATCAATCGTACATCCAGAAGCAAGGTGGGACCCGCTCTCCATCGCTATGCATCCTACTCTACCAGGTGCTCCGCTGGTGCGAGGATCGGGACATCTCTCTTCGCGCACGTCACATTCCGGGTCATCTGAATGTGCTGGCCGACTCCCTCTCCTGACGCGGTCAGCTGCTCCATACAGAGTGGGCACTGCGACCCGACATCTTTCGACTGATCGCTGCAACCTGGGAGGCACCCATGATCGACCTCTTTGCCACGAGGTGGAATCGCCAGCTTCCCCTCTTCGTCTCACCCATTCCAGACCCTCTGGCCTGGGCAGTCGACGCTCTATCCATCTCTTGGGACGGTCTGGTCGCCTACGCATACCCGCCCACCGTGCTCGTCCCCAAGGTCCTACTCAAGCTCAGAGGGTGCAACGCGATCCTGTTCCTGGTGGCGCCATTTTGCTGGACCAAGTCTTGGACAACCGACCTCCTGAACCTTACCACGGCCTCGCCGCTACTGCTCCCCACACCGCGCACGATGCTCAAGCAACCACGGCAGCAGCTGTTCCACCCGTGCCCCGAGCGTCTCCTCCTCCACGCCTGGAGGTTGTCCGGCAAGCCCTCGCAGCTAGAGGCTTCTCAGGTGCGGCAGTGGACGCGATCGCTACAGCCCGCCGAGCCTCGACCAGACGAGTCTACGAAGGCAATGGAGAGTCCTCTGCGCCTGGTGTGACGACAGACACCTTCACCCCATCGGTTTGACAGCTCCCCAGCTGGCAGATTTCTTCATCTGGCTGTTCAACGACCAGCAGTTAGCACCGATCACCATCCGGGGCTACCTGGCCATGATTGCTGACACGTACAGGCATCTGGGACTGCCCGACCCAGGTTCCTGCAAAGACCTTGCCGACCTGATGGCCCACTTCGGTCTACAACGTCCTACCCTACGCTCCCTGGTGCCGCGATGGGATCTATCCTGGGTGCTCATTTGGCTCAACTCACCCCGTTTCGAGCCAATCCAGTTGGCGCAGTTACCAGACGTGACTCGGAAGACCTGCTTCCTTATGGCCCTCGCGTCAGCCTCCAGAGTCAGCGAGCTGCACGCCCTTTCAGCACGCCCCACCTGTTTACAGTTTCGGGCTGATGGTTCGGTTCAGCTGCTTCCTGACCCGGCCTTCCTAGCCAAGACCAGACCGCCTTTGACAGCCCCTCAGCTGGTCACCATTCAACCATTACGAGAACCAAGCTCCACCCGGGAGTCCAGACAACAGGACCCGGTGCGAGCCTTATGTGTGTACCTGCGTCGGACCAAGCCGCTACGCAGGGGACGCACCCGCCTTTTCCTTCTTTTGTCCCCAGGTAGAAACGACATCTCAGCCCAGACGATATCCTCCTGGCTTCGGTGGGTGATACGATCTGCCTACCAGGAGCTCGCCCCTGATACAGCCAAACGCATGAACATCAGGGCGCACGAGATCAGAGCCATGGCCACAAGCCTAGCATTCGACCGGAACTGTGCGGTCAAAGACATTGTGGCGGCCGTGGGTTGGCGAGCGGAGACCACCTTCGCACGCTTCTACCTGAGGGACCTCTCCAGCCAGCGCCAAAACCTCTCGCTGGTGGGGGACATCGTGGCGGCGCAACACTCCCTCCCGGCGCCCTAAGTATCTTTGCTAAAATTAGAGGGAGGTTGCGGGGGGGATGGCCGACTCGAGCGGCCAGGATGGCACGGGTTTGGGGCGTTATAGCGGCACCCGCCTCCTCCTCGGGATTCTTCCTTAAAGTAATACCATCGGTAATGTGTTTTGAGAAAACAAATGTTTATTTCATCAAAAACATTACCGATGACATGACCTTATGGGAGTGTCTACTACTTACTCAATTCTAGCCTAAGTACTCGTTGTGTTAACACACAACCCGGGAGGCACTCGGGGAACCCCGAGGGGGCCAAGAGTTGTCTCCCGATACTCCCCATCCGGAACAGAGTACCCATAATTCCTCAGTCAGTCTACTTAGGCTTACGCTGTTCAGACGTGTTGCTCTAGCCTACGGATTTTGGGGATTTCGACCGGTTCTCCGGTCTTCGACGGACTTAGTTCTTCTCTTGACTTGTTCTTCGTCGGGCCCCCCTGTACCGGGTGGCTCTGGTATCCCTTCTTCGTTGGCAGCTGCCCGCTTGGCTCCCTGAAGTGCCTGGGCTACGCTGTGAACTTCGCTGGGACTTCGCCGCGCGTGCCTTGGTTTGGATTCTCCCCCCCCCCCCCTTCCCCGGTCCCGCTCCGGGAAAAGGTAAGGTGACTGGGTTGGCCCTCGGCTGGTTCCCGGGCTGGGCACTGGTTGAGCAGGCGCGAACGCGGTCTTCATTTGCGTTGTTGCTTGCGCCAAGATTCTTGACTTTTTCTTGGCGGGTCTCGCGCCCGTTCCCCCTCTCCTTCCGTGTTGGTGTGGTATTGTTATTGACAGGGTCACGTCTCCCTTTTTTTCGCTGTGGTTAGCAGCGTGGTTGTTGAAAGTTCCGCGCTTTAACGGAAGGCATTTACGCGTGAGGGAAGAAATGAGACGTTGTAGTCTGGAACGGTCATTCTTAAACGGCGCAGATCCGCAGGTGGTCAGCTTCGTTTTCCAAGATGGCGTCTAACGATGCAGAGCTCCGTGTTTCTCACGGTTAAAACCTTTACTGGAAGGGGAATGGTGTGCAAGATCGGTGAAGCTAAGTCTAACCTTATTTCTGGCGCTTACCTACTCACTTTTTCCTCACCTATGCTCTTGTCCCTGGTTGGGTTCGGGGAATGTGTTATGCTCCAGCCATCCCTTGACGCATTACGTTGGCGAATGTGGCGAGAACCGACGCTTACTTCGGTACTGAGTCGGTCCCGTCATGCCTGTTTTGTTATGCATACTGCAGACCTGTTTACCACATACGGGGGCGTATTAGATACATGGGAGATGCAGAGTATTCGTCAGTTGAGGGGACACTGACGGCACCTAGATGACTTATTGTTGCTGTCATGGGGGAAGGTCATAAGCTGCAATAACTTCTCTTGCCACCACAGGTGCTACTCACATACCCTCACTTGCTCATTCCACATATTACAATGACAGGCTGCAGATGGACGGTGATTGGTACGGGTGAGCCCGTCGCCAACGCATCTCATGGCAGGCGCCAGTGACCGTCTCCCGGCCCGAACCTCCCTGGGAAAAGGAAAAAAAAAAAAAAAAAAAAAAAAAAAAAAAAAAAAAAAAAAAACAAACAAACCCACAGTGCTCAGACAGCCCTATGTCTCCTGGACGCACTGGTTTCTGCTCTTTGGTTATATTCCTACTTGGGCATGTGACTACCAGTTAACATGAACAACATGCATAAGAATACAAGTTAACATGAACGACAGTAACGTTTTACTGTTGAAAGGTAATTGCCTGCTGGCAACTTAAGACAATGATCAAAGCTGCACCTGGAGGCCGTCGCTATAGTACAGCTCTGGTGTGTCGCGGGGGCTCCGCTCCGACAAAGGTTCTGGGCCTGCCGCTTGCTTCAGGCTTATACTTGTCATGACATGCTTGAGTTTGTTGTGCAGGATGTGTTGTAGGCTCAACTTAGCCTGGCGGTCCTCCCAGACCAAGGGTGGCTTCCACACCTGTAGGGGCCGGGAGGTGCCCGGCGGAGGACGTATACGCTGGGAAGACAGGTACACACCTTGGTGGTTGGGGGAGTTGCCTTGGCAGGATGGACAGACAGTGCCGTTAGCCGCGACTCCTCTTCTTCGCAGAAGGTAGGTCACACAGGTGGGGTGCTTACCTGGGGTTAACCGGGACCCTACTGGCTGCACTCTCTACCTTGCGGGGATGTATTGCAGGTCCGCGCGCTTGCTGACAGGTGGTTCCTCGCTGGTTGTACCGTTGTCTTGCGGAAGTTCACCTTACCAGGACAGGGTCCCTCAGGCCCACGCCCGCGTGCCTTCGGATTTTGGTATGTTGCAGGGGCCTTAGATGACCTGCACACAGCGCGGACGTTACAGTGACCGTCGGACTCATACAAGGTCTGTCTACCATGTGCCTCCGAACCTTGGTGTGACGCCTGCGCCACATGACCTGGACGGCGCTGGGCTCACCTTGGAGCTTCTATCGGCGAGAGCGCCCGACGCCTGTGACTGGTTACAGACCTGCTGAGATACCGGCGGATATTCCCGGTATTCCGATTGCTCGAGTTCCGACGAGTGGACTGTGAGATCACCATGCCGGACGCGTCAGTATAGTGTGCAGGAGGAAGTGCGCTTGGAAAAAGCCTTCTGACAGACAACCGGCCTCCCTACAGAGTACACTGGTACCAACTTGGGGTTTCCGGCGCGAACGCCTGACACCGGTGACTGTTCCAGACCTGAGGAAGTACCAGCTGTTCCGGTTCTCCAGCCTCTCAAGTTCCGACGGCCCTAGCATCGGGGGATCGACACGTCGGACACGGCTTGGTAGTGTGCGGAGTCGGGAGCTCGAGGCATTGATTCCCAGGAGGGAACACGCTTGGACCAAGCCTTATGCCAGGCAGAGAACCCTTCTCGCTACAGAGTTCGGTTCGGAGAGACGTGCTTCGTGCCGTCCATGGTCAACCGATCCCCACTCGTCTCCTAGGAAGGCCTTGGATCCTCCTCGGCCGCTGCGAACCCGCCTCGACATAGAGTCCGGCTCGCGGAGACAATCTCACACGCACACCACGTCTCGACTTGTTCGGGATCTGCTCTTCGATCGAACTCGGGCCGGCTGCTAGTGGTTGCAGGGTACTGTTGGTGGCCAGCCAGCAGGGCGGAGGTGCCTGTCTCCGTTCCTTACCGCCCGAGTCCTTGACGATCTTGTGGAGGGATGGCTACGCGGACCGCTTCAGTTACTGCGCGGAGAGGGATTCTCGACGCGGGCGTTACAGGAGGGTACGCACCTGGACATAGCCTGCGGTCAGGCGGAGACCCACCTCGATACAGTGCCCGGTTCGCAGAGTCACGCTGTCCCGCCAGTTCCCGACGGTAGAAACGAGCGACGGTAGATTCTGCTCGCCAGCCCACAGCGGCCACGATGTCCTTGACAGCGCAGTTCCGGTCGTATGCGATGCTCGTGGCCATGGCGCGTACTTCATCTGCGCGGATCTTCAGTCTCTGCGCTACCCGTCGGGAGAGATCCATGTATGCAGTTCGTATTACCCAGCGCAGCCAAGGAGGAGATCGTCTGGGCTGGGATATCAGTCTTGCCCTGTCGTATGGGCAGGAAGAGGCGGCTCGACTGGGAATCCACTTCCCTCAGGATCGGATCTCCGCTCTTGCTCTCCTGCGCGCGAGGAGGGACCACTCTGCACCTTGGATGCCCGTCCATCTACGAATTCCTTCGTTGGAGTCAACCTTCCGGCACTCTAGGTCTACACTCCGCTTCTCTCCGCTGCGGGCGTGCTTAGGAGTTGCCGCTCTTCACGTCGCTCCAGGGATTCTCTCCTGCCTCGCTCGTCGATCCCTTTCGCGCCCGGCTGCCGTTCGTCCCTTTCCTCTCCCCCGCACTCAGCCCTTCCCCTTCTTCGTGCTCCGGCCTGGCTGCGGTCGCTCCTCTTCTGGACATCCGACCCCCTCCGGTGGTTCTCGGGGAGGATGCTGTCGTTACTTCGCCTTGCTCGGACCTGTTTACCTCCTCCTGCGGTTACAGTACTCGGTTCGACCCAGTTGTGCACTAATACTCCTTGGAGATCTGACGACTCACTAGCTGGTGGCCTTACGCGTGAGTTCCATTGACTTGGTGGAAGTACTCTGACTTCGCACGGGTGGTAAACGGGTCTGCGAGCGCGTCGGCTTCTGTCTCCCCTGGTGCCCTCTCGGATGCAGCTCGGAGCTGGCAGCGGCTTCCGGACTTCGTGCCAGGCGCTTCGACTACCCTGCGCTTCTTCTCTCGGTTCACGGATCTTCTTCACCCCCATGGAGTTGCCGGCTGTTGGCTTCCCTCGGTCGGAACGGTGCTCGGGAGGTCACAGGAGTTGCCTCCCCTTCCAGCGGTGGATCCGCTCTTGCCTCTCCTTGGGACTAGACGACCCCTCTCGTACGTACCTCCCTTCGTGTCGTGAGATGGTAGAGCTCCTTACCCTATCCTTCGTTCTCCAGGTCGACGACTCCTGGCGCCGAGCGGGGCGGTGTGATGCTGACGGAACCTCTGTGCTGACGACTCGACCAAGGCAGTTTCTTGGGGGGTTCCTGGACTTCGCTACGGGGAGCAGAACGGTGGAGGCTTCTAGAACCTTCGCTTCGCTTACGCTGTAGGACCATGGCACAGCTCCGTCTCCCTGGTGTCTAACCAACTCGACTTCCCCTTGGGCACCCAGGATGGCACCGGGCTTCGAACACGTGGTACTGCTGCGGCTGTGCTGGCGGTTGGACGGCCCAGCCACTACTCGGAAGTCGGATCTCCTCTCCTTTGGTCGTCTCTAAGCCCGGCTGCTTCTGCTACGCCTCCTACTACCGTGGTTCTTCTCCAACTCCAGCCTGGCCTTCGGACCTCGCGGTCCAGAGCGCGAACGGCTTGGAGCTGACGCAGACTAGTAGGTCACCTTCTCGTGGGACGGCTGCGCCAACCTGTTTCCCCGATGGATCCAGTTGCTACACGCAGTTTGCACCAGGATGCCTTCGGAGGACCGGCGCACTGGCGAGATGGCTTCGCGGACCTGTTCGACACTAGGTGGGTTCACTGGCGTGCCCCGTCCTTGAGGATTCGCCCTGCCGTTGTGGATTCGCCCGCCTGGACGAGACATCGAGGCTCTGGCCTAGCCTGGGACGGTTGCTCCGCTCTTCCTGTTCGTCACCCCGTTACTGGGTTCCGGTCCTGTACCTCTTACACCTCTCCTCGCCGCGGACCCCCGCTACTGCTTCCCGCTTCTGCAAGGTGCTCCTGCAGCCGCGACGCTCGCTGTTTCGCTTTGATGGGGCCCCTACTCCTTCGCCTTCGTCGGTGGCGGCAGGCCTCAACGTTGGACACAGCAAGGTAGTGTGCGGAGTCGGGAGTTCGAGGCGCGGGTTCCCAGGAGGGACCGCGCTTGGACCAAGCCTTATGCCAGGCAGAGAACCCATCTCGCTACAGAGCTCGGTTCGGAGAGGCGTGCTTCGCGCCTCCATGGTCAACCGGTCCCCACTCGTCTCCTAGGAAGGCCTTGGATCCTCCTCGGCCGCTGCGAACCCGCCTCGCCACAGAGTCCGGCTCGCGGAGACATTCTCACACGCACACCACGTCACGACACGTTTCGGGATCCTCTCTTCGCTCGAAGTCGGACCGCCACCCTCGCTCTCCCTCGCGAGCGTAACAAGGATCGAGCTTCTCCTCGTCACTAGGAATAACAGCCCTGAAGCTACAAGTCAGATGATCTTCCTGACGACGCTCAGTCATGCGATCCGATTCCAGGATCCCTCCCGCAGCGAGCTTAGAGGCTAATTAAGTCCTATCAGCTACGTACAGGGCCACGAACGTCACAGTCGTCAGGAACTGTGCTGTCTTCCACTTCGTGGCTACTGTAGGGCTTGCGGGCATGTTCTCTCGCTCACAGAGTTTCCCAGTCCAGCGGGGCTACTCGCTCTGGTGGGGGAACTGCTCCGGGGCTCCTCTTCCTCCTGGCGCTTCAGCGCCGTAGGTTACACCTCCCCAGGGTCGTCGGGAATTTGCGTTTGGGAGGACGGCCCTTGGGGCCCCAAGGTGTGCTAGTGCGCGGCACCCTCCTCCTATTCGTGATTCTCCCATAAGGTCATGTCATCGGTAATGTTTTTGATGAAATAAATGCATTTTTCTTTAAAAGGTATTTTTTCGAAAAATACTTACCGATGACATGACTCGGACGGCCCTCCCACCGGCCCCGCTTGCCGCTGGTAAGCTAAGTATCCTGACTGAGGAATTATGGGTACTCTGTTCCGGATGGGGAGTATCGGGAGACAACTCTTGGCCCCCTCGGGGTTCCCCGAGTGCCTCCCGGGTTGTGTGTTAACACAACGAGTACTTAGGCTAGAATTGAGTAAGTAGTAGACACTCCCATAAGGTCATGTCATCGGTAAGTATTTTTCGAAAAAATACCTTTTAAAGAAAAATGCATATTTTTCATTAAAATGTATTTTTTTGAAAAATACTTACCGATGGTATTACTCGAAGGTCCCTCCCACCTGCCCCGCTTGCCGCTGGTCCGCTAAAGAAAACTGACTGGCGTATAAGCGTTGTGGCGCATGCGTGGTTGAACCGGAAGGGAGGCTACCCGGGTTTCCGCCTAGGCTATGGCGCCCCTCACCTGCCATCGTGACCATACTTGTACACAACAATTTTGGGCTAAAATTAGACTAGCTAAGAAACCATTTCCTTAAAGTAATACCATCGGTAAGTATTTTTCAAAAAAATACATTTTAATGAAAAATACATTTTAATGAAAAATACATTTTGTATTTGGTGTCGGGACACCCATACTATTGAATATAATGATTTAATCTTTCGCTCAAAGAGTTGAGCCATGTTTAGAATATCGAGGACTATCTGTAGAACACACGAGCTGGAGCAAAATGCACATTCTATTCCCACATAGAAGAGTGAATTTGTGCTGGTCTGCAATTTTGGACTTATGACCTGTGGTCACAACGTCCAAAATCCCAGATCAGCACAACTAATATTTGAGGCCTGCTTTCTGTTTATTTCTAGGCTCTGAACCATGTTCAGAACATCGAGGACCGTCTGCGTGGGATCCTGAAGAACAAGCGTAAAGCACAAAGTCTCCCTCTCTCCATCGAGGGGCATGTCAACTACCTCATACAGGTAAGCCATCGTGATAAGAGTCCAGGTGCACAGCCAGTAAGGCGTACCTTCGATCTCTCTTAGTTTACCAGGGTTAGTGACTGGTGATAGCTGTCCAGGTGTGGAGCCAAGTAGGCACTACCCAAAAATGAGCTTTCTGGTTGGGCCTTCTCTTGTTGGGTAGACAAAGCTCAAAAGGATTTAGTGACATATTGAGGGGCTTTTATATCTGTGAAAATCATTAACTCATTTATAAAAGACATGTTGCATATAGATATGTGGCAGATACACATATATACGTCATCTTGCTGTGGTTTTCAGTGTGGGTGGAATGCTGACTTTATTGTTTCCTCAAAACACATTACCGATGACATGACTAACTGGAAATAGTCTACTTGCTTACCAATTTTAGCCTAAGACCCAAAGGGTCCCCCCCCCAGGAGGCTCTCGGGGATCCCTGACAGGGACGAGAGAGCTTTCGGGGATCCCTAACAGGGACGAGAGTAGCCTCCCCTGCCCATCCGGTCAGGCGCCAGGTGGTGTCTCCTTTAGCCAGTTGTCTACTTCGCTGTTAGCGTTCGCACGCGTTTACCTGAGCCTCTGACCCTTGGATAGACTGTGTACGGTTCGACCGTCCTTACCAGCCTGCCTTCGCCTAGTCTCTCGTCTACTGGTTCTGGCGTGGCCCCGTCTTCCCTACTAGCCCTCGTCTGTGCCTTGTGCAGTTGGCTGGCCCTGGAACTTTCTAGGCTTTCGTCACGCGGTGGTTTTTACTTCGTCACCCCGCCATTCTGCCATGGACAGGTAAAGTCTCGACCGCTTCCTACGTCTCGCCTGGCTGGGCCGGACGTTGGGCTTCGCTCGAGCTGCTGTTCTTTTCTCTTCGCATTTCGGCACTGGCAGTTCACATGTTTCTTAATTTCGAAGCTTTTAATGGCGGGGTTCGTTTCCCGCCGCCGGTCGCCTTTCTTGTTTGGGTATGGGTTGCGGTTACTTAGTGCGCCTTTTCCCTCTGCGGCGACACCCCACCCGGGTCTGCCCTGGGGGACTTGGGTGGGGTTAGGTATTTTTTAGTTCCCAGGGTCACCCTGGTCAGCCCCACAGGGTGGGTTTTTCTCTCTATTCTGGGGCATGTGTTTCTGTCTACCCTTTGTCCATTCACCTGTATTTGCCTTTTTAAAACTCTCCCTACTGTCTGCACTGCCTGTAGCTCTTGATATTGGATGTGTGTTGCTAAATGGTTTTAGCTTTATTTAGGCCCCATGTGTTAGGTTTATTTAATGTATTTGACCGGCTGGCGACATACATTCAATGTTCTGTTTAGTTGTTTTTTTTTTCACAAGCAGTGCAGGCACGTCCTGAGAAAGCCTTGTTGCTGTCGGGACGTTAAGCAATGTACAATCAATCAATCAACCTCTGCGGCGACTTCCAGTGACTTAGTGTCCGGTGCTTTGTGCTTCGTCACTCGGCCATTCCGCCTTGGAAAGGTAGAGTCTCGGCCGCTTCCTACGTCTGGCCTGGCTGGGCCGGACGTCGGATTTCGCTCGAGCTACTGTTGCATTCTCTCTACTTTTCACTGTGAATTAGCGTGTTTCTCATATTTCGAAGCCTTAAATGGCGGGGTTTGTTGCCCGCCACTGGTCGCCTTTCATGTTTGGGTTTGGGTTGCAGTTGCCAAGTGCGCCGCTCCCCAGTACGGTGACTTCCAGCGACCTAGTGGCAGGTGCCTTGGGCTTCGTCACTCTGCTCTTCCGCCATGAAAAGGTACAGTCCCGGCCGCTTCCTACGTCTCGCCCTGCTGGGCCGGACGTGGTACTTGGCTCGGCCTTCTGTTCATTTCTTCCGCATTTCACGGTGAGTTTCGCTTGTTACTTCGGAGCTTTAACTGGCGGTGTTCGCTACCCGCCACCCGTCGCCTTTCATGTCTGGGTATATTTTGCAGTTACCAAGTGCGCCTCTGCCCCGGATGGCGACTTCCAGTGTCCCGGTGTCCACCACACAGTATCGACCGGGTGCCGGCTGCTCCTCTGTTATCGGCTGCGCATCTTGACTGGAGGTTCTTGGTCTCTACCCTGGTGTTTCCCGCGGATCGACCCGCGACAGCCCGTCTTCCTTGGGACCTCCTGCAGCACGGTGGGATTGTTCAAGCTCCCCTCGGACTTGGGATAGCACCCAGCTCGCATCCCTGGTGAGTTTGTGGTAAACCTATTCGTAGTCGCGTTAAGCCCGCTGACTCCTTCGGCGAGTCGCCAAGCCGGCTCCGTGCCCCCCTCCTTGAGCCCCGGGCACTGCGACCTTGTCGCCTGTGATTACACGCGGCGGCCTTTAGCCCTCCGTCTAGGTGTGCCCTCCTCCTGGAAGAAGGAGCCCCAGGCACCGCGACCCCTGTCGCCTGTTCTAGACGTATTGGCCTTAAGGCCCTTCCTCAGCCCGCTGACTCCTACGGCGAGTCGCCAAGCCGGCTTTGTGCCCCGCTCCTTGGGAAGGAGCCCCGTGCACTGCGACCCCTGTCGCCTGTTAGCAGATGCGTAGGCCTTCGGCCTCTCCGTCTAGTCGTGCCCCGCTCCTTGTCAAGGAGCCCCGAGCACTGCGACCCCTGTCGCCTGTTAGCAGACGCGTCGGCCTTTCGGCCTCTCCGTCTAGTCGTGCCCCGCTCCTGGTGAAGGAGCCCCGAGCACTGTGACCTCTGTCACCTGTTTGCGGACGCGTCGGCCTTCGGCCTCTCCATCTAGTCGTGCCCCGCTCCTTGTGAAGGAGCCCCGAGCACTGCTTCCGCTGTCGCCTGTGAGGTCAAGCGTTGGCCGTTCGGCCCCTTCGTCTTTCCGTGCCCCGCTCCTCGTGAAGGAGCCCCGTGCACCTCGACCGCTGTTGCCTGTGAGTACACACTTGGATCCTTTGGCCTCTCCATCCACTCGTGCCCCGCTCCGTGTGAAGGAGCCCCGTGCACGGCGTCCATTGTCGCCTGTGAGTACAGGCGCGGCCCCTTCGTCTATTCGTGCCCCGCTCCTCGAGAAGGAGACCCGAGCACCGCGACCGCTGTCGCCTCTTCGCAGACGCATCGGCCTTTCGGACTCTCCGTCTAGTCGTGCCCCGCTCCTTGTGAAGGAGCCCCGTGCACTGCGACCCCTGTCGCCGGTTCCTAGACGTGTGGGCCTTATGGCCCCCCCTTCGAAAGCCGCAGACTTCTACGACCAGTCGCATAGCCCGTTACGTGCTCCCCTTGAGCCCCGGGCACCGCGACACTCGTCTCCTCGTCCGCCTGCGCGTGACAGGACAGACCGCTCCCGTTCTTCCACGCGCCGCTCTAGGGATCGTCGACTTAGCCCCCGTCGCGTCGATAGGATTCATAGCCCCCGGCATCCTTCGTCGTCACGCTCGGCTTCTTCCTATACTTCCCGTCGGCGCAGTCGTTCGCCACACCGCTGGTCCTCTCGGCGCCGCTCCCCGCGCTCCCCTCGTAGGAGTCATAGAGACGTCAGGGCGCCACCTCGTTCTAGGCGTAGTCGCTCCCATCGGGACCGGCGCTCGCTTCGCTCTTCGCACCCTTCGCCTTCCTCTTCCTCTCGGCGTCGGCAGCCTAGCCCTTCGGCTCTCCCTCCGCCCCCTGTGCGCGCCGCTCTGCCCCCTGTGCTTTGGGCGCCTCCCCAGCCCCCTCCTGCCAGCGATGGAGAGACATTAAGCCTGCTGCCGGAGGACTCTGTTTCGGCCTTCCTGGGGTCTGGCAGTCCTTCCCCCTCGCTCGTGGAGGACCCGGCGTCTCCAGCTACCCTGGCCTCCCCTCGTGGCGAGACTCTCCGTGCCTTGGACGACGCCGCCCGGCTCATAGCGGCCTGCCTGCCCGCGGATGCGTGCCCTCCTTCCCCGCCACTGAAGAGGAAAGCGGCCGCCTTTGTGGACGCTGCGCGTCAGGTGAAGAAATTCAAGTCGCTTCCCCAGCCGCCTTCCTTCCGCGACCTGTCAGACGCCCTTTCTGCGCATCTCCAGCGAGACGCCGCGCCGGCCTCGGACTTCTTCACCGACCGTCGCTGGCCTACAGGTGTTGACATCGCCTTTCGGCAGGCCTGGTACGCCGGCCACTCACAGTCCTTCTCATGCCCTCTGCCTCCCGTGGATCCGCCGGCCCTAGTGCTCGCTGGCGGCGGTTCCCAGCTCAAGCGCGTTCTGCCTCGAGGATTGGAGCGTACTGCCTGCCTCGTCCACAACGCTCTCGCTTGTTCCGGTTTCCTGGAGCTGCTTACGCAAGCCTTCATCAACCGTATCGAAGCGGCCTGGCTTTCTTCCGCTCCTCCACTGCTGTCGGACCTGCACTCCTTGGCAGTTGCAGCCAATCGAGCGGCCTACCACTCTTCCGTCAACGCCATGACAGCCACCGCCAACTGCGATATGATGCGGCGTGATGCGGTGCTCCAGTCCTGCCCGGGTCTTCCCCCTGATGTGAGATTGCAGCTCCGCCGGGCTCCAGTCGGCGCTCCTCTCCTCTTCGGCCCTTCCTGGCAGGCCCTGAAGGAAGCCAACAAGGACCGTTGGCCCAGCGCTCCCTCGTCTCGCTTTCCGCAAGCCCACAAGGCCTTGGGTCGAGCCCTGCGGTTCGTCAGACCCACCTCCATGGCCCCAGCTTCCGCCTCGGCCTCCCGTTCTCGCCCCTCCCCTCGTGCGCCAGGGCCTGGCCGCGCCCGCCCCGCCCGTCCTGCCTGCCCAGCCGTTCCGGCCTGGCCCAAGCCCGCCCGCCGCCCTGGGCGTGGGAGGGCCCCCTGTCTACCGCCCGCCGCCGCCCCCGCCGTCCGCTTCCAGGTCCCCCGTCGGCGGGAGGCTCGCCCTGCACGGAGACGTCTGGCGCTCCCTGTTCCCGGACGACCCGTGGATCCTCTCTGTCATCTCCGAAGGTCTTCTCATCTCCTTCCGTTCCCCGCCTCCGCTTCGGCGCTCTCCTCTGTGGACCGAGATCCCGGCGGATCCGCCCAAAGCCGATGCCCTTCGCGGAGACGTCGCTGCACTTCTCGGGAAAGCTGCTACAGAGGTCGTCGCTCTCCCCGACACTCCCGCCTTCTACAGCCGACTGTTCGTAGTCCCCAAGCCTGGCGGCAAGTGGAGGCTGATCATCGATCTCTCCGCCCTGAACCGGTTCATCGCCGCCCCGGCCTTCCGGATGGAAACAGCCCGGTCCCTTCGCGCCTCCGTTCAGCCCAGGGACTTTGCCGTCAGCCTGGACCTGTCCGATGCCTATCTGCACGTTCCGATCCATCCAGCCTCACGCCGGTACCTCCGCTTTGCCATCGACGGGACTGTCTTCCAGTTTCGGGCCCTCCCCTTCGGCCTCAACCTCAGCCCATGGGTCTTCACGCGGATCATGAACGCGGTGGTAGCCAGAGCCCGACGTTCTTCCTCAAGCCCGATCTCAAACTACTTGGACGACCTCCTTCTGCGGAACCAGTTGGTGACCTCTCTCCGCCTGGACAGAGATTCTCTTCTCCTCCTGTTGTCTCGCCTCGGCTTCCTGGTCAACGCGGGCAAGTCCGACCTCACTCCCTCTCGCCACTTCGTGCACCTGGGGATGCAGTTTCTGACCGACCGCAACCTAGTGCATCTTCCCGAGCCTCGGATCCAGAAACTCGCCGATTTCGCCCGTTTGGTAGCCCAGGAAGCGGCTGTCCCCACCAGGGTGTGGCTCCAGCTCCTCGGCCTGATGAGTGCTGCGGACGCTATCGCTGCACCCCGCAGACCTTCTACCAGACCTTCTACCAGACGTGTCTACAAGGGAAGTGGCGTGCTTCACGCCTGGTGCCCTGTTCGCCGCCTCTCTTCCGTCGGCCTGGCGACTCCGCAGCTCGCGGTCTTCTGCTCTGGCTCGTCCAGACCACGGTGGCCTCTCTGGTTCCGCAGCTACATCTCATGATCGCCGACGCCTACCGTCACCTCGGCCGTCTCGTCCCAGTGCCTGCTCGGACCTGCCCGACCTTGGCATGTTCGGCGTGCAGCGTCTGGTCTCTCGCTCCCTTGTCCCGCTGGGACCTCCCTGGTCCTCCCCTGGCTGCCTTGGACCTTTGACCCGCTCCGCTGGACCGCTTCGAGGACGTGACTCGGAACCGGCTTCCTGATGGTCCTCGCCACGGTGCCCCGCGGCAGCGAGCTCCACGCGCTTGTCTCGCCCCGCCTGCCTCCAGTTCCGGGTGATGGCCCCGTTCAGCTACTCCCGGATCCTTCCTTCTCGCTCAGACTAGGCCTCCCTTCACGGCGCCTCAGGTCTTCGCCACTCGTCCGCTTACTCGGCCCGGCTCCTCAGGAGATTCCGCAGCTAGATCCGGTGCGGACTCTTCGTGCTACCTGCGTCGCTCCAAGTCCGTGTGGAGGGCACGGACTCGTCCCTTGCCTCCGGCAGATCCGACTTCTCAGCCCAACGTCCTCCTCCTCGCTCCGCTGGGTATTACGGTCCGCCTTCGCGACCTTTTCCCACAGGGAGCTGAGACACTCATGGTCCGCGCCTTGAAGTTCGCGCCTTGGCCGTAAGTCTCGCCTGCGTCCGCACCTGTGCGGTGAAGGACTTGGCTGTAGTGGGGTAGGGGGCCGAATCTACCGTCGCCCGCTTCTACCTTCACGCCCTGACGTTCCAGCGCGACAACCTTATGCTGGTGGGCGGCTTCTGTGGCGCAACACTCCCTCCAGGCGCCCTCGGCGCTTAGGCGGCACTTCGCTAAAATTGTCGGGAGTGGGTGATCAGTAGCGACGGGCCGTCTTCGTCCCTGAAGAGGTTTCTAAAAGGGATTGTGCGGCACCCTCCTCCTCTTTGCCATTCTTCCAGTTAGTCATGTCATCGGTAATGTGTTTTGAGGAAACAAATTAATTTTTCTCTAAAATGTATTTTTTCGAAAAATACTTACCGATGACATGACTCGGAGGTCCCTCCCTCCTCCCCACTTGCCGCTGGTAACTCCGTAGACAACTGGCTAAAGGAGACACCACCTGGCGCCTGACCGGATGGGCAGGGGAGGCTACTCTCGTCCCTGTTAGGGATCCCCGAAAGCTCTCTCGTCCCTGTCAGGGATCCCCGAGAGCCTCCTGGGGGGGACCCTTTGGGTCTTAGGCTAAAATTGGTAAGCAAGTAGACTATTTCCAGTTAGTCATGTCATCGGTAAGTATTTTTCAAAAAAATACATTTTAGAGAAAAATTAATTTTTCTGTGTATCTCTGTATGTTGGCACATTATGCATCATGTCTCAATGGCCAACTTTGTTTCTTTACCATGCCCGATCTTTCTCGCAATGTGGTCTCTTTCTTATGGTGAACATCTTAACCCCTTGACTTCTACTGACCATATCACTCGGTGGAAAAGAAGATGTATGCACGTCTTCTGTGTTGAGCGGTATTGTCAGTAGCATTCAAATGTGTTAAATCACAGATGAGACCAGCATGTTTTTCGGTTTTCAGGAGGCGACCGATGAGAAGAACTTGTGCCAGATGTATATCGGCTGGGCTCCATATATGTGATAGAGGATGGCAGAATCTTGATCCACTCCATCCACAGAGGCACCAGTCATGTGTTCAGACCTGTGGTTTTGGACCTTGCGGTCTACAGCTGTAGGCTCCCAGATTTAGGCATGGAAATTGTCCGCGAAAACGCGGGATTCCGCGAGAGAAAAAAATCTTCTGCGAAATTAAAAAGGCGTTTCCGCGAGAAATAAAAACATGAGTAGCAAAACGAGCAAAGCACCGGTTTTACTCTGCGGGCAGGATATGACGCGGCAGGCTGTGTCCGTGGCCCGCACTGGTCACCGTTTCAGTGCGCCGCGCGCTGCGCAGTAAACCTAGACAGGCAGATGCACGCTCTGAACAAAGCCACTCTTCTGGTCGAGTACATTCTTTCATTGTGTTCATCAGCATGGCTTGCGTGACTCGTGTTGTGAATCGTGGCGACAAATTTTACGATTCAAGCAGTGCTAACAAATGGAGATGGGACTGGATATCGGCCAAGGTAGAAGTTAAAGTGGGCGAAAAAGTTCAGAAAGAACGCGTGGTGTTGAATGAGTTGGGATCTGCTCAGTATAATTGTTTCTATTTTTTTCTTCACATTTTTGTTAGTACACAATCCTTCATGTTAAATAAATAAGTTGTTTGAGCTTTTCTTCGTGCGTGTGGTAATTTCCACAAACTGGTACCCAAGGGTTGAATGAGATGGGATCTGCTTAGTATTTTTTTTAATTCATTTTTTGTCAGTACACAAATAAATAACAAGATGTTTCAGCTTTTCTTGTTACATTGGTCACTTTGTTTTCACTGAATACAAATACACAAAATATGCTCAGATTTTCATGTTCGTTTATTTATTTATTTTTTTTTTTTTTTTGGGGGGGGGGGGGGGGGCATGCCCCCGGACCCCCCCCTAGTTTCAACTGATTTTTGCTTGGGCAATTCCCATGCCTGAAAATTATGGACCAGCACAGTGGGGTGCAAACTGGTGCTGAGATTACTTCTGCAGTGTCCAGTTTTAGTCGGATTTCTCCCTGCTAGATTGAATCAGATCGGTGTGTTACAATTATTTTGCGAGTACATGAGATTGATTAGACCTTTTCTGGTGAATATTAACCAGCTGCAAGAGACATAAATCCTCACGAGCCCCCACATTCGCGGGGGCTCACGAGGATTTATGTATCTTGTTGGTCATGTATGTTCTTTATGCAAATTTCTGGTCCCATTTAGTTTGTGTTCTTTAAGCAAATGGCATCAGTGGGCAGTGGTTTCTGATGCAATATCCATGATCACTGGCAGCGAAGGGGTTAAGGATACACGCAGTCAAACCTGTGGTTGCCTTAGACAGGGGGTCCTCTCACAGTTATCTAAACACAAAAAAGAACATAGAACCCCAAAATGTATGGTCTGTTTAAACAAGCGGTCGCCTTAACAGGTTTAACCGCATCAGCTGTGAACCATTTTTCTGTCATAATCTTTTGTTATTGTTAAATTACATTTCATACATTGCTCACTTATTTTACTGGTGCAAGATATATTGTTACATTGCACCTCTTGTTTTTGCATTTGTAAAGTTTAATCTCTGAACAAATGTGTTGGTGTTTATTTACCTCTCTTTGTATGCAGCCATTAGTACGGTTTACGTGGTACTTTACTCCCCTTGTGCATGCAGCCACCCAATACTATTTTCTTTGGGCAGTACTGTGAGCAGTACTGTTGGCTGCAGGCACAAAGAGGGTAAAGTTTATTTTGTGACACAGGGCCTAACCTTTGCAGACCTGCCAACCACTACGATTTCGCCGTATTTTCGTAAGCCTTGGTTTGTAGTCGGTAAGAGCATGCAGTTTGGGGCCAATGAGAATGAGCGGAGCGAACTTCTAGTTTTCCCAGTGTGCATCAGATAAACAACAGCCTGAACCATGCCGAAGAGAAAGGAACCCGAATCGAAAAGCGCACCACCCGAAAAGAAGAAAGTTTGTACCAGCCAGCCAAAGCTCCGATCGCTATATATAAAAGGCAAATTTCTGTCATGCTTTGACTAACAGAAAAGTTGTGTTGTATTGAGAAAGTTCCGTGCATCAAGCGTTCGGCATTGAGCAAACAGTAACTTATGTGCTAAACTACGCTTGACATTTCCAAAACTACTACCACTTGTCCAAAATTCTACTGTAGGGGTTGGCAGTTCTGCCTTTGCCGATATAAAATGTGCAGAAAAAGCGGGGATCTTTTTGGTGGTCTTGATTGTCTACTAATGTGTGGCTGCCACACAGTACCATTAAAAAATGTGCAGGAATAGCACAAAAAGCCCTGACATGCTACAACGGGATGTGGATTGACCACGATAGTTTAAGGGTGGTGTCAGAATAGCTTGGCGCCTATAGGTGCCAAGCTATTCTGATACCACCCTTGAACTATCATGCTTGATCTGTCTCCAGAATTGTGATGTAGACCTCAAAAGATGTCTAAAAAATCGACGTCATCCTCAGGATGTAATGAACTAAAGAATGCTTATGCATGTGGAAATAAACATGACCAGAGAACATTTACAACTATAAAGGAAAATACAGATGTGAAATACAGCGATTCAAAAGATCATTCACTTTGAGATCTCGCTTTTTATGTGTGTGTGTGTGTTGATGTGAAGCCTCATCAGAGGACATCTGATCACCGTTTGAGAATTTCACAGCACGAGTCGAAGAATCAGATTTAATGTCACTTTATTTTTTATTTTAAAAAAAACCAAACCTTCATACAAAACATTTTTTAAAAAAAGGATGATCCCGCTAACAAATTTGACACGTAAAGCATTACAAGATGGCCATTTCTGAGTTTTTTCATTGAACACAAACGGCCGATTTACCCTTGACAATGATATGCTTGTTACGCAATTTCGTCACGGCGAAAGAGAAAAAAAAGACAAAACCTACATTTGTAAAGCAAGATGATCGGTTGTTGACACAAAGATTAATCAGCCTGCGATGTAATTTTTTTGTGGATGCACAGCTTATGACACAATGATATTACTGTCCTGTGGAGGCAAAAGATTAAATTTTGTCCATTTTCACAAAGAGCAAGATTTTAATTGTATTACAAAATGAACAACTAATGATTCGTCTTTCACAGATGAATCATTACTTCAAATCTTAGATGTTCTGTCCTGAAAGTTGTACATTTCTTATCATCTTTAATGTGATGAAAATTCTGTGCCTACTGCATGAACAAAAAAAAAATCATAAAAAATATATAACTCTCATGAAAAAGAGGTCTACCCAAAGCCATCATTTTTTCTCCCCCTTTTTTTTTTCTACTTCTAAAGCCAAGCACAGGATCAAGTGGACTAAAATAGTTCAGGGTGGCTTATGATCACAGTCAAGCAGATGATCATAAAATGATGTATCTAAAAAAGACAACACACATTCAGGAAGGTCAAGTACGACACAATAGTGTGTAGTACTTTCATGCGTGTTTCTTTTTTTTTTTTTTTTGGTTTTTTTTTTTTTCATTTTCCATGCTTGGCAGTCACTGGCTTTTGGGGTCTGGATCCTAAGATGATACACTCGACGCAAGACGTGAGCCACACAAAACTTATTACTGCACATCCATCAGAAACATCAAGATGATCTGCGATTTTGGACTTTATGCTTTCGGCTGCGAGGTCCAAATCAAAGACACATCCTGTTCTTCCAGTCCACTCTCCATCTTCCAGAAGCAGGCCAACATACAGCACAGGTTGATCTCCTGCAATCACCTTCCTCGTTTCTGGGTACTGATGTACAGCACTTGGAAAAAAGAAACAGAGGTGAATTTAGTTCCCTTGAAAGATTGTGATACAAGTAGTTAACCCATTTAGCCCCAACACCTGACAGCAGGTGATGGATCGAGCATGATAATTCAAGGGTAGTGCCAGATCCGGCGCCAAGCATCTGGCACTACCCTTGAATTATGCTCAATCCATCACCTGCAACTTATAAGTAACACAAAATTGTGCAAGTTGGGCCATGGGTTTAAATGGGTTAATGCTAAAGGTTGAGATGAAAGAACCAGTAATTCCTAACTAAAAAAACTGCTAAAAGAATATGATACGCAACTCATGTCCAGCCTGCAATAGACACTGATTCTGATTCTGCAACAGCAGAATCTACATCTCTTGTTGGCACACACTGGCTCAAGGAAATCATGTTGCCATAGCGAAGACATGCCATGTATGCCAGACTGCCATGTATGCAAATCACATGCTTTATAATTGCCCTAAGCACATGTTGCATGCGTTTTGTCTTTCCATGCCTGACCTTGCCTTCATCATGCTGTCTCACTTCTGTACCAGTATGTACCCACTCCATAAAGTGTGTCCTTCTTTGACAGATGTATTGATATATTGCATAACAAGCAAATTAATATTCATGAGTTTGCTCGATACGAGTTAACTTCCCAAAATCCCTTGCGCACCAAGATAACTCAATCTTGATGATACACTTGCATTTTTTAAAACAGAAACGCAAAATATTTTCATACAGCAACATTAACAAGCTCCATACGTGTAGAAGTAATGAAATACTTCTTAGTGTGTACAGACACTCAAAATTTATATCCTATACACACACATACGAACGGAGAACAGACGCCAAATGCATTGAATTGTGAAATTGACGAAAGGTCAGCTGGCTGGTGATACCGACAACCTGAGAAAAGAACTAAATAAACAAACCTGCTGGCATTTTCCGCAATTATGCGTGATCTGCTTACAAGTAAAATTTACAGTAACATGCAGTTATACAAAGCACTGATGTCTTCATAGTCAGACGAAATCTATGCGCCAAGTCGACAACGATATGCACTCATTATTCATGTGTTTTGTCTTAATAGGCAATCGGTAGCAAAATGAATGACGCGAGGCAGTTTTGTTTTGGACTGGGTATGGTACGATGTCTCCAAGGTGCACATATCCATCTAATTAAAGATGCGCAAGGCGCCACCATTGGGATGGAAGCTGGAGCTTCGAAAGCCTGCTGCTACTAAGCGCTACTTTATGTGCAAACCTCCAGCCGGCTATTAACTTCGGTGCATGTGAAATATTTCTGTTTCCATTTCACCGGCCCTACCGGGCCTTCTCTTTTCGATTAGTGGTATAAAACTGGTAATGGGATTTTTAACGTGCGCACTTGATGATTATGCGTGCTGTGCACACGAAGGGAGACAGGCAACCGTAAGCTAAGTCTGTACGTAAATTTGACTTGATGGGAATGAGGAAAAGTCCACATCCCATTCCTGCCCACCAGGGGATTCAAACCCGGGATCTTACGATTGCCAGCGCAGTGTCTTATCCACTAAGCTACGTCGCCATGTACAGGTACATAAATTATATTGAGCAACATTTTGCTTGATATAGTACTGGTAACCAACAGATGTGAATACTTGACTTCAATCAAAATGACCTCGTCTTACAACTCAGACATTTTGATTTGGGTCTTATAATCGCATGTTATCAAGCAAAATGTAAATACAGATGACTCCGAACTCTAGGAATGACATTTGGGTCATCCTTAAAGCATTTACAAGAGAGGCAAAGCTCTTATATCTCACGTGTATGACCGATCTACATGTCTGACCTTTGCGACAATAAGTAAAGTGATGGCTTCTGCCACGTTTTCTCAAATTGCAACAGTTTCACACATCTGTCAAACCCCTTTGACACTTGACATTTGTGATGCACTGACTAAATTGGTGTAATAATAATAATACATAGTTCTTGTATAGCGCTGTTCTCCAGGAAAACACTGGACTCACTGCGCATGCACAACAGCACACCCTCTCTCTCAGACACACACACGATTATACATGTAGTTATACACTACTTTAAACCACCCCATCTCTTCCCAACACCTTACATTCACTTCCTCTAGGATCAGAATAAAAGGCCATCAACAGTTAGCTAAGCCTTTAGAACCAAGAAAAAGCTCAAGCTGAACGTCGTCCAGTGTTATGCGCCCACCAATGACAGTGACGAGGAAGAGAAACAAGAGTTCTACGACCGACTCCAGAGTGCCGCGGACAAATGTGCGGAGCGAGACATCACCATCGTCATGGGCGATTTTAATGCCAAAATAGGGGAGGACAACACCGGATACGAAGAGGTGATGGGGAGACAGGGACTAGGCTCGGAGATGAGTGAGAACGGGGAGAGGTTTGTAGACTTTTGTGCTCTAAACCGACTTGTCATTGGAGGCAGCATCTTCCCACACAGAAAAATACACAAAGCAACTTGGGTCTCACCTGACCATACGATAGAGAACCAAATAGACCATATCTGCATTAGCAAGAAATTTAGAAGATCCCTTCAAGATGTTCGAGTGAGGAGGGGAGCAGATGTCGCCTCAGACCACCATCTGCTTACCTTAAGAATGAAGCTCCAGCTAAAGAAAAGCCGCACAGAGACAACAAGAAGACAGCGCTATAATGTAGGCCTCCTGAGAGAAACTGGAGTTAGAGAAGAGTTCAAACTGGTGCTGTCCAACCGGTTTCAAGCGCTACAGGAGCTAGTAAATGAAGAGGAGGCGGTCACCACAGAGCAGCAGTGGAAGGCAGTTAGAGAGGCGCTGAACTCAACCTGCAAAGACACTGTAGGGTTCAGGAAACACCACCACAAGGACTACCTGTCGGCACAGACCTTGAAGAAGATAGAAGCGAGGAAGCAGAAGAAAGCAGCAGTCAACAACAGTCGCACGAGAGCAGCCAAAGGGCACAGGAGGAATACTCGGAAGCCAACCGCGAGGTGAAGATTAGTTAGTTAGTTATTTGGGTTTAACGCCGAGCAGGCGACTAAGGCCATCTCACGGCGGGATGGGTAAAAATCTGGTCAGCCAGACTAAAAGCAAGGTCTTAAGACAAGATGTAAATATAGATAAAAATCTCAGGCTAAAATGTCGCACATGTCTTTAAAAGAAATGTCTACAGACTCTCAAAAAGGGCAAATAAAAAAGATTCACACAGTCCATGAATGCTCAAATCTTGTTAAAAATATTGCATGCTCGCAAGAAATTAAAGATTTTGTCCGGGGGAACATCCCGGAACAAAACCTTCAAGGAGTCTGCTGTAAAGTGTTTATATCTGGTGTCAATTAGGTCAGCACAATACAGCAAAAAGTGTCGAACAGAAAACTGCTCATCACAGGCAAAACACCATGGACGCTCATCCTGTTTAAGTAAGTAAGAGTGCGTAACATACATGTGCCCGATGTGGAGCCGAGCAAGGACAGTCTCCTCACGGCGGCTGCCGCAGCGGAAAGGTAGACTGTCAGACAACTTAGGAAGAGCTTCATGAAGCTTGTTCCCTTCCTCTTTGTCCCACTCGGACTGCCACTCGCGGGCTATGTACGCACTAATCACAGGTTTAAAATCACTATAGACAGTCTGTGTGTCAGGGACAGGGTCACTGCGGGCACTGTTGGCAGCAGAATCTGCGATTCTGTTGCCTTTGATGCCCATATGGCCTGGGACCCAAATAAAAATGATGTCATAATATTCCTTCATCAAGTCTGCTTAAAGCTCTCTAATCTGCACCAGCAGTGGATGGTCTGTTCCCGCGCCCTGAAGGGCCTGCAGGGCAGAAAGAGAGTCAGACAGAATCAGGAAGTTCCTTTCCCGAGACTGATAGGCATGCTTGAGTGCCAGCAGAATTGCCTGCAGTTCTGCACTAAATACAGAGGAATGGTCAGGGAGACGGAGCTTAAATGGGCGTTTAGGATGGCGAGAGGACACTGCAGCCGCAGCCACCCTCCCATCCTCAGACTTGGACCCATCCGTATAAAGACGACAATAGCCAGGAAAAATTGAAAGGAGTTCATTGAGGCTCTGTTGGTATATGGCTGGTGGAGTACAATCCTTCTTGTGGGCGGTCAAGTCCAGCAAGATGTCAGGAACTGGTAGTAGCCAGGGTGGAGTGACGTGTTGCAGAGATTCCGAAACTTTGTCCAGGTCCACTCCGGCCGCCTGCAGATGAGGTCGGACACGGAAGGAAAGTGGACGGACAGCTCCCGGATGGGCATCGTAAATCTCTGCAAACGACGGGTTAAAAACACAATCATAGGCAGGATTGTCTGGATGGGCCTTCAGCTTCAGAACGTAGCTGAGCATGAGGCGGATGCGGCGGAGCCCGAGAGAAGGCTCCCCTGCCTCTGCATACAGACTAGGAACTGGAGATGTCCTGAAGGCTCCCAGACATATGCGCAGACCTTGATGGTGAATTGTGTTCAGACGCTGTAGAACAGACTTTGAAGCCGAGCCATATACCACAGAGCCGTAATCCAGTTTGGACCGAACAAGGGCCCAGTACAGTCGAAGTAAGACAATGCGGTCTGCACCCCAGTCAGTACGAGCAACGACACGAAGAATGTCGAGGGCCTTCTGACAAGAGGTTCTAAGGTAGGTAACATGGTTGCAGAAGGTCAATCTTTTGTCAAAGATGACCCCCAGAAACTTTTCCTCTTCGGCCACCGGAATTGGCACTCCAGCAATGCTCAGGGTAGGTTTTGGAAAAAATTTCGTCTGGTTAGTAAAATGCACACAGATTGTCTTGGAGGGCGAGAACCTGAATCCGTTGAGAGACACCCACCCCTGGATGCGATCAACGCACAGCTGCAAGCGCCTCTCAAGGGACGCAAGTCCTCGACCTCGTGCACACAAAGCAAAGTCATCCACAAACAAAGAGCATTCAGAATCATCCTTGACGGCCTTTACAATGTTATTTATTTTAATGCTAAATAAAACAGGAGATAGAATGCTGCCCTGCGGGACACCCATCTCCTGTTCAAAGGAGTCAGAGAGGGTGGAGCCCACACGGACATGGAACGACCTGTTAGACAAAAAATTGTGAATAAAAACAGGCAGGTGCCCTTTAAAACCCATGTCCGACAAATCAGACATTATACCATACTTCCAGGTAGTGTCATATGCCTTTTCAAGATCAAAGAAAATTGCATAGACATGCTGCTTGTTGACAAAAGCATCTCGAATAAAAGACTCAAAGCGAACTAGATGGTCAGTTGTACTACGGAAGCACCGGAAACCGCACTGGAGGTCTGTGATGAGACCACGTGACTCAAGATGCCACACCAGTCGGGCGTTGACCAAGCGTTCCATAGTCTTACATAAACATGATGTCAAAGCTATTGGCCGGTAGTTGCCCGGGTCGGAAGGATCCTTACCCGGCTTGGGGATTGGCACAACCACAGCCTGGCGCCAAGATGGCGGAAAACGACCAGTTATCCAGATATGGTTAAAGGCCTTGAGAAGTACAAGGAGTGAATCCTCAGGCAGATGAGTTAGGAGCTGTTAATGGATGGTATCTAATCCAGCAGCAGAGTCAGTACATTTCTGCATGGCTTGCTGCAATTCTGAAAACGTAAAGGGGGCATTATAGTCTTCCGAGTTATCTGATATAAAATCACAAGCACAAGATTCTTGCTTCTCCTTCTCTCTCTGGAAGAAAGGTGAATAATGCTCTGTTGAAGAATTATGGGCAATGGTGGAGGCAAGCAAATTGGCCACAGCCTTTTTATCTGTGACCAAACTGGCACCATCTCTAAGATGGCCGACAGAAGCCGAGCCACCCCTGCCCCTAATTCTTCAAACAGCCCTCCAGACTTTTTGGCACGGAGTCCTAGAAGATAAAGATGAGACGAAGCGTCTCCAGGAAGCACGGCGTTCGCGTTTAAAAATGTAACGGGCTTTCGCCCGCTGTCTTTTAAATGTTAAAATATTTGCTTGCGACGGATTACGAAAAGCACGTCGCTGAGCAGATTTGCGTATTTTTTGGGCCTTGCGGCACTCTTCATTGAACCATGGTACTCTCGGCTTCCGAGGGACTGATGTAGAAGTTCTAGGGATGGTTTCACCTGCTACGTCCAACAAAATCAAAGTAAAACAAGAAACAGGTTCTTCAGCTGACATGACCACCTCCTCTGTAAGACGAGACTGACAGAGGGAGGCGAACAGAGGCCAGTTAGCTTTCTTGAGATTCCAGCGCCCCACCGGCGAATCCTCCTCACAGCTGACCGATGACAGAACTACTGGGAAGTGGTCACTACCACACAGGTCGTCGTGAACCTTCCAGTCAAAGTCCAGCATGAGAGAAGGATCGCACACAGTGAGGTCAAGAACAGAACTAGATCCTGAACCGGAGTTAGAGTATGTAGGTGAGCCATCGTTAAAGACACATAGGTTAAGTTGAGAAAAAACATCTTCTAACATCTGACCTCTGCCATCATAGTGGTCACTGCCCCAAAGGTGAGCGTGACCGTTAAAATCCCCCATGAGAATAAAGGGAGGGGACAGTTGATCTACTAAGTTAAAAATATCATTGCTACTGACCCGCAGTGATGGTGGCAGGTAAATACTGCATACGGTTATGGTCTTCTTCAAGGTAACCCGAGCTGCGACAGCCTGAAGACAGGTGTCGATGCTAATGGGGCTACATAAAATTTGGCGACTAATGAGAAGAGCCGCTCCACCCGAGCGCCTCTCCGAATCAGAGCCTTTGTGTATAACGTTAAAACCATTAAAGGATACATGGTCAGAAGTCTTCAGGTAAGTCTCCTGAAGAGATATTACTGAGGGGTTATAGAACTTGACTAAAAGACGTAATTCCTCAAAGTTAGCTTGAAAACCACGACAATTCCACTGAAGCATAGAGTACATGCCTCGCGCTGGGACCATACGGCGTTGAGGCGCGTCCCCTGGGTGGTGGATAGGGGGTCCCTCGTGAGAGGGGTGCACCGAATGAAATAAGGTGCCGTGAACCAACATGGTCTAAGGGAAGGTGACCCCGACAGAAAACCCCTGGTCCTCCTAGTAAGGGGGTTGGGCGTGGGGGTAGCTTCCCCACCCTGCAAAAAAGGAAATAGCTACAAAAACGCCGACGAAAAGACTAACAGTAATTCCTTTCCTGGAGGAGGTTTTCACAGGACAGGAGTTGCTGGAGGTCTCTCGTCGACGGCCTATACCCGGGTAGGGGTGACAGGCGTAAGTAAGTAAGTAAGTATAGAGTACATGATTATGTCTTATCTGGGGGTGAAGAGTTTTTCCCCCCCTTTTTCCTTTACCTTGGAAGGAGTTGAAGAAACAGAGGGGGGCCGGCTCCCGGGCCTCCTCTGGTTCTTCGGAGATGAAGGGGGTGGAGCTGCCGCAAAATCAGCAACAACAACTTCCACTCCCTCCATCCGCTCCTCCAGTGCAGCATATTTGTTTTGAAGGGGGACATCAGTGTTCCCCTTCTGGGCCCGTGCGCACAGCGGTCCCATAGATTTCTTAGACCCCTGGTCCTGGGCAGCGTTCCTGCCGCTAGAGTTAGTGGCCTTAGAAGGCTGACCAGAGCCAGAAGC
Organism: Semisulcospira habei; assembly: GCA_036245525.1. Lineage (NCBI taxonomy): Eukaryota > Metazoa > Mollusca > Gastropoda > Semisulcospiridae > Semisulcospira > Semisulcospira habei. The sequence continues at coordinate 33,507,640 of BTPG01000001.1, read as the reverse complement.
CTTTGGAGTTGACTGACTAACAGGTTTGGGTGGGGGCTGAGGCTTAGGGACAACAGAAGGCGGCACAACCGGACCGGCAGTGTCCGCCTTCTGCGTTCCCTGGCCCTTCGTCACCACCGGAGGAGGGTTACTCTCCAGGGGCGAGATGACCCGAGGCTCCGCCCCCAACCAAGAAGTTGGGGTCTGACATGAAAAATCTTTGGTGGGACGCTTGCCTGCCACCGCTGCACTGAAAGTATATACTGAGGTGTTAGAGGTTGGGGCAGCCACAGCTGCACCAGAGCCTTCAACCAGTTTTTTGGCATCTAGAAAGGACAGTCCCTTCTCCACACGCACCTGCTGAATCTTGCACTCGGATATCCAACGAGGGCATTTCTTATCCGAAGCCATATGCGCCCCCTGGCAATTCACACACAAGGGGGTGGCTGTGCAGGACTCAGCAGAGTGTCCAGGCTTGGTGCAACGGGCGCATGAAGCCTCTGCCTGACGGCATGTCTTCTGCCCATGGCCATACTTTTGGCACTTAAAGCACCGGAGGGGGAGAGGGACGTACTTTTTCACTCTCAGAGAGTAGTAACCTCCCCAGATGGTAGTAGGAGGGGTGGGGGTGCCAAACGTCAGGATGATGGTAGGGAGACAGATCTCCCCACCACCTCGCTTGGAAGCGAAGCGCCTGACGTAAGTCACCCCCTGAGACTTAAGGTTCCGTACAAGTTCATCTTCCGACAGTTCTGCCAAAGCTTGATCTTTGATTACGCCTCTTGACGAATTCAGTCTTGTGGGGTGTGACCTCCACCGGAGTGTCTCCGATGGAAGAGAGCCTCAGTAGCCCGCTGGAGTGTGCCCGGGTACGGCACTCCACCAGCAAGTCACCAGACCTGAGGCGCTGGGCGTCAGGCCTGCCAACACGGCTCCTGAGGGTCTCCCCCACCAGAAAAGGATGCAGCTTAGTAACAGGTTTCTCCTTCACCTTGCTATGGACAATGAGGAAGCGAGGCCATACAGCCGACGCCTGAGGCGTCGCTTCCTCACAGTCCGAGTCACTGTCATGTTCAATGTTGGTGGCTATGTGCCGCTTCTGTGCAAGTTTGGTTTTTTTTTGTTGTATCCATATTATAATAGTAGAGATATTCATCCCCCGGGGGTCCCCGCCCGCCACCGAGCCCAACAAGGGAAAGTGCAAATGTCGGCGGGTCTCCAGCCGACGCACAATGGAGACTGCCCGAAAGATATACTCAAGGGGTTAAGCCCGATTGAACCGTTTGAGCCACCGCCTTCTATCACACTGTTGAGTGCAGGGGAATACTGGCGTAAAGCACCTAATCAGCAGCAGAAGCTATAGCATGGTGCTCCGTATATCAACCCGCACGTCAACAGTGGGATAGGGCTCAACGTGACAAGAGCCGATTGACTAGGCCGGTACGACTAGCCTCCCGTTTAGGTAGAAGTCAAGGCCGAAGTGGAGTGTTGGCACCAGTGAGCCGCAGCCCAAAGGGAACCTCAGCCACCAGGATCCTCTTCTCCCCCGACACGGGTCTCCAAGCACGGCAAACACTTGGGATCCAAAGGACCAAAAAGTCACGAGTATTTTTAAGGACCAATCCAACATGGTACGACCTACCAGAAACCGGACCAGTGAAAAGGCTGAACAACATATCTGCTGACATCAAGTCCTAATCCTGGACAAAGATGGCACCCGTCTGCTAGCCCACTTAGTCAGGGACTGAGCGGACTACCCACCTACGCCACGTGGAGGCCGGTGCCGGGTAGGCCGCGAGGTGAGGAGGAGTATCAGGGCAGACAAGAGGGCCTACACAGACAGCCTGGCAGCAGAGGCAGAAAAGGCAGCAGGCAGCGGCAACATGAAACAGCTCTACGACATTACCAGAAGATTGTCGGGTAAGTATGGCCATACAGAAAGACCAGTAAAAGACAAAGAAGGCAAGCCTATTGCAGACAGAGCAGACCAACTCGACAGATGGGCCGAGTATTTTGAAGAGTTACTTAACAGACCTAGCCCACCCGATCCCCCAGACATCCAGCCCGCAGAGACCGACCTACCCATCAGCTGTGACAGACCCAGCCGAGAAGAGATCAGAAAAGCAGTGGCATTTTTGAAGAATGGCAAAGCAGCAGGGCCAGATGGCATCCCAGCGGAGTCTCTGAAAGCAGACCTAGAGACAACAGTGGAGATGCTGTACCCACTGTTTGGAAAGATCTGGGAAGAGGAGGTGATGCCAGCTGACTGGAAGGAGGGGTACCTAATCAAGCTTCCCAAGAAAGGCGACCTCAGCATGTGTTCCAACTACAGAGGAATCACCTTGCTGTCCGTACCAGGAAAGGTCTTCAACAGGATCATCCTAGAGAGAATGAAGAGCTCCGTTGACCCCCAGCTGAGAGACCAGCAAGCAGGATTCAGGAAGAACCGATCATGTACAGACCAGATCGCCACTCTCTGCATCATCGTGGAACAGTCTCTGGAGTGGAGCTCCCCGCTGTACATCAACTTTGTGGATTATGAGAAAGCATTTGACAGTGTGGACCGAGAGACTCTGTGGAAACTCCTATGACACTACGGTGTACCCACAAAGCTCGTCCGCCTGATCAAGAGTAGCTACAATGGCATGACATGTCGCGTGATCCACGAAGGGCAGTTCACCAGGAAGCTCCAGGTCAAAATCGGTGTCAGGCAGGGGTGTTTACTGTCTCCGTTCCTCTTCCTACTGGCCATAGACTGGGTCATGAAGAGGACCACAGAGCACAGATGAAGTGGAATACAGTGGACACTGTGGACACAGCTTGATGACCTCGATTTTGCAGACAACTTGTCTTTACTGTCCCACACTCATCAACAAATGCAGGACAAGACGAGGCTTGCTGACATCTCGTCCCAAGTGGGCCTCACCATCCACAAACAGAAAACAAAGACAATGAGGCTGAATGCAAACAGGGAAGAACCAGTCTTGCTTGCTGGCACCCCGTTGGAGGAGGTGGAGTCCTTCACCTATCTCAGGAGCATCATAGACAAAAAAGGCAGCACTGATGCAGATGTCAGAGCATGAATCGGTAAAGCCAGAGCAGCCTTTCTCCATTTGAAAAAACTGTGGAAATCCAGAGAGCTGTCACAACACACCAAAGTCCGGATTTTCAATTCCAACGTAAAAGCAGTTCTCCTATATGGAGCAGAGACTTGGAGATTGACAAAAACCACAGTCAACAGAGTACAGATCTTCATAAACAGTTGCCTTAGAAGAATTTTGAAAATCCACTGGCCAGAGAAGATCAGCAACGTCAGACTCTGGGAGAGAACAGAGCAGATAACAGCAGAGAATGAAATTGGGCGAAGAAGATGGGGATGGATTGGTCACAGTCTGAGAAAGCCAGCTTCCAGTATCACTAAGCAGGCATTGTCATGGAAACACCTGGCGTCGAGACCTCCAAGCAGACATCAAGAGACAGGGAACCACCTGGAGTAAAATCGAAGGAGAAGCACAGGACAGGAGTCGCTGGAGGTCTCTCATCGACGGCCTATACCTGGGGAGGGGTGACAGGCGTAAGTTAAGTTACTTTTTTTACAGCCTTAATTATTTACATGAGTGGTTTTGATCTGGAGGAGGTTATTTGATGTTTTGGTGTAAAGTGAGGTGTGGGCGCGGTAACAGGGAGAGGTGTCAGGTGTGGGTTTGGGCTGGCGACAAAGATATATAATATTGCAGTTCACTGGCGTCTCCAGTCAGTCCGAAAAGAAAACAGTGATCCAAGGTACCTCCTGTGATATATCCGGGATCGTGATATAACGAAGCGCGATATATTGAGTCAGAGCTGTACTTATTGTCGCAGTCCACTTCCATTTAATATTACCATTGTTTCCTCTGATGAAGGCATCACCATATTTGTTCTTCAGTTGCCCATTCACATACTCTTCTGTCTGCTCCAAAGCAATGTTCATGTACCCATCCAGACATGCCAAAACACCTGAAACAAATCAAAACTTAACTAAAAACTGTGTTGTTGACAAATTTTGGCAGGGGCGGAAAACATGGAACAGATGGTACAGACAAAAATGGAGATAAAAGCTTCCAGTCTGACAGAAACACCACCTACCCCCATCTCTCTATATAATTGGGTCACTCGCCTGAAAACCGCTTAGAATTGTGACATGGGTGATCAACAATTGAAGTGCTAGTATTTATTTATTTTCTGTTTGCTTTGTACTACAGCCCGATGACCCTACTTTACAAAAATGCAAAAAAATAAATTGAACAGAACATGTTGGTGCTTGTTGGCGTTTTTAGTGATGAAAATGCCATACTGCTGTGTGTCCCACGTGTAACCCATCACACTATTTATGCTTCTTTCTTTCTGATGTAAGAAACAGAAAAGGTGTAAAGCAGAACAATTTAGCCAAAATCATTGTTTTAAAGCACATTGATCGATCTATTTTGTAGTTTTGTTTTGTAATGCTCAAACGTAAATTATGCACCTGGTTTCAGATTGTGAGAGTTACGTGTGGGGACAACATTTCTCAAAATTAATCACTTTTTGTAACTTCCTTCTGGTAATCTCAGTCCACTCACTGTCAAGTACATTTATTACCACAGCACGTCATCTACATACTAATATTCAAACTAATATTCAATTGCATTTAATTGTTAGAAGAAACACTTGACGCAGTCGTAACGCCCACACCAACACATCGGTGTAATTTCCCCTTAAATTACGTTCGAGTCATGCTTTTTGCAACAAGAAATTTTACACAAGAAACTTGACTAAATTTCGTCTGATGCAAATGTGAACAGCTTTTTAAATATGATAATTCTTATAGCTCAAGTGCTTTTAAACAAATCATATCCTATTATTTTCTATGATGACTTTCAGTTTCACTTTTCCAAAGTCACACTCGTCACTATACACCGCCTCGACGTAACACGCTGCTCCGAGGTTTACACCATGCAGTACATGCACACTCGATCAACCAGGAAACAATGGAGGCACCCAAAATAGCTTGCGGATCACACAGCCTGCTGTGGTGTGTATATATATTCATCAGCGGAAGTTGGGCAAAATCATTATTTATCCGCGAAAGAGTTCTCGAAGTGTACTCACACGTTACGCAATTCCGATCACGCCAGACGGGTTTCTTTACTATTGTCTTCCTCGACAAGCTTCAATTGTCTTTATTTCACCAGGGCTAAGTTGTAAAGGTTAAAAAATAGACCCTATTTTCGTATGTGTTGGTACACACGTCTTTACACAGCGTGTTGATGTGCAACGCATGCATTGAGGGGAGCATTGTTGTGTTTACACTACGTGTTACATGTGGGACAGCAATTTTACTGATGTATCTTCGCACAAAAGCCTCATTCCAGATGTCAATCCAACCTAGATCTACTGTATGAAAATATAAATTATCTTCACTATTTTGGGGTTTCAAATATTAATTCTGAGCAAGTGCAGTGCTTTGTGATAGGTTCTTTAAACCACCGTAGCCATGTCACACACCAATGTGCCGGAAAACAGACCAGTCAGGGAAAACGCGCTTTAAAAAGATAGTGTTAAATGCACAAACGGAGTCAGTACCATTACCCTAATTACTAATTAGTTTATTCATAGTAAAGTCAAACAGTAGCAAAACTGTAGTAAAAAATATAACAATTAACAACAGCGTTGGTTTTTATGTTTGAAGAACATGCACTGCAGCTGAGCAGTTTTCAGGAGAGCGACTCAATTATGAAAATATGTCAACGTGTGTTTGTGTGTTTGTATAAACTGTTGATTACTCTTACTGGTATGTACATGTGCAGTTTTGCTATGTTCTAATGTACATAGTACTTATTCCGACTGTGGCAAAGTACACGACGGACTGTAGAGCAAGTGATGTGATACGCACCTCTGTAATCTACTCCTGAATTTAGCTTCACCATCACTGGTCTTCCTATGATCTGCTTGAGAAAGTCGCTTGGCGTCTGCTTCTTGCTCATTGTGCTGAACAATCTTTGAAAACTGTAAAACTGAAAGTACAGAGGAAATAGGAATTTTCGATTAAAAAAAAAAAACACACAATGGAAGAAGTGACAAACGTTAAGTTTGAAAACTCTACAACTTTTTTTAGTGACTTTATGCACTGCATCCAAGTACTTACTGGACCTACGAAGATTCGTTTCGCGGACGATTGGGCCGGAAATAAAGACAGTAAAAAAACTGGACACAAATGTGTTTTTTAATCGTCCACAATATTAAAGCAATTTATTTCAGTTGTTATTCCCTTCCATTGTACAGATTAATAGCTATAAAATATGTGAGCTAATGAAATTTTACAACAGCAAGACAAGCATGTGTAAAATTAGTATGCAGTAGAAATCCAAAATCAAAGCCAATTTACTAGGTCATGTGATCACAAAGTTGTCAACATGGCTGCGACCAGAGAGTTTTCGCAAGTTTTCGCTTCTCAAGTGTATGTAGGCAGCCGCAATGTGCATCTTCACATCAAGCAGTTTTGCAGACTTTGTCATATACCAGTCAAACAGTCAACAGCATCTCATATAAGCCCGACAAAAATGAACCTTCCACGTGCACAGTTTCAAAATCACCTGCCGAGGTCCGTTAGGAAAAACGCCCTTCTGTCAAACAATTTTCGTCCAACTTGTATTGACAGTCTTCAAATTGCCTCCAGGTCTTATTCTGTTCTGCCACAACGAGCAATATACACGACTCCTTTCTGCATGTTCGAAGAGGAAGCGAAAGAAACAAGGAGCTGCTGGAAGTGTGGTAAAACAACAGACGTTGCAAAAGATCCCTTTTTCTGCAAGTGTGGTGTGGTGCAGTCACCTGGAAAGATGACGTACTTCAAGCTTCTTGGCATAAAAGAGGTTTTCCAAGTCGACCTTAAAAAACTAAACGAAGCATTTATCGATTTGCAGAAACGCCTCCACCCGGATATGTTCAGCACTAAGTCGGAGGTAACTCGTTCATAATTATGTTAAAAGCGATCTGCACATGGTGGGCTTTGATTTCTAAAATTTGCCTCAAGACACAACAGGTTCTAAATGTTGCCTGCTCTCAGCTAAGACTTTTTTAGCTTTTTTTCCCACGAAGGCATTAAATCCACTTGCCTCCTCCCTCCCCTCCCCTCCCCCCCCCCCTCCCCCACCCCTGGTAAAAATGAGAAGAGCAGCTAGAAAAGTTTCATTTTGCAACATACATTATTATTATTTGTATTGTAAATGTAAGACACACTAAGAACATTTATAAAGGAGATATTCTGAGCTGTTATTAACGCTTTATTGTTTAGAACAAGTTGCCTTAAGTCTGTTTCTGTGCAAATATGCTTTCTCCCGGCAGATTTAAATGGTCTCACTTTGAGTCAAAGAAACCATTCTAATAGTAATATTGCTGCTCCCACCCAGTATTGTGTTAGTGTTACTGAATTGACAAAGATTCATAAAGGAAAACATGCATTTTGGAGCCAATGATCTCTAGGTCTTTTGTCCAACTGCACAGTGTTAATATCATATGTTCATACAGATTTTGCCTCACGTGCGAAGTAAAAGTGAGTCTATGTTCTGGGCCAGTGGTCATCCGTCTGCCATCGTCCGTGGTAAAAACTTTAACATTGGCATTTTCTCGGAAACTATTCAAGCCACAGTCTCCAAACTTGGACCAAGGATACTTTGTGGCAAGACCTTCTAGTTCTAAACATACCTATTTTAGTGACCTCTCACCAAGATCACAGGGGATCAGGAAATATATTTTTACATAATTTATTTTTCCTCAAGTACTATTCACAACTTCAAACCCAAACTTGGTACAAAGATAATAATAATAATAATAAATACTAAATAGTTTTTGTATAGTGCTGTTCTCCAGGAAAACACTGGACTCACTGCACATGCACAACAGCACACTCTCTCAGACACACGCATAATTATATTCTACTTTAACCCACCTCATCCCTTCCCAACATCTAACATTGACTTGATAATCAGAATAAAAAGCAGTCAACAGTTAGCTAAAGGTGAGCTAAATGTTAAATGCCCGACAGAAAAGAAAAGTCTTAAGTGAGCTTTGAACTGTGACAATGTGGGCAGATTCCGCATTTCAATTGGCAATGAGTTCCACACACTTGGGGCTACAAAGGTGAAAGAATGCTCCCCGACAGTCTACATGTTAAGCTTTGGGATTTTAAAAGGTTTTTCACTGGAGGAATGGAGGGTATGCGATTGCTGATAAACAGCTTGGCAGAAAGGTACGGCGGGAGAGATCCGTCAAAATGCCGATAGGCGAAAATTGCAATCTTGTACTGGCAGCAGAATTTCACGGGCAGCCAGTGCAGTTGCTTCAGCAGAGGTGTAACGCTGTCTCCCTTTCGTTTAGAACTTCAAGATGAAACACGCTGCATTGTTCTGAATCATATGCAAGCGTGAAATCTGGTCTGCCGGTAAACCTTACTTACTTACTTACGCCTGTCACCCCTACCCGGGTATAGGCCGTCGACGAGAGACCTCCAGCAACTCCTGTCCTGTGCTTCTCCTTCGATTCTACTCCAGGTGGTTCCCAGTCTCTTGATGTCTGCTTGGAGGTCTCGACGCCAGGAGTTTCTCGACCTACCTCTTTTCCTCTTTCCCTGGGGGTTCCATGACAATGCCTGCCTAGCAGGGAAAGGTTGTACTTTTGCATTTCCGCTGCTATCTGGGCGGCCTTGCCGCTCTGGTACATGGTCTTGACGTTCCATGTACCCATGGTTGTATCCCTGGATAGAGAGAGGTGGCTCGGTCCTGTGGCTTCCGAAGACTTCCGGCTTTCACCACAGGACGTCATAAGTCTTCTAGTAGAAGAACCTTCCTCCTCCAGGAAAGGAATTACTGTTAGTCTTTTCGTCGGCGTTTTTGTAGCTATTTCCTTTTTTGCAGGGTGGGGAAGCTAACCCCACGCCCAACCCCCTTACTAGGAGGACCAGGGGTTTTCTGTCGGGGTCACCTTCCCTTAGACCATGTTGGTTCACGGCACCTTATTTCATTCGGTGCACCCCTCTCACGAGGGACCCCCTATCCACCACCCAGGGGACGCGCCTCAATGCCGTATGGTCCCAGCGCGAGGTGCCGGTAAACCTGCCAGTACAGAATTGCAATAATCGAGCTTGGATGTAATGAATGCATTTACAAGTCTTGAAGCCGCACTTTCTGTGAGATACGGTCTGAGGGAAGAGATTCTGCGTAACTCAAGGAAACCAGCCCGGCAGACGCTACTGATATGATCATGCATGGAGAGTGTTGAATCAATCTTCACACCCAGGTATTTGACACAGTTCTGAAAGCGAACGCTGCAGCCACCAATGTTTGCGAACTCGCTGTTAGTCATACCTTTCCTATCAGATACCTGATGGTAAGACCTTTCTATGCATACTAATTTGGTTGATCCCTCGGAAAGGTCAAGGGTCACAAGAGCTCAGGAAATAGGTAAAAAATAGCCATATTTTGACAAGAAATATTTTTTCTCAATTACTATTCACAACTTGACACCCAAACTTGGTACAGAGATACCTGATGGTAAGACCTGTCTGTGCATACTAATTTGGATGACCCCTTGGAAAAGGTCAAGGGTCACAAGAGGTTGACATATATTATGGTATTTTTATATGGCGCATTTCTCATATATATATTTATAATATCAATGCCCAGGCAAAAACGACACACACACACACATACACAGAGTCTGCAGGCAGTATGTACAGAAATACTGTAGAGATTACACAAAAGTAAAAATAAGTTTTTAACTTTGCTTTTTTGAACTGCGTAAGGGTGGAGGCATTTCTCAGCTCAGTTGGTAAGGAATTCCAAATTAAAGGAGCAGTACATCTGAAATAGCATTCACCGGCAGATTTGAGATGGAACTTTGAGAAGTTTCTCTCCTGATGATCGCAGTGAGCGAGAGGGCTGGTAAGTAATTAGACTGAAGGAAAGGTATGACGGAAGACTGCTATTAAAGTAGCGGTATGCAAGGGTCGCTATCTTAACTAAACTTTATGCAGGATTTGATTGGAAGCCAGTGAAGGTCTTTCAGTATAGGGGTTACGTGGTCCCGTTTTCGCCTGCGCTTCACAAGCCTTGCGGCATTATTTTGAACTCACTGCAATAGTGCAAATGAACTATCAACATTTTTGTAAACTTTTCAATAAAATTTGGCACAAAGGTAACTGATGATAAGACCTTCCTATGTATACTAATTCCAATCTTCTTCTTTTTCTTCTTCTTCTCGAACGCCATCACACTTGGAGTTTGGCTCTCAAAATGAAAGATCTGTGGTCTTCTGTAGCACCTCCACAGGCCTGTACAGTTTCTCTTGTAGAGTGGCGGGCTTGGGACATGTATCTCCTCCCTCAGCAGCAGGTGGTTCCCACAGTCCTGGAGGATGTGCTATGTGGTCTGCTCTGCATCTCCACAAGGACACAGGGGAGATGGCACGAGGTGGAAGCATCTGTGCAGGTGGAAACTGAGTCAGTTTTGCCTGGTCCTCAGACAAAGATGGTCAATTGCTCTTGTCTGGACAGCTGATGGTAACTGTCTAGGGACTGTTGTGGTGGTCTGTACACAAACTTAATGATGCTCTTCATCTCTGTGAAGCTGACTCCATTTAAATCTTGTTCTTCCTCTGCACCCACTTTTGCCATTCTGCCAGCTTCTTCATTGCTGTAGATGCCACAGTGTGAAGGGATCCACTGCAGCACCAGTCTGGTGCACTTGATGTTTTGCAGTGCCTCTTGTAGACATGTCAGTTTGCTTGCTGTTACTGCATCAAGGACAGACATGGCATCAGTCAGGAAGACAATCTGGGCATCATGATCTGCAGTGCCACTAAGGGTGTTTGCAGCGCGGACCAGGGCTTCCACCTCAGCTCTGTAATTTGTGCAGTGAAGGTCTGTTGGTACTGCCTCTGCCTGCCATTTTCTGTTTGGTACTGAATGTACACCCCAGCCATTCCATTCTGAACTGCATCTGTGGCTGATCCATCGGTGTATGCCCGTATCCATGCTTCCTGGGGATACTTTTCTTCGAGCATGGCCAGTGTCAGGGCTTTCTTGCTCACAGTGCTGTGCTCATCTTTGGTGGTGATGTAGGGTACCGTGGAAGAGATGGTGATGTTTTCTGGCTTACTTTCCCAGGGTGGAAGGTCGCTAGCAGGATTCAGAGCCTCTACCTGCGCAGGGAGCTTTGCCGGGTGTTTTCTCTGCAGTGCTCTTGTCTCCTTCACAAAGCTTGATCTTTTCAGTCTCCCTGAGGTTGGTTGTTTCATCCTGGCGTTCATAGGTTGGTCTTTGGAAGACTTGACCTTTGTGGACTGTATCAAGTCTTTGCAATTTCTTCTCATGCGCAGGGGTGGGATGCCTGTTGTCTCTTCCATCTTTTCAAATGGTGTACTAATTCCAATGTATACTAATTAAGTCCACTGATCGCAAGGGTCAGGGGTCACAGGGGTTTCACAGATGTGTGAAACTGATTAAATTTTGAGAAAACATGGATTTTGTTGGTGAGGAAGCCATCCCTTTACTTATTGTCACACATGTGGATCAGTCGTACACTTGAGCCATAAGGGCTTTGCCTTATGTAAAGAAGCTGATTTGTATTGCTATCACATCATACTTTGTCTTTATTTTCTTTGAAAACCAAAACATTGATGAACAGCCAACCCAACAGGTTATTTTAGAGAAATGACTTGACCTGATCTTTTGTACTTTCACTTTCAGTCATGAGTACTATTTACTGCATGCACAATGGCTGTCAGAAGCTCTTTTTGTTGAGGTTATTTTTGCAGCAATCGCCTTGATGAAAAGCACCATTGATAGCCAAAGGATTAAGAAGTTTTATTAAATGAATGCTTGTCACATAATTGCTTTATGTAAAAATTAATTCTATTAACCGTGTATCTGTATTTGTTTTTATTCAGACAGAGAAAGCTTTGGCTGAACAACAGTCTGCACTCCTAAACAAGGCGTACTACACTCTTCTCAAACCCCTACCTAGAGCACTTTACCTTCTGGAGATAAAGGGCTATGTGATTGAGGAGGGCGAAACACATTCACAGATGGACCAAGAATTCCTGATGGAAATATTGGACTTGAATGAGCGCATTGGAGAATGTAATGCTGAAGCTATTGCAGAAATTGAAAAGGAAATCGTGGAGAAAATTCATGAGAACGTCTCACTAGTGTCTGCAGCTTTTAATGCACATGATTTTGAGAAAGCCAAGGAGATTGCAGTAAGGTTAAATTATTATGTTAATGTTGAATCCAAGGTGAAGGCATTTCACCGAGAAAAAATGTAGGCTGTGATTCAGGTGTATGGCTTGAGCTGATGTAGGCACGTAATCCTTTCACTGCTAAGAAAAAGTGCATACAATCCAAGTGCATAAAAATGCATGCAACCACAAGAGACATTGACCCTCATGAAACCCTGCAGCTGCAGAGGGCTCATAAGGATCTATGCCCCTAGCTCATACCACTTTGTATCCATGTTCCTTGGATGGCTCAGGCTCTTTGCATTTGAATGAACAAAGATTTCAGAAAGCAATCTGCATCCACAGTGAAGGGGTTAAACCTCTTGTGCATGCAGCAGCTGGTACTTTTTAGTTTAGACTTTACAGTATCGGTGGCTGCATGCATGAGGGGGATATGTTTTCACATATAATATAATATTTAATATTAATCAGGAAAATTAAAATGAGATTTTTCTAAGGCTTGAATAATGGAGATTATTATATGGGCAGTAGGCTGTATTTGAAAGCAAAGTCTAAATGTTTATTTCTTGTGAAAAGGCAAAATATTAGAGCATACTATTATAGTTTTGACCTGCTACACCTCTGTAATGTCATGAAAACGTTCTCAAACATTTAATGTTATTTTCCTTACCAACAGTTCCGTATATTAGTTACATTGAAAAATGCATACCATGTTGAATCAGTAGATCCTAGAAACTTTACTTTTCTACCCATGAAAGCATTTATGTGGGTTCACTAAGTTAGTTATGCATCTCTATTCATTTAGTCAAGTGCAGCGATAAAGAAAGCATTTAGAAAGGTTGAATGCAAACGCTAACAGTGTGCTGTACCAATATTATGATGATAAGAGTATTTTAAGTCCTTCACATTCACGCAGCCACTTGTAGTACTATTTTCAGTAATGTTGGCTGCTTGCTCAAGGTGGTTAACCGTTTGGCTGTCAGTAGCGCTTTTCTCAATGTGATTCTTGTGGGAATTACCTTGACAAAAAGCACTACTGACAGCTACAGGGTTATTTCTAGGAATGTTTCCACTTAGTGTTTGTATGATGTATTTAGATGTAGGTTGACAGCTGATATTAAACATGGCAAGCAGCATTAAACTCGCACAGCACAGATGGATCCTGTACAGCAGTGTAACTGTATGCATGAAGATAATAAGATGTTTGCTGTGATGTGTGCGTTATTGATTTTTGTATACACATGTAATTATGTTTTTCCATGATACATGTATGCGTCTTGTGAAATAATAATGGAAGAACACGTCATAACTTGTGTGCGTTTTAATCTGTGGCACGTTTCTTAAAAGTTAGATAATCTAGTATAGGAAGCGAGCGCAGATTGTGTTGTCTGCTGCTTGCTCCCTTGATTACATTACTATTTGTCTTGAATCACATGTGACATCACATGAGCGCAAAGAAGGAAGGCAGAGTGATGACAAAACTTTAGGTCGCACACTGTCCATGTGACCTAAATGGCCTTTGACCTTTCAAAAGTCCACTGATATAGGGCCTACTTTCTATTAGTTAGACCTTGTGCCGACTGATCTCATCTGCTACTACGAGTCCACCATGACTTGCCTCACTTTCCTCATTAAAAAGAAAATAAAATGAACAGAGCGATGCATACGGTCGCAAGGTTATTTTGATCTTGTTTGCCCAGTAAATAACTACACAACACATGTAACTCATAAGTCATTCAGTGCAGACACAATCTTCATGATGTAACCCAGCCTCCCTGTCACTGTGAATGAAACATTCCTACACACTAAAGGAAGGATGACATCATACCAGTAGTTGAAGTGTGGTGTGTTCCGTGCTGCATCATATTTCCACACCAAAGTGTACAAGTAGTATGTGTTATCAGTATGGTCTCAAATCCATTGGCTTTTGTATGGAACACGTTTGCTTCAGTTCAAAAGAGAGCGAGAGGATAAATACACCGACAAAAACGTACGCAAAGAGTTTAATGGCTGGGGTGTTTTCTGAGGTGTGTGGGTGGTTTGTAGGCGTTGCTCTGATTGTTCCAAACGCGCAGATGTGCATGACATACATGTGTTGGTGAAGCTGTCTTGACACCATGTCTGACAGTCGCAAGTAAGCGTCTGTCTTTTTTCGAAATGATTCTTGTGTTGTAGTGAATTGAGACAATTTTGTTGTTTAGATCCGTGAAGAAATTATGGCTTTTGGTCACATCTTGCCCGTCACGAAAAAACTCAATGCTTAGTGTTTTGTTTATTCTAGCGACAGTCTCGATGTGACGAAAAGCCATAATTTTGTCGCGGATCTGAACAACTACTGTAATAATATTTTCATGCATGTGCAGGTGAATATCAATTTATTTCTTTGTGAGGCGCATGCATAAAATCAAAGCAACACAAATGTTGTGAAAGTAGTGTTACATATACACATCATAAGCTATATAAGTTGTATTCAAATGGTGTCAATAATTACTGAGCTAACTGTACACCTTCTGTGCCAAACTATGCTCTGCCATCATGGAAAATCTTGGCTGATGAAGGATGCTAGGCTAGCAAAGCAAGCAGCTAGCTTAACTGTAAGAAATCACTTTACTCGTATTGATACCTAAAAACCTAGGTTTGCTACGCTCAAGAAATATCATCATCATCATCATCATCAGTCCCTTGCCCGAACTGGGCGTTGGGGGGACTGAAAGGCAGCAGCAACAGACAGTGCTCTCCACTGAGTTCTATTTTGGGCGGTGGCAAGCAAGTCTGGCATCTCGAGTTCGGTCCATTCTTTTATGTTTGCGACCCAACTCTTTCTCTGACGACCTCGCCGACGACTTCCTTCGAGAGTGCCTTGGAGGATAGTCTTGGACAAGGTGTTGTGTCGGGTCACGTGGCCAAACCAAGCAAGCTTGCGCCGTTTCACGGTTGCCAGAAGAGGTTCATGTGGGCCCACCAGGGAGGTGACGATGCTCCGTACATATTCGTTGGTTTTGTGCTCGCGGTACGAGATGCGGAGCAACTTCCTCAGGCACTTGTTCTCAAAGGCCTGGATTTTCTTTTCTGAGTCTGCAAGCAGTGTCCAAGTCTCACAGCCGTAGAGTAGAATAGACACTACGAGGGACTTGTAAAGCCTGTACTTGATGGTGAAGCTGATGGAGTTACTTCGCCATATCCTGTCCAGCCTGGCCATTGCGGATGTTGCTGTACCTATCCTGATACGGATCTCTGCTACGCAACTACCGTCTTTGGACAGGGTGGCTCCCAAGTACTTGAAGCTATTGACCTCTTCTAGCTTCTGGCCGTTCATGTGAATGTTGCTGCTGCTGTCGCTTGTGGTGTTGATCATCACTTTGCTTTTATCCGTACTGATCTCCATGCCATAAGACCCTGCGCTACTTGAAAGTTTGTCTGTCAGGTTTTGGAGCTCACTATTGCTGCCTGCCATGAGGTCAATATCGTCTGCGAATCGAAGATTGCACAGGGATCTGCCACCAATAGAGATTGAAGTATGGTGGTCGTGGAGGGTTTCCTGCATGATCTTCTCCAGGAATATGTTGAAAAGGACAGGAGAGAGCAGGCATCCTTGACGGACACCGATCGTCGTCCTGAAGAACTCGCCTGACTGATTGTTAAGTAGAACCGCGCTGCAGGCGTTCTTGTAAAGCGCTTCTATCATTTGGATCAGTCCCTCCTCTATGTTGAACGATCTCATGACTTGCCAGAGTCCGTCGTGCCAGACGCGATCAAATGCTTTCCTGAAATCAATGAAGTTGTGGTAGAGTTCGCGCTGATGCTGCAGATGTTTCTCGATCAGGACGCGGCAGTTGAAAATCTGCTCTACAGTGCTTCTTCCAACTCTGAAGCCAGCCTGTTCTTCTGCCAGCAGTTCCTCGGCGAAAGTTTTGAGGCAGTTGAGAATGATTCTAAGCATTACTTTGCTAGGGTGACTTATCAGACTGATAGTTCTGTAGTTCTGGCACTGTTTCATGTTTCCTTTCTTGGGGAGCGGGATCACTAGAGACTGTGTCCATTCTACTGGCCATTTCTTTTGCTCCCAGATCTTTTGACAGAGTGTAGTGAGGACCTTCGTTGTTACTTCTCCTCCATGTTTCAACAGTTCAGCAGGTATGTTGTCTACACCTGGAGACTTTCCTCCCTTCAGGCTGCGTACGGCTGCTTCCACCTCTTCAGCTAACACTGGCAGGTCTTCAGCCTTCCTGGCCCCAGCCTGGTTGTTTTGGAGGATGCTGGTGTCTGGCTCAGCCTTGTAGTTATACAAGTCTCGGCAGTACTCAGTCCATCTGTTTAGTACAGCAGTGTTTTCCGTAAGGAGTTGGCCGCTGCTGTACTAAAATATACAACAGTTTTAATGGTTATGCTGAATGGGCAAATGTTCAAATGGATGTTTGTGTGGATTGGTATGTGTGTGTGCATATAGGAAGATAATTTATTTTCATTTGTGGGGGGTGGGGTCTTCAACCGCATAAAAAACAAACATGACAATTTTTCTCCTGAAAATATTTGGGGGCGGGGGGGGGGGGGGGGGGGGGGGGGGGGGGGGGGAGGGGAGGGAGGAAGGAAGGAGGCAGTCCCCCCCCCCCCCCCCACACACTGATTGATGCCACTGGTTTTAATGACTACATCTGAAAAATCTGTGACGAGTCAAGCATCCACTCCACTTAGTCAGAAAATGAAAGAAAATTAAAATGTATTATAATCTTGTTCCAATAGTGGAGCTCTCAAAACAAACTCACAAACTCCATGTTCCTCACCGAGTTCGACCTCCTCCTCGAACACTACAGCACACGACCCGGAAAACACATCCTTCTAGGCGACTTTAACTTCCACTTTGACAAACCCGACCACCCTGACACAAAACGCCTCTGCACGTCACTTTTAAACCACAATCTTACACAACACATCACACAAATCCACCCACCGACTTGGCCACACCCTCGACTGGATCATCACCCGCACCTCCGATCAACTCTTTCTCGACTCTGACACCTCCTCTGTGCTTCCCTCTGACCACTTCGCTATTCTCGTCTCCCTCAATCTACCTCCCCCGAAAAAAACCAAGCTCGTTGTCTCTCGCCGCAAACTAAAATCTGTCAACCGCGAGAGCTTCTTCGACGAAACTGTCGACCTTCTCTCGGACCCCACCCCCTCTCCCGATCTTGCATCCCATTTCGATTCCTCCTTCGAAAACTTCTAGACACCCATGCCCCTGTCACCACCTGCTCCATACCCAACCGACTCCCCTCCCCCTGGCTCACTGATGACATAGCTGAGGCCAAGCGCGAGCGCCGACAAGCGGAACGCCTCTGGCGCTCATCTGACCTCACCGTTCACAGACAGATCTTCCAAACAACCAGATCCAAAGTCTGCAAAATGATCTCCGAATCTAAACGCAAACACCTTCAAAACCAAATCCTGGAATCCACCTCTTCCAAAAACCTCTCCTACGCCACCATGAACACACTCCTAGGCACTTCTATAGACTCTCCTCTCCCCAACACACACAGCAAAGAAGAACTCCCGTCTGCTTTCTCTACCTATTTTTCGGACAAAATCCAAAATCTGCGCGACACACTCGACACCCTGCCTCCTCCGCCTTGCCCTCCCGACCCCACCTTTTCCGGCACTCCCCTCTCGTCCTTCCGCACCGTCTCTCAGGATGAAGTCCTCAAGACCATAAAATCCATGCCCTTCAAAACCTGCGAACTTGACCCCCTCCCAGCTTCTCTCTACTGTGACGGCCTTCCAAAACTTCTACCCTTCATTACCGACATCATCAACGCATCTCTAGAAAACGGCTCCGTCCCCGATATCTTCAAGTCCGCCATCGTCCGTCCTCTCCTCAAAAAACACAACCTCGACCCAAACGAACTCAAGAACTATCGACCAGTCTCCAATCTCTCTTTCCTGTCCAAGCTTCTTGAAAAGGTTGTTCTCAACCAGCTCAACCTCCATCTCACCGACAACAACCTCCTCAGTCCATTCCATTCCAGTCTGCCTATCGCAAACATCACAGCACTGAAACAGCCCTTCTACATATCTTAAACGAGCTGCTTCTCTCCACTGACTCTGGCAACATCTCCCTTCTTACACTACTCGATCTCTCTGCCGCCTTTGACACTATAGACCACTCTATCCTCCTCCACCGACTCCACCACTCCTTCGGCATCACTGACTCTGCTCACTCCTGGTTTCTCTCCTACCTCTCTGACAGACAGCAGTCCGTCACCATCAACGGCGTCTCTTCCAACCCGGTAACGCTCTCCTGCGGAGTTCCACAGGGATCCGTCCTGGGCCCGGTCCTTTTCACACTCTACACCTCTCCTCTGTCCAACATCATCCAGTCTCACCGCATACACCACCACCTCTACGCTGACGACTCACAACTGCAAGACAAAGACAAACTCGACAACACTCAGTCACTACTGACTCGCACGGCTGACTGCTACAAAGACGTGAAAAACTGGATGACAGCAAACAAGCTGAAACTGAACGACGACAAAACGGAAGCCATGCTGGTGGGCACTCGCCGCACTCGCCAAAAATCTCCAGCTCCCTCCCTCTCTCCACCTTCAACTCGATAGCACCCCCATCTCCCTCTCTGACTCGGCCAAGAACCTCGGCGTCATCCTCGATTCCTCTCTGTCCATGACCAACTTCGTCTCCGCCACGACCCAGGCATGCTATTTCCACCTTCGCCGCATCAGTCAGATCAGAAAATACCTCACTACCGAAGCTGCCACCAAACTTGCTGTCTCTCTCATCTTATCTCGCATTGACTATTGCAACTCTCTCCTTTCCGGTCTCCCTCACTCCACCATCTTCACTCTCCAACGCGTCCAGAACAATGCTGCCCGCCTCGTCCTCAGAAAGATAAAATCCGACCACATCACACCCCTGCTCAAACTCCTTCACTGGCTCCCCATCCCCCAACGCATCCAATACAAAGTTCTGTCTCTCTGCTACAAATCCCTGAACAACTGCGCTCCTGCCTATCTCTCCAACTTACTTCACCCCTACACACATTCCCGCTCCCTCCGCTCTGCCTCCGACCCTCTCCGCCTCCACATCCCTCGCACCAAACTTAACACTTTCGGTCCCCGCTCCTTCTCCGTCTACGGTCCATCCATCTGGAACACTCTCCCACTCTCTCTCCGTCAGAAACACTCTCTCTCCTCCTTCCAGTCCGCCCTCAAAACTCACCTCTTTCAACAGTTTTAGCAGTATATCACCGCACTCCCCACCCCAAGCTGACCGTCGTAATGTATTTCACTGTTTGTGGTACGTGAGTCATTGTCTAAAGCGTGCGCATGCGTGCGCGAGTTGTGAGTGTGCGCTTAGAGTTATAATTATTATAAGATAAGCGCATTATAAATACCGTAATTATTATTATTATAGCATTGCCTCAATTCATGTATAACGGTGATGTGTTTGGTGTTTTACTCAATTCAGGAACATTGTATAACATAGACGCGGGGGGGGGGGGGGGGGGGTGGGGGGGGGGGGTGGGGGGGGGGGGGTGGGGGGGGGGTGGGGGGGGGGGGGGGGGGGGAGGGGTTCCCCCACCCAAAATTCTTTAAAATGCTATAACAAAGTCCCTTGTTAGGGTGTTGGGAATCAACCCCCCCCCCACACCCCCACTTTTTGATTTTTGGGCCCCTGGAAGCAAGGTCTAGCATCTGGGAGGCCCTTTGTATCAGGTTGAAGGTGCCAAACAAAAAGTTGGAACCCCCCCCCCTCGAGGTAACTGATACGCCCCTGTTGACGTGTGCTTTTAGTTTTACAAAAAGTTGAACACATCCAATGTTTTTCTTCAATGTTTATATGCAGAATTTCGAGTGCATATTAATATGACAAAAATTATGGACTTGCATGTGGTCAACTGACTTTCTATAAATGGTAATTTAACTCTTCAATGAAATATTGTTTCAATATGTTCAGAGGCTTTCTTAGACACCCTTTGAATGAAGCATTTCCTCAATTTCCAAATGAACTTTTATGTCATCAAAGATTTTTGTGTTTACATACCACATACACACACACATATACATACATGGGGACCCTCATCTGCAAGGTCCTGGAACCAAATCTAGCTGGGGTCAAAATTTGTTCAAACCCTATATCCAGTGCCCCCTCTTAAAATCACCTTGGTGGGCAGAATATGTTAAGCTTTCAATATACAACATACATACAGGTACGTTCTGCTGCGAGGTTAGCATAACTAGACATGTAATTTTTATATTCACTGTCAGTTTTAGGCCTGCCCACCTATGACGGTCGTATACATGTTATTGCCTGACTTCCGCTCCAAAAAGCACCTGCTAATAAAATCCGATTCTTGCATCTGTGGGTTGGAGATGGGGAGGAGATTGCCATTTAAATATTGCCACATATTATGTGCTGCACCTTGCTTGCGGCGGAGAATATTCTCAAATAAGTTACCTCCCTGGAATGGACAATGTCATCAAAACAATCGAGAGCGATAACGAAAACATAACTATGGCAGAGTCAGAGAGACACACACAAGACGGAAGTAGTTGCGTTGAGGCAGCTGTTTTAGGATTTCCGAATATTGTGAAGCACATCTTTGAATTTCTTCCGGCAAAAGCTTTATGTACAGCGTCAAGGTAAGAATGTGCACAGAGTTGTATTTTCTTTCGGTGATACCGGCAATAGCCAAAAATCACTGTTTCCCACCACTCAGCCACACATGAGCGCGCACACAGTCATACTCTCTCTCTCTCTCTCTCTCTCTCTCTCTCTCAACACTTCAAGGTTGGTTGGTTAGTTCGGGGTTTAACGTCCACGGCACCGAAGTGATAATAGACGGCCCTGACGGGCGGGTTTATGGGGGACAGAAAAATCTATTTCCTATGGAGTACGACCTGAACACTAATTAATTCAGGCGCACTGCAACTGTGGCACTTTGATTTATCAGGACCTTTCAACGGACATGCTATGTAAAATGAATCAATAGTAATAGTAGTTCACTGCAACAATTGATTAAATTTGATGGCTTTGGTATACAAGAAAAATTCATCCTAATCAACCCTTTTAAAACTAAATGTTTGCTGTTAACTTCGTCAGAAACATCAACACGGACTTGAACTTTAATATTCCATTGCAATGCTGAACCCAGTGAACAAGTTTCTGAACATTGACTACTGGGTGTTGTAGGTAGTACTAGTAGACAACCAGGTTAGCTATTTCTCAAAATGTATTTCTACCATTTATATTCAATAATAACTATTGTAAACTATTCTTTTGAGTGTTTAATTGTTCGCATATAATGCATGCATAAGAGTTAACAGGACAACGTGTAAGAGTTTCAACTAACTCTCTCCCTTTCTCTCTCAACTTTTTTTCTCTCTCACCTTTTTCTCTCTCCTTTTTCTCTCTTTCTCATGCACGTGCACACACACATGCACACACACACACACACACACACACACACACACACACACACACACACACACACACACACACACACATAATTATACACACGCACATGCATGCATGCATGAGTATAATGGCTGCTGGTCCTGATTTGCCCAGCACCATGCCAATTGGTTGCCAGCCTTGAACTTTAGTGATTGAGCTATTAATATGTATCTGTATCAGACGATGTGGAAACGTGACGTATTAGGCTGAACAAAAGCACACTTTAGAAACAGCTCACACTAGTTACCTCTGATCCACTACTTTCTTCTCTGCTAATAACAGCCCATTGTAACCAGACGGTACACTATACCGGTATAATTTTACATACTGGTTGTTTTGTTTGGTATACTGTGCAACTCTGGTGAACAGTCTGCTGAGGAGAGTTCTTGGCATTTTCCTAGTTTGTCTGCAGTAAACCATTCAATCCTGCCAAATAGAATGGCAAACTGCTTTTATTTTTGTTAAATCACACACACACGTAGAGGAATATATCCAGACCCAAAAGGTGAGTGCCAAGCATGTAAAATGCAGAGAAAAACCTATGAAGAAAGAACATCCTTAGACAAATTTTATCAAATCCTTTGACCATCAGGATATTGAAATGAAAGATAATTCCTCTCATTTTCTTTTTGTTCTTCATCCGTGTAGAATCATGCGCGGGTGAGCATTAAAGGCTCGGAGGTGACAGATGCCAAAAGTGTCATTTAAGACTGTTTACAGAGGGCTGGAAGTGGTACTAAAGGACTGAGGCAACTGGCTCCTGGGTGGTGTAGCAGACCAGTCGGGCTCTGAAGCCATTGAGGGTGGGGGTGATGTGATGGGTGTGACGTGTAACTTGTGTGCAAAGTTAGTGTGTAACGATCAATGTCAATTTCTATCTTACTTTTTTTCAATCTTAGTTTCCAGCTGATATTGATACAATGGCTGTGTATTACCATACAGCGTACGGAGACAAAATAAAATGAAATCATACATGCACATGTATTACTGTTTGCTCATGTGCAGAGTGTGTAAGATATGGCAGCACCAGGCAGAAACAGTGTTGCGACAGCGGCGTCCATATTGCTGGGAGCTGTTTGAAGTTGGCACAGACACGGACTCAACAGCAGTGCTTAACAGTGTGGAGCGATACATTCTGGTAATGCATAATTACCATATTGTGTATTTCATTTGTGTGCTGGTGTGTGATTTTTGATCTTATACTTTAGCTTGAAGCAGTAAAATCCAAAGTCACAGGCCAGCGCACAGTGTATTTATCAGCTTGTCAGTGTCACATTGCTAAACTGACACTTTTTGCATACATGCATTGTATCATAAATATATAATTCATATCGGGTACTGGTCAGTCACGATACCTGGGAGCCATTCAGTCAAATTGCCTTATTTATGATCACATTACTGTAGCACTCACTTAATAATAAAGGGCACTCGAGCAAAAGGCAATCATGCCTACATCAGACTTAGCTGGCCTGCACAAGGCCAGCTAAAGTTGATGGCTGCTAAAACCTTTTGTTGACCAGGCATCCCTGTGCAAACCATGAGAGACCTGTGTGCATTATATACAATACCATGGTATACTGGAGTGTGTAATACTGAGGCTGACCTGTATGTTGGTTTTTCACCATCGTCATTGATGTCTGTGTACACATCCATAGCATGTGACGTGTTTAAGTCGTCACCACCCATATACATAAAAAATGCAGGATTATGTTATGACTGGTAGCATTTGTTACTGCTGAGAATCTTCTCATTACCAGTATCTGTCCAAGTTCCAGGTATTTATATGTCCTACAGCAGAACCTGTTTTTGAAGACAGAACTCTCTGAAGAGAAGTTTTGAAGGGCAGAGACTGTCACCTGTCAACAAGAGTGTCACCTGTCATTAAAGACCAACATTTAGGTGGCTACAGCCATCTAAATGATGGTTCAAGGGTGATGCCAGAATAGCTTGGCGCCAAACTGTCCAGGCACCACCCTTAACCCATTTAGCCCGAGTCCCTATAGCAGGAGATTGATTGACCATGATAATTCAAGGGTAGTGCCAGATTAGCGTGGCGCCTGAAGGCGCCAAGCTAATCTGGCACTACCCTTGAATTATGGTCAGTCCATCTCCTGCAACTGGTACATAGTCATTATGCAACACCTCCAAAATTTGAGAAATGGGACCTTGGGGCTAAAAGGGTTAAACTATTTAAAAACAGTGTCCTGAGTATTATAATGTAAATTGTCTTTAAAGGACATTTGGGGATTGTGACCTTAGGGCTGAATGTGTTAATGTGTTTCTCAGGACTTACCTGTGCGGCCTTCACTGATCATGGTGTTTTCCACGGATAAACTGTATAAGAAAAAGTACCGTTCCACGCACCAGGAATCGTCTGCGCGCAGGCGGAAAAAGAAAAACATCCTGGATGACAGACTAGCCCACATTGTTCCAGCGCGATGCAAGATCGTTTGCAGTTCTACTTACGGCATTATAGGTTAGTAATTATCGTACCTGTGTGTGTGTGTGTATATGTGTGTGCATGTGTAGCATGTTATGTTGTTGATTGTGGTGGTTTTTATTGTTGTTTCTTTTATATAAAACAAAATTGATTAATTGACTGATTGACTGATTTATGCATGTACTTATTTATTTGTTTTATTTATTTTTAATCACCTACTCTGGCATGCTGACTGATGCGTGAAAAACTTTCAAGTCAGATTTCTCTAAAATGCTGCCACCCAATACTCTAAAATTTAATTACTCTGGAACATGTTGGCATATAGCATATATTTATCACATGCTGTATGAAAAGAAAGTATGTCTGAAGATTCTGTTGAAACATATCTAAAAATGCCCTCAAATTGTCCTGGTTATGTTGGGCCAGGTTTTGTTGATTGGTTTTTGTTTATTTCATGGGGTGAGGGGTTCTGCTGTTATTGTTTTAGGTGGAAGGGTAGAGGGATGCTAGGTGATAAAATAAACCATTTAGCCCCAACACCCTACAGCAGGAGCTGGATTGACCATGATAATTCAAGGGTCGTTCCAGATTAGCTTGACGCCTGAATTATCATGGTCAATCCATCTACTGGCACGTAGTCATCCCAAATTTGGGAAATGCGGATGTGGGGCTAAAAGGGTTACATTTGATATGTAAGCATTTTCTCATCGACTTTGTGATGCATGTACATGTACGCAAGCAGCATTTGTACAGAAGCTTCTCTATAACTTCAGCTTTCAACAGACATTGAAAAGGTTTCTTTGCACCAATTCCCTATTATATGTTACTTTTATCTTTTGCTAGTGTGAGCAGTAGTGTAAATGAGCAATCCCAGTAATGAAAGGGCTGTTGGTCTAACTACGAATGTCAACCCAAGAGTCGTTTGCTTACTCAGTTAGTTTGACTTTTCAGGAACGCCCTCAAACCTTACCAACACAAAGGAGATAGAGAGGTCAGATGCCATCACCTTGCTTTGTTTTGGCCATCACCCTGGTCTGGAGTTCACGCCTTTTGACCTCAACCCTGAGCTGTTTCGGGAGCGCATGGAGGCTTTGGACCAGAACAGCACAGACAAGGAGCTTGCCATGCAGAGAGGGGACTTTGCGTAAGTTTTTATTTTATTTTATAGAGTTAGGCCCATCCTTTCCAGGGGATGCATATTGTATTCTGGAAATAATTGTAAATTCAATGACAAATAACCCCAGCCTTCAAAGGAACATGGATGCAAAGTGGTTTCAGCAAGAGGCATAGATCTTCATCAGCCCCTGCGGTCGTGGGGGCTCATGAGGATCTACACCTCGTCTAGTTTCTTTTGGCAATGAATGGGTTAATATTATGAGGCAGGCATGCAACAGTACACTGCAGCAATGTATGGATAGATCATGATACATTTTAGTTTGAGGATGCTGCCAGAATAGCAGGGAGCCTTTGCCGTCGAGCTATTCTGGCACCACCTCCTTGAACTATCTTGGTTCTGGGCGTTAAACCTTAGTAAATAACTTGAACTGTCATGGTCGATCTGTCTACAAAACCAATTTATGCCGACTTCAGAAGGCCCACTGGGCACCGGCCTCCACGTGGCGTGGGTGGGTAGTCCCCTCAGTCCCTGACTGAGTGGGCTAGCAGAGGGGTGCCATCTTTGTCCAGGATTAGGACTTGATGTCAGCAGATATGTTGTTCAGTCTTTTTCACTGGTCCGGTTTTTAAGGAGCTGTGCTTACCCAGGTCCTACCATGTTGGATTGGTCCTTAAAAATACGCGTGAGCTTTTGGTCCTTTGGATCCCAAGTGTTTGCCATGATTGGAGACCCGTGTCAGGGGAGAAGAGGATCCTGGTGGCTGAAACACTCCACTTTGGCCTTGACTTCTGCCTAAACGGGAGGCTAGTCGTACCGGCCTAGTCAGTCCGCTCTTGTCACGTTGAGCCCTATCCCACTGTTGACATGCGGGTTGCTATACGGAGCACCATGCTATAGCCTCTGCTTGCGATTAGGTGCTTTACGCCAGTATTCCCCTGCATTCAACAGTGTGATAGAAGGTGGTGGCTTAAACGGTTCAATCGGGCTTACCCCCTTGAGTATATCTTTCGGGCAGTCTCCATTGTGCGTCGGCTGGAGACCCGCCGACAGTTGCACTTTCCCTTGTTGGGCTCGGTGGCGGGCGGGGACCCCCCGGGGGATGAATATCTTTACTATAATAATATGAAAAAATAAAAAAATAAAAAACTGGCACCAAAGCGGCACATAGCCACTGACATTGACCTTGAAAATGAGAGCGACTCCGATTGTGAGGAAGCAACGCCTCAGGCATCGGCCGTCTGGCCTCGCTTTCTCATTATCCACAGCAAAGTTAAAGAGAAGCCTGTTTCCAAGCTGCACCCTTTCCTGGTAGGGGAGACCCTCAGGAGCCGTGTTGCCAGGCCTGAGGCCCAGCGCCTCAGGTCTGGTGACTTGCTGGTAGAGTGCCGTACCCGGGCACACTCCAATGGGCTACTGAGGCTCTCCTCCATCGGAGACACTTCAGTGGAGGTCACTCCCCACAAAACGATGAATTCTTCTAGAGGAGTGATTAAAGATCAAGCATTGGCAGAACTGTCTGAAGATGAACTTGTATGGAACCTTAAGTCACAGGGGGTGACCTACGTCAGGTGCTTCATTTCCAAACGAGGTGGTAGGGAGATCCGTCTCCCTACCATCATCCTGACGTTTGGCACCCCCACCGCTCCTACTACCATCTGAGGAGTTTACTACTCCCTAAAAGTGAAAAAGTATGTCCCTCTCCCCCTCCGGTGCTTTAAGTGCCAAAAGTATGGCCATGGGCAGAAGACATGCCGCCAGGCAGAGGCTCTATGCGCCCGCTGCTGAGTCCTGCACAGCCATCCCCCTGTGTGTGAATTGCCAGGGGCGCATATGGCTTCGGACAAGAAGTGCCCTCGTTGGATCTCCGAGTGCAGGATTCAGCAGGTGCGTGTGGAGAAGGGGCTGTCCTTTGTGGACGCCAAAAAACTGGTTGATGGCCCTGGTGCAGCTGAGGCTGCGCCAAACTCAAATAACAACTTTGTGTATACTTTCAGTGCTGCAGTGGCAGGCAAGCGCCCCACCAAAGACTTCTCTTGTCAAACCCCAACTTCTTGGTAGGGGGCGGAGCCTTGGATCCTCTCGCCCCTGGAGAGTAACCCTCCTCCGGTGGTGATGAGCCAGGGAACGCAGAAGGCGGACTCTGCCAGTCCGGTGGCACCACCTTCTGCTGCCCCTAAGCCTCAGCCCCCACCCAAACCTGTCAATCTTACTACAAAGGCTTCTTGCTCTGGTCAGCCTTCTAAGGCCGCCAACTCTGGCGGCTGGAACGCTGCCCCGGCCCAGAAGTCTAAGAGTTACGGGACCGCTGTGCGTACGGGCCCAGAAGGGGGACACTGATGTCCCCTTCAAAACAAATATGCTGCATTGGAGGAGCAGATGGAGGGGGTGGAGGTTGTCGTAGCTGGTGCTGCGGCAGCTTCTCCCCCCTCATCTCCGAGGAACCAGAGGAGGCCCGGGAGTCGACCCCCCTCTGTTTCTTCGACTCCTTCCAAAGCACAGGAAAAGGGGGGAAAGAACTCTTATCCTACACATAAAACCTAATCATGTACTCTCTGCTTCAGTGGAATTGTCGTGGTTTTCACACCAACTTTGAAGAATTACGCCTTCTAGTCAAGTCCTATAACCCCTCGGTAATATCTCATCAGGAGACTTACCTGAAGACTTCTAACCCTGTCTCCTTTAATGGTTTTAATGCTATCCATAAAGGTTCTGATTCGGAGAGATGCTCAGGTGGAGTGGCTCTTCTCATTAGCAACCAGTTTTTATGTAGCCCCGTTAGTGTTGACACCTGTCTTCAGGCTGTCGCAGCTCGGGTTACCTTAAAGAAGACTATAACCATATGCAGTATTTATCTGCCACCATCCCTGCGGGTCTGTTGTAATGATTTTTTTAAATTTAGTAGATCAACTGCTCCCTCCCTTTATTCTCATGGGGGATTTTAACAGTCACGCTCACCTTTGGGGTAGTGACCACAATGATGGCAGAGGTCAGATGTTATAAGATGTTTTTTCTCAACTTAACCTATGTGTCTTTAACGATGGTTCACCTACATACTCTAACCCAGGTTCAGGATCTAGTTCTGTTCTAGACCTCACTGTGTGTGATCCTTCTCTCATGCTGGACTTTGACTGGAAGGTTCACGACGACCTGTGTGGTAGTGACCACTTCCCAGTAGTCCTGTCATCGGTCAGCTGTGGGGAGGATCCGCCGGTGGGGCGCTGGAATCTCAAGAAAGCTAACTGGCCTCTGTTCGCCTCCCTCTGTCAGTCTCGTATTACAGAGGAGGTGGTCATGTCAGCTGAAGAACCTGTTTCTTCTTTTACTACTATTTTGTTGGACGTAGCAGGTGAAACCATCACTAAAACTTCCTCATCAGTCCCTTGGAAGCCGAGAGTACCATGGTTCAATGAGGAGTGCCGCAAGGCCCAAAAAGCGCGCAAATCTGCTCAGTGACGTGCTTTCCGTAATCCGTCACAAGTGAATATTTTAACCTTTAAAAGACAGAGGGCAAAAGCCGGTTACATTTTTAAACATGAACGCCGTACTTCCTGGAGACGCTTCGTCTCATCTTTAACTTCTCGGACTCCGTCCCAGAAAGTCTGGAGGGCTGTTCGAAGAATTAGGGGCAGGGGTGGCTCGGTTTCTGTCGGCCATCTTAGAGATGGTGCCAGCTTGGTCACAGATAAAAAAGCTGTGGCCAATTTGCTTGCCTCCACCATTGCCCATAATTCTTCAACAGAGCATTATTCACCCTTCTTCCAGAGAGAGAAGGAGAAGCGAGAGTCTCGTATTTGTGATTTTAAGTCCGATAACTCAGAAGACTATAATGCCCCTTTTACATTATCAGAATTGCAGCAAGCCTTGCAGAAATGTAATGACTCTGCTGCTGGCCTAGATACCATCCACTATCAATTCCTAACGCATCTGCCTGAGAGGTCACTCCTTGTACTTCTCAAGGCCTTTAACCATATCTGGAGAACTGGTCATTTTCCGCTGTCTTGGCACCAGGCTGTGGTTGTACCGATCCCCAAGCCGGGTAAGGATCCTTCCGACCCGGGCAACTACCGGCCTATCGCTTTGACATCATGTTTATGTAAAACTATGGAGCGCCTGGTCAACGCCCGCCTGGTGTGGCATCTTGAGTCACAAGGTCTCCTCTCAGACCTCCAGTGCGGTTTCCGGCGCTTCCGTAGTACAACTGACCATTTAGTCCGCTTTGAATCATTTATTCAAGATGCTTTTGTCAACAAGCAGCATGTCTATGCAATTTTCTTCGATCTTGAGAAGGCATATGACACTACCTGGAAGTATGGCATAATGTCTGACTTGTTGGACATGGGTTTTAAAGGGCACTTGCCCGTTTTTATTCACAATTTTTTTACTAACCGGTCGTTCCATGTCCGTGTGGGCTCCACCCTCTCCGACTCCTTTGAACAGGAGATGGGTATCTCCTGTTTTATTTAGTATTAAAATTAATAACATTGTAAAGGCCGTCAAGGATGATTTTGAATGCTCTTTGTTTGTTGACGACTTTGCTTTGTGCGCACGTGGTCGAGGACTTGCGTCCCTTGAGAGGCGCTTGCAGCTGTGCGTTGATCGCATCCAGCGGTGGGTGTCTCTCAATGGATTCAAGTTCTCGCCCTCCAAGACTGTCTGTGTGCATTTTACTAACCAGACGAAATTTTTTCCAGAACCTAGCCTGAGCATTGCTGGAGTGGCGATTAAGGTGGCCGCGGAGGCAAAGTTTCTGGGGGTCATCTTTGGCAAAAGACTTACCTTCCGCAACCATATTAATTACCTTAGAACCTCTTGTCAGAAGGCTCTCGACGTTCTTCGTGTCATAGGTCGTACTGACTGGGGTGCGGACCGTACTGTCTTACTTCGACTGTACCGGGCCCTTGTTCGGTCCAAACTGGATTACGGCTCTGTGGTGTATGGCTCAGCTTCCAAGTCTGTGCTACAGCGTCTGAACACAATTCACCATCAGGGTCTGCGGATATGTCTTGGGGCCTTCAGGACGTCTCCAGTTCCTAGTCTGTATGCCGAGGCGGGGGAGCCTTCTCTCAAGCTCCGCCGCATCTGCCTCATGCTCAGCTACGTTCTGAAACTGAAGGCCCATCCAGACAATCCTGCCTATGATTGTGTTTTTAAACCATCGTTTGCAGAGATTTACGATACCCATCCGGGAGCTGTCCGTCCACTTTCTTTCCGTGTCCGACCTCATCTGCAGGCGGCTGGATTGGACCTGGACAGAGTTTCGGAATCCCTGCAACACATCACTCCACCCTAGCTCTTACCAGTTCCAGACATCTTGCTGGACTTGACTGCCCACAAGAAAGACTCTACTCCACCAGCCATATACCAACAGAGCCTCAATGAACTGCTTTCAATTTTTCCTGGCTATTGTCGTATCTATACGGATGGGTCAAAGTCTGAAGATGGGAGAGTGGCTGCGGCCGCAGTGTCCTCTCGCCATCCTAGACGCCCATTTAAGCACCGCCTCCCAGACCACTCATCTGTATTTAGTGCGGAACTGCAGGCGGTTCTGCTGGCACTCAGGCATGCTTATCGATCTAGAGAAAGAAACTTCCTGATTCTGTCTGACTCTCTTTCTGCCCTGCAGGCCCTTCAGGGCACGGGAAATGACCACCCACTGCTGGTGCAGATCAGAGAGCTCCACGCGGACTTGATGAAGGAATATTATGACATCATTTTTATTTGGGTCCCAGGGCATGTGGGCATCGAAGGCAACAGGATCGCAGATTCTGCTGCCAACGATGCACGCAATGACCCTGTCCTTGACACACAGACTGTTTATAGTGATTTTAGACATGTGACTAGTGCGTACGTAGCCCGTGAGTGGCAGTCCGAGTGGGACAAAGAGGAAGCTAACAAGCTGCATGAAGCCCTTCCTAAGTTGTCCGACGGTCTACCTTATCTCTGCGGCAGCCGCTGTGAGGAGACTGTCCTGGCTCGGCTCCACATCGGGCACACGTATGTTACGCACTCTTATTTACTAAAACAGGAGGAGCGTCCATGGTGTTATGCCTGTGACGAGCAGTACTCTGTTCAACACTTTTTGTTGTCTTGTGCTGATCTAATCGACACAAGGCATAAACATTTCACAGCAGACTCCTTGAAGGTTTTGTTCCGGGATGTGTCCCCGGACAAGATCTTCAGTTTTCTGAGAGAGTGCCATATTTTTAATAAGATTTGAGCGTTTATCAGGGGTGGGATTCTTCCGCGTTTCCGCGGATTTCCGCAGAAATTCTTTCACAATTCCGCTGAAGCATATTTATTTTCCGCGTCTAATAACAACGAAAAAGACGGGGAAAAAATGTCTTCTTAAATGGCAAAAATTCTCAAATGGGTTGGATTTGTATGTAGTTTGGTTCACTATCGCCCGACACTTCCGGTAGCTTTAGGTCGCAGTGGAAAATGGCGGTGAAAAAGGATATTGTTCAAGACAGAGTGCCGTTTAGTGCGCATCTGACCATAAACTGGTACGCACATTGCATTTTTACACTGCAGATCAGGAGTGTCATAACAAAGTCCATTTTTGGGTGTGTTTGGGCTCGCTCCCCCTGTCGGGTTTTGGATACTGTGGACGGTGGACACGCACCTACCCCCCCCCCCCCCCCCCCCCCCCTCCCCCCGTTGTTTGATTTTTCGGCCGATGCAAATGAAGGACATCCGCGTTTTCTTTGTTACTAAAATCCCACCCCTGGTTTATAGACTATGATATTTCTATTATTTTGACCTTTTGGAGAGTCTTTCGACGTTTTCTTTAAAGACCTGTGCGACATTTTAGCCTGATATATTTTTAAGGTATATTTACATCATGTCTTAAGACCTTTCTTTTAGTCTGGCTGACCAGATTTTTAACCTTCCCGCCGTGATATGGCCTTAGTTGCCTGCTCGGCGTTAAACCCAAATAACTAACTAACTAACTGACTTCAGAAGATAACTCCCAGATTTGGTAGCAAACTTTCTTGAATTACTGTGTTGATTTTGTTAAGTCCCTTCTATTTATAGAAGGGACTTTTTAGGACGGGTTGGTGGGGAAATTTAAAAGCATGTCCATGATGTCAAAGGCGGGCAGGCCTAAACCTCTCACAATTGAAGTGACAAGATAAAAATTATGTCATGTCTAATTACGCTAACCTCGCTGCTGAATGTACA
Source organism: Semisulcospira habei (assembly GCA_036245525.1). Lineage (NCBI taxonomy): Eukaryota > Metazoa > Mollusca > Gastropoda > Semisulcospiridae > Semisulcospira > Semisulcospira habei. The sequence goes on along the minus strand of BTPG01000001.1, from coordinate 33,475,202 downwards.
TTTGGCACGAAGTGCCATATGTGCGTATGTATTTATGTATGTGTGTGCGTATGTATCTAAACAAGAGAATCTCCAACATTTCAATACACATAAGCTTGAAACTTGACGAAATACTTTCTTAAAGGTGTGGCTAAAAGAGCCTCCGAGCATATTGTAATTGAATGTCTCATTGAAGACATAAACAACCGTTTATTAGGAAGTCAGTTGACCCAGATTAGAATCCGTAATTTTTGTCATATTTACTTGAAAATTTGGATATAGCTAGTTTGGAGAAAGACATTGGATGAGTTCGTTAGCCAGCTTTGTATCCTTTCAACTTCTTTAGTCAAAATTAATTCTTTTCAGAAAAGAATTAAAACAGTAAAAAACCTTGACTTCTACAGAAAGTCAGACTGTGGCAGTGACATAAAGAAGGCAACTCCGTCACCACGCAGACATTGACATAATACTCTAAATATGATGTAATTCTCTCTAGCGCGTGCTCTCTCTCTCTCTCACAGACATGGGCGCATCTCCAAGAGGCATAGATCCTCATGCGTCCAGAGAGCGCATGAGGATCTATGTCTCTTGGAGATGTTTGGAGAGCGCGCGCATGCATGCACTAACATGCACACACACACACACACACACACACACACACACACACATCGTCGCACTTTCAGAAGTGTATGCAGGTGACCCTATATAGCTAGTTTGGAGAAAGACATTGGATGAGTTCGTTAGCCAGCTTTGTACCCTTTCAACTTCTTCAGTAAAAATGAATTCTTTTCAGAAAAAAATTTAATCAGTAAAAACCCATGACAACTGGAGAAAGTCAGACAGTGGCAGTGACATAACAGAAGCAACTCCATCACCATGCAGACATTGACACAATACTCTAAATATGATGCATATCTCTCTCTCGCGCGTGCTCTCTCTCTCTTGCTCTCTCTCTCACACAAGCATGTGCACATCTCCAGGAGGCATAGATCCTCATGCGCCCAGAGGGCGCATGAGGATCTATGCCTCTTGGAGAGGTTTGGAGCGTGCGCACACACATGCTCTAACACGCACACACACATCAACGCGCTTTCAGAAGAGCTTTCAAGTGACCCGTGTACTTAGTATATCATGTAGCTAGGTAAAGTCAACCTGCTTTCACACAAATTATAGCAAGACTGAAATTGTACCGTGAAATTCTAGTTTTGTCACCATTTTCTCAAGCCTATGTAGCAAAAGTGTAACTCGTATCACGTAAAATATAAAGTTACCTAAAAACTAAAACTTAGTCCTGACAAATTACATTTGACAAACCAATGACGCCTATGTCCTGTGCCCCTTATAGAGCTCCCTGGCGCATTGGCAGATCTGCGAGACTTTTTTAATAGGAGATTTGTTTTCTTAAAACCCTTACCGATGACATTACTAATACTACAATAGGAAGATAGGCCTAGCTTACCAATTTCAGCCTAAGAACCTATTGTGTGGATACAGAACCAGGGAGGCCACTCTAGAGGGCTGTAACCACGGACCCTGAGTAGTCTCCCTCCATCCCATCCGGTCACGTGCCTCGTGGTGTCATGCCAGTCTATTCGCTTAGCTTACCATGAACGGTTGTGTTCAAGCGTACAGGACCTTCGGATGTGTACGGTGTGACGGGTCGTTTTGGATTACGTGTGGATTTCTTGTGGATTACTTGTGGTTCCCCTTGGTTTACCTTGGACTTATGTGGTTGTGGGTGTTGTTTCCGTTGGGATTATTGTGTTCCTCCTGGGACTTCTGCCTTGCCGCCCGGTGGTTTTGAGGGACTTTGTGGCAGGTTTCCCCTCGTTCTCGCAGCCATGGCAAGGTAAGGCCTCGACCAGCACTTGGTGGCCGGGCGGCGGCTTCGACCATGGGCATTTTTGTTTGCTCGTACGACACTCGATTCAAATGTGTGAACTCGTTTGGCAGGGCCATGGGGAGCCCACACCCGGTCGCCTTTCACGTCTGACGTGTTGCAGCTGCCAAGTTTGCACCTGCCTGCAGTGTGGCGACTTCCAATGGCCGAGCGATACCCATGCGGTCTGCCTCCCCTGTTCTGGCTGCACCTCTGACCACACTTGCCACACCTCCGTCGCCTGGGTGGAGGAACTATGGTCACAGCTCTGGAGCTTTTATCGGCACGAGCGCCCGAGACCGCCCGCCCACCATGGCGCCCCCCTCCTTGCCAGGAGAAAAGACCAGATGCACTCGCTCAGACCTTCGGGAGAGGACGACACGTCGGGCCCATACTTACTCTTCAGGTCCCATGACTTCGTCTACTATTGGTCCCACTGTGCCCCCTTGAACCTGGCCCACCCACTCCTCAGAGGAGACCGGCCGGCAGTTCGCCCATCTCGCTGAGGCCAGTCCACATTCACCCCGCCTTGCGGTGACTGACTCTTCGGGCCCCGATGCATCCTACGGGAAATAGCCCGCCCGCTCCCCCGAGGAGACCAGCCGGCAGTGCGCTGAGGCCGGTCCACTGCGACTTACGTCACCCCATCCCACGGCCGCTGGCAGACCTGATAAGCCGCACGACGCTAGGAGCACCTTGCGCACCCACTCCTCGGAGGCCGGCCCGCACCATCCTCGGTCGCCACGCTCCGCAGAGTATGACAGGCACTCGGACTCCGTGTGGCCCCCGGACGTCTTACCGCAACAGGACCGTCGGCGGGATCGCTCTCCTCTCACGCACTCGCTGGGACACACGGCTACCCCACGCTCTTCGGACACTAGGGATCGTGATGTGCAGCGCGACGGCCGACGCAGCCCCCCGGCCCTCCATGTCCTCCTCTCACTCGGCCACTTCACAGGCCTTAAGGCCTCACTTGCCCATTCCGGCATGCCTCTCCTCGCCGGTCCCGGCGCCCATCACCTTCCTCCTCAGAGCGCTCTGGGAGGAAATCGCCCCGATCGGATACGACAGACTCGATCCCTCCGTCGCAGTCATTCCCCCCGGGACAGGCAGCCAGCACACACCAGCACCATCTCGTCCCGTCACTCCTCTCAGCTTGCCTCGACCTCTGTTTCTCCCCACCACCAGCGGAGGAACTCCCGGGTGAGTTATTCCAGCCCTTCCTCCAGCCATAGACGTCGAGACGATGCTAGCGAGGCACCCGGTTCCCAGGCTGCCCCCCGCGCGGCCGGTAGTCTTCTTCCTCTCACCCGGCAGTCCTCCTGGAACAGTTCCCGCCCCCCCCCCCCTGACGACGATGATGCCCTTAGCCTGCTGCCGGAAGACTCCATCTCGGCTCTCCTCGGCCTGGATAGTTGATCTCCCTCTGCCCGCTCGCGCTCCCCAGACAGCCATTCGTTGCTGGCGGCTCTCCTGGCCGCCCAGCTGTCACAGCGTAACATTCCCCGCAGCTTGGACAAAACTGCGTCCCTTATCCGCAACGCCCTGGCCTGCTCGGGATTCTTGGAGCTCGTGACACAAGCGGTCGTTCGGCGCGTCGAGGACTTCTGGCACCCGTCCATCTCGCCGCTTTTAGGGGACCTCCCCACCCTTGCGGTGGCAACAAACCGGGTAGCGTATCACACCTCCGTCAATGCGATGGCCGCTGCGTCGAACTGCGACCTGATGCGTCGAGATGCTGTGCTCCAAGCCTGTCGCAGCCTGCTCCCCACGGTGAAGGAGCAGCTCCCGTCACGCCCCCCTTGGCGGCTCCCTCCTCTTCGGCCCCACCTGGCAGGCGGTAAAGGATGCGAATAAGGACCTCTGGCCCAGTAGTGCCGCTCCCTCCCGCTTTCCGGCAGCCCGCAACACCGTGGGTCACGCCCTGCGGATCATCAGACCCCCTGCTCGCCCCTCCTCCGCTCGTGCCCGGGCCCCCCTGCGAACCCCTGCCTTCGGCCACTCCCGCCCTGTCCGGAACCCAACCCCCGCCTGGCCCAACCCGCCCGCCATCCTGGGCGCGGTAGGGCCCCCTGAGACTCCCCGGCTTCTGCCCCCACCGACCACTCTCAGGGTTGCCAGTCGGCAGGAGGCTCGCCCTCTGCAGTGAAGTGTGGCGTTCGCTGCTTCCGGATGACCCCTGGGTCCTCGCCACCATCTCTGAGGGCTTCCTGATCGCCTTTTGCTCCCTGCCGCCGCTGCAGCGCTCTCTCCGGTGGACCGGAATCCCGCCTGATCAGCTCAAAGCCAACGCTCTTCGCAGCGAGGTCGCCACTCTATGGCAGAAGGCCGCCACGGAGGTGGTCACGCGGCATGACTCTCCAGCCTTCTACAGCTGCCTCTTCGTGGTTCCCAAGCCCGGCGGCAAGTGGCGCCCCGTCATTGACCTCTCGGCGCTGAACAAGTACATCGCAGCCCCAACCTTCCGCATGGAGATGGCCAGGACCCTCAGGGCGGCCATGCAGCCCATGGACTTCGCCGTCAGTCTGGACCTGTCAGACGCATATCTACACGCCCCCATGCTCCCCCGCCTGTTGGCATTATCTGCGCTTCACTTTTGATTGCGTGGTCTACCAGTTTCGGGCACTGCCGTTCGTCTTCAACCTCAGCCTGTGGGTGTTCACGCGCATCATGGACATCCCCAGGGCCAGGCAGTTGTCCTCAAGTCCGACCTCAAACTACTTGGACGACCTCCTCCTACCGAACCAGTCAGAGGCCACCTTAGAGAAGGACATAGATGCACTGCTCGTGTTGCTGACTCGGCTTGGCTTCCTGGTCAACTAGGGCAAGTCGGACGTCACTCCCTCCTGCCGGTTTGTACACCTAGACATGGAGTTTCTGACCGACCTCAACTTGGTGAGACTTCCGGAGCCCCGGATCCAGAAGCTGGCCTGGCAGGTGTCCCAAGAGAAAGCGGTTCCCGCCAGAGTATGGCTACAGCTCCTCGGCCTAATGAGTGCGGCGGCGGATCTCTTACCACTCGGCAGGCTGTACTCCGACCCGCTCCAATTGCATTTGCTCCCCCACTGGCGGCAGTCCTCCGGTGATCTCGCAACCCCGGTGCCAGTTATCCCGATGCTCTGGCCTCATCTGCTCCACTGGGCGGACCCCGCGTGGCTAGCGTCAGGAGTACCTTTCGCCTCCCCCCCCCCCAATTGTCTCTCTGCATGGATGCAAGTCTCGCTCACCTTCTACCGATGTTCCTCATGGCGTCCGGCCACTGGCCACTGAACCTTGCAGACAGGCACATCAACTGGTTGGAGCTTAATGCGGTTTAGCGAACCCTCATCGCGTGGGAGACACGTCTCCGACACCAGGATCTCCTCGTCCTCTCGTACAACTCCACGGTGGTCTCCTACATCCAGAAGCAGGGCGGGACGCGCTCCCCCTCCCTCTGCATACTCCTGTACCAGGTCCTCTGGTGGTGCGAAGACCGCGGCATCTCCCTCCGAGCGCGACACACCCCGGGCCACCTGAACATCTTAGCCGACTCCCTCTCTCAGCGCGGCCAGCTCCTCTACACTGAGTGGACTCTTCGCCCGGATATCTCTCGGATGATCTGCGCTCAGTGGGAGACTCCCATGATCGACCTATTTGCTATGAGGTGGAATCGTCTACTCCCCCTCAAGTCTCCCCCATCCTGGACCCCTTCGCCTGGGTAGTTGACGCGCTCTCCATCTCTTGGGACAGCCTCAATGCTTACGCGTAACCTCCGACAGTGCTAGTCCCCAAGGTCCTGCTCAAGCTCAGGGGATGCAACACGGTCGTGTTACTGGTGGCCCCATTCTCCTGGACCAAGTCTTGGACCACCGACCTTCTGAGCCTCGCCACAGGCGGGGCTGCCCACTCCGCGCATGATGCTCAAGCAACCCCGACAGAGGCTGTTCCACCCGTGCCCAGAGCGACTTCTCCTACATGCCTGGAGATTGTGCGGCACGCCCTCACCGCTAGAGGTTTCTCGAGTGCAGCGCTGAAGGCTATCACTACAGCCCGCAGACCCTCAACTATGCGTGTCTATGAGGGAAAGTGGCGAGGCCTATGGTCTGGTGCGCCGACCAGCACCTCTCCCCCGCAGTTCTGACTACCTCCCAGCTCGCCAAATTCTTTCTCTCTCTCTTCGGCGAGCAGAACTTGGCACCCATCACCATCAGGGGTTACCTGGCCATGATAGCTGACACTTATCGCCACCTTGGTCTCCCGGTCTCCGGTGCCTGCAAGGACCTCGCCGACCTTATGGCCCACTTCGGCCTCCAGTGGCCGGTCGCCCGCTCACTGATCCCTCGCTGGGACCTACCCTGGGTGCTTACATGGCTGAATTCGGACCGATTCGAACTGCTCCCGCTGGCCCGGTTCGCGGACGTGACTCGAAGACCTGCTTCCTGATGGCCCTCGCCACTGCTGCCTGAGTAAGCGAGCTGTATGTGCTCTCCGCGCGCCCTGCCTGCCTGCAGTTCAGAATGGATGGCTCTGTCCAACTCCTCAATGACCCATTCTTCCTCGCCAAGACTAGGTCTCCCTTAACTGCGCCCCAGGTGATCACCATTTGGCCGCTGAAAGGGTTGTACTTTCCCAGGGAGTCCAGGCAGCAAGATCCGGTGCGAGCCTTGCGGTTCTACCTGCGCCGATCCAAGCCCTCCGGAGGGGATGGGCCCGCCTCTTTCTGCCTTTGTCCCTAGGCAGAGCAGACATCTCGGCCCAGTCAATATCCTCCTGGCTATGCTGGGTCATCCGGTCCGCCTACCAGGACCTCTCCCCGGAGGGAGCTAAGACGCTAAGGATCAGGGCACATGAGGTTAGAGCCATGGCTATGAGCGTCGCCTTCGACGCAACTGTGCCGTCAAAGACATTGTGGCGGCTGTGGGCTGGCGGGCTGAATCAACCTTCGCCCGGTTGTACCTCAGGGACCTTGCGGGCCAACAGGAGAACCTGGCCCTGGTGGGGGTCATTGCCGTGGCGCAACACTCCCTCCCGGCGCTGGAGGCGCCATAGGTAAAGCTTAGCTGAAATTGTCGGGAGGTTGCTCTGGGAAGGGCGGGTCTGGCTAACCCTATGACAGGGGATCTATGGTGGGCGGCACCCTCCTCCTCTTCGCCATTCTTCCTATTAGTAATGTCATCGGTAAGGGTTTTGAGAAAACAAATCAATTTTTCTCTAAAATGAATTTTTCTCTAAAATGAATTTTTCTCTAAAATGAATTTTTCTCTAAAATGTATTTTTTCGAAAAGAATACTTACCAATAACATTACTCGAAGGACCCTCCCACCTGCCCCGCTTGCCGCCAGTAAGCTAAGCGTTTCCGACTGGCGTGACACCACGAGGCACGTGACCGGATGGGGAGGGACGGGAGACTACTCAGGGTCCCTGGTTACGGCCCCCTAGAGTCGTCTCCCTGGTTGTGTATGAACACAACAGGTTCTTAGGCTGAAATTGGTAAGCTAGGCCGTATCTTCCTATTAGTAATGTCATCGGTAAGTATTTTTCGAAAAAAATACATTTTAGAGAAAAATTCATATTTCAATATCAGAATCAGGTCAAAGACAAAAGGTAGAGACACTTGACAGCGAGGACAGCTCTCATATAGAAGGGACTTTGTGGGTTATGCTTTATCCCATCTTGTTTAGCACTCAGTTTGCTGGGGCACAAAAATTGATTGTTTTAACTTATTCAGCCCTGACACACCACAGCAAGACATGGATCAAGCATGATAGTTTAAGGGTGGTGCCAGAATAGCTTGGCACCCATAGGCGCCAAGCTATTCTGGCACCACTCTTGAACTATCATGATCGACCTGTCTGTAGAATTGTAATACAGTCCTTTAGAGGACAACTTTCTAAATGTCCTACAATAAATGCTGCACAAAAGGGTAGACTTAACTTACAAAGTGTGAGTAATGTAAAATGAAAGATTTGTATGCTCTTCTTCTTTGTATATAGCTTATTTCCACAGATGTGCAGTAAGCGCCTAGTGTTATGTGTGCCTGCTCACATGTATTGTGAAAAAAAAGTGTAGAGAAAGCCTTATTTGAGGCAAGACAAATTGAGAATCTGTTGTGTCTGCAAATTTATCAATCAAAGCCTGATCTTGAGCACATCATGTTAAATGAGGCCACAAGCTATTCTGGCACTACCCTTGAGCTAAAGCCATTGGTGTATATCCTTATCTGTAAGTACTATAATGTAGCGTGCATATGGTGGTGTACAGATTTGAAGCTTTTAGCCTCAGTATGATATGGGTTAACCTGTACAGTGGCAGCTGATGCAGACTGTGTTTCTGTAATCTTTGTTAATTCAAGATCAAAATACCCTGCGTCCAGGAACATGGATTCAAAGTGGTGTCAGAAAGAGGTATAGAGCCCCATTAACTGTGGCGTCCCATGAGGATCTATGCCTCCTGCAGCTGGGTGGTGTTCAAAAGTTTTCTTGGCATCTGTTTGCAGGTTTTTGCCGCCAAGCCCTGACATGAAAGCAGTCCTGATGTGTTGCAATGAGATTTGTGATCCCAAGATCGGCCAGATGCTGTACACGTATCTGAAACAGCCATTGATTGCGGGTGGCTTTGTCAACAACTTATCCACGAATACCTATTCATACAAGGAGTGCCTGTCAGGCATGAACATTGATTATTTGGAATTGGGGTAGGTATTTTGTCATTTTGTATGTGTGTGTACTGATCTGTGATTTTGGACCTTTCAGCCATAAGGTCCAAAATTACAGATCGGCACACATGGCTTTGAACATAAGTGCGTTATATTTATATGATGGATAAACACCCAGCACCACAGTGGTTGACTGTTGACTTTACTAGCCTTCTGTAGCCATTGTTGCCACGCCATGACAGTATTTCATATTGTGTGTGCGTGTTACAGGTGATGTACACATCATGTTTTTAATTAATATTTGCTACTAAAAGCACTGACAACCTCAGTCTTTATTTTATAGCCGGTTTGAGCAACTTGATAAGTGTGTTGAGAGTTGCGAACACTGTAAGCCCAAATGTGTAATTTGCTTGCACTGCACTCTTTGCTTGCTTAGACACAGTCAAGACTTGCAACGCTGTGATACACAGCTTTAAGCCACGTATTCAGATATGGCACAGTCGCAGATGAGTTAACAAGGATGATTATCCACAGCCTGAGAAGACCGATGGAGTTGATCTGTGCTAACAAGAGGCATGGATTCTCGTGTGCCTGTCAGATGCCAAGCTAATCTGCTAGATCCCTAATTATTCAGCCCCCCTAAATATTTGACCACAAGCTGTTTGTTTTCTCAAAACACATTACCGATGGTATTACAACTAGGAAATGTTTCTTAGCTAGTCTAATTTTAGCCCAAAAATTGTTCTGTACGATTGTTGTGTATGATGGCAGGAGAGGGGCGCCATAGCTTAGGCGGAAACCCAGTAGCCTCCCTTCCGGTTCAACCACGCATGTGCTCAGCGCTTATCACTTCAGTCAGTTTCTTTGCTAGTCACAATAGGTTGTGTACGCCTGTGGCTTTCTTCGGGTTTAAGTTTTTGCTATCGGTGGAAGTTGGTATTCGAGGCTTTCAAGCTGTGGAAGAGTTGTGGTGGTTTTGGGCTTGGACGCGTGTGTGTGCGTTTTTTCGAGATGACTTCTTAGACGACGCTTGTGAACTGTACTCGCTGGTGGGCCGGTTGCCTTCGGCTTCTTGTGCCCTTTGGCTTCGACCTTGGCTTACCTCGTGGACTTCGGGAAGGCCTTGGTTACTGTGACTTGCGGGGCTGTTCCTTCTTCGTCGACTGTTGTGACTGTCATCTCTGGGCCCGGCGCCGGTCCCAGCTTGGCCTGACGGAACCAGTCTTTGGCGCCATTTTGGTAGGACGGCTTCTGGCTTCACTGCTTGCACCGTTCTTCGTGCCTCTCCTTTCGCATTATGGCAAGGTAAAATCTCGGTCACTGCTTCCGTACGGCGCTCAGGGGAAGGGGTAGAGCGCCGTACGTCAGCATACGCCATAACTTTATTCGTTCGTTCCGCGATTCGTTTGCGTGCCTGCGGAGGCACGTCGTTTGCTTTCATTGTTACGCTATGTTTTGCAGTTGGCAAGTCCGCACCTGTATCAGATGTGGACAATTCCAGTGGCCGAGTGACGGACATGAGATGTGCCTGCCCTGTTCCACCTGTACGTCTTCACATCTGTGCCTGGTCTGCGCCCCCTGGCTGGAAGAGCAATGGACTCAGTTGTGGGTTTTTTACCATCGTGAACTTCCAACACCAGGGTCAAACACCGGTAAGAACCACAGACCCGACTAGTGGGTATTACCTGGTGAGAGGACAGTCAACGCCGCAGCTTAAGCCGCGAGCCCATCCTTCTGTGCTGGCAGCGAACACAGACCCGACTAGTGCGCGCTGTCCGGTAGCAGAGACTAGAACTGAGGTTTCAGTCAGACCCGCTTCTCTGAACAATAAAGACACTCTGGTAATCACCACAGACTCGACTAGTGGTGCTTGCCAGACGTTAGAACGCTCATCTTCACGACTTCGCTAGCTCGTTCTACTACACCGGCAGCGGGCACAGACCTGACTTATCGGCTCGAGAGATGGTACAGAAACAGGCTTCAGTACCGGTAGCGGTCTCTGCACAGGAGGTGTCCGCTTCCAAGCAGAAGGATTCTTCTCCGCCGCGCATCGACAGAGCTCGGCGCTCCGGACCAGACTTGCACACACCTCGTCCAAGAGAGCAGAAGCACCGGACGGTCTCCCGCTCTTCTCGCCACCGTTCACCTTCAAGGGACAGGTCACCGCGTCGTAGGTCTACCTCCCGCTCTTCCCGTGCTAGTAGGCCATCGCGGACGGCGTCCAGGTTCGGATCGCCTCAAGTGGATCGTCGGTCCAGACCGCGTCCCCCGGATGAGTGACATTCTCCTCGTAGAGCGCACCCGTCTTCTACTCCACGTTCGTCTTCCAGAGTCAGACGCCTTTACCGCCGCCACTCCCGTTCTAGGAGTCCCCGCTCCCGCCGTGAGCGCTCCCCGCGGGACAGAGATCACCTCTTTGCTACGCTCACCGTTCTCGGTCTGGGTCTCAAGAACTTTCCCCAGTCCGTTCGTGTCGTCACCGCTTCGTGGGGGTTTCACCACCTAAGGCCTCGACTACTTCCCGACTCGTGGCGGATTCTGGGCCCACTCTCTTAGCTCGAGCTAGCCCCCACCCCCCACCCCCCCCATTGCGCGCTGCACTTAGAGGATGACGCTCTCAGCCTGGCTCCTGAGGACTCAGTTTCGGTCTTACTTCGGGATGACAGCCCCACTCGCTCTAACCCGGCTCTCCCTGACCTAGATGAAGATGGGCAGGAACAACAACCGTCGGTGGTGGGACACAGGTTGGAGACTCAACACACCCTGGACGAGGCGGCTCGGATCATCTCGGCGTGCCTTCCGACAGAAGACTGTCCTCCATCTCCACCTATGAAGAAGAAGGCCGCGGCTTACGTGGATGCGGAGCGTCATGCCAAAACTTTTAAGACTCTTCCCCAACCTCCGGGTTTCAGCAGCTTACGGGACGCGTTCTCCACTCGACTCGCTCAGGGTCACTTGGGCGCTGCTGGATTCTTCAATGACACCAAGTGGCCTGCAGATCTACACATGGTTTTTCGGCAATCCTGGTACGTGGGACATACTCAGAGCTTTACCTGCACCCTACCCAAACCGGACCCAGCCACTTGGTCCCTTTCGGCTATTCCGGCACGGACCCCTCTGCTTCCGGGCGTCGATCAGACAGCGACTCTCATACGCAACGCCTTAGCCTCGGCGGGATTCCTTGACCTACTGACTCAAGCCATTGTCCGTCGTGTCGAGGAGGCTTGGCATCCATCTGCAGAGGTGCCTACCTTACGCGCTAGCTCGTAATTTTACGCATTTTCGGCTCAATTTACGGGAATACGACCAGTCCCTCTAAAATACGCAATTTACGTGGGGCGGGGGGGGGGGGGGGGGGGGGGGGGGGGGGGGGGGAGAGGGGGGCTGGCTAATTGTGGACTGAAGATCGGCCGTTAGGCTCCCAGAGACTGTCACTAAGCTTTGCACGTGTAGTCCGCTACACACTGACTAGCCAAGGCAGCAAAAATACTCGCACACAGCGCGCCAAGCGTGCACTGAAACACTGAACTCTGACTCGCGGGTAGTAACTAGCGATAGCAGGGGGCTCCACTGCTACAAATGCATGCAACGTGTGCAAAGGACTTTGTTGTTGCTCACAGTGGTGCGTACAAAAGTATGATATTCAAAGACATTTGGAGTCCGCTGGGCAGAAGACCAAGGCAGTAGTACATCCCCAAAAAGCACTTTTTTTGTTAACCCTTTCGGCCCGGCAAACCGCTGTACTGGTTGGCGGTCTTCCCGGAAAACCGCTAGAGCGGTGTCGGGTGTTTTATATCGCGCACCCGGTGATACGCGAGCCTCGCCGCGCGTGTGGTGACCTCCCCCTTCACCCGGCACTGATGCATCATGTTTTATACTACAGGGTCCTGACAGTGTGTGCGTACTTTTGTACGTGGTACACGGTCAGCTTTGCGGCGCTAGCATGCGTATTACGGTCGAAATGGCGAGTGAATGTGTAGATATTCGGAGTGATAAAATTTTGTATTTGGAGACATGGTTTCAAAAGCAGATAGCTTTGATATATTGGGACTCGTGTGTCCACCTACCGCGTGGCAGCATAACCATGTGTTGGCAGTGTCAGCTGGAGCGATCGACGGTTGAGGCACTGACAACGGCAATGATGTACAGCTTGATTCTGAAGCTGAATTTGGAGGTTCTAATTGATATTCCGTTCCTCTGATGCTAAACCTTGGTGCACATGTAGGTGACTGTGGACACCGACTGACACACATTGGTCACACGTGTAGTACGTGCATCGTCTTTACAGCACTGGTACTTCCATCCTATCGTGTATGAGACACATGACCATCGTTCAATGCCGCTTATTACATGTTGTCTAGACTGTGGATATACCGTACAGTGGAAGGTGTAAACATTGACATCTGGTGACCAGGTGTGAAGGAGCCATACAGTGTATCGGCACACTGGAAATGCATGGACACTAACGTGTGGCAGTAACTGATGCCCTTTTTACTAACAGCGACCTGTCATGCACGAAAGACATTTTTGGCTCACGTGCGAAGCAAACGTGAGTCTATGTCAGTTCTGAGCCAGCGGTCGTCTGTCCGCCGTCGTGCGTGGTAAACTTTAACGTTGGCATTTTCTCGGAGACTATTGAAGCTACGGTCTTCAAACTTGGCCCAAGGATACTTTGTGGCAAGACCTTTCTAAACATGTCAATTTTAGTGACAGTTTCTCACAACGGTCAAGGTCACAGGGGATCAGGAAATATATCAAAAATAGCTCTTTGGGGACATAATTTCCTTTTCCTCAAATACTAATTCACAACTTCTAACCCAAACTTGGTACAAAGATACCTGATGAAAAGACCTTTATATGCACACTAATTTCGTTGATTCCTCGGAAAAGGCAAGGGTCACAAGAGCTCAAGAAATATGTCCCAAATTACCATATTTTTACCTAAAAAAAAGTTTTTTTTCGCAAATACTATTCACAACTTCAAATCCAAGCTTGATATGTTACAGCGATACCTGATATTGTGTGAATAAAATAGCTAATACAGTAATAGTGTGGATAAATGTCTTTATTTTTAATTTGTTTGCTGTGGTGTATTTTTTTCGTTGCGTGTTGCGCTCAAATGATTACACAAAATACACATTTTTAAGCAGCCCATTACACAAAATGGTCTAAGAGGGGTAGGCACCTCTGCATCCCTCACGCCGCTCTAGCCGTCTCAGGTAACCGTGCCGCCTACCACACCTGTGTCAACGCCATGGCCGCAGCTGCCAACTGATCTTTTGCGTCAGGATGTCCTCCTCCGCTTCTGTCCTCTCCCCAATGACCTGAAGCTTCAACTTCGTCAGGCGCCTCTTGGCGGAGAACTTTTCTTCGGTCCCACGTGGTTGGCAGTTAAGGAAGCAAATAAGGACACCTGGCCAAGTCGCACAGTTCCTTCTCCCTTTCAGCATACCCGCAGGACCCAGGGTCGCCCCCTGCGGGTGGCCAGACCCGCTACCTGACCCTACACCAGAGGTGGACGTCTTCCCCCCAGGCCTCCGGCCTTCCCCCGCGCCCGTCCTACTCCGGGATCCGCCTCGGCTTCCGCTTCCAGGACCTGGCCCAAGCCTGCCCGTCGCCCCGGGCGGGGCAGGGCCTACTGACGTTCTCCCCCCTCGGCCCCCGTCGACCACGCTGGGGTCTCCGGTCGGCGGGAGGCTCGCGCCGCACAGCGCCGCCTGGCGAGCGTTGTTACCGGATGACCCCTGGATTCTCTCGACCATCTCCTTAGGTCTTCGGATCTCGTTTCGATCTCCGCCCCCACTGCGACGTACGCCGGCGAAGACCTTGGTTCCGACAGATCAGCTCAAGGCGGACGCTCTGCGCAGCGAGGTGGCCGCCTTACTTCGGAAAGCCGCAACAGAGGTGGTGATGCGACTTGACTCCCCAGCCTTCTACAGGCGACTCTTTGTAGTACCCAAGCCGGGCGGCAAGTGGCGTCCTGTGTTCGACCTGTCGGCTCTCAACAGGTTTATCGTAGCTCCACACTTTCGCATGGAGACAGCTCGGGCCCTTCGTGCCTCGGTGCAACCTTTCGATTTCGCAGTCAGCCTGGACCTCGGATGCGTACCTTCATGTTTCCATGCACCCAGCATCCAGACGTTATCTACGCTTCGCCTTCGAGGGTGTGGTATACCAGTTCCGTGCACTTCCCTTCGGCCTCAACCTCAGCCCGTGGGTCTTTATGCGCATCATGGACGCTGTGGTAGCCAAGGCCCGACGGACTTCCACGAGCCCCACGTCCAACTACCTGGACGACCTCCTACTGAAGAATCAGGCTGTTGCCGCCTTGGAAGAGGACCGGGATGCTATGCTTCAGCTCCTCAAGACGCTGGGCTTCCTAGTCAACTTCGGCAAGTCCGACCTCGTTCCGTCGCGCCAGTTCGTTCACCTAGGCATGGAGTTCTGCACCAACTGCAACATCGTCAGGCTGCCCAAACCCCGCATCCAGAAGTTGGCGAATCTAGCTCGGCAGGTGTCACAGTTGTCTTCGATCCCCGCCAGGCAGTGGCTTCAGCTTCTGGGGCTGATGAGTGCTGCAGCAGATCTTATCCCTTTAGGGCGTCTCTACTCCCGCCCGCTGCAGTTGCACCTACTTCTTCACTGGCGTCCGTCGACTTCCGACCTAGAGTCTCCGGTTCCGATTCCTTCGTTGCTCCATCCTCACCTTCTACGCTGGGTGGACCCCCTCTGGCTCGCGACAGGAGTGCCGCTGTTCTCCACCACCCTCCCTCTCCATCTGCATAGACGCGAGCCTCTCCGGTTGGGGAGCACACCTTCTCCCGTTCTCCGAGACTGCCGCCGGCCGGTGGGACCTGGATTCACGTGCCCGACACATCAACTGGTTGGAACTGAAAGTGGTCTGGCAAGCCCTTCTTGCGTGGGAATCTCGCCTTCTTCACAGGGAGCTACTGGTGCTGTCGGACAACTCCACGGACGTCGCCTACATCCAGAAGCAAGGCAGGACCCGCTCACCCTCTCTCTGCATCCTCTTTTACCAAGTGCTCCGGTGGTGTGAGGATTGGGACATTTTTCTCCGCGCGCGTCACATTCCGGGTCACCTGCCGGGTCACCTGAATGTGCTGGCCGACTCCCTCTCCCATCGCGGTCAACTGCTACACACCGAGTGGTCGCTGCGTCCAGACATCTTTCGGATGATCGGCGCTACCTGGGAGACACCCATGATCGACCTATTTGCCACGAGATGGAATCACCAACTCCCACTGTTCGTCTCACCGATTCCAGACCCCTTGGCCTGGGCAGTGGACGCCCTCTCCATCTCCTGAGACGGTCTGGTAGCCTACGCCTACCCACCGACGGTGCTCGTCCCCAAGGTCCTTCTCAAGCTCAGAGGGAGCAACATAATCCTGTTTCTGGTGGCTCCGTTCTGTTGGACCAGGTCATGGACGACCGACCTCCTGAATCTGGCCACGGCCCCCCCCCCCCCTCCGCTGTCGCTCCCCACCCCGCGAACGATGCTCAAGCAACCTCGGCAGACACTGTACCATCCTTGTCCAGAACGTCTCCTCCTCCATGCCTGGAGGTTGTCCGGCAAGCCCTCGCCGCTAGAGGCTTCTCAGGTGCGGCAGTGGACGCGATCGCTACAGCCCGCAGAGCCTCGACTAGACGAGTTTACGAAGGCAAGTGGAGAGTTCTCAGCTCCTGGTGTGACGACAGACGCCTCTCCCCCACCGAGTTGACAGTCCCTCAACTGGCGGATTTCTTCCTCTGGCTTTTTCACGACCAGCGGTTAGCACCCATCACCATTCGGGGATACCTGGCCATGATCGCTGACACTTGCAGGCATCTGGCTCCTGCAAAGACCTCGCCGATC
This sequence comes from Semisulcospira habei, assembly GCA_036245525.1. Taxonomy (NCBI): domain Eukaryota; kingdom Metazoa; phylum Mollusca; class Gastropoda; family Semisulcospiridae; genus Semisulcospira; species Semisulcospira habei. The sequence continues at coordinate 33,458,837 of BTPG01000001.1, read as the reverse complement.
TGATGGGCCACTTCGGTCTACACCATCCCGCTCTACTTTCCCTGTTGCCACGTTGGGACCTACCTTGGGTGCTTACTTGGCTCAACTCGGCCCGGTTCGAGCCGATACAGCTGGCGAGAATACCGGACGTGACGAGAAAGACCTGCTTCCTGCTGGCCCTCGCCTCAGCCTCCCAAGTCAGTGAGCTGCACGCCCTCTCAACACGCCCCGCCTGTTTGCAGTTCCGGACGGACGGTTCGGTTCAGCTGCTTCCTGACCCGGCCTTCCTAGCCAAGACCAGATCTCCACTGCTGGCACCACAATTGGTCACCATACTACCACTAAGAGAACCACGCTCCAACCGTTAGTCCAGACAGCAGGACCTGGTACAAGCTTTACGTGTGTACCTGCGCCGGACCAAGCCGCTACGCAGGGGACGCACCCGCCTTTTTCTTCCTCTGTCCCCAAGTAGAAATGACATCTCAGCCCAAACTATATCCTCCTGGCTTCGGTGGGTGATACAGTCCGCCTACCAGGAACTCGCCCCTGATACAGCCAAACGCATGAAAATCAGGACACACGAGATCAGAGCCATGGCTATGAGCCTCGCATTCGAACGCAACTGTGCTGTCAAAGACATCGTGGCGGCCGTGGGCTGGTGAACGGAGAACACCTTCGCTCGCTGCTACCTGAGGGACCTCTCCGGCCAGCGGCAGAACCTAGCGCTGGTGGGGGACATCGTGGCGGCGCAACACTCCCTCCTGGCGCCCTAGGCGCCGTAAGTATCTTTGCTAAAATTAGAGGGAGGTTGCTTGAGGTGGGCTACTCTAGTAGCTTCGATGGCAGGGGGTAGGGGCGTTTTAGTGGCACCCACCTCCTCTTTGGGATTCTTCCTAGTTGTAATACCATCGGTAACATGTTCTGAGAAAACAAATGTATTTTTCTTTAAAATAAAATTTTTGGAAAAATACTTACCGATGGTATTACTCGAAGGTCCCTCCCACCTGCCCCGCTTGCCGCTGGTCCGCTAAGAAACTGACTGAAGTGATAAGCGCTGAGCACATGCGTGGTTGAACCGGAAGGGAGGCTACCGGGTTTCCGCCTAAGCTATGGCGCCCCTCTCCTGCCATCATGGCCATTATCGTACACAACAATTGTTGGGCTAAAATTAGACTAGCTAAGAAACATTTCCTAGTTGTAATACCATCGGTAAGTATTTTTCCCAAAAATTTATTTTAAAGAAAAATACATTTTTGATGATTTTTCAGCAAAATAAAAAATTGCAAATATTCGACCAGCACTACAAATCACACCCTAATTATTCGACCATAAGTCACAAAGTTTACAAGAAAAACAAGAAGAAGAAAAAAGGCAAAGGCAAATTTGGCATATTTACGGTAACATAACCTACGCTTCTGTGTAAGCTGACATGACATGTAAAACCTCTCTATAGGGCTCAGGAAGCTGACGTCATCACACTAGTTGTGGCGGCCATATTGTGAGGATACGGGACTAAGGCACTCGTAGGGAAATCTCTGTCAGGACAACGTCAGTAAAGTCCTGACGTGCTATAGGCAATAACAACAAGTCTTGCCATCACTGTAGGAAACCGCTAACCAGAATCTGTTTTTGTTTGTTTCCAAAGAGGAAAAAACATGAAGAAAAACATGTTGAAACACTACTTCACTACTATCTGAAGTCTATCCTATCCTCTTAAGATGGCGGCTGACGCGTCAATTCTCCTAGGCAACACGGGGAACTTCCCGAGCCCTATCGAAATGCCTAATATATTGTCATAGAGGCTTAAATGTGCTCACAGGGTGAGGGGACTCATGAGAATTTCTTATTTGCTGGCTCATTTTCTCACTATTTTGATATGTTCGCGTATTATGTTTTGTACGCCCAGTTACCCCACGTGGACCTTTTGCATCGCTTTTTGCATCAGGGTAACAATCTGCATTAGTTTCTGTGCAACTACAGCACAGATCTCAGTCTGAGTAGACTGTGTACAGAGTACATGTATGTCTTGGTACCTGTCTGACTTGTGATGCCTGCCAGTGTTAGAGCCAAGGCTACATGCCTTGTTTCATGACAGCGCATAACCATGGGAAACTGAAGAGTAATGTGTCACTTTACATCACAAAGCGAGTGTGTAGTGACTGCGTTCTTACAACCGTGTTCTAAGAACTGAGTCGCATTCCTGATTCTGAATGGCACAGTTCTATACAATGCTTAAGATGAAAATTTTAAAAGTAGGTCAAATTCACAGTGATCGGCGACTCATAGTCCCCATCCACCTATACACAGCATGTGATCAAGCATCAGTGTAGGGCCAGTGAGAAATAGAATTCATATGAACCCCTACACTTTACAGAGGCACATGAGAATCTATGATTCATGGAGATGACAGGTGGTTCGCGTGTAGACTCTCCATGCCAAAAACTCAGGTAGGTGGTGAGGGTTGAAGGTGAAGATGGGGTCACAGCTGTATTGATTTTCCACAGGGGCATGGTGGCACATGATGTGATATTTTGTAGCCTTTTATGTTTGTTTTCTCAAAATACATTACCGATGACATGACTATGTGGAAGTGTTTACTACTTACTCAATTTTAACCTAAGAACCCCTTGTGTTACAACACAACCAGGGAGGCACTCGGGGAACCCCCAGAGGGGCCGAGAGTTGTCTCCCGTCCCTGCCCATCCAGTTCCGTAGTCACAAGTGACTTAGCTCGCGCTGTGCAGACGTGTTCAGCGTTAGCCTTGGACCCTGACTTGTTGGTGCGACCGGTTTCGCCCCATCTTCTTCTTGCCTGCTCTCTCCTTGGACCTTGGACCACTGCCTGTTCTTCTTGGGGGAGGGCTTTGTTGCTTGTGCTACCGTTTTTTTTTGCCTCTTCAGCGCCTTCCGGGTGTGACCGGTCTTCTCGGCTCTGTCTTGGTTGGGACCGGGGGTTATGGAGGTACCACCCCTCCACCCCCACCCCCACCCCCCACCCCAACCCCATCCCCACCCCCCACACCAAACCCCCCCCCCCCCCATCCCCCACCCCCCACCCAGGTCCCCGCGTCGTCTGAGAGGTAAGGTAGCTGGGCGCCAGCTTCATCGTCGGCTTCTCTTTTTCACTCGTACTTCGCGTACTTTGGGAAAGAAAATGGCCGACGCTTGGCTTGCTTGACCCCACGTGCCCTTGCCATTAGCGTGTTGTTAGCGCCAGCTTCGTTCAGAGGCGCTGTGTTCGCTTGTACTTCGTTGTACTATTGTGTGCCCGACGCTCGTCTTAGCTTGGCGGTGCCCTCGCTGTTAACGTGTTGATAGCACCAGCTTCATTCAGAGGCTCTTCGTTTCGCTTGTACTTGTACCATTGCGCTTGGTTGTACCATTGTGAGCCCGACATTTGGCTTAGCTTGGCAGGGCCCCTTGTGCCCTCGCGGTTAGCGTGTTGATAGCGCCATCTTCATTCAGAGGCCCTTCGTTTCGCTTGTACTTTGTTGTACCATTGTGTTTGGTTGTACCATTGTACGCCCGACGCTCGGCTTAGCTTGGCAGGGCCCCTTGTGCCCTCACCATTAGCGTGCTGTGTCACACATGTGTGGTACCTGATTTGGCCAGAGGCCCCCTTTTTGCTCGTGTTATGCTCTCAGGAGCCTCACTCGATCGCCTACTATGCCCGATGTGTTGCAGCTCACAGGTTCCCGGTGCGGCGACTCCCAGTGGCCGACGGATAACCATGCGGTCTGCCTCCCCTGTGCTGGCTGCTCCTCTGACCACTCATGTGATGTCTGCTCATCCTGGCCTGAGCTATGGTGGTCCCACCTGTGGAGTTCTAACGGCGTGAGCGCCCGACGCCAGCTAGTGACCGACCGGCTTCCTTGCAACCCCCCTCCACTTCCGGAGAAGTGACCGCACGATCCCGACTTGGCCTTTTGGAGCGGACGACGCGTCGGACACACACGCTCAGGGCGTTCCACAGGACTGCATCCGCTGCCACGCCCACTGACTCTTACGAGGGGTCATATAGCCGGCAGAGTGCCAGCCTCACTGAGCCCGGCTTGTAGCATCGCGCCTTGCGCCGTGTCTTAACCACTAGCAGTCCTGGTATGTCTCTCCTCGGAAAGCCCACTTACTCCTACGAGGGGTCAAATAGCCGGCAGAGCACCCGCCTTATTGAGCCCGGCCAGCAGAGACTTGTGTCCCGGCGTTCAAAGACCAGTCACGGTCCAGACACCTCCCGCTCCTCCACCAGCTCCAGACACTCTCGCTCGTCCGACGAGCGCCATCGGAAGGAACGGAGCACACCGCGACGGCAGACACAACCCCTGACCCTCCTCATCCTCATCGCGCTCCGCTTCGTTCGGGCTACTTACCGACGTACTGTTCCCTCGCCTGCTCACAGTGCCACGACTTACGTTGACCGCGGGATAACCACAACGTCGGTCTGACCGCGCCTGGGATGGCTGCTCGACTTGGCACGAGCTACGGTGGCCTACAGAGGAAGCTCCTGTGAACCTTCCGTTCCCGGAGAAGTTGCACGCCCCCACCTGGACCTCGTGGAACAGACAACACTTTGGATACTTATGCTCAGCACGTGCCACAGGACTGCTCCACTGCCAAGCCCACTGACTCCTACGAGGGGTCGTATAGCTGACAGAGTGCCCGCCTCACTGAGCCCGGCCTGCAAGACGCGCTTCGCACATTACGTTGTACACTGGCAGTCCTGTTATGTCTCTCCTCGACAAGCCCGCTGACTCTTATGAGGGGTCATATAGCCGGCAGAGCGCCCGCCTCATTGAGCCTGGCCAGTAGAGACTTGTACCCCATCGTCCATCGTGGCGCCCCCCTCCGCTCCTGGAGCAGCGTCCACAAACACCCTCACCAACCTTGTGGATCAGACGACACACCAGACACGTGAACCCAGCTCTTCTCGCAGGACTGAAGCATTTTACCAGCTGAGAGCCCGCCTCTTGGAGGCCGGCCAGCAGAGGCCTGTGTCCCTTCGTCTGCGGACTACTCTAGACCCTCTCGCTCGTCCGGGAACCAGCAGGGGACGGACCGCGATGCACGACACCCCAGCAGACGCAGCCCATGGCCTATGGCCCCCCCTCGTGCATTACGCCGGATCGCATCAGATCTCCCTCGCGCTGGGACCATATGGCATTGAGGCGCGTCCCCTGGGTGGTCCCTCGCGAGAGGGGTGCACCGAATGAAATAAGGTGCCGTGAACCAACATGATCTAAGGGAAGGTGACCCCAACAGAAAACCCCTGGTCCTCCTAGTAAGGGGGTTGGGCGTGGGGGTAGCTTCCCCACCCTACAAAAAAGGAAATAGCTACAAAAACGCCGACGAAAAGACAAACAGTAATTCCTTTCCTGGAGGAGGAAGGTTCTTCTACCAGAAGATTTATGACGTCCTGTGGTGAAAGCTGGAAGTCTTCGGAAGCCACAGGACCGAGCCGCCTCTCTCTATCCAGGGACACAACCATGGGCACATGGAACGTCAAGACCATGTACCAGAGCGGCAAGGCCGCCCAGATAGCAGCGGAAATGCAAAAGTACAACCTTTCCCTGCTAGGTATCAGTGAAGCCAGATGGACGCAGTCTGGCCAGAAAAGGCTGTTAAGTGGGGAGATGATTCTGTATTCAGGTCATGAAGAGGAGAATGCCCCCCATACAGAAGGAGTAGCATTCATGCTGTCACCAGTGGCACAGAGAGCGCTGATGGGCTGGGAACCTCTTGGGCCAAGAATTATCACAGCAGCCTTTAGAACCAAGAAAAAGCTCAAGCTGAACGTCATCCAGTGTTATGCGCCCACTAATGACAGTGACGAGGAAGAGAAACAAGAGTTCTATGACTGACTCCAGAGTGCCGTGGACAAATGTGCGGAGCGAGACATCACCATCGTCATGGGCGATTTTAATGCCAAAATAGGGGAGGACAACACCGGATACGAAGAGGTGATGGGGAGACAGGGACTAGGGGAGATGAGTGAGAACGGGGAGAGGTTTGTAGACTTTTGTGCTCTAAACAGACTTGTCATTGGAGGCAGCATCTTCCCACACAGAAGAATACACAAAGCAACGTGGGTATCACCTGACCATACTACAGAGAACCAAATAGACCATATCTGCATTAGCAAGAAATTTAGAAGATCCCTTCAAGATGTTCGAGTGAGGAGGGGAGCAGATATCGCCTCAGACCACCATCTGCTCACCTTAAGAATAAAGCTCAAGTTAAAGAAAAGCCGCACAGAGACAACAAGAAGACAGCACTATAATGTAGGCCTCCTGAGAGACTGGAGTGAGAGAAGAGTTCAAACTGGTGCTGTCCAACAGGTTTCAAGCGCTACAGGAGCTAGTAAATGAAGAGGAGGCGGTCACCACAGAGCAGCAGTGGAAGGCAGTTAGAGAGGCGCTGAACTCAACCTGCAAAGACACTATAGGGTTCAGGAAACACCATCACAAGGACTGGCTGTGGGCACAGACCTTGAAGAAGATAGAAGTGAGGAAGCAGAAGAAAGCAGTTGTCAACAACAGTTGCACGAGAGCAACCAAAGCAAGGGCACAGGAGGAATACTCGGAAGCCAACCGCGAGGTGAAGAGGAGTATCAGGGCAGACAAGAGGGCCTACACAGAGAGCCTGGCAGCAGAGGCAGAAAAGGCAGCAGGCAGCGGCAACATGAAACAGCTCTACAACATTACCAGAAGATTGTCGGGCAAGTATGGCCATACAGAAAGACCAGTAAAAGACAAGGAAGGCAAGCCTATTGCAGACAGAGCAGACCAACTCGACAGATGGGCCGAGTATTTTGAAGAGTTACTGAACAGACCCAGCCCACCCGACCCCCCAGACATCCAGCCAGCAGAGACCGACCTACCCATCAGCTGTGACAGACCCAGCCGGGAAGAGATCAGAAGAGCAGTGGCATTTTTGAAGAACGACAAAGCAGCAGGGCCAGATGGCATCCCAGCGGAGTCTCTGAAAGCAGACCTAGAGACAACAGTAGAGATGCTGTACCCACTGTTTGGAAAGATCTGGAAAGAGGAGGTGATGCCGGCTGACTGGAAGGAGGGGTACCTAATCAAGCTTCCCAAGAAAGGTGACCTCAGCAAGTGTTCCAACTACAGAGGAATCACCTTGCTGTCAGTACCAGGAAAGGTCTTCAACAGGATCATCCTAGAGAGAATGAAGAGCTCCGTTGACCCCCAGCTGAGAGACCAGCAAGCAGGATTCAGGAAGAACCGATCATGTACAGACCAGATCGCCACTCTCCGCATCATCGTGGAACAGTCTCTGGAGTGGAGCTCCACGCTGTACGTCAACTTTGTGGATTACGAGAAAGCATTTGACAGCGTGGACCGAGAGACTCTGTGGAAACTCCTACGACACTACGGTGTACCCACAAAGCTCGTCCGCCTGATCAAGAGCAGCTACGATGGCATGACATGTCGCGTGATCCACGAAGATCAGTTCACCAGAGAGCTCCAGGTCAGAACCGGTGTCAGGCAGGGGTGTCTGCTGTCTCCGTTCCTCTTCCTACTGGCCATAGACTGGGTCATGAAGAGGACCACAGAGCAGAGAAGAAGCGGAATACAGTGGACACTGTGGACACAGCTTGACGACCTCGATTTTGCAGATGACTTGGCATTACTGTCCCACACTCATCAACAAACGCAGGACAAGACCACGAGGCTTGCTGACATCTTGTCCCAAGTGGGCCTCACCATCCACAAACAGAAAACAAAGACATGCTGGCACCCCGTTGGAGGAGGTGGAGTCCTTGACCTATCTCGGGAGCATCATAGACAAAAAAGGCGGCACTGATGCAGATGTCAGAGCATGAATCGGTAAAGCCAGAGCAGCCTTTCTCCAGTTGAAAAAAGTGTGGAGTTCCAGAGAGCTGTCACAAAACACCAAAGTCCGGATTTTCAACTCCAACGTAAAAGCAGTTCTCCTATATGGAGCAGAGACTTGGAGATTGACAAAAACCAGTCAACAGAGTACAGATCTTCATAAACAGTTGCCTTAGAAGAATTTTGAAAATCCACTGGCCAGAGAAGATCAGCAACATCAGACTCTGGGAGAGAACAGAGCAGATAACAGCAGAGAATGAAATTGGGCGAAGAAGATGGGGATGGATTGGGTCACAGTCTGAGAAAGCCAGCTTCCAGTATCACTAGGCAGGCATTGTCATGGAATCCCCAGGGAAAGAGGAAAAGAGGTAGGCAGAGAAACTCCTGGCGTCGAGACCTCCAAGCAGACATCAAGAGAATGGGAACCACCTGGAGTAAAATCGAAGGAGAAGCACAGGACAGGAGTCGCTGGAGGTCTCTCGTCGACGGCCTATACCCGGGTAGGGGTGACAGGCGTAAGTAAGTAAGTAAGTCATCAGATCTCCGAAGTCCCGCGTTGTCAGCGCTCCCGTCTTCGCACCCCCCCCCCCTCCCTCGCTCAAGAGGTGGACTCCACTTTGTTGACGCAGGACGGTGGCAGAAGCGAGGAAAGGATTTCAAGACGTCAACTTGATAAGCCCCATGTTAAGATTTCGGGGTCCTGTGATAGAGAGTGGCGCCACATGCGTTCCACTGGCGATGATAGCCTCCTTCGGGAGAGGACCAGTTTGGTCAGTTCGAGGAGCCATTGTATGGAGAGTTCTTTTTGACGGCGGAACCCCGAAGCACAGACTTACCTAGGGGTCGATCTTTGCGATCGAGGAATGGTCATAGCGTGTGGAGTCTGCACTGTCGGATCGGAGGACTAGTCCAAGCGTCTCGTGTCAACGGACTTCGCCGCGGCAATGCACTTCAGCGTTTCCAGGCAGGTGCTGCAGTTCCTCAGACTGGTTGGGCAGCTGTCGCTCTACTCGGGAGACGCAGGTTCGACGACAGCGGGACGGCGCTCGGCTGTTACCATTCTCGTGATGATGTCTCATCTTCCCTCTCCCTTCGCCGGCCGGCGGACTAGTTCGAGCATGGCGCGGTACAGACCTTATCTAGACACCAGGCTTCGGAGACTCCAGCTAGGAGCAGCAGACCTTGGGACCAGTCTGGCAGGGATCGCGCGGTCGCGGGCGCAGTACGACGTCAGCACCGGGCTCTCGGACTTCCTTGGACGGAGGCGCCTTCACGGGGACACCGCAGCCGCCGGCGAACCGCACCGGATCATTGAGTCGTTGGCAGGGACGGCGCTTAACGTGGAGACGCAGCTTCGACTTCAGCGGCGGGACCACTCGAATGACGACCGATGGATGGAGGCGGTATCCCGTGGACACCAAGACAACCACATTCAGCGCACGGTGGATGATGCAGAGACGCGCAATCTGACGAGGACACTGACGCAACCGCACGGGTGAACCGCAGCAGATCGCCGGACGCACGGACGGGGACTTCTCTTATGCGGAGTGAAGCGGCGGATCTACTCCCACTCAATGGTCTTCAAGCCCTCCCGCTACAGCAGCACCTCCTGCTCCATTGGCGCCCATCCTCCGGAGACATGGCTGCCCCGGTGCCCATGACTCAAATGCTTCGTTCCCTTCTGCGGCCTTGGACGGACACATCGTGGCTCGCTTCGGGATACCCCTTGCCTCTCCTCCCCCTCAGCTTTCCCTTTGCGTCGATGCTAGCCTCTCCTGGTGGGGGTCTCACCTGCTACCGCAGTTCCTCACGACGCCCGGCCATGGCCTCCGGACCTGGCGGACAGACACATCAACAGGTTGGAGCTGCAGGTGGTCTGACAAGGCCTCATCACGTGGGAAGCACACCTCCGGCGCCAGGAGCGGCATGTCCTCTCAGACAACGTGACGGTGGTTCCTACATTCAGAAGGAGGGCGGTATGCGCTCTCCCGCCCTGTGCATGCTCCTCTACCGTCGGATGCGCTGGTGCGATGTTACGTGGTAGAATCGTAGTCATAGTATAATAACCACACCAGATGCACACACGTAAGGTTCTTTTTAAATAAACCTCATTCAGCTGCAATCCGTCACACGTGGTTTAAGGATGTAGACAATACTGGAGTAACAGTTCCAACAATATTTTAATTCAGCGATGCGATTACCACACAATGCATTTCCAAATGCATCAACACTGATACAAAGTCTCTTCTGCAATGTCCACACTACGACACAAAGTTTCTCACACAACGTACACCACACTGTTTCGCTGTTTCTTTTACAATGTACACCCTATACAGGCCACGTACCTATGATAACTCTACAACTGACAAATGCAAGACAATGTACGAACGTGCTTCCCCAGCACCAATCTTTTATAGTGCACTAATTTCTAGAATAATCTAGGAAAATCAAACAACTCAACCAATCAAAATAATCTACGCAACTGAAACTCACAAACATCGATAAAACATGAACCCTCTAGAAAACCATAATAGGCTACAAAAATTTGGCTGCTCACTTCAGCCCCATATCCTTGGTAAAATGACATCTCATAAAAGTATGGTAGGCAGTTCGGAAACTTCGAGAACCTTCACAAAATTTCAATACACACAAGAAAAAGGCTGAACACTTCACGCACACGGTAAACAACTTGTGACCAAAAGAGCGGCTCACTCTGATACCGAGTTTCAAAAGGATGCCGACGCTTTTATGTTATACACACAAGGTCACTAGACAGAGCCCAATTTTGCTGTAACATTCTAGTCTATTCTCATCGTAACTACACAGTACAAAAATCGACCGCTTTTCTCCGTGTGACTTCGCTAGAAACTTCCGGAACAAACCTAGCACAATAACAAAACAAATTCCACTTTACGCGCGAAGAAAAGAAAATCCCACTGAAAAGGTACGTGAATCGTAACCATGATAGCTCAAATAAATATCAAATCGTTTCCTACGATTAACACATGTATGCTCTCACAGGACAACACAACCACAATCGTAACATGCGAGGACCGCAGCTTTCCCCCTGAGCCCGACACACCCCCTGCCACCTGAACGTCTTGGCCTGCTCTCCCTCCCGGAGCGGCCGCTGCTTCACACGGTGTGGACGCTACGCAAGGACATCGTTCAGATGATCTGCGTTCACTGGGAGACACCTAGGATCGACCTGTTCGCCACGAGGTGGAATCATCAGCTTCCCCTCTTCATCTCCCTGATTCCAGACTCCCTTGCCTGTTGATGCGCTTCCATCCAGTGGGATGGTCTAATCGCGTACGCTTACCTCGCCACGGCCCTCGCTCCCAAATCCTCCTCAAGCTCTCCTGGACCCGGTCTTGGACCTCCGATCTCAGCCTCGCCACAGGGCCCCCCTGCTGCTGCCTACGCCGAGCTCGATGCTCAAGCAACCCCACCAGCCGCTGCTCCACCCTTGCCCAGAGCGGCTCCTCCCTCCTTCACGCCTGGAGTTTGTGCGGCAAGCCCTCACCGCTAGAGGCTTCTCAAGTGCAGCAGTGGAAGCGATCGCTCCGGCCCGCAGACCCTCGACCAGGCACGTCTATGAGGGAGGATGGCGAGTGCTGTGCTCCTGGGGGCGATGTCCAGCGCCTCTCCCCCACCGAACTAACGACCCCGGGTACAGCAAAGACCTCGCTCACCTTGACTCACTTCGTCCTGCAGCTCGCTTATTCCTCGCTGGGACCTTCCCTGGGGACTGACGTGGCTTCACTCTGCCAGATTCGAACGGCTGCCCTTGGCCCGTTTCGCGGATGTGACTCGGCAGACATGCTTCCAGTTGACCTTTGTCACGGTGGTTCGAGTGGCGAGCTACACGCGCTCCAGCGCGCCCTGCCTGCCTGCCGTTCAGAACGGATGGTTTCGTGCAGCTTCTCACGGACCCGGCCTTCCTTGCCCAGACTAGGTCTCCCTTGACCGCCCCACAGGTGATCACCTTACGGCCGCTGAAAGATGTGAACTTTCCCCGGAGACCAGGCAACATGATCCGTGCGCTCCCTATACGTTTGCCTACGCAGCTCCACAGCCATCCAGAGAGGATGCTCACGCCTCTTTCTGCCATAGAATACAGGCAGTCCTGGTGTGTCTCTCCTCGACAAGCCCGCTGACTCTTACGAGGGGTCATATAGCCGGCAGAGCCCCGCCTCATTGAGCCCGGCCAGTAGAGACTTGTGTCCCATCGCCCTTGGAAGCCAGGCACAAATGACATAACAGCCAGATGATAATTCCTGGCTACACGGAGTCTTACGGTCCGCCTATTGGGACCTCTCCCCAGAGGGAGCTAAGAGGCTAAGGTTGCACGCACACGAGGTACAAGCCATGGCCACGAACGTCGCATTCGTCCGGAACTGCGCTGTCAAGGACATCGTGGCAGCTGTGGGCTGGCGAGCAGTTTCGCCGTTCGCCCGCTTCTACCTCCGGGATCTGGCAGGCCAGCGAGACAGCCTCGCTCTAGTGGGGGACATCACCGCAGCGCAACACTCCCTCCCGGCGCCGTAGGTCCGCACTTAGCTAAAATTGTCGGGAGTTTGCGGCGGGGAGGATGGCCCTGACTTTAACCCGTCTGCGGCGGTGTTTTGGGCGTGGCACCCTCCTCCTGCTCACAATTCTTGCACATAGTCATGTCATTGGTAATGTATTTTGAGGAAACAAATGAATTATTCCTCTAAAATGTATTTTTTCGAAAAATACTTACCGATGACAAGACTCTGAGGACCCTCCCACCTGCCCCGCTTACCGCTGGTGAGCTAAGTATTCCGACTGGTTGGTCACTTGAGACTACGGAACCAGATGGACAGGGACGGGAGACCACTCTCGGCCCCTCTGGGGGTTTCCCGAGTGCCTCCCGGGTTGTGTTGTTAACACAACGGGTTCTTAGGCTAAAATTGAGTAAGTAGTAGACACTTCCACATAGTCATATCATCGGTAAGTATTTTTTTTTAAAAATACATTTTAGAGGAAAAATTCATTTTGCAGATAACTTTTGAACTATGCATATTTCAGTAAAACAGTGAGAACAAGAGGTGATCATCACATTTGGACTTAATTTATTAATTTATTTTCTGTGTGTATAAACAATAATTTAGCCACTAAAATCAGGATCTGATTTAAACACGTTCTTGCGTGAACCCTCCCCCTGTGGGTACTCCCATTTGGGATGAATAATGGCCGTTGGTGTTTCAAGTCAAATGAGGTAAAAACACGAACTGGTCGATTGGTTTGTCTGTGCAAGGTAAAATCAGTGCCTCAAATTTTCAACCATGCCACCTCCACAGGTAATCAACTTTTTGAAAACTCCATATATTCGACCTGACCTGAAAAATCGGAAAATTTGCTTGTAAAAAAGGTTGAATATTTAGGGTAATTATGGTACACTTAAATATTCAATAGGGTAATTATGGTACACTTGGGGTGTAGAGTGTTCATGGAGAAGTAGTACCTTTGACTTTTCAGCCAGCAGCGCCTCTTGGGGCAGGCGGGAGCACTGGTCTTCACATGGCACTCAACTCTCACAGCTGGCTCCAGGTCCTTTACCTAGCCACACCCCGGTAACCGCTTCTGCTGGCGGGCGAAACGTTGTGAGGGGCTGACGCGTCTCTCAGTCAGTTGAAATACTTGGAGAGGAGACGGGCGCCGCCAAGTTCGCCTAAGCCCATTGAAAGGACTGATGGACAAGCAACAGAATAAGAATAACATGCCGGATCGGTCGGGGCCCGGATCACCAACGACCGCGCACCCCATTGGAGGTCTCCAGGGTGGGGGCGACAAGTGTGTTACTGGAACCAAACCCACCATCAAGCTGCCCACGCAAGGAATAACTATCGGAACTTGGAACGTTCGCACACTCTACCAGTGCGGCAAAGTGAAGGAACTCACCCACGAGTTGAAGCGCTATCGCTGGGACATTGTAGGACTTGCAGAAGTTCGATGGACAGGCTTCGGAGAAACAACAACAGATGAAGGCCATAAAATCTGGTTCAGCGGAAAAGAAACCAAGCACGAACATGGCGTAGCTTTTATCGTAAGGAAAGAGCCACCCGTGTCAAGCAGACTAATCTCCATCCGCATCTCCGCCCGACCGCACAACATCACTATCATTCAAGTATACGCTCCAACAGCAGATCATGATGATGAAGAATTAGAAGAATTTTACGAACAACTGGACAACATCATCAAGAAAACACCTAAGAAAGACATTCTGACTGTCCTCGGTGACTGGAATGCAAAGATCGGCCCTGACGCCTACCAACAATGGGCAGGAACAGCTGGCAAGTTTGGCCTTGGAGAAACAAATGACAGAGGCCTGCGACTTTTAGAGTTCGCACAGAGTCACCGTCTCACCGTTGCTAATACCCTCCATCCACACAAGAAGTCAAGAACAGTGACATGGCAATCGCCAGGAGGCCTGGTCCATAACCAGATTGACTTCATCTTGCTGCCTCGACGATTCAAATCCAGCGTTAACAAAGCACAAACGAGGTCCTTTCCTGGCGCTGATATTGGCAGCGACCACAACCTCGTCCTTACTAGCCTCAAGTTGAAGCTGGCATTGAAACGAGATAGCAAGAGCCCTCGCATCAGATTCGACCTCCAGAAGCTAAAAGACCCGGAAGTAGAAGAGCTCTTCCAAGCCCAGGTGGGAGGCAGATTTGCAGCCTTGGCTACTTTGGACTGCGACGTAGACACCCTTGCTGGAAATATAAAAGAGGTGTTACTTTCTACAGCAGAAGAAGTGCTGGGGAAGCAGAGGAAGCGCAAACAGCCCTGGGTCACCGATGACATCCTCGATCTCTGTGATGAGAAGAAAAAGAGAGGCCAAGACCTCACATCAGCAAACAAGTACAGACTTGTCAACAAGAAGATCAGGAAGAGGATGAAAGAAGCCAAAGAAGATTGGATTGAAGACCAGTGTTGTAGCGTGGAAGAGGGCATGGCAAACGGCAACAGCAAGAAGGCTTATGAAACGCTAAGGACCCTCACCAAGACTCAACAGCGAACAGCCACAGTCATCGAAGACAGCAGCGGCCAACTCCTTACGGAAAACACTGCTGTACTAAACAGATGGACTGAGTACTGCCGAGACTTGTATAACTACAAGGCTGAGCCAGACACCAGCATCCTCCAAAACAACCAGGCTGGGGCCAGGAAGGCTGAAGACCTGCCAGTGTTAGCTGAAGAGGTGAAAGCAGCCGTACGCGGCCTGAAGGGAGGAAAGTCTCCAGGTATAGACAACGTACCTGCTGAACTGTTGAAACATGGAGGAGAAGTAACAACGAAGGTCCTCACTACACTCTGTCAAAAGATCTGGGAGCAAAAGAAATGGCCAGTAGAATGGACACAGTCTCTAGTGATCCCGCTCCCCAAGAAAGGAAACCTGAAACAGTGCCAGAACTACAGAACTATCAGTCTGATAAGTCACCCTAGCAAAGTAATGCTTAGAATCATTCTCAACCGCCTCAAAACTTTCGCCGAGGAACTGCTGGCAGAAGAACAGGCTGGCTTCAGAGTTGGAAGAAGCACTGTAGAGCAGATTTTCAACTGCCGCGTCCTGATCGAGAAACATCTGCAGCATCAGCGCGAACTCTACCACAACTTCATTGATTTCAGGAAAGCATTTGATCGCGTCTGGCACGACGGACTCTGGCAAGTCATGAGATCGTTCAACATAGAGGAGGGACTGATCCAAATGATAGAAGCGCTTTACAAGAACGCCTGCAGCGCGGTTCTACTTAACAATCAGTCAGGCGAGTTCTTCAGGACGACGATCGGTGTCCGTCAAGGATGCCTGCTCTCTCCTGTCCTTTTCAACATATTCCTGGAGAAGATCATGCAGGAAACCCTCCACGACCACCATACTTCAATCTCTATTGGTGGCAGATCCCTGTGCAATCTTCGATTCGCAGACGACATTGACCTCATGGCAGACTGCAATAGTGAGCTCCAAAACCTGACAGACAAACTTTCAAGTAGCGCAGGGTCTTATGGCATGGAGATCAGTACGGATAAAAGCAAAGTGATGATCAACACCACAAGCGACAGCAGCAGCAATATTCACATGAATGGCCAGAAGCTAGAAGAGGTCAATAGCTTCAAGTACTTGGGAGCCACCCTGTCCAAAGACGGTAGTTGCATAGCAGAGATCCGTATCAGGATAGGTACAGCAACATCCGCAATGGCCAGGCTGGACAGGATATGGCGAAGTAACTCCATCAGCTTCACCATCAAGTACAGGCTTTACAAGTCCCTCGTAGTGTCTATTCTACTCTACGGCTGTGAGACTTGGACACTGCTTGCAGACTCAGAAAAGAAAATCCAGGCCTTTGAGAACAAGTGCCTGAGGAAGTTGCTCCGCATCTCGTACCGCGAGCACAAGACCAACGAATATGTACGGAGCATCGTCACTTCCCTGGTGGGCCCACATGAACCCCTTCTGGCAACTGTGAAACGGCGCAAGCTTGCTTGGTTTGGCCACGTGACCCGACACAACACCTTGTCCAAGACTATCCTCCAAGGCACTCTCGAAGGAAGTCGTCGGCGAGGTCGTCAGAGAAAGAGTTGGGTCGCAAACATAAAAGAATGGACCGAACTCGAGATGCCAGACTTGCTTGCCACCGCCCAAAATAGAACTCAGTGGAGAGCACTGTCTGTTGCTGCTGCCTTTCAGTCCCCCCAACGCCCAGTTCGGGCAAGGGACTGATGATGATGATGATGGTACACTTGCATTTTCATTGTTGATCCATCACCCACTTTGATGTCTTAACCCCTTCGTTGCTGAGAAAAAGTGAAGAAGATCCAACTGCAAGAGGCATCTATAGATCCTGAGAGCCCCCGCTCATGTCTGTGTTCCTTGGATGGCTGGGGCCTTTCAGTGACAAGCTAACAAAGATTGAAAAACTCAGTTTGGGTCATTTGGCAGTGAGGGAGTTAAAGATGAATGTGTTAACTCATTTGAGATGTGCTGTATCTGGACATGCAGCTAGCTGCATGTACAACTACAGCATGTCTCATATATGTTAAGATTAACCCCAATTTATTTTCTTCCATCTGTGACACAAGTCCTCTTTTCATTCGTTCTTCATTCGTCCACTGTTTCAGTGATAACGAGTACCTGAGCTGCCTGGGGATTGGAGGGGAGAGAGTGCATGTGGCATCCGTGATGTTTCCCCCGTATCTCAGCACCAAGGAGGATGCAGACACAGTTGTGCAGTCACTGAAAGACAAAACCAAACACTTTCCTTTGAATCATGCGATTGCTTTCATGTTTGCCTGCGTTGCAAGGGGAATGCAGTGCTATGGTTCATACAACGTGGAATCATCTGCGTTTAGGAAGCATTTCCCCACTATTCCTGTATTTGGATTTTTCGGCAATGGTGAAATCGGGTTTGAATTTCCCAGGCAGGAGATGTCGGAGAAGGTGCCAGATCTTTTTCATTCGTACACTACTTTCATAGTCCTGTTGGCCCTGCCTTAGCTCACTTTTTGGTAGTATTTCTCCTCAGAATTTGTTGTGTTTGGTGCATGTGCATGTGTAAGATGCATTTTGTTGAGATGTGTGACCACTTCACCCCTTTTCTGCTGGAACATCAGACAAACCCAACTACGACTTCGGGGGCTCATGAGGATTTATGCCTCTTGCTTGATTTCTTTGATATCCATGTTCTTAAGGTAGTTGAGACAATTATTTGGTGGTAAGTTTGCAGTGGTGTCATTTTAGTCACTGGCAGGTAAGACACTGATGGTAAGACCTTTCTCTGCATACTAATTTGGTTGATCCCTCGGAAAGATCAAGGGTCACGAGCTCAAGAAATAGGTCCAAAATCACCATATTTTGACAAAAGATGTTTTTTTCGCAAATACTGTTCACAACTTCAAACTCAAAATTGCTACAGAGATACCTGATGGTAAGACCTATCTATGCATACTAATTTGTATGACCCTTCAGAAAAGGTCATGGGTCACAAGAACTCGGGGAAATAGGTAAGAAATAGCCATATTTTGACAAGAAATGTTTTTTTCTCAATCATATATTCACAACTTCAAACCCAAACTTGGTAAAGAGATACCTAATGGTAAGACCTATCTATGCATACTAATTTGGATGACCCTTCAGAAAAGGTCAAGGGTTACAAGAGGTCGACAAATGTGTATAAAATCCAAGCTTCTTGAGAAGGTTGTTCTCAACCAGCTCAACCTCCACCTCGTCGACAACAATCTCCTCAGTCCCTTCCAGTCTGCCTATCGCAAACATCACAGCACTGAAACAGCCCTTCTACATATCCTGAACAATCTGCTCCTCTCCACCGACTCGGGGAACATCTCCCAACTTACGCTACTCGATCTCTCTGCCGCCTTCGACACTATAGATCACTCTATCCTCCTCCATCGCCTTCACCACTTCTTTGGCATCACTGACTCTGCTCACTCCTGGTTTCTCTCCTACCTCTCTGACAGACAGCAAGCCGTCACCATCGACGGCATCTCCTCTAACCCAGTCAGGCTCTACTGCGGAGTGGGCCCGGTCCTTTTCTCACTCTACACCTCTCCCCTGTCCAACATCATCCATTCTCAACACCACCTCTATGCTGACGACTCACAACTACTAGACACAGACAAACTTGACAACACTCAGTCACTACTGACTCGCACAGCTGACTGCTACGAAGATGTGAAAAACCGGATGACAGCAAACAAACTTAAACTGAATGACGACAAAACGGAAGCCATGCTGGTAGGCACTCGCCAGAAACTCTCCCAGCTCCCTCCCTCTCTCCATCTTCAACTTGACAGCACCCCCATCCCCCCTCTGACTCGGCCAAGAACATCAGCGTTATCCTCGATTCCTCTCTTTCCATGACCAGCTTTGTCTCCGCTACGGCCCAGGCATGCTATTTTCACCTCCGTCACATCAGTCAGATCAGAAAATACCTCACCACCGAAGCTGCCACCAAACTTGCTGTGTCTCTCATCCTATCTCACATTGACTATTGCAACTCTCTCCTTTCCGGCCTCCCTCACTCCACCACTTTCGCTCTCCAGCGCATCCAGAACAATGCTGCCTGCCTCGTCATCAGAAAGAAGAAATCCGACCACATCACTCCCCTACTCAAACTCCTTCACTGGCTCCCCATCCCCCAACGCATCCAATAGAAGATTCTGTCTCTCTGCTACAAATCTCTCAACAACTACGCTCCTGCATATCTCACCAACTTACTTCATCCCTACACTCCTTCCCGCTCCCTCCGCTCCACCTCTGACCCTCTCCACCTCCACATCCCCCGCACCAAACTCAGCACTTTCGGCCCCCGCTCCTTCTCCGTCTATGGTCTATCCATCTGGAACACTCACCCACTCTCTCTCCTCCTTCCAGTCCACCCTCAAAAACTCGCCTCTTTTAACAGTTCTAGCACTATAACCACACTCCCCACCCCAAGCTGACTGTCGTAATGTATTTGTGGTACGTGAGTCATTGTCAAAAGCGTGCGCATGTGTGCGCAAGTTGTGAGTGTGCGCTTAGAGTTAATAATTATTATAAGATAAGCGCATTATAAATACCGTAATTATTATTATTATTTAAATGCCAATAATTGTAGTTATCAATATTTTATTTTTACAAACATTCAATCAATTTGGCACAAAGGTAGCTGATGATAAAACCTCGTGTATACTAATTTAGTCAACTCATCGCAAAAGGTCAAGGGTCACGGGGGTTTCACAGATGTGTGAAAACTGATTAAATTGTGAGAAAACATGGATTTTGTTAGTGCAGAAGCCATCCCTTTACTTATTGTGGGTCATGTGTGGATTGGCCATACACTTGAACCATAAGGGCTTTGCCTTTCTTGTTCTGAATTGTCATCATATATGGCTATGCATCACAACTAGTTACGATCAGTTTTCTTGATTCTGTCTGGTGACTGACTTTTTTCATGCCCAGCCCGCCCTACCTCCTGACTTGTACCACTTTCTTGGTTGTTCCTCACAATATTCTTCCCTTGTAAAAGCAAAAGACAGTAAATCTGTTTTTGTGAAAAGTGAGATTCTCATTGTAAAACATTGGAAATCTTGCTTTTCACACAGAAGGATTCACAGTCTTTTGTCCTTTGGGGGCAGATTGACTTGAGAAAACTTGAAACATTTGAAAGTTAAATCCAGTCTGATGTTATGTTTTTGTCTTAATGGTGAATTGGAGATGTTAACTGTTGTGTTTTTTCTCCATCCGGTTCAAAGGTACGAGGATGTGTTCTGTATTTTGATTGAGCAAATGTAAATATGTTTTAAAAAAATTCAGAAAATTGAAAAAAAAAATGTCTGAAAAATAGACCTTACTACTAATTGGATAGGTGAGGGTTTAAGCTGGAGGTGCTTCATGCCTAATAATCCTATTGCTAAGAAAATCTCATCTAAGAGAGACGCATTTAGAAAGGACAGATACAACACAGTTGTAATTGTCCTTTCTAATCCCAGTAGCAAACGTCTTTGGACCCAAGATGGCTGTATTGAGCCCGTACAGTTGTGTGTGGTCCACTGCAGCCATCGCGGGCCTGAGGATCTTTGCTTTCTGGGAAGTGTGTTTATCTCTTTATTTGGGATTTTCTTTGTGTTTTACATGCTTGACAGTCACCTTTTTGGTCTAGATTTTTAATCCTATTGCTTCCATACAGGGAATGATCGAGTTTTTTTACCTTCATGTTATGAAATGTTCCACCACCAATCCTTTGACCCTTTATGCATATTTGGACAATTTAAGTGTGTACAATGTATTTTGCTAATAGATTTGCTAAGTATTAAAACATTGCCCGTGAAATGTTATATTCACTGCCAGTGAAATATCCATGCAAAACGTGATATTTTTCCAAGAGCATAGGAAAAATGGCACGTGTATGCAATGGTTTGAAACAAGTTTGAAAAGTAAAATTAGTAATGAAGGAAACGTCATTTACAGAAGTTGTTTTGTGTGTGTTTGTTGGTGATTCTTTTTTACCCCCCCCCCCCCCACCCCCCACCCCTTTCAAAGCACAGATCACAAATAACACCAAAACCAGTGAAACTGTAATGATTATATATATATATATATATATATATATATATATATATATATATATATATATATATATATGTATATATATATATATATATATATATATATATATATATAAAAAGAAGTACCCAACGGAGAAAGAAACACGCTTAGAAAAAACGGTACAACACAATTTATTAATATTTCGGGTAAATACCCTTTGTCAAAATAGACAAACAAACAGAGACATTATTTGCTACTTATCTTCATATGCAGAAGGAATGTGGCAACTGAAGGTGACGTAAAAATAAAAAGAAAAAGAAAAGAAAAGGAAGAACAAAAGTAAAAAGGACGTCAAAGAAAAAAATCGTAAGAGAAAGACTCGAGAGAAACTTTGCATTTCACACGCTTGGCAGTCACCTTTTTGGTCTGGATTGTTTATATATATATATATATATATATATATATATATATATATATATATATATATATATATATATATATATATATATATATAGTCTCTAAAGCCTTTGCAGATTCACTTCTGGAAAAAAAACACCTGAGGCACATAGATGTGCATGAGGTCAGCAATTGGCCTAGATCCTCATGAGTCCCCGTAAGTGTGGGGCTTGAGGAGGATCTATGCTTCTTACGTTTGAATGCTGATCCAACACAGTGGTTCCAGCAGTGAAGGGGCTAATGTTGTGATGTACAGATCAGCCTCAAAATATCGCGGATTGGGAGCCATAACTATTTGCACTGCTGTAGTCACACAGACCTGTTGTGAAGAAGGAAAAAAAACACTTGGCAAGCAAACAGTCCTCGGGCCGAGGTCAGCCTTAGCTGGCCTGCACACGGGCTGTGCGCGGGTCAGCTAAGGCTGACGTCGGCCCGAGGACCTTTTGTTCACTGGGTATCCCTGCGGCTGCTAGAAACCTGTGTGCACTATATACATATCTGGTACCGCGGTATACCAGAGCGCGTAATATAGAGGTTGACCTGTAACGAGTCTTTATCTTCCTCCAGCACGTTCATCATGTGTTTCAACATGATCACGCTGAGAAACTGCAATATTTCTTACTTTGTACATTGGTCTTACGGTTTTCATTTGTTTGTGTTTGTAAGTCGGTGATTCGGAATGGGATTAAGCTTCAGATTATAGTACTACAGCCCAAGGTTGAAGAGTTTCCTGTGAAAGCAGAACCTGTTTTGAGCGACGACTTATAATTAAGGACCATCATTCAGGTGTCTGAAGCCACCTACAGCGATGGTCTTTAGTGACAGGTGACACTGTTAGCCCTTTAGGACTGCTTAAAAAAGCACGTCTTAACCCTTTCATTGCTGAGAAATATTGAACACCACCCAACTGCAAGGAGGTATAGATCCTCATGAGCCCCCGCAAAAGCGGGGGCTCATGAGGATCTGTGCCTCTTATTGAACCACTTTGAAACCATGTTTCTCTGGTGGCTAAGAGCTCTTTGGCGCTGAATTTACGAAAGTTTCAAAAGCACAGTGTGCGTTCAATGGCAGAGAAGGTGTTGGTGTGGATAGATGCATGTATGTTACGGGTTTTTTTTTGGGGGGGAGTTTGCACATAAAATGGCAGAAGTCCATTTTGCGTTGTGCTTTTCAAGTGTTTCATCTGGGACCATTTGACACAGGCACGTTTTTGCGCACTTGTAAATTAACACCTACCACCAGTATTGAACAATTACGCACAGTCACTGTTATGCTCATAATGTTTTTCATGTTGTTACGTCATTGGATGATGTGTGATGTACTTGTCTGGTGCACTGGATGATGTGTGATGTGATTTTGGACATTAAGCTTACAGCCATTAGGTACAAACCACAGACCAGCACACATGTACGTTATATCGACTTAGAGGAAAAAATCATTATTAATAAATTATAATAAGATCTAAGCTTGTCAACAAATGGAATGTATAGCAAGAGGACCAAATAAACATTTTTTTGCTTCAGCTTTCACTCTTGTCGTATCACAATTGGTGACGGCTGAGATGAAGGTTAACCCCTTGACTGCTGCTGAGTATATACCGCTGGACGGGAACTGAAGACGCGTACCAACGTGTCTTTCCCGCCGAGCTGTACCGCCAATAGCAGTCAATGGGGTTAACCTATGACATGCTGCGACAGGATGTGGAGCAACCATGATAGTTCAAAGGTGGTGTCAGAATAGGTTGGCGCCTGTAGGCCAAGCTATTCTGACAACACCCTTGAACTATGATGGTCGATCTGACTCCAGAACTTTGACATAGACCTCAAAGGATATGTTAAAAAAAAAAAAATTAAATGAAAAATTGGTAATTTCATCGTCAGGATGTGTTTGTGGTGGGGAAGATTGACTATTGCAATCCAGCTCCTCAAAACATAAATAAAATAAATAAGAGAGAGGAGAGAGAGAGAACATGAGATTATGATAGTAACGGAATCGGTGACAATCCTCGATGTCAATTGGCAGTGTAATGCGTACAACAGCTAACAAACCAACCAACCAAACGGCCGACAAACTAAACGACCAAGCAACGAAAGAAACAAGCAAGCAACAAACACCACAATGAAATTCATAAACTTGGGGCGTTTAATACCGGATATCAATACTGATGAGTATTTCGCTTACAGAGTTTTAAACCTTTGGCTGTCGGTTGCGCTTTTTGTCGCGATAAAAGAATTATCGTTACGAAAGGCGCTTCCGACAGCCAAAGGTCGCCAAGGGGTTAAACGACTCGCTGCTGACTATTTTTTGTACGTTAAAAAAAAGCCTGCATGAATTGGTGCGTGAGAGGAAATTAAGAAATGTGCTGGTCTGTGGTTTCTGTATTTACGGTCATGGACTGTTAGGTCGAAAATCACAGCCGGACTAGCATCCGCATCACAGAGTTCACAGGCGGGGGATGATCGTTGCGTCATTGCTCCTAGCATATGTAGTTGTAGTACTATTTACTACTACTCGTGTTAGGACCAATGACGGTAACGATCATCCCGCGCCTGTGCTAGAGTTATACACTGGCGAGTAAATCTAGAATTTCATTACTGTTGATTGCCTTTATGTAGGGCCATATAATCATAATGTTCGTATTTCACGTCGGTGCGCGCTGGTGTCCCATTTCTGTCTTTGGCATTCCACGCACGTGATTCACGACCTGTGTTCACGCAAGTGTCGTTCCATACTGCATCCGCTGTCAGTTATGTTTTCTACCCTTCATCAGATCATTTGAGTAAGGGACGACTGTTGGCTTGAATTTGTTTTATGGTTGGTGCTTTTGGCTTTAGCCACGTTCCGACCTTTAGAATTTCAGGAAACCATTTTACAAAAAGCGCTGACCGACAAGATTTATCAGAGGAATTGCCGTCGTTTTAAACTACCATCGCCTGGAATCATTGCCGGGGGAACACCCCACAAACACAACGAACAGTTCTTCTCAAGGAACCGACTTTGTCTTTTTCTGCGGCCGAGACTGAATTCCCAAGAAACCAAGGAGCACGGCTGCTCCATGGGGTCCATTGCTGACACCTCACGGGCCACAAGGCTGCTGGTATCGCCGTGTTTTGTCTTGATTCAGGAGCGTATTTTGTCTAATTTGCCGGGCTTTGACCTCGCATCATGCAAACGGTAAGTACTTAATGTAAAAAAAAAAAATAACAAAAAAAAAAAAAAAACATCATTCGAGACGTGTCGCATCCGAATACGCGGTATAAAGCCGCATATCCAGATGCGGCACGTCTCGAATGATTTGTGAAGTGATCGTTTAACTCATTCTACCCCATCACCGAAATCCCCAAATGTTGCCGCTGTCCTCTGAAGACTGTGCATTGCAGGGCAGGACACAGATCGACCATCATAGTTCAAGGGTGATGCCAGAGTAGCTTGGCGCCCATAGGCGCCAAGCTATTCTGGCATCACCCTTGAACTATCATGGTCGATCCTTATCTGGCTGTGGTGTGTCTGGGGTAGAAAGAGTTAAGTGTTTGTTCTATTTGTGTAGTCTCAGTGCGGGGCGTGTGTGTGTGAGAGGGAGAGAGAGTGCGCATGTGAACAAACTATCGTTGCGCGAGCCAACGGCGGCCGACCTCGGCCCGATGGCCTTCTGCGCATTGGTTTCATGCTTATAGACCATCTTCATGTACGGCATACACGTGCGTGTTGTGTTCCTCGTTTTATGTCAAATGTTGGCGAGTGCTGACGGATCACTGAGGTTCGCCGGCTAAGTGTTCACGTTCCCATTAGTTGCATAGACGTAAGCTGTGAAAGATCTTGTGACGGTGTATGTTCGTGCAAGATACGGATGCACGAATGGTGTCTTACCACATCTTTAAAAACCAGTCATTGATCATATCAGTGCAGAGTGCGCTGCTAACCTAGTCCTTGGCCGCAAGAGTTCATGAGAATGCATGCCCATTGCTCGTAATTGTCATCTTTTCCTGTGCGTTGGTCTGTGACTTTGGACCAGACGAGGCTAGAGCAGTAAGGTCCAAAATCACAGACCGGCACACGTAATTTGCGTCTGTGTCTCGCAGCGTGTGCGTGCAGTGGGAAAAAATAGTGAATAAGATCCTGGAATCACGCCCCCAGTTCTGCTGGCACACTCTCGGAAAATCAGAGCTGAATGGCGCCCACACTGAAGCTCTTTGGACACGTCTGCTGCAGTATCTCAGGGTAAACGTTTTCCTGTAAATATTAACCCTTTGTCTGTAGCGCTATGTTTTTGTTGTTGTTGCGGTGACTCCTGCGTGAATCTTAGCGACAAAAACCGCTCAGGCTACCTACAGCCAAAGCGTTAATCTATTCAAGATTAAATCGAAAAGAAGTCCAGATAAATTTATGCCTCTAGCTGGCAAGGACTGATTGTGATCTCATCGTTAGCTTCACTTCGAAGTAATCGTCCGGGCCGGCTAAAATATACGACTGCTAGCGTCACAGAGCCGAGAAAGAAAGTGCGTAAGACTGAAGAATAATAATACCGGTTATTATATAGGCGCTTTTCCCAATTCTGCGAATCGGCTCAAAGCGCCGCGAACTGACCCCAACACGCACGCTCACGTGACGCACTGATTTACTCCGAAGACAAACACAGTACAAGACAGACACAGGACATTCACGTGGTGCGAAGGGTAAGCTCGGCTACTGAGGTTTTGGACATTTTGATCGCTTGTATTTGAAATTTATGAAGTGGCCTGAACCGGTACCAAAGTGGAGTGGGTGGAAGAACCGGATTCCCCGGAGAAAGAAGCCCCGACGGTCCGCCCGAATTATCGGTGACACTTACTAGAGGACTGTGAAAAGTCCGACGCCGGAACCCGGTTTCAAACCTCGCACCTTTAGCATTGGTGGCAGGCGCCTTTACCACTGCGCCACGGACCGCCCGAAGAAAGAATGAATGAATGAATGAATGAATGAAACGATTGAAGAAAAGACAAGACAGTAAGACCATCCCAGTGCGCAAAGGGCATCGGGCCGACGTCGGCCCGCGCACGACTTGCGCGGACGTGACCAACGGCGGCCGACGTCGGCCTGATGGCCTTTTGCGCATTGGGATTTTATTTTTAGAAATGCAAGATTTTAACTGTATAACGCAAAGGACATTAAGTACATTATTCCGAAGAACAAGATTTTCATTGTATAAGGCAAAGGACAGTATTTTATTCCCAGTAGTTGTGAAAAGCGAGAAAATCTTGCAGACTGGAAAATAAACGGGTACTTGAGACTCTCATCCATGATATCAACAGAATATGCCGATAGTTACCGGCCATCTTCTGATCTACGTGAGCCGGAGACTGCTCAAAGTCATACGTGAACACCGAGGTCGGATCGTGTACAGCCGTGACCTCACCAAGGAGCTGAAACGTCATCTGCCCCCGGATTGCGTCATTACTGGAGCCTTTGTCAGCGATAATATCATTGGTATGTTGGCGAAACCTGCACGAGTAATTTTCTTTTGATCGTTTTGTCCATGGATTTAGTCTCCTGATCGTCATGGTCTCACAACAGCACAACTGGGGCAACACGACTCCACGAGTTGTGTGCCTGTGACACACAATTCGTAGATTTCGTCCGCTTGTACTGGGTTTGCGACTCAGCAAGCCTATTAGAGACCGCAATAGAAAGTCATTGAAAACGGTTGCTTTACTTACAGCAACACGCACGGGAGAGTAGTACAAATGCCAATTTGCTTGCATGGATGCCCATGTTACAATACAATACAATACAATACAATAATACTTTATTAAGCTGTTACGATTGTGGTTGTGTTGTTCTGTGAGAGCAATCATGTGTTAATCGTAGGAAACGATCCGCTATTTATTTGAGCTATCATGGTTACGTATCACGTACCTTTTCGGTAAGATTCTTTATCGTTCGCGTAGATAGCGGAATTAGCTTTGTTACGATACGCAAGTTTCCGCAAGCTTCTAGCAAAGTCGCATGGAGAATAGCGGTCGATTTTTTGTTATGCGTAGATTCGCTGAGAATTAACCAGAACGTTCGAGCAGGGTCGCGCTGTCGAGTGACCTTACGTGTGACATGAAAGAGTAAGCAACATTTTATACAGAGACGCTCTATTCTTAGTCATTTTTTTTTATTTTTTTTTTTTGTGCGCGTGAATTTAGCGGGCAGCCAGTCAGTGTATTATTAAAGGTCGTGAACAGTCTGCCAAACTTTTGTGACGTCATTAAACACTAGGATTTGGGGGCTGAAATTAGCAGTCGAATTTTTGTAGACTATTGTAGTTATTCTAGAAAGTTCTTTTTTATATTAATATTTATGAGTTTCAGTTACGTGTTCCGTTCTGATTGGTTGCGTTGTGTGAATTCCTTGGATTATTCTGGAAAGTTGTTTTACTATAAAAGTTTGTGCTAGGAAGCACGTGTGTACATTGTCACGCATTGTCAGTTGTAGGGACACACAGTTTATCGTAGGTACGTGGCCTGTATAGGGTGTACATTGTGAGAGACGCAGCGTAACGGTGGTGTACGTTGAATGAGAAACGCATTGTGTCGCCAGTGTTGACATTTGCAGAAGAGACATTGTATCAGTGTTAGTGCATTTGGGAATGCATTGTATGGAGATCGCATCCGCTGAAATAAAATATTGTTGGAACTGTTACTCCAGTGTAGTCTACATCCTTAAGCCACGTTTGACGGGTTGCAGCTGAATGAAGTTTATTTAAAAGAACCGTTACGTGCGTGCGTCTGGTGTGATATACTACGACTACGACTCAACACGTAACACAAGCCATGATGGGAAAATTACTGCTAGGGATGGTCGGTATATATTGTGAGAGTTAAAGTACCATTATGCATATATCTGAAGAGACATTTCAGCACCATTTTGTGTTGTGAATTTATGCCTTGTCGGCATAATGAACGTCTACTGCTGCAAACGCACTCGCGTAATCACTCGTTGTTTCTGCACATCTCGTTAGCGTGTCAATCTATTGTTAGCTTAGTGTTACTGGTACAGATTATATTGAGCAGTGATTTTAAGACGAGTGTAACTGGAGTATCCCGATAAATGAACCATAGCTGGACCCGGATGTAGCGTTTCCCAACCGTCTAGTTGCAGAAGAGTTTCTTTGAACAGTACGGCGATATAGGGCTTTAAAATGGACCACCATTTGTAACTTGACTTCTGAGCTACATAATGAAAAGCAGTATCAAAACGCTTGGTTGTTTGTTATTCAGCGAGAGAAGTTGACATGCATGGCCGAACACTGGACAAAATTGTAAACGTATGACTCCAACTGGTCGAATACCAACAGGCATTTGAATCATGGTTTGGGTCAAGATGTTAAAATAACAAGTAAATGTTTTTGGTTTATTGCTCAACTGTGATACTTTCTAATCATCTCTCGTAGTTTGCAGTTTTGACTGCTGACTTGTGTAACGCCTTCCCTGCCATTGTACGTACACCGTACGCACATTTTGGTTTGACTATGAAATCTTGGTTCATTCAACGACCAAAAGCTAACACCGTCCAAGAAACATGGATACAAATTGGTCTCTGCAAGATGCATAGATCCTCATTAGCCCCCGCAGTCGGGGGGGGGGGGGGGCCACCTGAGGATCTATGTCTCTCACAGTTCACATTTTTCTCGGCAGTGAAGGCATGGTAAGAGACTTGTTACTG
Organism: Semisulcospira habei; assembly: GCA_036245525.1. Taxonomy (NCBI): domain Eukaryota; kingdom Metazoa; phylum Mollusca; class Gastropoda; family Semisulcospiridae; genus Semisulcospira; species Semisulcospira habei. The sequence continues at coordinate 33,429,794 of BTPG01000001.1, read as the reverse complement.
TGGCTCTGCGAGTAACGAAATTGTTTTACACTGGTTTTGTTCATAGGAACGACAAAGGACCTCGGACAGATGCGGTGCTATGACGAATGGGATGTATGTGTGTCTGTGTTGGCCATTCGACAGCAGTCAGACCTGACTGTCTTGCCTGTGGCACTTATTCCAGTCGAAGTAAGTACCTTCATGGCTTCTTCTTCTTCTTCTCTGAGTCACCACGAACTTCATTATATTGAAGAAACTGTGGTTTTATGGGGAATTTGCGCATCCTTAGACTAAAATATATATATAGGTCATTTGACGCTCAAGCGCACAAAGTTTTTCGCGAATATCTTCGCAAGGAACAACTTTTCTATACCAGTCTTAGAGCAAAATATCAGTGCCAGTTCAACTAACATGATTTACTTTCGAGAAACTCGGAACAATGGGTCAGTTTTGCGGTACAGTCGTAAAAATTTCTTCATGAAATGACTTATTTACATCCCTAAATGTGCCCTAGACATATTCAGCCTTCAGTTTAAGAAAGATCCACTTTTACGTGATTAAGTTGACCAAGTTTTCAAACCTGAACCAGCGCCGGCATAAATGAAGTCTTTATGCATGACCTCGATATTGAAATTGGTCGTTTCCTGCCGGGGCTTTATTAGGGTATTGAAAAATGGCTTTTTCGTGTCTTTTTCCCCAAAATGTTACGACTGTACGTCAAAATCGACAAATCATAGGAGTTAAGAAAAACAGCCCATATTTGGTCAGTTGATACAACATATTCTTATCTCATTGTGCCCGAGGTACGAAATGTCCACATTTTTTAGTTTTCCTCTGAGGACTGCATTACAATTCGGGAGACAGATTGATCATGATAGTTCAAGGGTGGTGGCAGAATAGCTTGGCGCATATAGGCGCCAAGCTATTCTGCCAGCACCCTTGAACTATCATGGTTGAGCCATATGTTGCTGTGGTGTGTCGCGGGCAGAATGAGTTAAAGTGGTACAGAATTGAATTTTGGTGTGTGTTCAGATAATTATTTGGAAAAAAACAACAACAAAAAAAAACAAAAAAAAAAAAACGTTGTGCGCTCCATGTCAAACGGTCTTTACATATGACTCTCCTGATCTGGTTTGTGAGCTTTCCGTATGCAGCTAATTTTGTGGATTCATTTAGGAAAGCAAAAGGTAGGGGCACAGTGGGCAGGGGGAAGGTGTGTGTTCCTCACGTAACCGTCGGTCAGCGCGCAGACGGGCTGCGCGTGATCGCTGGCAGCGAAGGGGTTACACAGCAGATGCCTACTGATAAATTCAGTAACTCGTTCGAAACGTGCTGCATACGGCTGGGCGCCTCGAGTCCCGCCGCCCGCATATCCGTTCGAGGCACCTCTCGAGTGAGTTAACCCATTTAGCCCCGACGCACTACAGGCGAAGATAGACCGACCATGATAATTCAAGGGTAGTGCCAGATTAGCTTGGCGCCTGAAGGTGCCAAGCTACTATTCTGCCACCACCCTTGAACTACTCATGGTCAATCTGTCTCCTGAATTGTAATGCAGTCCTCGGAGGAAAACTCAAAAATGTGGATATTTCGTACCTCGGGCACAATGAGATAAGAACAAATATGTTGTGCCAAGCTAATCTGGCACTACCCTTGAATTATCATGGTCGATCTATCTCTAAAGGGGTGGCGGCAAATCCCATTTCCCGTTTCCCGGGGCAAGATAAAATATCGCCCGGAAAAGTTAAATTCCCGCGGGAAAGATTTAAAAAAATAATACAAAACGCGATCGCAAAATATGCAGACAGTTGACTTCGCCAGCTGCTAAATCTGTCGTCTGCTTCAGCAAAACAAAACTCCAAGCCAGTTGATTCCCTTACAATGCTGTCGTAGCTTCTCAAAGACGCGTTGTTTGATTGGTGCATGTCTTCAGGCGAAGCCAATGACAGAGCAGTTTATATCATCGGCTTTGTCCGAATGTCTCCACGAGTCATTTTCTCGGAATGTTTGGAAAGTTTGTGCAAAAGATTTGTCAGTGACCAACAGTGCTGAAACTTCCACACGAACAGAGACACATGGTAGTGTACATTGCAATTTGCGGGCAACATAATATTTGAGTGCGGGGAAGATGAAAACTCACCGATGACATGTTCAGTGCTTGCGGCCCCGGCGGGCCGGGAAAGATACTTAAAAAATTTGGCCACCTGCTCTTCCAACTTTTACAGTCTTTAGGTGACACCTCCAAAATGTGGGGAATGTGGCCTTGGGGTTGAAGGCACACTACCGCCGTAACTGTGACAGATGGTTACGACTGAGTAAACTTGCGCCGCTACTCGACACTCGGACAGGTCTAGATACGGGTTCATTTAGTAGACACAGTGGGCAATCCAGTTCAGCACACGTCGTTTCGATATCAAGTAATTTGACAATGACTCGACTCCGTTCTATAAATAAAACGTTTTCAGTACGAGAAACAGCTGAGTAATAGATTGACACGCTAACGGCAGCGCAGAACTACTGGAACTCCAGTGCGATTACGCGTGTGCCGCTTTTGCTGCTGCGTGTCCAAACTACTGTTAATGTTCATTATGTATGTCGACACGGCATAACAAACGCAAATGGTGCTGAGATATGTCTTCAAATGTACTGGTAATGGTACTTTAAATCCAACCGACTTCTCTAATGCTCGCTGCAGGACGGTTACAGTCTCCTAGACTACCGAGACCTGCCCCATCCGGGTCCTAACGCGCCCCACCTGTCCGAGATACACGTGGATCACATGGGCCCAGTGATCTACCTGGCCAGCGTCTTCCACGCCTACATGGCTTACATCCGCATGGACAACCACTCCGACCAGCCTCTGGTCCTGTTCACGCCCAGCCTTTACAGAAACGAGTCGCCCAAGATTATTAACTCTGCCTTCGCCCGCCGCCCTCACGAGTAAGCACCCTTAGTCCGTAGTACGGACAGAGCCCGATTTGAGTGACCACCTTATGAGAGATCGCCTGTCATCAAAGACCACCGTTTAGGTGGATGTAGGCACTTAAATGGTCTTTAATAACAGGTGACACTTTTTGCCCTTCAAGACTTCTCTAGATGGAGTGCCTGTCATTTAGAATACTTAAAAGAAAGTGGGTTTTTTTTTGCGCTAGGCAGGTTCTACTGTAGTAGTGGGTTTTGGGTGTTTGTTGATTTTTAACCCCTCATTCCAGGTTCGTTCTTCAGAAAAGAGCACAAGTGGGTGGGGTGGGGTAGGGAGGAGTGGGGGGGGGGGGGGGGCGGGGGTCCTTTTAACTCTTTTGGTGTTTGTAGCGGCTTTTGTCGCGATGATTCCTGCAGGCCAATCCCTGACCCTTGATTCGTCGCAAAGCCTGTAAAGTATATCTACCTACTTTCGTCTCGTCTCAGTATCTCTCGTCGTTCCTTCAACGCAGGCCAACAACCGTGCAGTGTCTACAGCTGTACGGACAGCACGTGCAGACACTAGTGTTCCCCGTTCAGAACATACAGACTTGTGAACAGCTCAAACAACTGGAGGATTCCTACCGAAGCATTAGCCAGAAATGGAGACCCGGCTTCGGCAGGAACAGCTTTGCCTTGCAGTTTCTTGCGTACTCCGTACCAGGTTGGACTTTAGGCTTTCTCAGGTTTTGATATATCAGCCATGCCGGCCCTGGAAACAAAATAATACCTTCGGCGGGGGAAGCATGTGTCGCATATACTCCAGCCTCACTCCATCTCACTAGAATACAAAATATTTGGTTAGCCTTTTTGATTCTAGCGTTTAAAGGGTAGGCGCCACTTTTTCCTATAATTGGCGCTTCTTATTGACATAAATACAAAGTGGCCAGTGTATGCAAGAGGCCCTGCAGCTGCGGGGGGAGTAAGAGGATCAATGCCTCATGGGGTTGGACATTTTCCACTTATTCTTGGCAGTGACGGGGTTAAATGCGCCTTTTTTTATTCGTGCCCAGAGCGCCGCAGCAAGAGCAGGAAACTTACGGACTTCATACTGAAGAAGAACAGCGCTGCCCTCAGACGCCATTTTCCGCACACCCCGGTAGTGGGTGTGGCCGCCAACATGTATTACGAGAACAGGCCAGACTGGTTCTACACCGTCCTACAGACCGCCAAGATGTGCGGCCTTACAATCTACAGGTGAGCTGTCACGGTGGGTCCATTTCCCGTGAGTTGTTCAGACAAACCGTGTGTGTCTATATACTGCTTTTTTAGACCGACTGGCGACGTGCACTCAATGTTCTGCCGTTTGTTTTACTTGCAGCGAGCGCAGGACCCTTCACTTAGTCTTTGCTGCTGTCGGACGTCAAACCTTCGACTGTCGGTAACGCTTGTAGTCGCGATGATTTCTGCAGGCATCATCGCGACAAAAAAGCGCTACAGACAGTTACCGGCCAATGCGCAAAATGTCATCGGGCCGACATCGGCCGAATGGCCTTTGCGCACTGGGTAAAGGAGTAAGCAAAGTACACTCAAGGAATCTTTATTGAGCGCTCAATGTGATTAGTAGCCAAAACCAGCAGACGGTAGAGGCTGTCCATAAACCAGAAGTAAGTCAAACATTGCGTGGATTCATCCAGTCCCCTCCATCTGCAAGAGGCATATATACTCATCATCTCCTGCAGCCGCAGGGGCTCATGAGAATATATGCCTGTTGCTGGCAAGAAGTTGCTTCATTGACATCCGCAGTTTGAGGTACTTATCCGGTATTAACAGTATGAATGCCGCAATGATTGGGGAGATCCAGGGGGAACGGTCTCTTTGGTATAGGGGCACAACCTACTGTCTTCTTACTATGCAGGGGCTCAAACTACTATCTTTGACTTGATTTATTGGTCTCCTCTCTCTTACAGAGCTTGGGAAGAGTTTGGCATGCGTGCTAACTGGCAAGCAAACCCACACCCACGGCCGACAGACGACAGTGACAACAAGGACCATCAGCCCGATCTCGCCGTGGAACCCAATGACGCAGAGGACGAACTGCTCCTGCAGCACTTGGACTACGTGATCAATGTGCGTGAAAGACAGGAGAGGGACGGAGAGAACGACCCTGCTCGCTTTGAGGAACAGCCCTATCCCGAGATTCACGCTGGACAGCCTAGCGAAGAAGAGGACGGAAATGACGAAGTCGCCGCTGTACCTATCAGTGGGGCAGGGAGTGGAAATAACCTGATCGCTGCTCGGGCCAACGAGGAAGTAGATGAACACGACGCGAACGCTGCACGGACTATTGGGTTTGGTTATCGTGACGCGGGAAGAAATGACGCACACCCTGAAGATAGAGGCGGATGCAGTGAGCCGGATGACGGACGTGATTCAAACGGGGAACCGCATCCCGAGACGGATCGCGCGAATTACCATTCTCAGCTGCACATGCTGAATCAGCTCATTTACAGTTATGACGTGAACGAAGAGGAAGAAACAGCCCTGTGGCCGTTTTTATACACAGAAAACGGTGACTTCGGCGAGATGGTCACGCCGCTGAAAGCTCTTTGCGTGCCAAACGACGTGGAACAAGTCGAGTCAGAGAAAATGCGCAGGGTGCGCGGCCACGAACATAAGAACTGCTGTAATGCAGCTGGGATGCAAACAAACAACTGCAAAACTGCTGGAAAGGCGGACTGCGATAACGGAGGCTTCATGCACAAGTGGGTTAAAAAGTCGGACAGGAGACAACCCCAGAGAAAGCTCAGCTCGATCGGGAGTGATTCTGACTACGCCTATTCGGACAGTTGTGCAAGCAGTGGTTTGGATGGGACTGAATCCTACAATTCCACCGATTCTGACAAGGATAAAACTGCACATATTTACAAACCCTGGAAGGAACATCGTGACGGCTCTAGTAAAGGAAATGTTCATGAACACGACACTTTTCACGATTTGACCCAGGGGGAAGCCGTGCCTTTTTACAAAACTTACAAGGGAAGTATTGGCAGCTCCACTGTATCGAACGAATATGATCACAAACATGATACCTTTCACAATTTGAACTTTGGCGAACTCGGCCAGTTGCACAATGTGCAAGCGAACGACATTGACGAGAGCGTTGCGCGGGCCAGAGCAGCTCGCTTGCTTCACTACCTGCGGAATTTCCAAAGAAGTGTAAGCAATTCTGTAAGCGATGCTTACCATCAGGACGGCATGTCTTCTCTGGCTGCGTGCATGCAGAGTGCTGAGGGGTTCGAAGACTGCGTGAAGGCTGTTGCTGCTCGTGAAGACGTCTTTCATGAGCAACAGGTGGGGGGAAGCGTCCTATCGGACAACTATCAGCCCCTGCTTAGCAAAAAAGAGATGAACGATCTACGCCGAGCGGAAAGATTACGCTGCCAGAAGGACTCCAGCCAACAAGGTAAGGAGGAGGAAGACTCCGACCCTCACAGGCCTGGAGCACCCACACGTCTTGTACTCGCAGAGGCCGCGGCGCGACAGTTGGTAGCTGTGGTTCGGAAGCAGGCTATGCCAGGCTGTCCCTTCCCTTGTTGCGATTACATGAAGTATTACAACATTGTCAAAACCGCCGAGCCAGCACAGTCGGTAGAGTTCAGCAGTGCGACCTCCGAGGCAGAAATCATAGATAGCGCCTCCGAGTCCCGATCCGAGGCTTGCTTAGAACGGTCAAGCGGGCGTGCTGTGACGGTGCCGGCAAGAGAACAGAGAGAATCTCCTGAAATATGCCCTGAAGCTGAGAAAGTGGTATTTGAAGAGGTTTCAGAACAGCGAGAGGAGAAGCAGGCCACTGAAGCCGATGACCGTTTATACTCAGAAATCTCAAATGTCCAGAACTGTGACGTCAGTCAGCAGTCCATTGGAGCCGATGATTGTTTTCGCTCGGAGAAATCGGATGTCCACCTGTCACACTCACAAGACACTAGTCATCACAGAATCGTTCACGATGAGCAAAGTGTGAGTGGTGTCGCGTCCACAAATTCCGTCCACAGCGAGAAACACATTGATCTCATGGACACCAGTGCACGTGATCACAACTACTGCGTGAATGTCTTACAGGGAGACCAGCAAGACAAAAAACCCCATTGACACGACATCGCTTCCACCCACAGTTTCTCGGTGTCCAACGACAGGTCCTTCTAAACCACAGCAAGCACAACCATCCGGTTTAGTAACAACTGCTGGAGCAGGTCACTTTGCCGTGCAACTTCCCGTAGTCATGCCTCGCTTCGCTGAAGAGGACGATTCGGATGACGACGCTTCTGACTACGATTCGGATGAGGAAATAGACGTGGGTTATGGTGATTACGAGGAATGTATTTTCAATCAGATCATTGTTTTTGTGAACATTCCCGAAAGATGAGGAGAGAGTGAGAGAGAGAAATGAAACTTTATTTTTCAAGGATAAGAGAGAGAGAGGGGAGGGGGGGGGGGGGGGGGGGGGGAGAGAGAAAGAGAATCAGAAGTAGGTCAAAAGTGCACGTGTTTCAACGAAAACAGTGGATTAAAAGCCCAGACAAACAGGCGTTTGCGTTGTTTGTCCGGGATTTTAACCCACTGTTTTCGTCGAAACACGTGCACTTTTGGCCTAGGCTTCTGATTCCCGGAAATCGTCTAGTGAATTCAACTTTGTGTATCGTACGTTCACTTTTTGTTACCCTTCTGTGGCGAATTGATTACCTGTGTCTTAAATATAATATTGCATGCAATTTTCTCTTCTTTTTATTAAGGCAAGAATGTTCTACTCTTTTATAGCATATACGTGTATAATGTTTTTCTCTTTTATAGTATATATAGTTTTACAGTTGATAAAAATAAATGTTGACTTTTGAACAATGTTTGAGAAGTGTCACTTGATTTAGTATTGCGCGCACGCGTGCGTGTGTGTGCGTGCGTGCATGCATGCGCGCAAGAGCTAGAGGTTACACTCGTATGCATGCTCATCATAAAAAAACATACTGAGTGTTTTTACCCTCGAACAACAAAACTGTGCTATTTTGAACAATACATTCTATTCTGAACATTGCCGGCAGCCGGTCTAATATACTAAGTAAACCTAAGACATGCTATGGACGATCCACCTTCAAGCTAATTTATGGTATCCTAGTTTACAAAAACGAGTAGAAAGTCACGCATATGGGGCGGTCCGTGGCGCAGTGGTTAAGGCGCCTGCCACCAATGCCAAAGGTGCGAGGTTCGAAAACGGGTTCCGGCGTCGGACTTTTCTCCTCTGGTAAGTGTCCCCGTTAATTCGGGCGGACCGTCGGGGGTTCTTTCTCCGGGTACTCCGGTTCTTCCACCCCGCGCACTTTGGTACCGGTTTCAGGACACTTTACAAATTTCAAATACAAGCGATCAAAAATCTCTAACTCAGTAGCTGAACTGGCCCTTCGTCTGTCTTGTACTGTGTTTGTCTTAAATGGCGTAAATCCGTGTCTGTTACGTGAGTGTGCGTGTTGGGTTTCAGTTCGCTGCGCTTTGAGCGATTTGCCCAAAAATTGAGAAAAAGCGCCTATATAATAACGATATTATAATTACAAAATTTGTAAGGGAAATATATAAAAATGCATTAACCGCAAACACATAACTGATCATCTCTTAGGTGCAGCAGACCATTTAGCAATACGCATCCAATATCAATACATGCAGCGCGACAGTAGGCAGTTTCCGTTTAAAAAAGGAAAATGCAGGTGAATGGACAGAAGGTGGACACTGAGAAACATGGGCCCCAGAAAAGAAGAGAAAACCCCACCCTGTGGGGCTGACCAGGGATTTAAAAAGTAAACCCCACGCAAGTCGCCCAGGGCAGACCCGGGTGGGGGGCCAAGTGTAGGCCTACGGCTTAGCGACAGGTACAAATCGCGTCTGAAACTTATTCAGAATAGATGTAATGTAACATATTGTATAGTACCATTACGTGTAAATCTGAAGACTGATTTCACCATCAGACCAGTAAACGCATTACAACATATAATAATTGTTCACTCATATCACGCGTATTGTTGTTGGAAAGGCAGCCGTTGTAGATAACGGCACAAAAAAAATTACGACTTCAGTTTGCAGGCTTTCTTCGTCGTTTCAGCCACACTTTGAAAACTACGCAATATTTTACTCCAGTAATCCCTACGCATACAACAGCGTAAGGATCGACCATGATAACTCAAGGGTGGTGCAGGAAAAGCATGGCGCCTGAAGGCGCCATGCTATTCCTGCACCACCCTTGAACTATCATGGTCTGTCTCCAAAACCGTAACTTAGTCTGCAGAGAAAGACTTAACTTGGAGAATAGCGATCTCAGGTCTCGGCGACGTAACCCCTTCACTGCCGAGAAAAAATGAACGCTGCTCAACTACGAGAGGCATATATCCTCATGAACCCCAGCAACTGCGGGGTTTGTGAGGATCTATGCCTCTTGCTGAAATCGCATTCTTTGACGGCTGCAGATCTTTGACGTTGAATGGTACAAAGATTTTAAAAACACGGTCTGCGTTCACTTCACTTGCATCGAAGGGGTCAATACGCTGTAACAGCGGCAAACCATTCAACCAGTCTACTATTTCCAGCCAAACTAAAAACCAACCAACAGTCCAACTTGCTCACGGACCGCGATATTTCAATACCAATCGAACAACCTACCAACAGTCGCGGTCGGTGCTTCTCCTGAAGTCGCAGGCGCCGCACGGTATAGTCGATGAGAAAGCGACCGCCTCAGTAACACGGGTAGTAGGTGTGCTGTTTCATACTAACCGTGTCACAAAGGTATTCGATTTTGCAACGATTATCCCATGCCTGTGCCTGAATTTGAATTGTTTGTTTATTTGATTCTTGTTGCTTTTATGTTTTGTGTTTTCTTTTGAGTTGTAAGCAGAAAGCAACACCATTGCGCTATCGCGTTTATAGCTGTTAAGTTACCGTCTCTTGTTCCGAGCGGACGACAATAGTTGTGCGGCATCACCAAGCTCTCTTGATTCAGTGACGCGAAGAGAGCTTTTGGACTCGGAAGCTGCAATGGTGCCAAACAAGCCGACACATTTTGAAATGAACAGGTATGACGGAAACATTTCCTAGCTTCGATATAAGGGACCGAAACATACGACAGAGAAGCAATTTGCACTGACTAGATACCTTGGTCTCAAACTCGAAATCACCACTAGAAAGTGAAAAATGCTTGCTCGGTAGAGACTTGCAATGTCCGGACTGAATCTGTGACGCACCACGACAACGCTTTTAATTTTAATTCACGTTTCTTACTGTTCAGACTACAGTACGAGTCAATGGCTGCATGCACAAGGAGGTGAATAATGGCGAAGGCCCGTGTGAATGGGTCACAGCGCTAGACTACATGGCACACCGGAAGCCAGGTTGTATCTTTACTAAGCAACCAGGATCATCACGGAATCAGGAGGAACGCAAATCCGTAAAAGCTATGGTCTTCTGCTCGCTTACGAACAAGGTTGGTCCCCACTTTTTTGTGCACTGACTTGTTGTTTTGCTTTGCTCTCTCTCACTGTGCGTGCCGTGTGCATGTGTGTGTGTGTGTGTGTGTGTTGACTTTTTGTGTGTAAAATCAGTGTGAATATGTGTCGTTGACTTTTTCCGTTAAGTTTAATACCTATGCAAGCAATACTGACACAAAGCGCCTTAAAATCAGGAAAACGTAACAATCATACGACTAGCTTTGGTACTAGACTAGCTTTGGTACATGACTAAGTGTGTTTTCGTTGCCGCCGTTGTGCACTACATATAATTATGTGCTGTGCGTGAGAACTCAGAGCATTTGCGTTTTTAGCCAGTTGATGACTTGGAATGATTACTGATATATGGTTACGGTCTCCGTGTTGCATACAACTCAAAGTCAGCTTAGCAAGTAACCACAGGCTGCTCTTTGCCTAGCGCATCTACGTGGCATTTTATTACCCGAAACTAAACCCAGGACTGTACAGTGAAACTCGTTCTCCTAAAAACAAACTAAAAACCAAATTTCCGTTATTTGCCCCGAAATATCGTTCTTTTTTGGTTTGTTATCTATTAGCCGTAAGGTCCTAAATCACAGACTAGCATATGTCGTGATAGTGGCTCTTCACACCTTAACACTTGATTCCGTACTCTGTTAAAAAAATCAATAAATGTTATGTTGTTAAGTCGCTCAAGTTATTTGCATTGAAATACATGTTCAATTACGGGCTGGATATTTTTTTTTCTGTCTGTCAAATGCTTAGAAGCGGCCGGATGATGGACATCACTTCCTGTTCATGGATTGATTTTATTAGACACTTTCGAGGGTATATATGTACACATATATATTAATTTGCCAAGGACATTCCCCCTGGCCTGCCTCATAGTATAAGTCAGTGGCGTAGGAAGACTTCAGAGGAAATGTCACTAAGATGAGAAAGAGACAGTATAATCTTTCGACCCGTTCCGTACGTTCACTGTTTGTCAAATCACTTGTGCATGCAGCCACCTGTACTGTAAACAGTACCGATGGCTGCATGTACATGGGGTTAACTCATTCGAGACGAACGGCATCCGAATTCGCAGCTAAAGCTGCGTATCCAGATGACGTTCGTCTCGAATGAGTTAATCTTAACTTTTTAAGTGCTCAAATCTAGGCCCTGGAGGCGGCCTGACCGAACCATAATGTTAACTTTGGAAGGTCATGAGAGAGAGAGAGAGAGAGAGAGAGAGAGAGAGAGAGAGAGAGAGAGAGAGAGAGAGAGAGAGATATTTCGTTTGCATGTCTAAAATAATGAAAGAGTAGTATTGTCAATTATATCATATATACATCTGTGCAGAATCTTGTTATTTACACTGTAACATATATGCAGAATATCAACCAAGACCCGTGTAATTAATTTACATTAATATACAAAACCATGTGTGAACTATTTTTTAAATAGACGAAGAAAGGGAAATAGGCAAGACAACCTGTGACCGCAATATTTACAGTTATCATATTTAGACCCAATGCACTTTAGAAGGAAATGGAGTTACCATGATAATTCGAGGGTAATGCCCGTTTAGCTTGGCGATAGTCGATGCATTTCATGGCACTGGTACATAGTCGCTAAGTGGCACCAACAAAATGCGGCCTTGGGGTAAAATTAATTAAACACGGTATTCACGTTTGATGGGGTACGTTTGTAAAAACGCTTTCAAAAGTATGTGTTAAACTGTGATTTTGCACCAGAGGGTCGAGCACGAAAGGTACAGATACACAGACCAGCACACAGGTTAAAAACCCGCAAAGACAATTGACATCTGTTTATAACGGACACAATGGTCGTCCCCCTCGATCTGCTACCGCTCATCAGCGAGGGGGACAGCCAGTATGCTCTTTATAGATCACATTTTTAATGGGAGAGTCCAGTTTTCGTCGTTTTACCCATTCAGTAATCCAGGATGGACTATGACAGCCTCCAGAGGCGCTAAGTTATTCTGGCACTAACCCTATAACCCTTTCAGTGCCAGTTGACGCGACTGTGTTTCTGAAATCTCCGTTAATCCAACACCCAACTGCCCCCCCCAAAAAAAACAAACAAACAAAACAAAACAAAACAAAACCAAAAAAAAAAAACAAAAAAACCCCAACAACAACAACAACAAAAAACAACAACAAACAAACAAACAAACAAACAAAAAAAGCAACACAAAACAAACCCAAACCACCACCTCCCCCACCACCACCACCACCACCAAAACCAGAAAAACCAAACCAAACCAAAACAAAACACAAAAACAAACAAACAAAATAACCTAGCTGTCGCAGGAACATGGATTCAAAGTGGTGTCAGTAAGAGGCATAGATCCTCATGAGGCATAGATCCTCATAACAGGTCAAGGTTGGTGTCAGAATTGCTTGACGCCCAGAGCGCCAAGCAATTCTGTCGCTATCTTAGAATTAAAATGGCCTGAACTGGAATGTAGTCTTCTTTAACCCTAGCGCTCAACATGATGTGATATGCCACATGATGTAGATACAACATACATTCCGTCCCTACAGCGATCCTGGCGAAAGTGTCCTAGAGGGTTCGAACAGCGTGTAGGGGCCACCAGTATGCTCTTGGTGTGTAGTTTCCAAAGGCGCTGATATGTCACAATTCCACAAATCTGTGATGTTTGCTGAGGAACCTGCAGCGCTCAACTTCATCCGCACTTTTTTGGTTGTTTTTAAACTCATCACTCACGACGTGCCACATCAGTCGTCCGTTGCTTTGTCCTAGCGCTTGCGAGCGCTTGACCGCTCGAAGAAAGCGATTTAAAAAAATATTTTTTAGATAGGTGTGACTGATGTAGCACGCGGCTTTCGCGCTTTCTTCGCTCGTACGCGCTTTGTCCAAAATAACGGGCGCCTGAATACACGGCAAAGGAAATTAGCTTTCAAGACATGCCGCATAAATAGTGAGGTTTCATTTGCAACAAACGACTACCGACAACTAACGAGAGCGAACTCGTGCTTGATTACTAGCTTGTACCATTGAGTTATATTATAAATATGAGAAATGCGCCATATAAAATACTATGTATTATTATTATTTATTACAATAAGCATAAACAACACTCCAAATATCTCCAATAGACATAGATCTGCATGAGCCCTCTGGGCTCATGAAGATCTATGTCTCTTGGAGATATTTGGAGTGTTCGTAATGTCCTGCCAAGAACAAGAAGTGTGGATTCTGAACACACAGATCCAGCGCAGTATTGGACATTTGGCGGGCAAAGGACCCGATGGTTCTCTTAGGAGCATTCTCATGTATCTCAAAGCACATGGCGAGGGAGATGTAGAGTGCCCAGGTCACGTGGTCGTTGACGTAAGTGTGCTGTTTGTCGTCAACACTTGTCGTAGTGGTGGTGGGCGAACACCACCGGTGCGTGTTTGTAAGTTTAATTTTGTAGTTTGCAAACGAAGAGGCCGAGAGCTGATATCATGCACTATGAAGCCATTGTCACCAGCAGCAAGTCTATAAGGCACTTGTAGTGCACTCCACTTCCATTTTGGCTTAGGCGAGTGTGTGCTGGTCTGTGATTATGAACCTTATGGCTCTTGGCTTTGAAGTCCTAAACCACGCAGCAACATACACTTCGTCCCTACAGTCCACAGATCCAGTTTTCAAATTTCAGACCACTCACTACTGAGTCCACTGCAGTCGTGAAGCCATCGCAAAATCACTACCAGAGAGATTCATCTGCCTGAGGCATATGCATAAGATTGCGAATACAAAGAAGCATACATCCTCATGAGCCTCCGCAACTGCGGCGGCTCATGGGGATATAAGTCTCTTGCATTTGGGTGTTGTTCCGTCAGAGAAAAGTGGCAAAAGGAGAATGATTATGGCTGAAGTCCGTCTGGTACAATAATTTATTGAGGCCCTGGCGAGGGCGACCTAGAGGGCTCTTGTGACGTGGTCGTTGACGTAATCGTGCTGTTTGTCGACATGTCTGTATTGGTGACTTCAGCATTTGTGGTGGTGGTAATGGGCTGGCTGGAACTAGCAGTTGCGGGAGGCGCCACCGTGTGTTCCACGTGAACGTCTAGACCTGCGAGCACTTTCACGCTGTGTCGGCTGCTGGATCTTGCGCCTGCAACAAAGTATAGGTTTGGCGTTGTGTTTATAATGTAAAGTAAAAATAAAACCTTGACACCGTATGGTTTGTGTATACACCTCAAATGTAATTCATAGACAGCTGATGTCACTTAATGGTCAAGGTCATAGATATTCAGTGAAATTGTGCTAAACTCTCATGCACTTAACCAGTTTTGAACTAAGGAGGCTGACTAGGACATGCCGAACTTCCTTAACCCAGTGTGGGATTTTCAATGGGGCGACCATCCCCAACCTAGCGCGTCCCCGGGTGGCGGATAGGGGAACGGCCTTCAGATATGGAGGCTAGCTGCGCAAGCAGTCGTGGACCCAAATGGCGATGAGCTTACCAGGACGGGGCGGGGCAGCAGGTGGCACTGTACCTCCACTGAAATTCCCCATGTGTCCAACGACGGGTTTATCATGCGAACAAGAGCCGCATAAAGCTCTAGCCACCCTGTGTTCCCAGGGAAGGTCGCATACCAGGAGCTAAGGGTGAGGTAACCCCGACAGAAACCTCGAATGCTGAAGACGGAGGACCCAGGCCGCACGGCGCATTCTGATAAACCATGGATCCACGCAAACACGCAATCATGACTATACGGCCAACTACCATTGACGATAATGGCGCTTGCCCACTGAAAGACCCTCCAGGGTGGAGCAGCGTCCACCCTGGCCTCTAAGAGACCCAGCCTCAGCTACTGGAGGTCCCTCACGTCCGTCTTGTCGCGCCAGGGGACGCGGGAGGAGAGCTACTGGCACCACCAAAACCAGGAAGAATCCCAGTCAGCAGCGACCTTTTCAGGTCATGCACTGGAACGCAGAAAGCATTCTGAACAAGAAGACCGAGTTGGAGCATATCCTGCATGAGAAGAACATCAACATCTGCTGTATTCAGGAGACGCACTTGACACCCCAAAAGTCCTTCAAAGTGAGAGGCTACCAGTGCTTCAGGTCCGACAGAACAGATCGAAGCAAGGGAGGAATCCTGACCCTGATCAGGAACAACATCAACGCCTGTTTGATCGATACGCACATGGAGAACTCCGAGTACCAAGTGATTCGGATCCAGACGAAGACAGCAGATTTCCATCTGGTCAACTTCTACTGCCCCAACGACAGACCACTCACCCTTGACACGATCCCCACTAAGGCCTCCAACTTCATTGTGGTGGGCGACTTCAACAGTCACTCACAAAGTTGGGGATACGACCACTTGGATCGGAGAGGAGAAGAAGTGGAGAACTGGCAGGACGACAACGATCTCATTCTGTTGAACAGTCCCATTGACTGCCCCACGTTCTACTCCAGAAGATGGCACACTACATCGACTCCTGACCTAGCCTTCTGCACAGAAGACATGCACAAGCAAGCCAGCAGAGAGGTCGGAGAACAGCTAGGTGAAAGTGACCATCGGCCAGTCTTTTTTACCTTGGGCACGGAGTCCTGCGCTGATGCAACCTTCCCACGGTGGAACTACAAAAGAGCGAACTGGTTCCTCTTTAGACACCGCACCAGCGAACTCACCAAAGACATTCGAATCGAAGGTCGAGAGTTCAACATGGTGGTGAAGGACCTCAACATGAGCATTCTCAGAGCAGCGCGTGAGTCCATACCCAGAGGTGCTAGAAAAGACTATAAGCCCTACTGGAGCAATGAACTGCAGGAACTGGATGATGATCTAGCAGATGCCAGAAGGGAAGCAGAAGTTAACCAATCACAGGCAAACAACATCCGCCTCCAGGAAGCCAAAGCCAAATTTCTCAAGAAGAAGCTACAGGCAAGACGCAGGAGCTGGCAAGAGAAAACAAGCTCCCTGAACCTTGAGAAGGATGGCAGAAAGCTCTGGAAACTGACCAAGCAGTTGAACGATGAGAACACGACCTTAGAAGAAAATGGGAAGATACTAACAGGAAAGCATGCTGCCAACCAATTTGCTAAGAGCTATGCAGCTGAGAGCAATCTCCATGTTAGCCCCAAAAAGCAGAGAGAAGCAAGAAGAGAGCAAAGAGAGAGACCTGCCAAACAAGCAACAGCGGACGCCATGAATCAAACACTTACACACAAAGAGCTTCATATAGCTCTCAAAAAGTTGAAGGCGAAGAAGTCTCCTGGTCCAGATAGCATCACCAACGAGATGCTAACCCACCTTGGTAGTGCAGCAGAAAACAAGCTACTTGAGGTCCTCAACAGGAGCTGGCAAGAAGGATCGCTACCACAACTCTGGCGAGAAGCGATCATGATCCCCATTCTAAAGAAAGGGAAGGATCCAAAGAAGGCACCAGCTATCGCCCAATCAGCCTCACCAGCTGTGTTGTGAAGACCTTGGAGAGAATTGTGAAGGAGCGCCTCAGGTGTTACCTGGAATCCAGGAACCTCCTCGCCACTGAACAAGCTGGCTTCCGACAGTTCCGCAGCACCGAAGACCAGGTCACTTACTTGGCGCAGGAAGTTGAAGATGCCTTCCAGGAGCAGAAGCTGGTCTTTGTAACCTGGATTGATCTTCAGAAGGCTTTTGACAAGGTCTGGAAAGATGGGCTGCTTGTCAAACTGCTGAGAAAAGGCGTGTCCAGTAACATGTTCCTACCTCTTCAACCGCAGGGCAAGAGTCAGCGTCGACCGGACCCAAAGCAAGAAATTCTTCCTTCGTCATGGCGTCCCGCAAGGCGGAGTCCTCTCCCCTACCCTCTTCCTTCTCTTCATCGATGATCTGGTGTCTGAGATGCCCAAGGGAATCAAAGCTGCACTATACGCAGACGACCTTGTGATCTGGTGCAAGGAGGAGCATGCAAGTACTGCCACCTACAGAATGCAGCTAGCGGCAGACAAGCTGAACGCATGGGCAGAAAACTGGTGCATCTCCGTCAACAAGGAGAAATCCTCCACCACCCTCTTCACACTGTCCCCAAAGCAGAAAGCCGGAACCATCAAGCTTGGTGGAACCCCTCTGAGAGAGGATGAAGAAGCTATCTACCTTGGTGTCACCTTCGACGGACGTCAGACCTGGAAACCACACATTGCACAGGCAGAAGCGAAGGCCCGGCGAAAGCTGGCCATACTCAGGAAACTGGCAGGCACCACCTGGGGAGCGAACGAGAAGATACTGAAGACAGTATACCAGGGAACAGTCAGGCCCCACCTCGAGTACGGCTCCACAGCGTGGTCAACCTCAGCCAAGACGAACCTGCAGACCCTCGACCGAGTGCAAAACCAGGCTCTTCGACTCATCACTGGTGCAATGAAATCCACACCAATCAAGGAAATGGAGAAGCTGACCACAATCCAACTTCTCAGCCAGAGGAGAGAAGCCAAAACCATGGTACAGGCGGAGAAGCTCAGGTGCTTGCCTGACCACCCCATGAAGCACAGACTGAGCAACCTCACCAAGAACCGGCTCAAAAGAAGCAGCTTTGTCCATGAGAGCATGCGACTTTCTCGACAGTACAGGGAAGTCCTTCCACAGAGCACTCTACCTCTGATCACAGAAGAAGAGGAAAACCCTTGGGCAGTGGACAAACCAGACATCCAGATCTGCACCAGTGTCCCACATGCTGCCTCAGGAGACAGTCAGGATGACACCGTTCGACGGGCACCTAGCCCTGATCGACGAACAGTACCCAAAGGAGGCATGGATCCACATCTACACTGATGGATCAGCAACAAATGCCGTTTCCAATGGAGGTGCTGGCATCCTGATCCAGTTCCCAGGGCCAGGGGACATACAGCCACATCCAGTGTAGCCACCGGCAAACACTGCACAAACTACAAAGCAGAAACTGAAGCACTTATGCAGGCCGCCTCCATGGTTCAGAATTCCACAGACCCATGCTGCCAAGTTGTCTTCTTCTCTGATGCCCTTTCAGTCCTTCAGGCCCTCGAGAACGACAAGCTCCCCCAGCTGACCAGAGCTTTGCAGAAGGTAAGACAAACTAGAAGAGTTGTTCTCCAGTGGATACCAGCCCACTGTGGGGTACCAGGAAATGAAAGGGCAGACGAGCTGGCGAAAGAAGGAGCCACAAAAGATCAACAAGAAAACAGCGTCAGCTTTAGTGAGCAAAAGACAATCATCAAGGCATTGATGAGGCCGAGGTCAAACAGAGACGACTTCCACACAATGACCAGAGAGCAGCAAGTCGTCCTAATCAGACTGCGTACCGGCCACAACAGACTGAACGCTCACATGAACAGAAAGCTCAAGCTGGCGCCATCACCAACCTGCACCTGTGGTCAGGAAGACCAAACAGCAGAACACATTCTCCAGAGATGCCCCTTACTGGACGACGAAAGAAAAGAAGTGTGGCCGTCGCCAACTCCACTGCAGACCAAACTCTACGGCAGTCGAGAAGACCTGGAGAAAACGACGTCATTCATCGCCGGTGCTGGACTGACCGTATAGCCCACTGCGAACGACAAGAAGAAGAAGAAGAGGAGGCCGAGATCGTGAAAACTATTATTCCTAACACTACCGTAAAGGCGTGGATTCTTTTAGTTTTTACATATTGTTGTAAATTGATTGATTAACACAGCCCTAAACATACATACTGAATTATTCTTAGACAGAGCTTTCTATGGTGTGAACCTAGGAGCTGAGGTCTTAGCCGGAAATCATCTGTCCGTACGTACGCTTTTATATGGCACTGTCTTGAACGCAGCTAGTTGCGATTTGACACCACGTGACTTAACGCACAGTGGGAAAAAACTCTGATACGTCAAAATGACCTCAGTCACACGTGAAAAACACTGCGATACGTCAAAAGTAACATCACACTTAGTGAAAAACACTGCATGTCAAATTATGACGTAATCCGCGTTCGAGACAAAGGCCGCATTGTAGTGAGGTTTCGTTTGCAACGAACGACAACCGACAATGAACGAGAGCGAAATCAGAGTTGATCTAGTAACCAGGTTGTTTCATAAGCATAGACAACAGTCCAAACATTTCCAAGTGGCATACACCCTCATGAGCCCTTCTTCGGGCTCATGAGGATCTATGCCTCTTGGAGATGTTTGGAGTGTTGTCTATGTTTATGGTGGAAGCAGTTTGCGTCCGCCGTGACTTCGTTGTCGGAAGTTGTTCCAGTTCCGAGTCGTTTCAAACAAAACCTCAAAGTTTTAATTATCTCACACATAAGCCCATCTCGAGTGTGTTCATGAGTCGTATTTAACTTGCGTTCATGGAAATGCATGCCGTACCGAGAACAGGCGGCTCCTGCGTCTGTAGTTGTGCTGCTCTGAGCGGTATATCCGGGCCCCCAAAGTTTAGGCACTCGCAATGAGAGGGAACTTCGTGCGCCACCAGATTAACTCCCTTGCCCGCTGTCCACACCAGCGACCAATGGGCACGCGTGATCTGTCTGCATCTCGCACTTCCGCCTCCGCCGCATGGAGAGTTTTCGTTTCTGACGAAAGAAAAATTTGAGATCAGACACTGATCAGAATACGCAGAGAGAGAGAGAGAGGGAGGGAGGGAGAGAGGGGGAGGGAGGGGAGGAGAGAGAGGGGGAGAAAGAGAGAGGGGGGAGAGAGAGGGGGGGGAGAGAGAGGGGGGGAAGAGAGGGGGGGGGAGAGAGAGGGAGGGGAAAGGGGAGGGAGAGGTGAAAGGGGAGGGGAAAGGGGAGGGGGAGGGAGAAGGAAAGGGAGAGGGGAAGAAAAGGGAGAGGGAGATGGGAAGGAGAGGGAAGAAAAAGGAAGGAGGGAGGGGGGAAATGGAAAAGGAGGGGAGGGAGGGGAAGGAGGGAGGAGGGGGGAGGGGGGAGGAGGGGAAGGGAGGGAGGAGGGAGGGAGGGAGGAGGGAGGGTGGAAAAGAGGGAGGGGAGGAGGAAGGGATGGGAGAGGAAGGAGGGGGGAGGAGGGGAGGGGGGGGAGAGGGGAGGGAGGGAGAGGGGAAGGGGGGAGAGTGAGAGAGATAGTGAGTGAGAGAGTGAGAGTGAGAGAGTGAGAGAGTGAGAGAGAGAGTGAGAGAGTGAGAGAGTGAGTGACTGACTGACTGACTGACTGACTGAGTGACTGAGTGAGTGACTGAGTGACTGAGTGAGTGACTGAGTGAGTGACTGAGTGAGTGACTGACTGAGTGAGTGACTGAGTGAGTGACTGAGTAAGTGAGTGAGTGACTGAGTGAGTGACTGAGTGAGTGAGTGACTGAGTGAGTGACTGAGTGAGTGACTGAGTGAGTGACTGAGTGAGTGACTGACTGACTGAGTGACTGAGTGACTGACTGAGTGACTGAGTGACTGACTGAGTGAGTGACTGAGTGACTGACTGAGTGACTCAGTGACTGACTGAGTGACTGACTGAGTGACTCAGTGACTGACTGAGTGACTGACTGAGTGACTGACTGAGTGACCGACCGACTGACTGAGCGACTGACTGACTGACTGACTGATTGACTGAGTGACTGACTGAATGAATGAGTGAGTGACTGACTGACTGACTGAGTGACTGACTGAGTGACTGACTGAATGAGTGAGTGAGTGAGTGACTGACTGACTGACTGACTGACTGAGTGACTGAGTGAGTGACTGAGTGACTGACTGACTGACTGAGTGACTGACTGACTTTGACTGAGTGACTGACTGAGTGACTGAATGACTGACTGACTGAGTGACTGACTGACTGAGTGACTGACTGAGTGACTGACTGAGTGACTGAGTGACCGAGTGACTGACTGACTGACCGAGTGACCGACCGACCGACCGACCGACCGAAAGAAACTTTATTTATCAAGGATTGAGATGTTAGGCGCACAGGCCTTTCTTCTAATCTGTCCTTGCTACATCTACTCACATACAATAACACTCACAAACAACATCAAAAGAAATGCGAATTACAACGTACAACACTACAAACAGCAACAATGATTTAACAAAACACACAGGTACCCATACAAAGATGTATGCACGTGTCATAATCACCGTTTGCGGGAGCCCTCCCCAGACACTCCCCCCCGGGGGGCACGCCACAAGGATACCTTCACTCGAATGACATGCTAAGCACATCGCTTGAATAAACGGTGTACCCGCCGCACTGCATCTCCCGACCGGGCACATACGGGAAGCACCCCCACAAACGGCACATGAGAGCAAATGGTATGATAAAAAATAATAGTTGCATAAAAGAAATTTAAAATAATAAAAAAAAGGAATATATGTTTAGACAACACGAGATAATTAAATTTAGGTTGCCTTGGATAAATGCTTGTACAGTTTTGCTTTAAACGCAGCTAGGGAATTTTCTTGTAGATGCTGAGGAAGTGAATTCCACAGGAAACCACCTGTGTATGACAAACTGCATTTATACAAATAATGCGGGGCCGGCCGCTTTATGCTCAGGCTGCTCAGAGAGGTGCTGTAAGTATCTCTTCTCAGTAAGAGTAAAGAGTTCCGATAAGTAGCCGGGGGCTTTACCGCTAACAGCTTTGTGCACTAGTACGCACTTGTCAAATACTAAGTGTTTGCCAAGAGGAAGGAGTCCAGCTGCCTCGAGCCTCCCCTCAGTGGGTAGAGGTGAACAGGGAATAATTAGTTTGGCTGCTCTCCTGTATAGCAAATTTATTTTCTTGAACTGGACCTCGCTGCAGCCATCTAAACTGTCGAGGCATAATCAATGTGGGGCTTGTTGTATCCACTGAAAAATAGTTTAAGCGTGGTCAGATTAATGACCACTTTCAGTTTAGACAGTAAAAATAATTTCTTTGAAATTTCTTTCCGATGTGTATAAGATGAGGCTGCCAACTGAGTTGGTTATCTACAATTACCCCTAGTAAACGGTGCTGCTGTACTTGCTCTATGGGAACAGCTTCAAATGAGAGATTTAGAGGCGCGGGTTGCAGCTGATGTTTCTGACGTGTTGTGACTTGCATGATTTTTGTTTTAGTTGGATTGACTATCATTCTATTGCTACTGCACCATTCAGAGACTTCTTGTAGGCTCTGCTGGAGGCTGTTGGTTATGTCAGCTACAGTTTTAACGGCCGCATGTAGCGTCGAATCGTCAGCAAACATGTCACACTCAGCACTAGCACATGTAATGTGTAGTGGTAAATCATTAATAAAGATACAGAATAATAATGGGCCCAGAACCGAACCATAAGGAACACCAGGCTCTACCTTACCCTCTGTGGAATAGTTGCCATTTACATAGACAGCTTCTGTTCTCGCAGAAAGGTAAGATTTAAAAAAATGAAAGGGCTGACGGGCTGCTCTTGTTGAAATAAACATTAAGTTTCCTCAGCAAGATTTCATGATTTATAAGATCGAACGCTTTTTTCAGGTCCAAGAATACCGTGCCAGACATTTTGTTATTGTTGATGTTATCTAGCCATGAATCAATCATACGTACTAATACTGAGTGGTATGAGTGTTTAGGTCTAAACCCGGCCTGGAACTTATTTAACATGAACCGTTTTTTGAGGTACTAGAGGAGATGCTTTTGAACATGCTTCTAAAGTGGCTTTGATAAAACAGACAGAAGAGAAATGGGACGCAGGTTATTTACATCAGTAGTATCTTTGGTCTTGGGTATAGGAACAACTTTTGCCTTTTTAAACGCCACAGGAAAAGTATTGTACTGTATGCATAAGTTAAAAAATGTGAGGGGCTCGACAATATAAGGCAGTGATATGTGGAGTATATAACCATTTATACCGTCCACACCAGAGAGAGAGAGAGAGAGAGAGAGAGAGAGAGAGAGAGAGAGAGAGAGAGAGAGAGAGAGAGAGAGAGAGAGAGAGAGAGAGAGAGAGAGAGAGAGAGAGGAGAGAGAGAGAGAGAGAGAGAGAGAGAGAGAGAGAGAGAGAGAGAGAGGAGAGAGAGAGAGAGAGAGAGAGAGAGAGAGAGAGAGAGAGAGAGAGGTGATGATGATGATGATGATGATGATGATGATGATGATGATGATGATGATGATGAAGAAACGTTTTTATTCAGGATAAAAAGTTTTAGGCATAGCAATGCCTATCTTCCAAACTGTCCTGCTACTCTACACATATAAAAATACATCAGACAATACATCAAAAGATAAAACATATGTAAGTAAAAAGACCCATCCCCCCCCCCCACCACCACCACCACTCAGAAAAAAATAAAATAAAAGAATAAATAAAATATAAAAAAAAATTAAAAAAAAAAAATTATATACACAGGTATGAACCTGACATGTTAATGCAGACAGTTGAGCTATTACATAATCTGCAGCAACAATAGAAGAGTATTAG
>BTPG01000001.1:33208353-33403346 GCA_036245525.1 Semisulcospira habei | reverse complement strand
ATCGAACTATTTCTCCTGTTTTTCCTATTATTGTCGGAAAATAGAGTTTTTAGATAGGGTGGGGCTTTTCCGTGCATGATCTTGTGCAGAAGAACACAGCGATTAAATTCAAACTGTTTCTTCAATGTTAGTAACTTGAGAGATTTTAATTTTTAATCCGACGAAGTAGGACCGGGAAGTATTAATTTAATGCCCCGACGATACAAGGAATTAACTTTTTTCATGTGAACTTCGCTGCATCCATCCCAGACGGTAGAACTGTAGTCACAATGCGTTTGATATGCGCATGGAAAAAGAGTTTACGGATATCAGTATTAACTATATGGCGTAGTTTTGATAACAGGAACAGATTTTTGGAGATTGTTTTGCATATTGAGTCAGTATGCGGCTCCCAGCTTAATTGGTTGTCCACTATAACGCCTAATAAGCGATGCCTAGTTACTTGTTCAACAAGCTGTCTATCTAAGGAGAGTGTTAAAGGTGGTAGGCCATGCTGGTGTTTCTGACGTGTAGTAACTAACATGCTCTTTGTCTTTGGAATACTAATAATCATGTGATTATCACTGCACCAGCCTGCTACTTCATCAAGACTTTGTTGGAGTACCTTATTAATGGTTGCGATATCTTTATCAGATGTGTGTATGGTCGTGTCATCTGCAAACAGATCGCAGTTCGCGTCTAAATGAGATATGCACAGTGGCAGATCATTAATAAATAGATTAAATAATAAGGGCCCTAGAATAGACCCCTGTGGAACACCGCAAGTTACTAAACCATCAGAGGAATATTTGCCATTTAGCAGTACTTTCTGTGTTCTGTCCCTGAGATAGGAAGATATAAAGGAGACAGTATTTGAGTCAATGTGATAGAATGGTAGTTTTTTTTTTTAAGTAGGATAGAGTGGTTGACAAGATCAAAAGCTTTTTTCAGGTCAAGAAAGATTGTACCTGATACTTTACTGTCATTTATGGCAGAGAGCCATTTATCAATTAAATGATTGAGGGCAGTTTGGCACGAATGTAGAGGTCGAAATCCTGATTGTGCTGCAGTTATCAGATGGTTTTGCTCCAGAAAGTTTAGAAGATGAGTATGGATATTTCTCGAGCGGTTTTGAAATACAGGATAATATGGAAATGGGCCTGTACTCGTTTAGGTTGCATAAATCTTTGCTTTTGAGAAGCGGGATTACCTTCGCTTTTTTCAGCTCGTCGGGAAAAACGTTATGTCTGATCGATAAATTATAAATAAAGGTCAGGGATTCGACGACGTAGGGCAGAGATAGTTTTAAAATTTGACTATTAATACCATCTGGACCGCAAGACGATTTGTTCTTTAAACTGGAAATAGATTTGCCTACATCTAGGACAGTCATAAGCGGTACTAGAAATGGGCCGCAGGCTCTCTGTTGACTATGGTGACGTAGTTGAAGAGAGCAAGTGTAGTTTACAGGGTTAGGTGTATTTGACTTCGCCAGAGTTTGAGCAACAGTTATGAAGTGAGCGTTGAACGCATCAGCAGTAAGATCGGGCGGAATATTGGGCGATCGGTTACTGTTACCTTTGGTGAAATTGTTTATTACTTGCCAGACTGAACGGATGTCTTTTTTGCCGTCGGCAATAATTTGAGAGAGAGAGAGAGAGAGAGAGAGAGAGAGAGAGAGAGAGAGAGAGAGAGAGAGAGAGAGAGAGAGAGAACCCGCCCCCCCCCCCCCTGTGTGTGTGTGTGTGTGTGTGTGTGTGTTGGAAGGGGGGGGGGGGGTCGGATTCTCTCTTCCCCACATTGTGTCATACCGTTCTGCATATTCAGCTTAAAAGACGCTGAGTTTTTTTTTTATCCGCCGACCGGCATCGTCAGTAGCAGTCATAGGGTCAGTTACATCTCAAATCCACCACGGACTGGAAGGCCGGTACCTACTCTGCCGCGTGAGGAAGTCAAATATTAACGAAGCCAGCAAATCTACGAGGTTCTAAGCAGTTATGTTCCGTTTGCGGTGTACTGGCAGTGAAAGGGTAAAATCATGCCGCAACACGATGATACCAAAGAAAAGCCAAGAAAGCGCATGAAATGTAATATACGTACACACAACGTCCAGATGGGATGAACTGGTAGGCGTTGTTGAAATTGATGATGGTGTGATTCTGTCCGGAGAAATCCATCACCTTTTCCGCGATTTCGTATCCAATTTCCCTGAAACATGACCATTTCGGTATACAGTGTGCTGCAAGACAATTATTTGGTTCTAATGCGACACAAATACCTGTCAGAAGTTTGTCTAAATGGTTCACGAGTATGTTACGATTGTAATAGGCTTATAATTGTATATAATTATATGTACAATGATCGAATATCGTCACTGTGACTACAAATTAACGCATTCGAGATGTGCTGCATTCGGATACGCGGTTTAAATGGTATGGCTAGTTTGACGTGTTTGAAGTTTTAAAGTGTAACATCCTCCATGCGGATGACTTTGCATTGTGGAGCGCAGCAGAACATAAAGAAATAGCATCCTCCAGAATCCAGGATGCTGCCAATAGAGTCAGCAGCGCGACTGAAAGATGGCCACTCAAACTGAGCTAGACCATCTCTTTCAATCAGATGGAAGAGGTCACCTTGAAACTGGAGACCTTCCAGTACCAAAGACAGACAGGCCAACTTTACTGGCAACAAATAAATTATTGGATTCACGTGGAGGCCTCACATCGAAGCCATGGAAGCTAGAGCTACGATAAAGTCTCTGAAGAAGGAACTGGTGGGGACCACATTGGCGCAAATTACAGCATCCTGGCGCAAGCAAACACCAGCTCGGTCAGACCAGTAGTGCGGTACCAAGATAGGTCAACAACATGAAACACTGCCTGCAAAACCAAAAAAGCCAGGCTTGACAAGATGCAGAACATGGGTCATTCTCATGATGCAGTGACATTCTTAGAGCAATCTGGAGCACCCCTATTTAGGAAATGGAGGACATTGGAGCCACTGGAACGCAGAACAGCACACACGATGAAGAGACTTACTAAACACCGACAGCACTGGAGACTACAGGAGCAGACCAAGAACCGTCAAAAACGCCCAAGTCCGAACCGCCAACTGAAGGTCATGCAAAGGGCTAAAACTGATGTCCTGGAACCAAGCCCAAAGATGTGTGAAGAGCTCCCTTCAGATACCTGGACATCTCAAAAGAGCTTCTAGACACAACATAAACGATGTTTCAGGACTCTTTGCCAAAGGTCGCGGCACTGCACAAAGTCATCTCGCTGGATATTATGCACAAGCGCTACCCTCACAGCAGCTGTGCTCACATTTATACAGGCGGGTCCACACAAGACGCCATGCGGAATGAAGGAAGTGGCGTGTACATCTGTTGTGCAGACCGCACTATTAACTCCCTCTCCTTACCAGCTGGCGGCAGCAGCTCCAACTATCGTACAGATCTGCAGGTGCTCAACACAGCAGCAGAGCACTAGCTAGGGTAAGGCAACAGCTTGATCCACTGATCTCCTCACCAGGAAGCTTCAAGATAGACTGGATGCCCTGTCCACAAAATAGTGCTGCAGTGGATTCCAGCGCATTCTGGAGTAGCTGGGAATGGAGAGGCTGACAGCCTGGCCAAAGCAGGCGCCAGACTACCTCAAGATCACAACCTCCTGTAAAGAAAACAAGACACTACAGCAACAAAGCGATTGGCAACAGCAAAATGGCGGCTGAAGCCCGTGGGCAGACGAACATCAACAAGGTGAACAGGGAGAGCCAGGCCACCATCTTTCATCTACGCACTGATTACTCTGGACTCACCTCGTGAGACTGGGTTATGCGGAAACAGCTCTAAGTGAATGTGGTGTAGAAAATCAGTGTCCTTAGCACATTCTCCAGACCTGTCCATACAGATAAGCGGTCCTCTGACAGTTCTGACCAGAAGAAGCCCCTGTACACCAAACTCTGAAAACCTACCGCCGAGCTCTTGACAGCTCACTTATTGGCAGTCAGAACAATATAAGATTAAAAAACGGCCATCACGGAATTGAACGTTGCAGAAGAAAAAGGCAAAAACTGGGGGTGCAAGTGGTGATCTCGTGGTGGACATGTGGAAACTAAGTATTTTGATAACATTGTTTTGGCTGTTAGAAACCATGAAACTTTATTACGCATATTAATATTTAAACATTTCTAGACGAAAATAAATGAAAAGAAAAGGGGAGACTTCTTCTTTCTTCTTCTCGAACGCCGTCACACTTGGAGTTTGGCTCTCAAAATGAAATCTGTGGTCTTCTGTAGCGCCTCCACAGGCCCGTACAGTTTCTCTTGTAGAGTGGCGGTCTTCGGCCATATCTCCTCCCTCAGCAGCTGGTGGTTCCCACAGTCCTGGAGGATGTGCTCTGTGGTCTGCTCTGCTTTTCCACAAGGGCACAGGGGAGATGGCACGAGGTGGAAGCGTCTGTGCAGGTGGAAATTGAGTCGGTTGTGCCCGGTCCTCAGACGGAAGATGGTCAACTGCTCTTGTCTGGACAGCTGATGGTAACTGTCTAGGGGTCGTTGTGGTGGTCTGTACACAGATTTAATGATGGTCTTCATCTCTGTGAAGCTGAATCCATTTTCATCTTGATCTTCCTCTGCGCCCACTTTTGCCATTCTGTCAGCTTCTTCATTGCCGTAGATGCCACAGTGCGAAGGGATCCACTGCAGCACCAGTCTGGTGCACTTGATGTTTTGCAGTTCCTCTTGTAGACGTGGCAGTTTGCTTGCTGTTGCTGCCTCAAAGAAAGATATGGCATCAGTCAGGAAGACAATCTGGGCATCAGGGTCTGCAGTGCCACTAAGGGTGTTTGCAGCGCGGACCAGGGCTTCCACCTCAGCTCTGCAATTTGTGCAGTGAAGGCCTGTTGGTACTGCCTCTGCCTGCCATTTTTCGTTTGGGTGTTGAATGTACACCCCAGCCAATCCATTCTGAACTGCATCTGTGGCTGATCCATCGGTGTATGCTCGTACCCATGCTTCCTGGGGATACTTATCTTCGAGCATGTCAGGGCTTTCTTGCTCACAGTGCTGTGCTCATCTTTGGTAGTGATGTGTGTGTGTGTGTGTGTGTGTGTGTGTGTGTGGGGGGGGGGGGGGGGTCCGTGGCGCAGTGGTTAAGGCGCCTGCCACCAATGCCAAAGGTGCGAGGTTCGATACCGGGTTCCGGCGTCGGACATTTCTCCTCTGGTAAGTGTCACCGTTAATTCGGGCGGACCGTCGGGGGTTCTTTCTCCGGGTACTCCGGTTCTTACCCCCCCCCCCCCCCCCCCCCCACCGGTACACTTTGGTACCGGTTTTCAGGCCACTTTACAAATTTCAAATGCAAGCGATCCAAAATCTCTGTAACTTCAGTAGCTGAACTGGCCCTTCGTCTGTCTTGTATTGTGTTTGTCTTAAATGGCGTAAATCCGTGTCTGTTACGCGAGTGTGCGTGTTGGGTTTCAGTTCGCGGCGCTTTGAGTCGATTCGCCCAAAAATTGAGAAAAAGCGCCTATATAATTACGGTATATATAGGGTACCGTGGAAGAGATGGTGATGTTTTCTGGCTTACTTTCCCAGGGTGGAAGGTCGCTAGCAGGATTCAGAGCCTCTACCTGCGCAGGGAGCTTTGCACTGTTTTCTCTGCAGTGCTCTCGTCTCCTTCACAAAGCGTGGTCTTTTCAGTCTCCCTGAGGTTGGTTGTTTCATCTTGGCGTTCATAGGATGTTCTTTGGAAGACTTTACCTTTGTGAACTGTATCAAGGCTTTGGAATCTCTTCTCATGCGCAGGGGTGGGATGCCTGTTGTCTCTTCCATCTTTTCAATTGGTGTGGATCTCATTGCGCCAGTGATGATACGCAGTGCCTGGTTCTGAACTCTGTCAATGGTCTGCTGGTGTGACTGGGCTGCTGTCAACCATGCATTTGATCCGTACTCAAGGTGTGGTCTCACTGTGCCTTGATATACATTTTTGGGGATCTTTTCATTGGCTCCCCATTGTGCTCCAGCCAGCTTCCTCATGATGTTCAGCTTTCTTCTAGCTTTTGCTTCTGCGTTCCAGATGTGCGGCTTCCACGTCAGTCTCTTGTCAAGGGCGACTCCCAGATATGTCTGTTGGTCTTCATACCGCAGCGGGGTGTTGCCCAGTGTTAGGTTGGCAGCCTTTGCTTTGTTGGAGAGAGAGAAGAGTGTGGTTGATGACTTTTCTGTGTTGATGGTCACACATCAGTTGTTGGTCCAGTCTGTCAGCCTGTCCAGGGCTAGCTGCATCCTGTATGTAGCGGTTGTTGTATACTCTTCTGTGCACAGGGCTGCGTGGCCTCCTTTTGGTAGCTCTGGCACAAGGTCGTTGATGAAGAGTATGAACAGGGTCGGTGACAGGACTCCCCCCTGTGGCACCCCCTGACGCAGCAGCACTTTTTGGCCACAGTACCCATCCACTGTCACACGGGCTCTGCGATTGTGCAGGTATGACTTGGTCCACCGGTACATGTTCCCTTGGATGCCACTGCGAAGGAGTTTCACAAGGAGACCCATTCTTCCACACCTTGTCGAAAGCCTTCTGTAGGTCAACGAAGGCAGCTAATGTCATCTTCTGATCTTGAAAGGCATCTTCTATGACCTGTGCAAGGTGTGTTGCCTGGTCTTCTGTACTCTTGTAGCTTCTGAAGCAGGCTTGCTCTGGCACGATAATGCTCTCGGAATCCAGGTACAACTGCAGGTGCTTGTTGATGATGCGCTCCATGGTCTTGAACACACAACTTGTCAGGCCGATGGGGCGATAACTCAGGGCTTTGGACTTATTCTTCCCTTTCTTCAAAATTGGGATCATCCTGGTTTCCTTCCAGCACTGGGGTACCTGTCCTCCTCTCCAGCTGTGGTTCCCTGGGGGACTTGGGTGGGGTTAACTACTTTTTAGTTCCCAGGGTCACCCTGGTCAGCCCCACAGGGTAGGTTTTCCTCTCTATTCTGGGGCATGTGTTTCTGTCTACCCTTGGTCCATTCACCTGTATTTGCCTTTTTTAAACTCTCCCTACTGTCTGCACTTCCTGTAGCTCTTGATATTGCATGTGGTTTGCTAAATGGTCTTAGCTTTATTTAGGCCCCATGTCGTAGGTTTATTTAACGTTTGGACCGGCTGGCGACATACATTCAATATTCTGGGTTTTTTTTTCTTTTTTTTTTCCCACAAGCAGTGCAGGCACGTCCTGAGAAAGTCTTGTTGCTGTCGGGACGTTAAGCAATGTACAATCAATCAATCAATCCAGCTGTGTTTAAAGATGTCCAGTAGCTTCTTTAAGGCAGTGTTGCCAAGGTGTTGTATCATCTCGTTTGACATGCTGTCTGGACCTGGAGATTTTTTTCTTCATCAGCTGTTTGATAGCCATCTTCAGTTCTGGAAGGGTGATGTCCTTCTTCATTGCATCATAGATGTTTGCATCTCTTGTTCTCTCTCTTTCTTACTGTCTGATTTCTTTAAAGGGGAGACCTTACTAGACTCGCCTTACGCTAGGGAAAATATCACATAAAAGACCAGCCAGTTAAAAATAGTTACAATTAAATTGATGGGTCACATTGAAATTAATGAAATGATCACAAATTTGTATGCTCAATATGCATACTTTTTTTTTAAAGAAACTGGCAACAAAAAAATATTTTAACAGAGGAGTATGACGTAAGCAATTTTTATGATCATTTTGCGTTCCTTTGCGTACTGGTAAAATGGGGTAAGGCAGCAGATTCAGCCACGGTGGCCCACAAATGCATCACAGCATCATAAAAATCAGGTTGGGAGTAACTGTGGTACTCTATCGTAACCAATAAAACATAAGACCTGTCAGATGTATACACAATTTCTGAGGGCATCGGAAACAACGTACGTTTCTCAATTCGGCAAGCTATCATTCACCACGAATGTACCGTAAAGGATGCCGACTTTCCTAATTTTCTTGCAACCTCATTTTAACATCCGCGAAGAGCGTGAATGGGGGTACCCTTGCGCCATCGGCTATATCTCTGGTGTGTCCCTAAGGGTTTTCAGGGAACATGGCTTAAACATCTCAGGATATACTACGGTACACTTTGAAACCCATCTTATTGAGTACTGGGGAGGGGGGGGGGGCACGGTAGACCGGGCTAGCTTATGGACTATATGTTGAAGTCAACTCTATTAGTAGTAGTATGTTTGTGTGTGTGCGCGCGTGCGTGAGTGCGTGTATGTGTCTGTAAGCGCGGAACCTCCTTGAATGAATGATATGCATTTCTGAATGGTGATTGTGTATAAATTGTTTATAGAGTGCGTTGTATTTTTGTTTTAAATTTTTACAAAATACTTTGTGTAAAATGCGTTTTTGTGATCAGTTATTTTTGTACAAGTAGCTTTTGTTAAGCGCCTAGAGCTCTAATTTCTGAGGTTAGGAGCTATAGCCAGTTAAAAATAGTTACAATTAAATTGATGGGTCACATTCAAATTAATGAAATGATCACAAATTTTTATGCTCAATATGCATACTTTGTTAAGAAAACTGGCAACAAAAATAAATATTTAAACAGAGGAGTATGACATAAGCAATTGTTATGATCATTTTGCGTTCCTTTGCATACTGGTAAAATAGGGGTAGGGCAGCAGACTTAGCCACTGTGACCCCTAAATGCATCACAGCATCATAAAATAAGTTTTAGAGTAACTGTGGTACTCTATCGTAACCAATAAAACCTAAAAAAAAGACCTATCAGTTGTTATAAAAATTTCTGAGGGCATCGGAAACAACGTAGGCCTACATTTCCCAATTCGGCAATTTTAAATGGGAAAGGCTATCATTCACCTCGAACGTACCGTAAATGATGCCGACTTTCCTTATTTTCTTGCATTTTATGCTCACAATATTTAAACTTAATAGATAAAGAGAGGTCAAAATGAAATGGAATAACTTTAGTAATTTGTTTCTAATTAATTTTTTATATTTTTTTGCAACTTGGGGGTAGGGATACAAAATCAACCACTGTCGCACTCACAGTGATCACAACATCACCTAGTCAAGATTATAATAATTGTGACATCCTGTTGTAATGATGTAAGCCTGAAATGGACTGCCAGTGCTATAGAAAATGTCTGAAGGCATCTGACACATTATTTTTTGTCTTTTTTTTTCCGATTTCGCGGAAATACCCATTTACTGGGTGCACAAATACCTTCATTGTGAGCCAGAGATTCAATATTTTTTCATTCTGTTTTGTGTGTGTGTGTGTGTGTGTGTGTGTGTGTGTGTGTGTGTGTGTGTGTGTGTGTGTGTGTGTGTGCAGAGGACGCGAAAAAAGGTGTGCCTTAACATAATACTGCCTGATTTGGGCTTCTGGAATGAATTCTGATTTATTTAGAAGAAAATGTTTCTCAACCTCATTTTTGCATTCGCGAAAAGCGTGAATGGGGGTACCCTTGCGCCATCGGCTATATCTCTGGTGTGTTCCTAAGGAGTTTCGGGGAATATGGCTTAAACATCTCAGGACATACTAAGGTACACATTGAAACCCATCTTATTGAGTACTGGGGTGGGGGTGGGGTGGGGGGTGCGCGGTACCCAGGACTGGCTTATGGACTATGCGTTTATACCGCACTAAAACTCAAAATCACGTACTGAAAATGTAACTAAGGGGTAGTCGGACGCACTAAAATTCAGTGCTTCTGCGTCCGATACGCATCATCCTTGCGCCACCGTGCGTACCCTAACAGAGGTCGGTCGGACAGTCGTCTTTTAGTGAAGAGTTGGTTCCGGCGTTAGCCGCTCGCTTGGTCGCGGCTGCGTTCAGAATCGCCCTGACTCCGGGGTTCGTGCGAATGTAACTGGACGGGCAAACTGTTAGTGTTGTCAGCATGTTATTACAAAGTGCGCGCTACATGTTGAACGCGTTACTTGCTGTGACGTCACCATTCATACTTATGTGGTACGGCATCACGCGTTTCACTTTCGATCTTGAACGAAGTTGTAACTGGCGGAGCAAAAGAAAAGGAAGATGGAATGCTTCGGATTCTTCAATCCGGCACCGTCTGATCTTGATAATCGCTTAGAAGAAAGTTCCGCTTCGACACCGCCGTCTCCAAGGACAGTACTAGAAATGATGCCCCTGGGCTGTGTGTGGCACCGCCGCTGCGACGCAGTTTCAGAGTTTATGGCGGCGTGTATTTCAATGGCTAAAGCACGACGGCACACAGATGACATGCGCAATATGCATGGAGGCAAACTCAAAAAGCAAGTCCAGAAATTTGAACAGAAATAAGTTTGTCAGTTTTTTTTTTCTCATGGTTGATCCATCTTCTGGTACACAGTTATTAGGCAAAAGCTCTAAAATTGGAGAAATACGTCTTTCGAGTTAAATGGGTTAAAACCAGCTTTTAAGCACATCGATCAGTTCACACACACACACACACACACACACACAGACACATAGACACACAGACACACACAGACACAGACACACACACACACACACACACACACGCACAGAGGAGAGAGAGAGAGAGAGAGAGAGAGAGAGAGAGAGAGAGAGAGAGAGAGAGAGAGAGAGAGAGAGAGAGAGAGAGAGAGAGAGAAAGTTTAGACAGTCAGACTTTGGTTATCAATCTGCATTCAGCAGAAAAGGCTATATTCTAAGTTACAATACATTATCAAATGATCATACAAATAAATACATATATATGTGCGTTTTTCGGTGTGTGTGTGTGTGTGTGTGTGTGTGTGTGTGTGTGTGTGTGTGTGTGTGTGTGTGTGTGTGTGTGTGTGTGCGAGAGAGACGGAGAGGGAGACAGGCTTTTGCACGATAGCTCACTAGTTAAAGAATCAGTTTCATGGAAAGGACACACACACTGTCACAACAAATTTAAAGAGGAGAGAGCGAAATGGGTTAATTTATTTTAAAGAACGTACAGATGATGCAGTTTTTCTTAAATAAATTTGCGGACCCTCTATTATGCTCAGATGGGGGTCTGTGTACCCTCTAAAATTTATACCTGGGGGTCTACAGACCGTTTAACCTGTTGTGAAAACAGAATCCCTGAACAGTGTTAATGTGTGAAAATGGGGTGGGTGTTTTTGATTGTTGTTGTTTTTGCTGGGTCCTACCCAGCAAAAACAACAACAACAATCGAAAACACAAACACCCCCCCCCCCTACTCCTCCTCTCCCCCCCCCCCCCGGTAGCCGGTCCCCCTCTGTTTCTTCAACTCTTTCCAAGGCAAAGTTAAAGGGGGGAAAATTCTTCACTCTCAGATAAGACATAATCGTGTACTCTCTGCTTCAGTGGAATTGTGGATTTCAAGCTAACTTTGAGGAATTGCGTCTTTTAGTCAAGTTCTATAACCCCTAAGTAATATATCTTCAGGAGACTTACCTGAAGACTTCTGACCCTGTGTCCTTTAATGGTTTTAACGCTATACATAAAGGCTCTGATTCGGAGAGGCGCTCGGGTGGAGTGGCTCTTCTCATTAGTAGCCAAATTTTATGTAGCCCCGTTAGCATCGACACCAGTCTTCAGGCTGTCGCAGCTCGGGTTACCTTGAAGAAGACCATAACCATATGCAGTATTTACCTGCCACCATCCCTGCGGGTCTGTGGTCATGATATTGTAACCTAGTAGATCAGCTGCCCCCTCCCTTTATTCTCATGGGGGATTTTAACGGTCACGCTCACCTTTGGGGTAGTGACCACTATGATGGCAGAGGTCAGATGTTAGAAGAT
This sequence comes from Semisulcospira habei, assembly GCA_036245525.1. Taxonomy (NCBI): domain Eukaryota; kingdom Metazoa; phylum Mollusca; class Gastropoda; family Semisulcospiridae; genus Semisulcospira; species Semisulcospira habei. The sequence continues at coordinate 33,391,620 of BTPG01000001.1, read as the reverse complement.
GTTTTTTCTCAACTTAACTTCTGTGTCTTTAACGATGGCTCACCTACGTACTCTAACCCAGGTTCAGGATCTAGTTTTGTTCTAGACCTCACTGTGTGTGATCCTTCTCTCATGCTGGACTTTGACTGGAAGGTTCACGACGACCTGTGTGGTAGTGACCACTTCCCAGTAGTCCTGTCATCGGTCAGCTGTGGGGAGGATTCGCCATTGGGGCGCTGGAATCTCAGGAAAGCTAACTGGCCTCTGTTCGCCTCCCTCAGTCAGTCTCGTATTACAGAGGGTGGTGGTCATGTCAGCTGAAGAACCTGATTCTTGTTTTACTTCTGTTTTGTTGGACGTAGCAGGTGAAACCATCCCTAGAACTTCCACATCAGTCCCTCGGAAGCCGAGAGTACCATGGTTCAATGAAGAGTGCCGCAAGGCCCCCCCAAAATCGCGCAAATCTGCTCAGCGACGTACTTTTCGTAATCCCTCGCAAGTGAATATTTTAACCTTTAAAAGACAGAAGGCGAAAGCCCGTTACATTTTTAAACGTGAACGCCGTGCTTCCTGGAGACGATTCGTCTCATCTTTATCTTCTAGGACTCCATCCCAGAAAGTCTGGAATGCTGTTCGATGAATTAGGGGCAGGGGTGGCTCGGCTTCTGTCGGTCATCTTAGAGATGGTGCCAGTTTGGTCACAGATAAAACGGCTGTGGCCAATTTGCTTACCTCCACCATTGCCCATAATTCTTCGACAAAGCATTATTCACCCTTCTTCCAGAGAGAGAAGGGGAAACAAGAGTCCTGTACTTGTGATTTTATATCGGATAACTCGGAAGACTATAATGCCCCTTTTACATTTTCAGAATTGCAGCAAGCCATGCAGAAACGTAATGACTCTGCTGCTGGACTAGATACCATCCACTATCAGCTCCTAACACATCTGCCTGAGGATTCACTCCTTGTACTTCTCAAGGCCTTTAACCATATCTGCATAGCAGGTCATTTTCCGCCATCTTGGAGCCAGGCTGTGGTTGTGCCAATCCCAAGCCGGGTAAGGATCCTTCTGACCCGGGCAACTACCGGCCAATCGCTTTGACATTGTGTTTATGCAAAACTATGGAACGCTTGATCAACGCCCGCCTGGTGTGGCATCTTGAGTCACGTGGTCTCATCACAGACCTCCAGTGCGGTTTCCGGCGCTTCCGTAGTACGACTGACCATCTAGTCCGCTTTGAGTCGTTTATCCGAGATGCTTTTGTCAACAAGCAACATGTCTATGCAATTTTCTTTGATCTTGAGAAGGCATATGACACTACCTGGAAGTATGGTATAATGTCTGATTTGTCGGACATGGGTTTTAAAGGGCACCTGCCCGTTTTTATTCACAATATTTTGTCTAACAGGTCGTTCCATGTCCGTGTGGGCTCCACCCTCTCCGACTCCTTTGAACAGGGCATCATTCTATCTCCTGTTTTATTTAGCATTAAAATTAATAACATTGTAAAGGACGTCAAGGATGACTCTGAATGCTCTTTGTTTGTGGACGACTTTGCTTAGTGTGCATGAGGTCGAGGACTTGCGTCCCTTGAGAGGCGCTTGCAACTGTGCGTTGATCGCATCCAGGGGTGGGTATCTCTCAACGGATTCAAGTTCTCGCCCTCCAAGACAGTCTGTGTGCATTTTACTAACCAGACGAATTTTTTCCCAGAACCTAGCCTCAGCATTGCTGGAGTGCCAATTAAGGTGGCCGCGGAGGCAAAGTTTCTGGGTGTCATCTTTGACAAAAGACTGACCTTCTGCAACCATATTAATTACCTTAGAACCTATTTGTCAGAAGGCCCTCGACGTTCTTCGTGTCGTTGGTCGTACTGACTGGGGTGCAGACCGCATTGTCTTACTTCGACTGTACCGGGCCCTTGTTCGGTCCAACCGCCGTGAGATGGCCTTAGTCGCCTGCTCGGCGTTAAACCCAAATAACTAACTTGTTCGGTCCAAACTGGATTATGGCTCTGTGGTAAATGTCTATGCTTCCAAGTCTGTTCTATAGAGTCTGAACACAATTCACCATCAAGGTCTGCGAATATGTCTGGGGGCCTTCAGGACATCTCCAGTTCCTAGTCTGTATGCCGAGGCAGGGGAGCCTTCTCTCAAGCTCCGCCGCATCCGCCTCATTCTCAGCTACTTTCTGCAGCTGAAGGCCCATCCAGACAACCCTGCCTATGATTGTGTTTTTAACCCGTCGTTTGCAGAGATTTACGATGCCCATCCGGGAGCTGTCCGTCCACTTTCCTTCCGTGTCCGACCTCATCTGCAGGCGGCCGGAGTGGGCCTGGAAAAAGTTTCAGAATCTCTGCAACACATCACTCTACCCTGGCTATTACCAGTTCCTGACATCTTGCTGGACTTGACCGCCCACAAGAAGGACTGTACTCCACCAGCCAAATACCAACAGAGCCTAAGTGAACTCCTTTCAAGTTTTTTCTGGCTTTTGTCGTATTTATACGGATGTGTCCAAGTCTGAGGATGGGAGAGTGGCTGCGGCTGCAGTGTCTTCTCGCCATTCTAGACGCCCATTTAAGCTCCGCCTCCCTGACCATTCCTCTGTATTTAGTGCAGAACTGCAGGCAATTCTTCTGGCACTAAAGCATGCCTATCAGTCTCGGGAAAGGAACTTCCTGATTCTGTCTGACTCTCTTTCTGCCCTGCAGGCCCTTCAGGGCGCAGGAACAGACTATCACCTGCTGGTGCAGATTCGAGAACTTTACGCGGACTTGATGAAGGAATATTATGACATCATTTTTATTTGGGTCCCAGGGCATGTGGGTGTCTAAGGCAACAGGATCGCAGATTCCGATGCCAACGATGCCCGCAATGACCCTGTCCATGACACACAGACTGTTCATAGTAATTTTAAACCTGTGATTAGTGCGTACATAGCCCGCGAGTGGGAGTCCGAGTGGGACAAAGAGGAAGCGAACAAGCTGCATGAAGCTCTTCCTAAGGTGTACGACAGTCTACCTTACCGCTGCGGCAGCCGCCGTGAGGAGACTGTTCTTACTCCATCGGCTCCACATCGGTCACACGTATGTTACGCACTCTTACTTACTAACACAGGATGAGCGTCCATGGTGTTTTGCCTGTGACGAGCAGTTTTCTGTTCGACACTTTTTTCTGTCTTGTGCCGATCTAATTGACACAGGATATAAACATGTCACAGCAGACTGCTTGAAGGTTTTGTTCCGGGATGTTCCCCTGGACAAAATCTTCAATTTCTTGAGAGAATGCAATAATTTTTAACAAGATCTGAGCATTCATAGACTATGTGACTTTTCTTATTTTGCCCTTTTTGAGAGTCTGTAGACGTTTCTTTTAAAGACTCGTGCGACATTTTAGCCTGACATATTTTTAAGGTATATTTACATCTTGTCTTAAGACCTTTCTTTTAGTCTAGCTGGCCAGATTTTTACCCATCCCGCCGTGAGATGGCCTTAATCGCCTGCTCCCCGTTAAACCCAAATAACTAACTAACTAACTAACCGCCTCCCTCCCCCCCCCCAAAAAAAAAAAAAAAAAAAAAATCGCTTACACTTTAAAACCATTTACTGCCAAGAAAAACGTGATTGTAAAACTGTAATTTCGGGGGCTTAAGAGGATCCATGACTTTTGCTGACGCCACTTTGTATCCATTTTCACCGACACAGGGTCTTAATTGGGGCTGAATTAGCAAAGATTTCAGTTACACAGTCTGCCACCATTGGCTGATAGCTTAGTGAACCTTTGGGTATAGATATGGGAAATCTTCTCTAATAAAAGAATACATTATGGCTCAGGAAACAGATCGACCATGATAGTAAAAATGCAAGGGTGGTACTAGAGTAGCTTGGCGCCATCCTTGAATTATTATGGTCAATCAGTATCCGTTTGTTGAATTATTATGGTCAATCAGTATCCGTTCATCCGTCATGAAGCTCTATACCTCTTGCTGACACCACTTTAAATCTGTGTTCCTGGGACAACTGGTTTTGAATGAGCGAACATTGCAGGAATACAGTCTACGTCAGCTGGCACTGAACGGGTAAACCCTTCACTGTCGGGAAAATGCGAGCGCCGCCCAACCGAGAGAGGTTAAGAACATCTTGAGGCCCCGCATATGCGGGGGCTCATGTCATTCTTTGCCAATTGCCTATTCATATTCGTGTTCCCTGGATTGATGGGATCATTCTGTGTTGAATTTGCTCTGCTTACAAAGACATGTTTTGCGTCCACTGGCGCCCAGTGAAGGAGTTAGGGCTGCTATGCATATTTGAGACAAACACCGCCCTTGACCGATCACTGTCAACCAATCTCCCGTTAAAGTGTATCAGGGCTGAGCTGAACGGGTTAACTCATTCGTGGCCAGCCGCATCCGGATGCGGAGCTTATGCCGCGCATCCGGGTGCGGCTGGCCGTGAATGAGTTAAAGCTGTACATTGTAGAAGGACACAGAACATTCTGCCCCATAATAAGCGAAAGACAGTAACTCTATTTTTGTCAAACCACAAAATTTTCGTTGTTTACAATAAAAATCTCGCTTGTCACAAAAGTGGAGTCAGTGTCGTCTGTCTTCATTGGACAGTACTAAGGTTTCGCTTGAAATGAACGACTACCAACAACGAACGAGAGTGAAATCACGGCGGATAACCAGCTTATTCCATAAGCACAATCTAGAAAAACGCAACCCTAGAATACTAGTGACTCGTCTATAGACGGCACGAGCATAACGCTATAATGTAAGCGTTTCGATGGTTAAGTGTTTGTTTGGGCTAACGCTAAACTGGAAGTGTTCCGATTGGAAAGAGCTAGACTCCAGACATCTCCAAGAGGCTCCAATTGGAGATGTTTGGAGTCAACTTGTCCACTGTGATTTCGCTCTCCTTCGTTGTTGCGAGTTGTTCGTTTCAAACGAAACGTCACTAGTATTGCATTATTATAAATGTCATAAAATTCCACTCACGTTAGGCAGCACCCGCACTGTGGGGCGATACGTTCTCCGAAAAAGGAGTTAGTCTTTAAGGAACTGGCATCGAAAGCAGCCTGTGTCTCGAACGGTGGTCGCGGTAACAGGGACAGGTTTTGTGGGCTGACCACCAGGCGGCGTGCTGGTGTGTACTGCTGACCACGTGACTCTGACACCTAGATAGACAGGTAGATAAATAGGGTTCGACGCCCAGTAAGCTCAAAAAATCTCGCGTGACAAAAATGCGGTGACAAAAATGACAAAAAAGCTGTATTATACATGCAAAATGCTGTATTATACATGAAATATCTGCGAAAAACGTCTGTGATGCTTTTATTATTTTCGTACTGGTCTGTCGTTAGGGTATACGCTATACTGCTGGAATGTGATTTTGGACCCTACAGCTGTGTCCGTACGATACAGAATCACAGACCATCACATTTTAGCGGCAAAATGTGCCAGTTAACCCGCCCAGCGCCGCGTCGAGAAGAATTGAACACAACCCAGCTGCAAGAGGTATAAATCCTTAGCCCACGAAGGTGCAGGGGCTCATGAGGATCTATACCTCTTGCTGACACCACTTTGAATTCATGTTCCCAGGATAGCTAGGACTTTTTGGTGTTGAATCAATGAAGATTCCAGAGACACAACCTGTTACAGCAAGGCGCTAAACGTGTTAATGATTTGTATTTTTATTTATTTGGGTTTAACGCCGAGCAGGCAACTAAGGCCACCTCACGGCGGGATGGGTAAAAATCTGGCCAGCCAGACTAAAAGAAAGCTCTTAAGACAAGATATAAATATATCTTAAAAATATTTCATGCTAAAATGTCGCACAGGTCTTTAAAGAAAACGTCTACAGACTCACAAAAATGTCAAAATAATAGAATTGTCATAGTCTAAGAATTCTCAAATCTTATTAAAAATATTGCACTCTCTCAGAAAACTGAAGATTTTGTCCGGAGGTACATCCCAGAACAAAACCTTCAAGGAATCTGCTGTGAAGTGTTTATATCTTGTGTCAATTAAATCGGCACAAGACAGCAAAATGTGTTTAACTGAATACTGCTCATCGCAGGCATAACACCATGGACGCTCCTCCTGTTTCAGTAAATAAGAGTGCGTAACATACGTGTGCCCGATGTGGAGTCGAGCAAGGACAGTCTTCTCACGGCGGCTGCCGCAGCGGTAAGGTAGAATGTCGGACACCTTAGGAAAAGCTTCATGCAGCTTGTTAGCTTCCTCTTTGTCCCACTCGGACTGCCACTCACGTGCTATGTACGCACTAACCACAGGTTTAAAATCACTATAAACAGTCTGTGCATCAGGGACAGGGTCGGTGCGGGCAACGTTGGCAGCAGAATCGGCGATCCTGTTGCCTTCGATGCCCACATGCCCTGGCACCCAAATAAAAATGATATCATAATATTCCTTCATCAAGTCTGCGTAGAACTCTCTAATCCGCACCAGCAGTGGGTGGTCTTTTCATGTGCCCTGAAGAGCCTGCAGGGCAGAAAGAGAGTCAGACAGAATCAGGAAGTTCCTTTCGCTAGACCGATAAGCATACCGGAGTGCCAGTAGAACCGCATGCAGTTCTGCACTAAATACAGATGCATGGTCTGGGAGGCGGTGCTTAAATGGGCGTCTAGGATGGCGAGAAGACACTGCAGCCACAGCAACTCTCCCATCCTCAGACTTTGACCCATTCGCATAGATACGGCAATAGCCAGGAAAACTTGAAAGGAGTTCATTGAGGCTCTGTTGGTATATGGCTGGTGGAGTATAGTCCTTCTTGTGGGCGGTCAAGTCCAGCAAGATGTCAGGAACTGGTAATAGCCAGGGTGGAGTGATGTGTTGCAGAGATTCCGAAACTCTGTCCAGGTCCACTCCAGCCGCCTGCAGATGAGGTCGGACACGGAAGGGAAGTGGACTGACAGCTTCTGGATGGGTATCGCAAATCTCTGCAAACGGCGGTTTAAAAACACAATCATAGGCAGGATTGTCTGGATGGGCCTTCAGTTTCAGAACGTAGCTGAGCATGAGGCGGAGGCGGCGGAGCTTGAGCGAAGGCTCCCCTGCCTTGGCATACAGACTAGGAACTGGAGACGTCCTGAAGGCCCCCAGATATATCAGCAGACTTTGATGGTGAACTGTGTTCAGACGCTGTAGAACAGACGTGGAAGCCGAGCCATATACCACAGAGCCATAATCCAGTTTGGACCGAACAAGAGCCCGGTACAGTCGAAGTAAGACAGTGCGGTCTGCACCCCAATCAGTACGACCAACGACACGAAGAACGCCGAGGGTCTTCTGACACGAGGTTCGAAGGTAATTTATATGGTTGCAGAAGGTCAGTCGTTTGTCAAAGATGACCCCCAGAAACTTTGCCTCCTCGGCCACCTTAATTGGCACTCCAGCAATGCTCAGGCTAGGTTCTGGAAACAAAAATCGTCTGGTTAGTTGGGGGATGGGGAGCCAGTGAAGAAGTTTGAGCAGTTGTTGTCACAATGTTGAATGCAGGGGAATACTGGCGTAAAGCACCTAATCAGCGGCAGAGGCTATAGCATGGTGCTCCATATATCAACCTGCATGTCAACAGTGCCATAGGGCTCAACGTGACAAGAGCCGATTGACTAGGCCGGTACTCCTAGTCTCCCGTTTAGGTAGAAGTCAAGGCCAAAGTGGAGTGTTTCAGCCACCAGGATACTCTTCTCCCCCGACACTTTACGGGGTTTCCAAGCACGGCAAACACTCGGGATCCAAATGACAAAAAACTAATGTGTATTTTTAAAGACCAATCCAACATAGTAAGACCTGGGTTAGCACAGCTCCTTAAAAACCGGACCAGTGAAAAAGACTGAAAAACATATCTGTTGACGTCAAGTCCTAATCCTGGACAAAGATGGCACCCCTTCGCTAGCCCACTCAGTCAGTGACTGATGAGACTACCCACCCACGCCACGTGGAGGCCGGTGCCGAGTGGGCGAACGTGTTAATGAAAACAAAAGAGGCAATATGACTTATGTGAATTATATGACTGAAGGATTTTGGAGAGAGGTATGGCTGGTTTCAAATTAGTTTTATGGAAAACCGCATTTGATTTCCGAGTAAGTGAAAGGGGGAGAATCGGCCCTTTTGGCATAACTCATCTAGGAAACACGGGATGCCGGTCATTCAGTGTGTGCGTAGTACAGACCATTGAGGAGGATCTGTGTCCCTTGCAGATGGTTTCTTTTCAGGTGTTGAATTATGATAGCTACTCACCCAGTTTTTGGACGTGGGCATGATTCGTAGGAGGTCGTCCTCTGACATGAAACGTCCGGGCAGCAAGCGCTGGAGATCGCTAGGGTTGTCCAGAGTACACGCTCGCTTCTCGAACGCACCGTTTAGGTTCTGGGAGAAAATAGCAACACATATTCTTGATAAGTTTTTTTTTCTTCTATTGCCATCTGAGGGATGAGTTGAATGTCTACTCCAGTACGCCTATGAAATCAGTCTGTAAATCGACACAGACTAAGCCGGACTAGTGGTAACGAGTGTGACACTGCTGATCTACAGATTGTTTCAACAGAGAAGAGGAAGAAGGACTTTTCTGACATTGAGAAAGAAACGTCTGAAATGCACCTTCTACCCAGGAATCCCATCTCGTTCTGATGCCTCTCATGCTACGGAGACCAGTGAAATGGTCAGATATTATACTATAGTGAGCAACATTTTGCTTGATATAGTGCCGATAACAGGCAGATGTGATTACGAGACCCAAATCAAAATGTCCGAGTCGTAAGACGAGGACATTTGATTCGAGTCAAACAATCACATCTGTCTGTTTATCGACACTATATCAAACAAAATTGTTGCTCAATATAATTTATGTACCCAGTCCAAAACAAGACTACGCCTCGCGTCATTTATTTTGCGGCTGATTGCGGTGTTCAGACAAAACACATGAATGGCAAACGGCTGCATATCGCTGTTGACTCAGCGCGTAGATTTCGTCAGAATATGAAGACATCCGCAGTGCATTGTATAACCGTGCGTGTTGCTGAGTAAATTCTACTAGTAACTAGATCGCGCATAATTGCGGAAAATGCCAGCAGATTTGTTTATTTAGTTCTTTTCTCAGGTTGTCGATATCGCCAGCTGACACCTCGTCAATTCACTTGTCAGTCCAGCGACTCGCACGTTTCCTGGCGTCTTTTCTTCGTTCGTGTGTGTATATAGGATATAAATTTCGAGCGTTCATACACACTAAGAAGTATTTCATTACTACTACACATTAGGAGCGCGTTAATGTTGCAGTGTGAGCATATTTCACATTTCGTTTTGAAAATCCAAGTATCAAGATCGAGTCTAAGTTCTTGGTGCGCAAGGGATTTGGGGAAGGAAAGTATATCTAGCAAGCTCATGAATATAAATTTGCTTGTTATACAATATCTCAATACATGTGTCTTCTTCTTCTTCTTCTTGTCGTTCGCAGTGGGCTATACGGTCAGACCAGCACCGGTGATGAATGACGTCGTTTTCTCCAGGTCTTCTCGACTGCCGTAGAGTTTGGTCTGCAGTGGAGTTGGCGATGGCCACACTTCTTTTCTTTCATCGTCAATACATGTGTCAAAGAAGGGAACACTTTATGGAGTGGGTACATATATTTATGTAGGCTCGAGAATCGTTCTCTAAGAACATTAAATTCCTAGTCATGATTTCAGGCTGTGTCGTTTGGTTGCATAACAAAGTGCTTGTTGAAAAGAATCTATTAAACTTAGAAATTCTGCACAGATATACGTCAAATGTTGCTCTAGCCAATTATACGCCGTTTGGCATCGGAGCGCACAACGTTTATTACAAATATCTCCTCAAAGAAACATTTGTCTGTACCACATTAAGAACAAATATCATTTAGTGCCAATTGACCTAGTATGGGCTATTTTACTTAACTCGTATGATTTGTTGATTTTGCTTTACAGCCATAAAAGAATTTATGAAAAGACAAGAACAAGCCATCTTCAATACCCTAATAGAGCCCCGGCAGATTCAGTATCGAGGTCAAGCATACAGACTTCATGTATGCCAGCGCTGTTTCAGGTTTGAAATCGTGGCCAATTAACGTGAAAAAGTATCTTTCTATACTGGGCTGAATATATCTGGGACACATTTAGAGATGTCAAATCAGCCATTTCATGAAAACATTCCGAATGGTGTACGACTGTACAGTAAAACTGAGACATTGTTTCAGTTTCTTGAAAGTAAATCGTATTAGGTCATTTGGCGCTGAATAATATTTGTTTCTAAGAGAGGTATAGAAAAGTGGTTTTTGGCGAAGATATTTGAGGAAAACGTTGTGCGCTCCGATGTCAAACGACCTATACTTCATTTATTCTGAAACACGTCCGCGATGTCATGAACATGAAAATGTACTTTCATTCTGTTTTGAAGATGTCCCCCCCCCCCCCCTTTTGTATTATACCTAAAACAAAAGAATGTTGCTACCTTGAGAAAAGATTGGCCAACAGTGCTCAGTGTGTCCCACCGCTCGTCACGGCTGAGGCTGCTCCCGCCTCGACTCACGCCACCAGGGGTTGTCTTGACGGGGGAGCGCCCCCTGCCCCCGGACCCCCGACTGTGGTGGGAGAGGAGGAGGCCGCAGTGCACGAGGGGGAAGCAGACGGAGAGGTACACCATTCTGTTCACCAGGAACATTGGAAACAGCTTGCCCTGCAGTAGAAATAGTATGAAGCACACACTGTAAGGAAAATTACTTGTACTGCGTTCAAATCAAATTCAGTTCCGTTCAGTGACTTTTTTTAGAACCCCTTCGCTGCCGGTGATCAAGCATTTCTTGTCAGAATAGATGGCACACTGAACGACATTCTCGTGAAGAACGCAGATATAAACGAGACAAACTTAGGCATAAAGAACATAGGACTGACAAGAGACATAAATCGTCACGAGACCCCGCAGTCGCGGGGGCTCATGACGATTTATGTCTCTTGCAGATGGTCAGTTTCCCTTGCCCCGGCAGTTTAGGGGTTAAAAACTGAATTTGAAATGAACATAGTACATGTCAGCGTCGCCGCCGTCAGTAAATCGCGGTACACGGGAGCCACAAAGTCAGACCACGTTTTTCGTGATCGCGTTATTTTAATGCTAAATTTACCTGCCTTGTGAAGAAAAAAAAGTTGGTAAGCAAAATGTCTACGGGCCGACGTGAGCCTTAGCTGTTACTTGCACGGATTTGCGCGGACCAGCTAAGGCTAAGTATGGCGACACGAGGATCCTTTGCTAGCCATGTTTTTCCATTGGAGCCAGAGCCCTATGCGCGTTCTGTAAGTGAGATGGCTATAGCTTTTCATTCTGAAACACTACAGCTTGAATTAATTTGACTATGATAGTTCAAGGGTGCTGCCAGAATAGCTTGGCGCCTGAGGCGCCAAGCTATTCTGGTACCACCCTTGGACTAAAATGGTTAATCTATTTCCTAATCTGTAATGTAGCCTTCATATACAATACGCAAATTAAAAAAATCAACCTCAGGATGTAATGAGTTAACGAGAGGCTGTAGCATCGTGTAAACCTCATGAGACCCTAGCTTTCTTTTGTGTGCGGTGAAACAGGATCCATTTACTTCGTTTGGCATTCAGCTAGCACAGAAGTGCATAACTCGAGTAAAGTCAACAAATGAATTTATGAAGGTATTTTTTGTTCCACGATAATATAAAATTAGTGAAAAACTTAAACCTGCTGAGCGTGTTTCTCTCGTACCGTTTGTGGGAGTACTCGCCATACAGACCCCGGGCACTGCTATTCGAATAAGATGCTGAGTATCTCAGTTGAATAGAAGTGTACTTGTGGTACTCCCCAGTTGGGTCTATCTGGGAAATTCGCCGCACTTCAGTTTTTGTTTTGTTTGTATAGTAAGTATCACCAGTGAGTGAGAAGGCGGTAATTGAACATTTCTATTTCTGATTCGCTGTACTTCACTGTTTGCAACCGCAGATATGGTGTACATAATATGTACATATTATGTGTGGTTAAATCTTACCTCAGAACGTGCATTCCTCTCCGAATTTAAACGTTTACGCCAGCAGTCGCTGACATTTGGCGTTTTATAGTCCGGGCCAGGTTATTTTTATTTTGCTTGGTTGACATTTTTTGTGTAGAAACAAATCGTGACCCCCACCCAACGTGTTAGCAGTATTGTGGGTGCGAGAGGGGATGGGTGGGGGAATGAGGTGTGTGTGTGTGTATGTGTGTGTGTGTGTGTGTGTGTGTGTGTGTGTGTCCCGCTGTATCCGTATGTGTGTGATGGGGTTTCTTCACACTGGTTGTCTCCCTCGATTCGAATCGAGCGAGGCAACCAGAGCTGGGGCCGCAGATTTCTAAAGGGGAGGGGGCAAACACAATCTGACAGACTGCATGTTAGATGCTGTGACGGGTCACTAGGTTAACGACAACGTTAGCAGCTGTTTTGATCACTGACAGTCACTGTACAATCAGTCCCTCAGCCTCTTCATCTTCTTAGAGACACAGATTCTGATGACCCCCCGCAGGCAGAATGTAGACTGTTTCTCTTGCTGGAAGAGAACGACAAAATTTACTTCCATCAGTGACCCTTTGCGGACTAATCTAATAATAAAAAAAATATCCAGCAAACAAGAAATGCGCTTAGAAAGGACAAGTATAATACAAATAAGTTACTTCTTGCCTCACTGAATAGAGTAATGCAGACTGTCTGCATGTCTATTTTTGAAAGAAAGTGTTCTAACTCGAAAATTTAATAATCTGGGTTGTATTTGTCTTTTCTAGGTGTATTTCATATTTGTTGCGATTTTTGGCTCACGTGCAAAGCAAAAGTGAGTATGTTTTGGGCCAGTGGTCGTCCGTCCGCCGGCGTCCGGCGTCCGTGCTTTAACGTTGGCATTTTCTCGGAGACTATTCAAGCCACAGTCTTCAAACTTGGCCCAAGGATACTTTGTGGCAAGACCTTTCTAAACATACCAATTTTAGTGACCTCGCACAAATGTCAAGGTCACAGGGGATCAGGAAATATGTCAAAATTAGCTATATTTTGACATAATTTATTTGTTCTCAAATACTATTCACAACTTCAAACCCAAACATGGTACAAAGGTACCTGATGGTAAGACCTTTCTATGCATACTAATTTGGTTGATCCCTCGGAAAGGTCAAGGGTCACAAGAACTCAGGAAATAGGTAAAAAAATAGCCATATTTTGACAAAATATTTTTTTCTCAAATACTGTTCACAATTTCATACCCAAACTTGCTACAGAGCTACCTGATGGTAAGACCTATCTATGCATACTAAATGGATGACCCCTCGGAAAGGTCAAGGGTCACAAGGGCTCTGGAAATAGGTTCGAAATAGCCATATTTTGACACTGAAAAGATGTTTTTTTCTCAAATACTATTCACAACTTTAAACCCAAACTTGCTACAGAGATACCTGATGCGAAGACCTTTCTATGCACACTAAATTGGTTGATCCCTCAGAATGGTCAAGAGAGCTCAGGAAATAGGTAAAAAATAGCTATATTTTGACAAAAGATATTTTTTTCTCAAATACTGTTCACAACTTCAAACCCAAATTTGGTACAGAGATACCTGATGGTAAGACCTATCTATGATTACTAATTTGGATGACCCCTCGGAAAGGTCAAGGGTCACAAGAGGCTGGCAAATGTGTGTAAAATGCAAATTTTTGATAAAATTGTAGGTATTATCCACATATTTGTTTATTTTTTCAACCAAATTTGCACAAAGATAGCTGATGATAAGACCTTTCTATGCATACTAATTTAGTCGACTCATCACAAAGGTCAAGAGTCACGGGGGGTTGACAGATGTGTGAAAAATGCTTACATATCAGAAAACCTGGATTTTGCTGCTGCAGAAGCCAGCGCTTGTCACAAAGGTCACACATATGTAAATCGGTCATACACGAGAGCCATAATGGCTTTGCCTTTCTTGTCTTTGCCTTTTACACGCTTGGCAGTTACCTATTTGGTCTGGATTTCTTAATCGTTGATCTTTTTAGTTTGATGCATTCGAGGCGGTCCGAACACACAGATACGCTGCAAAATAACCGAGTAACCGCATGCTTCACGTAAATGAGTTAATATGTTGAATCATGGCGTCATGAAATTTGTAAAACTTTTTTTTTAAGTTGGGGGGGGGGGGGGGGGGGGGGGGGTAATGCCGCGTATCCGAATGCTGCACGTCTCGAATGAACTAATGCTGACATAACATGTTATTGTTGTCTGTATTGTGTGTTGTATGTTTTACCCGTTCACTGCCAGTAGACACTGACAGTGTTTTTGAAATCTTCGTTAATTCAACGCCAAGCCCTCATATGAACATACATGTATACAAAGTAGTTTCAGCAAGAGGCATAGATCCTCATGAGCTCCGCAACTGCGGGGGGGGGGGGGGGGGGGGGGAGCATGAGGATCTAAGCCTCTTGCAGTTGGTGTTCATATTTACTCGACAGTCATGAGGTTTACATCCGTGAGCTGTCATTTCGCATTTAAGTAAAAACAGCATTTACATAACATTTGTGTTGTATAGGCGTTGTTAAGACACGGTTGATGGGGCGTTGGTCGCGGCGCTTTATCTTTGTGGTTAGTTTACACCAAACAGTTGTATTTGCTGAGGCACACATTTACTTGTTTGGGTCAGCGTTTGAGGTCAGAGGGACTTTTCGAATTTGATTTTTTTGCGAAAATATTTGTTGGTGGTATAACGTACGTTCAAAGTAAAAAAGGAGGAAACTTTCCGGCCTTGGACGACGTTGGCCTGGCCTGAGCTACCCCGCGGACTGCTTTTCCAGGGCTCTGTTTGCAAGCCAGATATTGATGAATCCCAGTTCCCATCCCACACCCAAAGACACATTTTCCATACCTCTTTTTCGCAAAGAGCAGTCTCATTACGGCCGACGGAATGAAAAAAAAAAAACAACAACAAAAAACCCAGGTATATATTCATGTAGGCCTGCATAGGCATATATAGCCAGATTCATAAGTCTATTACTATGATAGTAATAGAGTTACGCCAGAATGTATTAACTCGCGCGTTTAGTGTCCAGAAAATCTGAACACCACCCAGAGGCAAGAGGTATAGATCCCATGAGCCCCCGCCTCTTGCTGACACCATGTTGAATCGGCCATGTTCCTGGGAAAGCTAAGACATTTTTAATGTTGAATTAACAAAGAATATAGAAACACAAAGTGCTTCAACCGGCACTGAACGGGTTAATGTTTTTCATTCCCACAATGGACCTCTTTAGTGATCATTTGACTTTAGGTCAAAGCACTGAGATGTACTGTGATTTCAAATCCATGAAAATTCTTTAGGAATGACTTCTTTACGTTGCCTAGGTTATCAACCCTTCACTAGATGTTCTTTAGTGTTGGCTAGCTGAAAACGCAGAGCTTGGCTGTTCAATTATGGGTGCAGAAAGCATTACCAGAACGATGACAATACTAAAGAAAATGTCTTTTTGACCCATGCATGTTTTTTTTTGTTTTTTGTTCTCTGTGCTAATGACCGTAAAAGATTTTGAAGAACAAATGTTATGGCATGAGCCAGCATTTTGTGTGACGGTACATAATCAAAACCCACTAGCTCAAGTCAGTCTCAATTTGACTGTTCGGTGCAAAAATGGCTGGTCTTTCCAAATCCGTGGCTGTTTGTAACCCTTCAAACACGCACTTGGTTTTAATGATGCAGACAATAGAGGCTGTCATGTCAAAACAATACAAAAGCGTACTTATGTACTTTAACTCATTCTACCCCATCACCGAAATCCCCAAATTTGGCCGTTGTCTTCTGAACTGAGACTGCATTGCAGTGCAGGACACAGATCGACCATGATAGTTCAAGGATGATGCCAAAATAGCTTGGCGCCCATAGGCGCCAAGCTATTCTGGCATCACCCTTGAACTATCATGGTCGATCCTTATCTTGCTGTGGTGTGTCTGGGGTAGAATGAGTTAAACGGTAATAACGAATGTTCGGAGAGCCTCTCGGGCAGGGTGGGCATTGTGTCTAGTGAAGGGCTGGGTGGGCATTGTGTCTAGTGAAGGGCTGGGTGGGCATTGTGTCTAGTGAAGGGCTGGGTGGGCATTGTGTCTAGTGAAGGGCTGGGGGCATGTGCTAGTGAGGGCAGGTGGCATGTGCTAGTAAGGGCAGGTGGCATTGTGTCTAGTGAGGCAGTGGCATGTCAGTGAAGGCAGGTGGCATGTGTCATGAGCAGTGGCAGTGTCTAGTGAAGGCTGCCTAGGAATGTAAACTTTATCATGGATCTCAAAGCACAGTGCATCTCAGTGCTTTGACCTTAAAGAAACAAGCAAGCAAACAAACAAACAAATAAAAACAAACAAATGTAATATTCACAGGGTAGAAGTTTGCACTGATCAAATAGCAGTTGATAGCACAGTCTCACAGTTTGGGCTACCGTCCCTTTCTACACACACAAAGGCCGCCTCTACAAATTCAAAACAAAAACACACATGCAGACAAAACACATTTTCAAGGCTATTGCTTTCGTGGACAGTTTTTAATGTCGTTTCCTTATTGCAGGCTCTAAAATTTGTGTGCTCACTTTAAACTTTTCCTTTGAAAAGCCGGACTGCCGTAATAGCGTTATGTGAAATACACTGTCTTTCCGTTTTAGTGCGTATGACACCTAGGTGATCTGGGATGAAATATGCAACGGAAACCTGTCGCCGGTTGCAGGAAACTTTTGCAAGCCAGCAACTGCTAACCACCTGTCCGTCTTCATTGCAACGAGATTTTTGCCTGGGGTTAATATTAATAATAACTCAAAACAAAACCGTTAGGACTATGACAGGCAGGTACTGGCTATTCGGCAGAGTTACGTGCAAGTGGACCCTGGGTCGAGTTTGGGTTATCGTGGCTGGTCAGTGTCAAGGGCCGCGCCAATTAAGCACTAACTAGCATTGAGCTGTCTCGATCGATTCGTCTTCCACATCTTGAAGTAAAATAGTTATTGCAGAACGTTTGGTAAAACTCCTTGTTTGCAGAACGCTTTCCCTTCCGCGGAAGTCGCCGTCGCACAGTCCTGAACTTTACAGCATCCATAAAATAACCACCGTGAGAAGTGGGACCTGGCGCACAGTGGTACAAGTCGCAATAATTTGAAAGGCAGTAAAAATTTGGCCGCCTGGGTTGACAATAAAATTCAGATCGTCACGATTCTGTCTTAACTCCTTAACTGCTGGAGCACATGAACATCAAAATGCAAGCTAGAGATCGTCATGAGCCCCCGCATATTCGGGGGCTCATGAATATCTATGCCTCTTGCAGGTGTCATTCAAATTGTGTGTGCCTGAAGCAGAGACGGAAATGAACGTGCGATATTTCCACACATTCCGCTGGCCAGGAAGGGATTCAGGTCGTGTTAGCGCAGCCCCCCCCCCTCCCCCGCACCCACACACACACGCACACTCCCTTCAAAATAGCATTTCATTTCTATATATAGTCGCATTTTGTTTTAGAAAATTTTAAACCGTTGACATTATAGGATTTCTTTGACCCCTTCACTGCCAGTGAACATGGACTGTGAATCTGAAATCTCTGTCTATTCAGCGTCAAAGATCCCCCAGCTGTCCAAAGAACACGGATACAAAGTAGCGTCAGCAAGAGGAATAGATCCTCATGAGCCCCCGCATCTACGGGGGCTCATGAGGATCTATGCCTCTTGAGGTGTGTATTGCTTACTGTGTTCGGGCAGGGAAGGGGTCAACGTCGACATTAAGGGAATCCTATAAAGTTAGCGCTGTGAAATTCCTAAAACAAAATGTTATAATAGAATTGAATTCTAAGCATTTTGTGTGTGGATCTGACAGCAGAGATCTACGTGTTGATAGAATGCATGCAGATATCATGTGCTACGTAGATTTTGTGGGGGAAAAAAGGAAATCTTTTTTCAACAGAAATCAATGGAAGACAGAGGCGGATTTGGGGGCCGGGAAGGGGGGTGCGTGGGTGGGTGTGGGGGGAGGGGTTCCGGAAGCCCCCCCACCGCCACCGCAGGCCAATATTTTTAAAATGTTACATTAAAGTCCGTTTTAGGGGAGTTTGGAACCCCCCTCCTCGCCCCGCCCTCCCGTTGTTTGATTTTTCGCCCATGAAAGGAAGATCTCGCGTCCGGACGCCTTTTTTCGAAAACACAGAATTTCATATTAAGGAACACAGAGGCACAAACTTGTTATACAGACTGTTTTAGTTTCAACGATGTTCTATTTTTATTTTTTCTCGAAAGTCATGAAATTCTTGCATCACGTATTGCCTGAAGTGATCAAGTAGTGTTTGTCTAAGACATTCCGGCTTTCGTCTGTGTTATTGGACCTTACTGCATAGAGCCGTAAGGTCCAATATCACAGACCAGCACAAGTAGCGTAAATGTAGACATGAACGCATTCAGCGCAGTTTAACTCGTTGGCAGCGCTTTTTTGTGGTCAGGGTGATTAATGCAGGAATCACCTCGACAAAAAAGCGCTGCTGATAGCCAAACGGCTGATCAAGGTTAGATACTTATTTCAAGCACGATTATAATCACGCCGTATCAATGCAAAAGCGAGTGGACGGTTCTAGGGGGAAACCCCACCCAAAAATTGACGCATAGTAAGTTTTAAACCATTCACTGCTGAGAAAGCCTGAATGCAATCCAGCTGCAAGAGACATAGATCCTTATAAGCCCCCGCAGTTGAGGGGCTTATGAGGATCTGTTCCTCTTGCTGACAGCAATTTGTTCCTTGGACAGCTGGGGCTCTTTGGTGCTGAATTAACAAAGATTTCTAGAAACATTATCAGCGACTCTCAGTGAAAGGGTTAATTTGAAACCTTATGAAAAAACATAATTATCAATCTTCCTTTATACCCCAGAACCACGATACACCATGTCTCTTGGCTTGACTTTGCGAACGAAGATTCTATAGGGCTTGCCCACGTCGTCTGCAGGCATTTTCGTGGCTGCGGAGGCCAATCCGGGACAGGCAGGTTCGACCGCAGTGGCTGCAGGGGAAGGTCTGGTCAGGGTTCTGAGTTACGGCAACTCGGTTTTTTCTCCTGAGCCGTTTGTCCTTAAAGCTGAGGTGCAATGAGAAAAATACGCCCAGCGCGTGTTTTTAAAAGACTGTACAGGGCCCAGCCTAAGTGGGTCAAATCGGTTCGTAACTCAGTTGACGGAGTTGGCAACTGCGTATCCCGAGCTTGCAAAACTCTCGGAAAACGACAGACCACTTCCTGTTGCACGGAAATCATCGCGATTAGCAGATCGGACAACAGCAGACGATTCTGTGACACTTTGAATCTGACCGACAGCCACGGATTTTACGCGCTGGGGACTATGATGGCAGAATGTACGGCTGTACATGCTGTAAGTATGACTCTTGACACTTTGTAGTTGTGAACGAATTTTTTCAACACGTACCTCCAGTCCAATATAGGCTAATATAAATAAATAAAGAAGCATTGTGATGTACAACCAACACAGTAAATTGGATGAGAGAGAGAGAGAGAGAGAGAGAGAGAGAGAGAGAGAGAGAGAGAGAGAGAGAGAGAGAGAGAGAGAGAGAGAGAGAGAGAGAGAGAGAGAGAATCGACTGTTTACATAGATGCCAAAAGATACAAGGTCGCCATGGCCCGGTCAAGCTGATTTTTAGTAGCTGCCCTTCGTATGGAGAAAAAAAATTGCTGTAGGCCACTCCAGATGAAAAGATATAACAACAAACACAAAACGACAAATAACCCCTCCTTTCTCACCCTTCCGATATCAAATAAAGCTTCAGGCTGTGCTGTGTAACTTACGGATAGCTCGGCCTGGTCCATATCCAGTGTGCGTCCAGGCAAGACACAAATGGCCTGCTCTGTCCGTCGGGTGGTCGAGTGTCGTCTGCTACTGTTGATATCAGTAAAAAATATCGCTGGTTTAGATCAGTGATCGCGGTGCTTACTCGCTGCGATACAGGAAGTGGCCTGTCTTTTTCACGGGAGTTTTGCCAGCACGACAAACGCAGTTGAAAACTCAGTCAACTGAGTCAGTTGCAAACCGGTTTGCCGAAGTTAGCCGAACGTTCACGAAGAGGGCCCTCGCTGGGTCCTGCAAAGTTTTTTTAAAACACGTGCGGGGCGGAGTTTTTTGACTGTTTCTCAGCTTTAAGGTTAGCTCTGCGAGAATCCTCAAAGGAGACGGCTGCCTTGCAGATGGTGGAGCGCCAGGTGTCACGGTCCGCAGCAAGCGAAGACCACTGGCGGTGGTCGATTTGGCAGGCACTAAGTGACTTCTTGACACCGTCTTTGTATCTCTTCTTTGGTGCCCCTCTGTCACGGTGTCCAGTAGCAAGCTCGCCGAACAGAGTGATCTTGGGTAGGCGATGATCCTCCATCCTGGAGACGTGCCCCGCCCAGCGAAGCTGTGTCCGCAGCAACAAAGCCTCGATGCTCATAGTTTCTGCCTGTTCAAGGACCTCGACGTTGGTGACATAGTCACTCCAGTGAATGCCCAGGATGGTACGCAGGCAGCGCTGGTGAAAGCGTTCGAGGAGTCGTAGTTGGTTGCGGTAGAGGGTCCAGGACTCGGAACCGTACAGCAGGGTGGTGAGGACGACAGCTCTGTACACACTGATCTTGGTGCCCGTTTTCAGCTGTTGATTGTGCCACACCCGCTTGAAAAGTCGCCCAAAAGTGCTGTTCGCTTTTGCCAGCCTGCTGTCAAGCTCCTTGTCCAGCTTGGCATCTGACGTGATGATGCAGCCAAGGTAGGTAAACTGGTGTACTGACTTCAGTTCAGACTCGCCGATGGTGATGTGGGGAGGGCGATGCTCTACCTTGGGTGCCGGCTGATGAAGTACCTCTGTCTTTTTCAGACTGACCTCGAGTCCAAAGAGCTGGGCAGCATCTGCAAAGCAGGATGTGATGCGCTGCAAGGCTCTCTCTGTGTGTGCAACAAGGGCAGCGTCATCAGCAAAGAGCAGCTCACGAATCAGTTGGTCTAGGGTTTTGGTGTGGGCCTGCAGTCGTCTGAGGTTGAACAGGCTGCCATCGAGACGATACCTGATGTACACTGCATCGTCATCGTCGAGGTCTACTGTGGCCTGCTTCAACATCATGCTAAAGAAGATGGTGAAGAGGGTTGGTGCCAGCACGCAGCCCTGTTTCACGCCGTTGATAATGGGGAACGGTTCTGAGAGGTTACTTTTGAGTCTAACCTGGCCTTGCTGGTCCTCGTGGAGCTGGACGATAATGCTTAGGAACTTTGGGGGACAGCCAAGTCGCTCCAGGATCTGCCACATGCCTTGCCTGCTCACAGTGTCGAACGCTTTTGTTAGGTCGACAAACGTTACGTACAGCCCTTTGTTCTGCTCGCGGCACTTCTCTTGAAGCTGTCTCAGCACAAAGACCATGTCGGTGGTACTCCTGTTGGCTCTGAAGCCACACAGGCCCTCTGGGAGGTGGTCTTCAGCGATGGCAGGTACCAGCCGATTCAGGAGCAGCCTTGCGAGAATTTTCCCGGCAATGGACAGCAGGGTAATTCCACGATAATTAGAGCAGGCAGATTTCTCTCCTTTGTTCTTGTATAGGGTGATGATGACTGCATCACGGAGATCCTTTGGTAGTGTTCCTTTCTCCCAGCAGCAGAGAAAGAGGTCATGGAGCTTGTTGTGCAGTGCTGGGCCTCCATGTTTCCAGATCTCTGGCGGGATTCCGTCAATGCCTGCTGCTTTGCCACTCTTGAGCTGGTGGATGGCTGTGAGGGTCTCTTCGGCGGTGGGCGGTTCGTCCAATTCAAGCTTTAGTGGGAGCTGTGGGATTTGGAGGATGACTGTTTCTTGAACAGTGCGCTCAGCGTCGAAGAGGTCCTGAAAGTATTCTGACCAGCGGTTCAAGATGGAGGTATTATCTGTGAGGAGTGCCTGTCCATCGGCGCTTCGCAGGGGACTTTGTACCAGGTGCCTAGGGCCATACACTGCTTTCAGTGCTTCATAGAAGCCCCTGTAGTCACCGTTGTCAGCGCAAAGCTGGGTCCTCTGTGCCAGTCTCGACCACCACTCGTTCTGGAGCTCTCTAAGCTTGAGCTGGAGACTGCTGCAGATGAGGCGAAAGGCAGATTTCTTCACAGGGCAGGAAGGCTGGGCTAGGTGGGCCTGGTGGGCGGCTCTTTTGTTTGCTAGAAGTTCCTGGATCTCCACGTCGTTTTCGTCAAACCAGTCTTTGTTCCTCTTTCTAACAAAGCCCAAGACTTCCACAGAAGATTTTACAATAGCAGTTTTCAGTTGCTCCCAGAGTGTTTTAGGGGAGGAGTCTGCTGGATCAACTGTGTCTTTGAGCATGCGCTCTAAATCTGTCTGAAGGGCAGCTTTCTGTCATCACGCTGAAGGCTGGCGACATCAAGCTTTTTCTTGAGGGGGCCTCTTTTCTTGGGTTTCAGCTTGAGGTGGAGCCTGAGTTTGCAGCGGACAAGGCGGTGGTCAGTGTGGCACTCTGCACTGGGCATCACTCTGGTGAGGAGGACGTCACTGCGGTCCCTCTGACGCACAAGGACATAGTCGATAATGTGCCAGTGCTTGGAGCGAGGATGCATCCAGGTGGTCTTTCGACTGTCCTTTTGCTGGAAAGTAGTGTTGGTGATGACAAGTTGCTGTTCTGCACAGAACTCCAACAGCAGGCGGCCATTGTCATTGCAGTTCCCAACGCCATGCTTACCGAGGAGTCCTTTCCAGGCTTCAGAGTCTTGGCCCTGATACACCATGACAAACTATTAAACTCTACACAATATGGTGTTTGATTTGTAAAAAACCTCCGATGCACGGTTCTCTTAGAAATTTCAAAGGGTTAAATATCGTTGTTTTTTTATGTATAAAAACACACTTTCAAGACAACTACGTCTCTCTCTCTCTCTCACGCCCGCAAACACACACAAACCACTACCATGAACGGGTCCGCGCCAGGGCATTTGTTTGAATCGTAAACTGAACAACATCGCTAAAACTCATATTGGTTGGCTTAAAAGCGATCGCTCACGACGGCTGTCATGTCGAAAGTAACGTTCCAGTGAGTAAAACAGTTCTGGTGCCGACGTCGGTTGTAGCTGTGCGCGAACCAGCCGGGCCGACGTCGGCCCGTAGACATTGCGCTAACTGGGGTTCAGTTTCGAACTGTCCTCAGTGAAAGTAGGAGGGGATCAAAGGCAGAGAGCGGAAGGAACGGCGGAGTCTGATTACGGGCAGGGACAGGCCTGCTATTGTCCGCTTGAGGGGCATCAGTTCATCTCAACATGGACTGCTGCTGGGGCTAATCTGTCTAACCTGGCACTCCAGGGTTTGCGTTTCACCACAGGTCGGGGCTTGTCGATATTTTGGGAGAACCATAATAAACAGCTGAAGTTTTGAACTCAACAAACTATGGTCCTAACAAAATAACCTGTATGGTACTCAGTTAAATTTAACCTTCCCGTATGAATGCACTTAGTGATAGTCCAGAATCATGATAAACTCAATTAATTTCAATGCTTCCGTAGCCTAAGTTTATTCGGACCTTTCCCCATACTTTCAGAGTTCAGTGATTTGAGAAGTTTTACTGAACTGCTTATTATGGTTCTGCACTATCATCATTTAGTGTCTTCATTAAGAGGAAGATTGATATGTTGTTCAACAGGGGTTTTAGCAGGTTTTCATTTTTAGTAACAAGTTAGTCTTTGTTGTTGTTGCTGCTAGATTCTTCTTAGAATGTCCGCTCGGTTTTGCGTTGATACGGCGTGACTGTGTTCAATGTGTTGTAATGTCGCATTATCATGACACTGAGAGAGGTGGGGTTATACCATAAAGATTACGTGTCTGCATTGAATGATGAAATAGTTTCGTGTGCATATTCCTCAAAGTAAGATCGAAATAACATAGCGAATGCCTGCTTCGCTCTGTTCGTTACCTCTGGAGTGAGTATTTTCATTTTTCTTTATGTCAAATTATGACGAAAGCGAAGTAAATCGCTTTATGGTGAACTCATAGTAGTAGACGACAGCAATGAGTCGGTGAGAGATCTATTAATAGAAAAGTAGTATCAGTGTGCATTTGAATGTCAAGCCAGTCTGATCACACGCAGTCCATTAGACCTAAAGTTTTTTTTTTACTTGCCTTTCTTCTTTGCGCTCATGATACGTCACGTGTGAATCGAGACAATTCTTCTTCAGATGCCGATCAGCACAGTACCAGCGTTGACTAGCTCTGGGTCATTTTCTGTACGTCAATCAGTAGTTAAGCCATTTGAGACGTGCGGCAAATGCATATACCTATACAAAGACGTTTATTTTTTTAGCAAGTGATGGAAAGGACGGACGCAACCATTTGACCTACAAGAGCGTTACATTGAAGCTGGCTTGGCGAGGCAAACAAGCCCGGGTAACCAGGTTGTCCCCTTCGTGTCTCCGGCCTCAAAATATTGGTCATGTCTACCTCACATGGGTCATACTCATAGTGCAAATTTCTTCACTTTGACCTATAACTTTTGCTTTGTTTTGTTTGTACTCATTGTTAATACACATTGTACTTTGTTTATACCCATTGCTGCAAAGTAGGATACGTGTTGCTGCAAAGTCGGATACATGTACCTTAAAATTAAAACCTTGGGACACCAAAATGGCATTCCTGCCCAACTAACTAACTAACTAACTAAGTAACTAAGTAAATAACTAACTAACTAACTAACTAAGATAGCATTATAAATAATATTAATAATTGTAACACAAATCTGTACTAGAGCGCTGTTAGACCCCTAGTAAGTATAAACAAAATGCTTAATACATTTAAATATTATGTTATTGAAGAGATAAAACGACAATATGTTTGGTACAAGCGCGCGCAAAGGCACGCACGTACATACATATACACACTTCATGAAACTTACCATACTGAATTCTCTTCGCTGCCAAGATGTCAAAAAGCATTAGGGCACAGGAAGACCCAAAACGACTGAGTTGCTGAAGTAGTTTCAACTTCTATCATTCACAGTCTTTGTTTCTATTATATGGACAGCTCTGAGCGCACGTCTTCACGTAAATGTCCACCATCAGGTCGGTGTTTCTCGTACAGGCCATTTCTAGCAATTCAACGTGTCAAATCTTCCGCCCTCCAGCACTACATGGTGATAACTGTAGCTACCCAGATGATGTCCGTTCAGAAACAAACACCAATAACTGATTAAGCAGCTGCGTAGATGTGTTGCAGAGTGTACAATTGTTTATGTCAGTCGGTGAAGGAAGCCGAATAATAATAAAACACTTGCCAACGTGTTTGGCTGATATAGTCAGCTTTGAAGACAAGTCGAAGAACAAACGTTAACGCAGAATGCATCACCTTGTCAATTTTCTTGTTGTGGTTCTAGACCATTGACTTTTTTTTCACAAAAAAATGATGCAAAGGCACAGTCCACAAAAGCGAAATGTGCTTTAGTTTCAAAGACCCTTTGTCATTCAGTAAGCGCGAAACAGACTGTTGGATGTCATCACGATTTTGGTGTTAAATAAGGTACCTCCAGAACCTCTCAATGGAAGCCTGCAGTGAGAAACGGGACACTTTAGTCACGTGGTTTGTGACATTAAACTGACAGGTTGTGTCCCAGTAATACCCACAAGTGGTAGCGCGCGCCTCCTAACAACAAGAGGACTAGATCGTCATGGACAACAGCGGTGATACCTAAAATGGCATGGACCAGCCCCATTTTCATCAGTTACATTCAACTCAGTAGAGACCGACAGGGAGACGGGAGTTCAGTTTTGCTATGACCCTCCTTCGTCACCCAGCTAGGCAAAAGGTATTGATTCTCATAATTCCTAGCCACTTGCAAAAGACAGAGATTCTCATGCGACCCTGCAGTCGCCGGGTCTCATGAGAATTTATGTCTCTTGCGTGACAAAATCGCCTTCGTTACAACCTTAGATCGAGCAGGTCATGTGAGTTAGGCGCGGGACTTTCAGCTTACGACTGACGGTGGTTGTCTACCTTAGTCCGTCCACAGGCGGTCGGCGATAATACGGTCAGTCTTACAGGCTGGGGAAGAAAAAGGGTGATAGTTTGCCCCCGGTTTCGCCTGACTTCCGCGTATAGTCCGACGTAGGACCTGTCCTGATTTCTACCCACGGAAGCCTGGGAGCGGTCAACTGGATGAGTTTTCATAGTCCGCCCCGTGAATTGTCAGCTTTACTGCCAGAGGAAAAAGATTGTGTTTACGAAAACTGCCTAAGTAAATTTGACAGAGAGGAACGTGTTCTTCTTAATCGCTCTTGGGAGTTTATTATCTTGAAATAAACGTTTCTGGAAATCAGAAGTAGGTCAAAATTGCACCTGTTTCGACGCAAACAGTGGAGTTAAATAAGCCGTAGAAACATGCAATATCGCATGTTTGGTTCTGGCTTTTTAATCCACTGTTTTAGTCAAAACATGTGCAATTATCTCATGTTTTTCCGGGGTTTTTGGCTCACGTGCGAAGCAAACGTGAGTCAATGTTCTGGGCCAGTGATCGTCAGTCGTCCGTCGTCTGTCGTCCGTCCGCCGTCGTCCGTGGTAAACTTTAACGTTGGCATTTTCTCGGAGACTATTCAAGCTACAGTCTTCAAACTTGGCCCAATGATACTTTGTGGCAAGACCTTTCTAAACACACTAAGTTCAGTGACCTCTCACCAAGGTCAAGGTCACAGGGGATCAGGAAATATATAAAAAATAGCTATTTTTGGACATAATTTATTTAATGCTATTCACAACTTCAAACCCAAACTTGGTACAAAGATACCTGATAGTAAGACCTTTATACACACACTAATTTGGTTGATCCCTTGGAAAGGTCAAGGGTCACAAGAGCTCAAGAAATAGGTTCAAAATTGCTATATATTGACAAAAGATGTTTTTTTCTCAATTACTATTCACATCTCCAAACCCAAACTTACTACAGAGATACCGGATGGTAAGACCTATCTATGCATACTAATTTGGATGACCCCTCGGAAAGGTCAAGGGTCACAAGAGCTCAGGAAATATGTACAAAATAGCCATACTTTGACAAGAAATGTTTTTTTTTTTCTCAATTACTATTTACAACTTCAAACCCAAACTTGCTACAGAGATATCTGATGGTAAGACCTATCTATGCATACTAATGTGGATGACCCCTCGGAAAAGGTCAAGGGTCGCAAGAGGTCGACAAATGCGTATAAAATGCCAATAACAGTAGTTATTATCAAGCTACTGCACAATTCATAGATAAAGAAAGATAAACAAACTTTTATTGAGAACTCTTAAACTTGTTTTAACTTTCTTGTAATCATAATTGATGTATATATACAGACTTAAAATATGAATTCTTAAACCTTTTGTTTTTATACATAGGTGGTCCTGAATCTTAACCCTGATTTTAAATATGAAAATAAATTATACCTTCTTCCCTATACAAGGACCGTGTTGGTTATTAAATGTGAACAGATAGCGTGGCATATTTTAAAAAAGTAATGAAAATTTTCTTTTTATTGTTGTCCTTGTCAACTAAGGTAAATATGTTAGTCTCTTATCACTTCGGTGCTATAGGGACAAAAAAAGGGATAAGAAGAAGAAGAGGAACTTATTATCAACATTTTTGAAAACTTTTCAGTCAAATTTGGCACAAAGGTAGCTGCTGATAAGACCTGCCTATGTATCCTAATTTAGTTGACTCATCGCAAAGGTCAAGGGTCACGGGAGTTTCACAGATGTGTGAAAACTGTCAAATTTTGAGAAAACATGGATTTTGTTAGTGCATGAGCCATCCCTTTACTTATTGTCAGACATGTGTGGATCGGTCATACACGTGAGCCTTTCTTGTTAGTCGTCGAAACACGTGCAATTTTGACTTATTTCTGTTTTTGTTTTCTTTCTGAAATCGTCTATTTAGAAAGCGTTCAGCATTGATCGCGAGGTCCACTGATGTGCCCAGCTTTTCGTGGGCCAGTTTTAAAGAGTCCTCAAATTACTGTTGCTCAGCCCTCGCCTGTGCCAGTTTGGCCAATACCCTTTTGCGGGCCCGCCTTGGGTATGATTGACGTCCCGTCAACGACTCGTCAAGCAACAGATGTCCCGCTTTGCGCTTGGTGCGCAGCACTAATAGTGGTCAGCTAGTGTGATGTGCGGTGGTGGAGTTCGCTTTTGAAATGGCATCTGTTAAATTTAGATCAGTGATTTCCAAGAACCTCATTTACTGGAGTTATAGGCTTAACTCCTTCGCTGCCAGTGATCACTAATTGCGCACCATACTCGCGCGAAAAACACAGATGGCATGAAGAACATAGGACTAGCAAGAGACATAAACCCTCATGTGCTCCCGCGACCGCGGGGGCTCATGAGGGTTTATATCTCTTGGTGCTGGATAGCGTTCGCCTTTTAAAGGGTTAAGGGGGGTCTGGTTGACTACGTCTGGTGGGGACTGGGGTGGGGAGAGCAGAGTGGCGGTGATCAGTACTAAGTTAAGAGCGTACTGACTGGAAAGAAAATCACGCACCGTATATTGTTTTTCACTTAGGATTTTTTTTTCAACCAAAAATAAAATAAACAAATCGGCAAGTGATGGATAAAGATATATTATTTCTATTTTTCAGTTCGAGTCTCTTGTCTAAGCCAGTATCGTTTGCTTTCGTTTTAGTTCCTTTTGGTCTGTTTATCAAAATAAATGTTCGTCGACTGTCACTTCGGTATGTCATCTGCAATGCATGCGATTTGTAAAGACATCGGATGATGCCAGATGAGCAGTGCAGAATTGTGTTTTAACCTTTTGGCTGTGGGTAGCGGTTTTTGTCTTTTGTCGCGATGATTCCTACAGGAATCAACACGACAAAAACGGCTACCTACAGCCAAAGGGTTAAGAATCATGTGTGCGCCCCCCCCCCACCCCTCTCCCCCGACCAACAAAAAAAAAAAAAAAAAAAAAAAAAAAAATAGACGGAAAAAAATAGGAGGTGCCGTCCAGATGATATATTTTGAAGTAACATATAATATTGTAAAGACATCGGATGATGCCAGATGAGCAGTGCAGAATTGTGTTTTAACCCTTTGGCTGTGGGTAGCGTGTTGGTCGGGGCAGGGGTGGGGGGGGGGGGTGGGGGTGGGGGCGCACACATGATTCTTAACCCTTTGGCTGTAGGTAGCCGTTTTTGTCGTGTTGATTCCGTATCGCGACAAAAGACAAAAACCGCTACCCACAGCCGAAGGGTTAAAACACAATTCTGCACTGCTCATCTGGCATCATCCGATGTCTTTACAAATCGCATGCATTGCAGATGACATACCGCAGTGACAGTCGACGAACATTCATTTTGATGAATAGACAAGATGGCGGCCATACAACACCTCCAGGCCGCCCGCTCCGGTAGAAATGGTCGCCACCCGCAGTCTAGCAGTCATTGGCGCCTTCGTTTGATGATGTCGGACCCTGAAATGCTATATCATCAGTGACTGATGTTTCTTTTGGATGACTTTTGGAATTTGTTGTGCTGTGGCTGTTAATTGGATTCTCAGTAGTTTCCTCCACCGTCAGTGCAATGCTAGTCAAGTTTATACACGCCGGCTGATTTTTGTTAGTGCCATTGGAATTCCGATCTCAGAAGAACAGCGCGCATTATGCTGTGGCAAAAAAACAACGTGCTTTTCTCCCCTTTCAAGCATCTCAGGAGTGGCTCTTCCCACGCCACGCTCAACATCACTGCATCACTGCGTGAGTGCGTGCAGCGATGCGAGTGCCGGCAGGCTTCGGGCCCCAACATTCCAGCCGAGGGATGTGATGACGGACACAGTGACTGTGTTTCTTACAACTTAAAGCTGAGGTGCAATGAGAAAAACCCGCCCAGCGCGTGTTTTAAAAAGACTCTACAGGACCCAGCTTGGGCCCTGCCCCTAAGTGGGTCAAATCGGTTCGTAACACAGTTGACGGAGTTGGCAACTGCGTATCCCGAGCTTGCAAAACTCTCGGAAAACGACAGACCACTTCCTGTTGCACGGAAATCATCGCGATTAGCAGATCGAACAACAGCAGACGATTCTGTGACACTTTGAAACTGACCGACAGCCACGGATTTTACGCGTTGGGGACTATGATGGCAGAATGTACGGCTGTACATGCTGTAAGTATGACTCCTGACACTTTGTAGTTGTGAACGAATTTTTTCAACACGTACCTCCAGTCCAATATAGGCTAATATAAATAAATAAAGAAGCATTGTGATGTACAACCAACACAGTAAATTGGATATGAGAGAGAGAGAGAGAGAGAGAGAGAGAGAGAGAGAGAGAGAGAGAGAGAGAGAGAGAGAGAGAGAGAGAGAGAGATGAGAGAGAGAGAGAGAGAGAGAGAGAGAGAGAGAATCGACTGTTTACATAGATGCCAAAAGATACAAGGTCGCCATGGGTCAAGCTGATTTTTAGTAGCTGCCCTTCGTATGGAGAATTTTTTTTGCTGTAGGCCACTCCAGATGAAAAGATATAACAACAAACACAAAACGACATATAACCCCTCCTTCCTCACCCTTCCGATATCGAATAAAGCTTCAGGCTGTGCTGTGTAACTTACGGATAGCTCGGCCTGGTCCATATCCAGTGTGCGTCCAGGCAAGACACAAATGGCCTGCTCTGTCCGTCGGGTGGTCGAGTGTCGTCTGCTACTGTTGCTGTCAGTAGAAATATCGCTGGTTTAGATCAGTGATCGCGGTGCCCACTCCGCGCTGCATACAGGAAGTGGCCTGTCTTTTTCACGGGAGTTTTGCCAGCACGACAAACGCAGTTGAAAACTGAGTCAACTGAGTTCCAAACCGGTTTGCCGAAGTTAGCCGAACGTTCACGAAGACAGGGCCCTCGCTGGGTCCTGCAAAGTTTTTTTTAAAACACGTGCGGGGCGGAGTTTTTTGACTGTTTCTCAGCTTTAAAGCTGAGAAACAGTCACAAAACTCCGCCCCGCACGTGTTTTAAAAAAAATTTGCAGGACCCAGCGAGGGCCCTGTCTTCGTGAACGTTCGGCTAACTTCGGCAAACCGGTTTGCAACCCAGTTGACTGAGTTTTCAACTGCGTTTGTCGTGCTGGCAAAACTCCCGTGAAAAAGACAGGCCACTTCCTGTTTGCAGCGAGTGCGCACCGCGATCACTGATCTAAACCAGCGATACTTTTACTGACATCAACAGTAGCAGACGACACTCGACCACCCGACGGACAGAGCAGGCCATTTGTGTCTTGCCTGGACGCACACTGGATATGGACCAGGCCGAGCTATCCGTAAGTTACACAGTACAGCCTGAAGCTTTATTTGATATCGGAAGGGTGAGGAAGGAGGGGTTATGTGTCGTTTTGTGTTTGTTGTTATAATATCTCTCTCTCTCTCTCTCGCACATCCACTTTACTGTGTTGGATGTACATCACAATGCTTCTTTATTTATTTATATTATCCTATATTGGACTGGATGTACGTGTTGACAAAATTCGTTCACAACTACAAAGTGTCAGGAGTCATACTTACAGCATGTACAGCCGTGCATTCTGCCTTCATAGTCCCCAGCGCGTAAAATCCGTGGCTGTCGGTCAGTTTCAAAGTGTCACAGAATCGTCTGCTGTTGTCCGATCAGCTAATCGCGATGATTTCCGTGCAACAGGAAGTGGTCTGTCGTTTTCCGACAGTTTTGCAAGCTCGGGATCCGCAGTTGCCAACTCCGTCAACTGTGTTACGAACCGATTTGACCCACTTCGGGGCAGGGCCCAGGCTGGGTCCTGTAGTCTTTTTAAAACACGCGCTGGGCGGGTTTTTATCATTGCACCTCAGCTTTAAAGCTGAGAAACAGTCTAAAAACTCCGCCCTGCACGTGTTTTAAAAAAACTTTACCGGACCCAGCGAGGGCCCTGTCGTGAACGTTCGGCTAACTTGCAAACCGGTTTGCAACTCAGTTGACTGAGTTTTCAACTGCGTTTGCCGTGCTGGCAAAACTCCCGTGAAAAAGACAGGCCACTTCCTGTATGCAGCGAGTGGGCACCGCGATCACTGATGTAAATCAGCGATATTTCTACTGATAGCAACAGTAGCAGACGACACTCGACCACCCGACGGACAGAACAGGCCATTTTTTTTTGCCTGGATGCAAACTGGATATGGACCCGGCCGAGCTATCCGTAAGTTACACAGTACAGCCTGAAGCTTTATTTGATATCGGAAGGGTGAGGAAGGAGGGGTTATTTGTCGTTTTGTGTTTGTTATTATATCTTTTCATCTGAGAGTGGCCTACAGCAAATATTTTTTCCATACGAAGGGCAACTACTATAAATCAGCTTGACCCATGGCGACCTAAGATTGATTTCCCTTGTATATTTTGGCAATTATGTAAACAGCCGATTCTCTCTCTCTCATCCCATTTACTGTGTTGGCTAAACATAACAATGCGTCTTTATTTATTTATATTATCCTATATTGGACTGGATGTACGTGTTGAAAAAATTCGTTCACAACTACTAAGTGTCAGGAGTCATAAGTGAGGTGCAATGAGAAAAACCCGCCCAGCGCGTGTTTTAAAAAGACTCTACAGGACCCGGCTTGGGCCCTGCCCCTAAGTGGGTCAAATCGGTTCGTAACTCAGTTGACGGAGTTGGCAGCTGCGTATCCCGAGCTTGCAAAACTCTCGGGAAACGACAGGCCACTTCCTGTTGCACGGAAATTATCGCGATTAGCAGATCGGACGGCAACAGCAGACGATTCTGTGACACTTTGAAACTGACCGGCAGCCACGGATTTTTACGCTCTCACCATGATGGCAGAATGTACGGCTGTACAAGCTGTAAGTATGACTCCTGACACTTAGTAGTTGTGAACGAATTTTTTCAACACGTACATCCAGTCCAATATAGGATAATATAAATAAATAAAGAAGCATTGTTATGTACAGCCAACAAAGTAAATGGGATGAGAGAGAGAGAGAGAGAGAGAGAGAGAGAGAGGAGAGAGAGAGAGAGGAGAGAGAGAGAGAGAGAATCGGCTGTTTACATAATTGCCAAAAGATACAAGGGAAATCAATCTTACTGAGGTCGCCATGGGTCAAGCTGATTTATAGTAGCTGCCCTTCGTATGGAAAAAAAAAAAAATTTGCTGTAGGCCACTCCACTAGATGAAAAGATATAATAACAAACACAAAACGACAACTAACCCCTCCTTCCTCACCCTTCCGATATCAAATAAAGCTTCAGGCTGTACTGTGTAACTTACGGATAGCTCGGCCGGGTCCATATCCAGTTTGCATCCAGGCAAAAAAAAATGGCCTGTTCTGTCCGTCGGGTGGTCGAGTGTCGTCTGCCCTACTGTTGCTATCAGTAGAAATATCGCTGATTTACATCAGTGATCGCGGTGCCCACTCGCTGCATACAGGAAGTGGCCTGTCATTTTCACGGGAGTTTTGCCAGCACGACAAACGCAGTTAGAAGACACTTTTTCAGACTTATTTTGCTCGTGAGAAAGTTATCTTTGATGCATGCAGCACCAACGACTCTAGAACCGCTTCGCTATAGCGGTTACGTGTAGTATGGCTTCCTGGTCGAGGGGAGAGTACCTAGCAGTTCTGATTTCAGTTGATGTTTTGTGTGAAAGAGTTATCGTAGCTCAGCGAGGAGAACTTGAGTCGAGCAATAGAGGATTATGCGTCAATAATAACAATAATAATAATACATGGTATTTATATGGCGCATTTCTCATATTTATAATATAAATCAATGCGCAGGCGAAACGACGCACGCACACACACACACACACGCACGCACGCACGCACGCACGCACGCACGCACGCACGCACGCACACACACACACACACACACACACACACACACACACACACACACACACACACACACACACAGAGTCTGCCGGGGGGGGGGGGGGGGGGGATTGTACAGAAAACCGTAACGGATCACACGAAAGTCTGCGAGAAAAGGTGAGTTTTTAACTTTGCTTTGAACTGCGTAAGGGGGGGGGGGGGGGAGGCATTTCTCAGCTCAGTCAGTAAAGGAATTTCAAATTAAAGGAGCAGTACATCTGAAAGAGCGTTCACCGCCAGATTTGAGATGGTACTTTGGAACTTTGAGAAGTTTCTCTCCCGATGAACGCAGTGAGCGAGAGGGCTGGTAAGTGATCAGGCTGGAGGAAAGGTATGACGGAAGGCTGCCATCAAAGTGGCGTTATGCAAGGGTCGCAATCTTAAACTGTATGCGGGATTGGATTGGAAGGCAGTGAAGGTCTTTCAGTATAGGGGTTACGTGGTCTCGTTTTCGCCTGCGCTTCACAAGCCTTGCGGCATTATTTTGAACTCGCTTAAAGGCGGCTAATCTGCTCAGATGGAAGACCAAAAAGCAGAGAATTGCAGTAGTCAAGACGGCTCGTGACTAAAGCATTCACTAACTTTGCAGTGGCAGATGCGATGCCGCGTCTCGGAGAGTATGAAGCGCCACGCGCGACAGATTTCACCGAGGTGATCCTGCATCAGTACTCAAAGCCTTATCGAGCTTGACACCAAGATATTTGACCGAAGACTGAAATGGAATATCAGTGTCATCTATGGGTAGAGACTCGGTGTGAATTCAGTCAATCTGAAGTGGGCTAAAAAAGCAAACAAACATATTGCACGGGCTTCAAGCATTCAGCGGATTCATCAAGCCGGATTTATTAACAGGAGGCGTATATTTTGCCTCTTGCTTGCACGGGGTTGCCTCATGTACTTCCCAAGTTTGAGATACTTAACCCTTTGGCTGCCGGTATTCTCGCGATAATTCCTGCCGGAATCATCACGACAAAAACCGCTACCGACAGCCAAAGGATTAACAGTTGACAATACGACTGCTACGAGGGCGCAAGCTGGTGCGATCAGCGGCGAAACGGTCCCTCTATTGCTACTAGTAGGAACTGCTGTCAAGGGTCGCGGCCTGCTGTCTTTAACCTGATTTTGTTTTGTGGATAACTGCTTTTCGGAAAGAGTAGGAGCGTTGAACATAAATGCCCTCTCCTCCCCCCTCCCCCCCCCCTCGCGCCAGCCCCTTCCCCTTATTGATTATGTCGGGGTTTAACGTCCACGGCACCGGAGTGATAATTATCGGCCGTAAGGTGCGAGTTTTAAGGGACCTGTGGAGTACGATCTGCACACTGATCAATTCGGGCGCACGGCCTGCCACTGTGCCACTTTGATTTACCAACGAACTTTCACCAGACATGCTATTGAACAAACCACTCTTTTCCCTCCATGGAGGATCCTCCCCCTTAGTCCACTTCCCTTCCAAATCATGCAAAGAGGACAAAAAGAGAACAGCCCTCCCCATTTCACTGACTTTTAACTCGTTCAAAGCACCCCGCATCAATAACTGCGAAAGTGTCGAATATTGTTACCGGCGACAACACTATACGATACTTTCGCAGCTTTTGATGCGGGGCACCTTGAATGAGTTTACCTCTTAACTGCAAGGGGCACTAACAAATCATGTCTAAACTCAGTCGAGATGAATTCTAACACTGAAGAGGGGATGAACGATAACCCACGAAGTCTCTTCTGTGTGAGAGCCATAACCCACAAAGTCCGTTCCGCTGTCAAGGGTCTCTGTATGTTGTCTTTGACCTGATTCTAATGTTGAAATATCTCTTATTGAAAAAGCCTAGCAGACTTGCCAATGCATCATTGAGCTCTATAAGGGGCACAGTGCATACGTGTCAGGTTTTGAAAAACGTTATTTGTCATGACGTAATTCTAGTTTTTACGTAATTTTATATTTTACATGATATGAGTTTCACTTTGCCTTCTAGACTTGAGAAGAATGGTGACAAAACTAGAATTTCACGGTACAATTTCAGTCTTGCTATAATTTGTGTGAAGTGAGGTTGACTTTATAGATACATGATATTCTACTGTACGCGCGCATGCTCTTGTGCGCGCGCGCGTGTCTGTGTGTTTTTGTGTGTGTGTGTGTGTGTGTGTGTGTGTGTGTGTGTGTGTGTGTGTGTGTGTGAGAGAGAGAGAGAGAGAGAGAGAGAGAGAGAGAGAGAGAGAGAGAGAGAGAGAGAGAGAGAGAGAGAGAGAATGCTTCATATCTAGAGTATTGCGTCGATGTCTGGGTGGTGACGAAGTTGCTGCTTTTACATCACCGTCACTGTCTGATTTTCTCAGAAGTCGAGGTTTTTACTTTAAAAAGATTTCTTAGTTTTTACTGAAAAAGTTCAAAAGATACAAGGTTGGCTAACGAACTCCTGCAATCCAATATCTTTTTCCAGACTAGCTAAAACCAAACTTTCAAGTCAATATGACAAAAATTACTGATTCTAATGTAACACAACCGTCTATAAACGGTCTTTTAACCCTTCAATGAGACGCCCACTTCTAATAATTATGCTCGATCCGCTTAAACAAAGCACTTGGTCACGTTTCGAGTTTGTACGTACACAAATATCGGAGATTCTCGTGTTCACATACATACGCACACACATACACACATACGGCGTTTCACGCCAAAGGTACGTTCAGCAGCGAGATTAGCGTAAGTAGACATGACGTAATTTTATCTGGTTCCTTTCTTTGTCAGATTTTTAGATCTGTCAGCCTTTTTCGTCATGGGTATGCTTTTGAATTCACCCCACCGCGACCGATCCTAAAAAGTCTCTTCTATAAGTAGAAAAGACTTAAAAATGGCACCTAATGCGACTTGGGTTGGCTGTAATTTTTTAACCTACGGCTCAAACTGTAAGGTCCAAAATCACATACTAACACACATACTATGCAGTTTAACTCATTCGTCGCCAGCCGCATTCGGATGCGCGCCATAAGCCGCGCATCCGGATGCGGCTGGCCGCGAATGAGTTAACTCATTCGAAACGTGCCGCATCCGGGTTCGCGGCATATCCGGATGAGGCATGTGTTGAATGTGTTAACACCGCCAACAGAATACTACCAGACGTAAAGGACACATGCACAGGCACTCTCCTTAATGTAGAGACTGATACGAGGCGTGATACAAGAAAGTTACTCGGATGTACGATTCTCGCATAATTTCACATTTCTGCGAGAACCGTACACCCGAGTACAGCCGAGTTTCTTAGAACCGTACACCATTCATTTAGAGTTCAATGGTTTGTAGACCTTTTAGTGACTGGTCTGTTATTACGACAGGACTGTTATTGAGTGTCTTCATAAAGGAAGCTCTTCAACAGGTTTCAGATTTAAAATAATCAGGTATCGTTTTTTTCCGCTTGGCCAGTTTTGCCTTAGAACCGTTCACTTGATTTTGAGTTGGTACGACGTGAGTCGAGCGCCTGTGGTCAGACGCTGTGTTACGAAACGCAATGTTTTGTATCCATATCTGTGTCTCCTTTCATCTTCATCTCATTTAAAAGTGTGGTTGCTTCGCAAACAGAAAATCCGCTGATGTGGTTAAAAAATCATACGGTGCAACACCCCGAAATGACCTTTCACGCCAGATCGACCCGGATTCGCTTTGGCGTACGCCAAAGCGACCCCGAGTCTAAATGACGCGAAGGCCATTTTGGAGTGTCACTCAGCTCACGCAAATTCCCGCGGCAGTGTTATACCGGATCGATCAAGATGACCCGGGGTCTAACTGCCGTAGGAGTCTTTCTGGCGTATGGCATAGGTACGCTGTTAATGCCGTTGGTTTATCTAGTGATGCGTGCATGTCGCCAGTATGAAAACGAACCACAAAACTCTAAAGATTCAATGCATCATTTTTCTTGTTCCGTGGTGCCATGAACAACTTCCATTCTTATGATGTTTCTCTGATCAGGAATAATAAACACAAGATAAAAGCCTGTTTATGCTGGGTGTGTGTTGTCCCATATTTCAAAGTCAGGGCCTAGGTCGAAACGGGACGGTTGGCCGGCGTCGCCATTCACGTTTACGTCAGTGACACGATCAAAGCAAACGTCTTCTTCCGTTTCATGTGTAGCTGTACGAAAATGGGGCTCATCTTTACCAGCAACGGGCAGAGATTTTCGTGAGACCCTGCGAGAGCAGGGGCTAAGGAGAGTCTGTACCTCTTGCGGATGCTTTGGTCTGTCCGAGGGACTTGTACTGTATGAGTTACGCGATCGACTGACCTAGATCACTTCCATGTCAAACGTGGCCTTAAGCCAACAGGTCCCCGTGCGTTTTGACATCTTAACCCAGATGTCAATGATCCCGATGCTTACCATAAAACAGCAAAGATCCTCTTGAGCTCCTGCGGCGGGCCATGAAGATCTACGCTTCTGGCAGGTGACGACTGATGACACTAATCATGATGTGTGCTGCTTTGTGATTTTGGACCTAACGGCCCAAGGCAGTAAGGTCCAAAATCACAGGCCAGCTGACAAAGGCCTAGCTGGATGCCACTCAGTCAACCAGCCTGCAACAATGGGTGTCGATCGGGACAGGTTTATGGAAAGCTGCGGGCTTATTTTGGGTGACCTGTTGAGGTATTATTGGATCCTCCCACTTCCATAGAACAAAACAGGTCCCAGCAGGGGCCTCAGTGTCAATCTCGCGGCTATTCCTGGACATACCAATTCTAAATTTGGACTTTAATGGCCTTCGACACCATGTTCAAACTAGTTGTGTGCTGCTCTTACAGAAGTAAGTCACAGAACAGCACACATTTAGGTACGCATCGGCAACTAAGATTTATCGCACGGTTCATGAAAGGCCATTGAAGCGACCTGCTCCCGGCCAAAAATGGTTGATTGTTCGCAATATCTCTTAGTTTGTCATACGCAAATGCTAACTGATCTTATGAAGTTCAAATGTGGTCAAATGAAAGACTTTTCAGCTCTTCTTCGCGGCCTTTGTCGTACGAGAGTTCCACCTTCGCGTACCAGGGGCAGTGCCAGGTGACGCAGACTGTGTTTCTCCCTTAATTCAACGCTAAACGACTCTAGCTGTCCAAGGAATAGTGGTGTCAGCAGGTGGCATAGACCCTCATGAGCCTGCATTTGCGCGGGCTTATGAAGATCTATACCTCTTGCAGTTGGGTGGTGTTCAAATTTTCTCGGCACTGAACAGGTTAAGGTAGAAAGGCCTTCATTACGTGAGACAAGGCAACATTGAGAACACTTATCAACGAATTTTAGCAGTCAGCACCATGGAGTATATCGCTTTATGATATATGGGTCATTCTCCAAAACTCGGTACCAAAACGTGACTGACATGGGGCTCAAAAATTAAATTTGTTTTAAAACCATCAAATTACACCTTTTTGAGAAGTTTAATGTTAATTTCAAATATTTCTACAGGAAAAACAACAACAACAACAACAACAAAACATACTTACATCAGTCGGAGTGAGACGTTAACTAATACTCGGCCATGCTCAAATGTTGCCGCGTAACATGGACACGAATTTGAGCTCAAAACTGACATTTAGAGGAACTACAAACTATCAAGTGTATGAACAACATATCTCTAAAGATAACATACATGTGTATACTCTGTTAACGGAATCAACACAGTCTGATTATCATTATTGAATATTTTACTGCTCGCCGATTATGCCGTGTGGCGGACGTTTAGTTCTTTATTTCCTCAAACTTAATGTACTGCGACCAATACATTTTTGAAGTATTATAAAAGCATGACTGTGACCAAAGTAAAGTTTGTAACTTGTTGAAGAGACATTTTGATAAATATACTGCACGTAGAATCTATTTGTTGACTAGAGTCAGTCGCGTATAATGAACACCGAGCAAACAGCAAACTGGCATATGCTGTAAACAAGTGAACTTTAAAAAACCCCATAAAACTCACCTAATGAAAGATTTAACATAGAAGGTCACAAGGACATTCACAGCAGTTAAATAATAAAAAAAAAGCTTTAGTATTCAAGCAAGAATGACAAAGCCCTTATGGCTCACTTGTATGACCGATCAAAAATTTTATTAAACTAAAATTATATTTTTTCTAAACAACCAAAAACTGAAATTTTCCAAACATTTTTTAACCTTGACCTGTGACCTTGACTTTTTGAGGGGTCATCTAGATTAGTATGCATTTATTGGTCTTACCATCAGGTCTTTCTGTACCAAGTTTCGGTTTAAAGTCTAAAACAATATTTGAGGGGGAAAAACCCTGTGAAAATATGACTAGTTTTGACCTATTTGTTGACCTCTTAATTGTGACCCTTGTTCTTTGCGAAGGATTATCCAAATTAGAATGCATAGAAAGGTCTTACCACCAGGTATCTCTTTATCAAGTTTAGGTTTGAAGTTAATAATATTGTTTGAGAATAATCAATTTTCGTAAAATATGGCTTTAAAAAAATCCTGACTATTTCTGGGCCTCTTGTGACCTTTGACCTTTGCGGTGTGTCATTCAGATTAGTATGTACAGTATTAGTATGCATAGGAAATATTTACCATAATAATAATAATAATAATACCGTTATTATTACCATCATGTATCTTTGTATATCGTTTGGTTTTGAAGTTGCATATAGTATTTGAGAAAAAAACAATTTTTGTCAAAATGTGGCTATTTTTTTGTTTTGCTCACTTACGAAGCAAAAGTGAGTTTATGTTCTGGGCCACTGGTCGTCCGTCCGGCGTCCGTCGTCCGTCCGCCGTCGTCCGTCATAAACTTGAACGTTGGCATTTTCTCGGAGACTATTCAAGCTGCAGTCTTCAAACTTGGCCAAGGAATATTTGTGTCAAGACCTTTTTAAAAATATGAATTTCAGTGACCTCTCACAAAGGTCAAGGTCACAGGGGATCAGGAAATATATACAAATAGCTATTTTTGGACATAGTTTATTTTTTCTCAAAAACTATTCACAACGTCAAACCCAAACATGGTACAAAGACACCTGATGGTAAGACCTTTATACACACACTAATTTGGTTGATCCCTCGGAAAGGTCACGAGCTCAAGAAACAGGTCCAAAATCGCCATATATTGACAAAAGATGTTTTTTTCTCATGTACTATTCACATCTTCAAACACAAACTTGCTACAGAGATACCTGATGGTAAGACTTATATATGCATACTAATTTGGATGACCCCTCGGAAGGTCAAGGGTCACAAGAGTTCAGGAAATAGGTCAAATATAGCCATATTTTGACAAGAAATGTTTTTTTCTCAATTACTATTCACAACTCCAAACCCAAACTTGCTACAGAGACTCCTGATGGTAAGACCTATCTATGCATACTAATTTGGATGACCCCTCGGAAAGGTCAAGGGTCACAAGAGCTCGGAAATAGGTAAAAAAAAATAGCCATATATTGACAAAAAACGTTTTTTCTTTCTCAATTATTATTCACAACTCCAAACCTAAACTTGCCACAAAGATACCTAATGGTAAGACCTATCTATGCACACTAACTTGGATGACCGCTCGGAAAGGTCATGGGTCACAAGAGCTCAGGAAATAGGTAAAAAATAGCCATATTAATTTTTGACAAGAAATGATTTTTCTCAATTGCTATTCACAACTTCAAACCCAAACTTGCTAAAGAGATACCTGATGGTAAGACCTATCTATGCATACTAATTTGGATGACCCCACAGAAATGGACATGGGTTACAAGAGGTCGACAAATGTGTATAAAATGCCAATAATTGTAGTTAATATTAACATTTTTGCCAACTTTTCAATAAGACCTTCCTAGGTATCATAATTTCGTTGACTCATAGCAAAGGTCAAGGGTCACAGGGGTTTCACAGATGTGTGAAAACTGATTACATGGATTTTGTTAGTGCGGAAGATATCGCTTTACTTATTGGCAGACATGTGTGGATCGGTCGATACACGTGAGCGATACGGGCTTTGCCTTTCTTGTTAAAAAACCTATTTCATAACTGCCAGCGACCCTTAAACCTTTGTGAGGGCTCATCCAAATTAGTATGCATAGAAGGTCTTAACCATTCGGGTAGCTTTGTACCACCATTGGGTCTGAAGTTGAAAATAGTATTTAAGAAAAGAGAATTTATGTCAAAATATGACTACTTCTGCACCTATTTTTGGACTACCTGTAACCTTGACCTCTAAGAGAGGTCACTGAAATTAGTATGTTTAGATAGGTCTTGCCACATTGCCCCCGTACCCCACGTTTGAAGACTGGCTTGAATGGTCTCCGAAAAAATGCCAACGTTACAGTTTTACCACAGACGACGGTCGACACACGCATGGGGATGCTGGGTTTGTGTGTGTGTGTGTGTGTGTGTGTGTGTGTGTGTGTGTGTGTGTGTGTGTGTGTGTGTGTGTGTGTGTGTTTTTGGGGGGGGTGGGGAGTGGGGGGGGGGAGTGGGATGGTTGGGTGGGTTCACAGGTATGTGCTAGCTGGTTTCGAAGGGAGTGCATAGAGAGTGGGCTGCTGGTTGATTGGGGATGTTGGCTGGTTTAAGGGGTGCACAGGGGGCTCTTGATTGTTTGGATGGAGGGGGGTGGGGCGTGGGGTGTACAGGGAGGTTGCTGGCTGTTTAAGGGTTGTGGGGGTGGGGGCGAGTTTGAAAACTTCAGAAATAACATTGTATTCAACGAAAAAGACTGACTTAGCATCATGAATGCGCGTTTTATTGAAAAGAAACGCCCCGCAGCTCAGTAGATGCGAAAGACATCAGCCTTGTAATATGTTTCGCTCACCATGGCACGACATACAAAAACGTCTGTACAATAACACTCACACATTGCAGAGGCAAAGTGAGTGAACTAGCATCCTTCCTCCAGCGTGCCCAAACTTCGCTTCAAGACTTGAGAAAATGGTGACAAAACTAGAATTTCACGGTAAATATCAGTCTTGCTATAATTTGTGTGACATTAGGGAGTTTACCTAGCTACATGATATACTACGTACACCTGCATGCTCCTCGGAAAGCGCATCCATGTGTGTGCGTGCGTGCGTGCGCGCGCGCGCGCTCCAGATATCTCCAAGAGGCATAGGAGGTGCGCGCATGTGTGTGTGTGTGTGTGTGTGAGTGTGTGAGAGAGAGAGAGAGAGAGAGAGAGAGAGAGAGAGAGAGAGAGCGTGTTTAGAGAGAATTACGTCATATTTAGGTATTGCGTCAATATCTGCTTGGTGACAGAGTTGCTTCTTTTACGTCTTTTTACTGAAGAGGTTAAAAGGGCACAAAGCTGGTTAACGAACTCATTCAATGTCTTTATCCAAGTTAGCTGTATCCAAAATTTCAAGTAAATATGACAAAAATTATTGACTCTAATCTGGGTCAACCGCCTTTCTGTAAGCGGTCTTTTATGTCTTCAATGAGACGTCTAATTACAATATGCTCGGAGGCTCTCTTAGCCACCCCTTGAATAAAGTATTTCGCCAAGTTTCAAGCTTGTGCATACAGAAATATCAGAGATTCTCTCGTCTACATACGCACGCGCGCGCGCGCACGCACGCACGCACGCACGCACGCACACGCACACACGCACATACGGCGCTTCGCGCCAAATGTACGATCAGCAGCGAGGTTAGCGTAACTAGACATGACGCAATTTTTATTGTCTACCGTATTGAAAATTGTCCCTAAAATAATTATCTCGAGACCTTTTAAAGATTTTTTGATTAAGATGCTCATTGGCGAGAAAATGGCCGTTTCACAAAAACCGGTTGATCCATATTGGAGTCCGTAATTTTTCTTATTTTTACTAGATATTTTGCATATAGCTATATAAAAGGGAGGAATTGAATGAGTTCGTTAACCAGCATTGTACCTTCAGAACTTTTTGAGTGATAATTAAATATATGTTTTTTTAAAATATATATTTTCACGTCTTGGGGATTCATTTCACGAATTATATGGGTTAAACAATTGAATCTTTTTTTTTACGAAAAACAATTCTTCTCATTGTGGTAGAGTGTCATTTTTGGGTGTATAAGATGTGTATCAGAGAGAGAGAGAGAGAGAGAGAGAGAGAGAGAGAGAGAGAGAGAGAGAGAGAGAGAGAGAGAGAGAGAGAGAGAGAGAGAGAGAGAATTTGCCTTAGTCACTTGTACTAGTAGGTAATGTCCCTTGGTTTCACCAGCTGTTCAGCTTGCAGCCTTGACCTTTCAATTTAACCTTTTGAACTCTTTTAGTGCTGCGACTCCGATTCTGTTGGGTACTAACTTCCTAGCCAGAGTGAAGGACAGCTGTACTCTGCGCGCTGGTGATCGCTGTACACAAACCCCGGACAGACAGACATCCTCGCAACTAGCACCGAAAAGCATCACGCTTCGGGAGAAGCGACTGTCGAGGAACTGCAACAGGATAGCAGTGATGCGATCGGCAGAGAAGAGACGTGTGATACTTCACCCCAACGAACAAGTCACCTTGAAGGGAATGGTAGACAAGCCGCAGCCACACCATCGCACGTGTGCCCTTCTCTAGCCCCATCCTGATGTAGACCCGGACGTCGAAATTAATCCGACCCTCATTAGCTACGCTTACAATGAGACGAGTCCAGTTGAGGTTACCCTATCGAACACGTCCACCCGTACAGTTTAATTTGAACCGAGGGCTCTTCTGTGTGAGGTTCACCCAGTGGACATCACAGAGCTGGAGGATCTGCCTGAAGAGGTGCAG
This sequence comes from Semisulcospira habei, assembly GCA_036245525.1. Lineage (NCBI taxonomy): Eukaryota > Metazoa > Mollusca > Gastropoda > Semisulcospiridae > Semisulcospira > Semisulcospira habei. Next base: position 33,347,045 of record BTPG01000001.1, on the reverse strand, counting down.
GAGAGTTTGCTTTCACTCGTTGAGATAGACGCTGACAACTTAACACCGGATCACTTCAAAGAAGACACAGGATCTGATTACCGCGTATGAGGACATCTTTTCCAAAAGCGAGGAAGATGTAGGCCTAGCTTCAAGGGTGCGCCACCGGATCGAACTCAGCGACGACCGGCCTTTCAAGCAGAAACACCGCATGATACCACCATCGATGCTGGATGAAGTCCGCTCACACATACAGCAACTCCTGGCAGGTGGAATAATCCGCAAGTCCTACAGCCCATGGTCTTGAAATATCGTCTTAGCACGAAGGAAAGATGGACGCCTTCGTCTGTGCACAGACTTTCGACAGCTGAATAGCAGGACTATACGTGACTCCTACGCCTTGCCAAGGATAGAAGAAATCATGGACTGCTTATCCGGATCACAGTACTACAGCGTCCTGGACATGAAAAGCGGCTACTACCAGGTTGAAATCGCCGAGGAACACAAAGAGCGCACTGCGTTCACCGTCGGTACACTCGGATTCTACGAGTACAACCGCCTCCCATTCGGACTGACGAATTCACCCGCTACATATCAGCGACTTCTTCTTCTTTTTCCCGAACGCCGTCACACTTGGAGTTTGGCTCTCAAAATGAAATCTGTGCTCTCCACAGGCTCGTACAGCTTCTCTTGTAGAGTGGCGGGCTTCGGCCATATCTCCTCCCTCAGCAGCTGGTGGTTCCCACAGTCCTGGAGGATGTGCTCTGTGGTCTGCTCTTCTTCTCCACAAGGGCACAGGGGAGATGGCACGAGGTGGAATCGTCTGTGCAGGTGTGCAGCGACTCATGGAAGACATTTTAGGAGAATACCACATGCAGATATGTCTCATCTACCTGGACGACGTCATCATATTCGCTCGGACATACCAGGAACACATAGAACGCCTGAGGCTGGTCTTTCAGCGGCTGCGTGAGGCTGGTCTCAAGCTAGCACCCAAGAAATGTCACCTCTTTAAGGCCAAGGTGGTCTATGTCGGCCACGCTGTGCCATGTGATGGTATCGAACCAGACCCCGAAGATCGAAAACATCAGAGATTGGCCTACACTGACAACACCAGAGGAAGTAAGGAGGTTCCTAGGTTTCGCAGGTTATTACCGTAAGTTCGTTAAAGATTTTGCCAAGATAACTGCACCCTTGACATTCTTCATGCCTGTACCGACCAAGAAACGGCAAGGGAAGTGGAAGCCGCATGTCTAGAAGCCACGGATGGGTAGAGATGAAGAGAAAGAGGCCTTCCAGCGACTAAAGAAGATCTTGTCCTCACCTCCAGTTCTATGGTATGCTGATTATACTAGGCCCTTCGAGCTCCACACCGACGCATTCAGGACAGGGCTCGGCTGTGTTCTCTACCAGGAACAGGACGGCGTCAAGCGTGTTGTAGCTTATGCCAGCAGAGCACTAGGAAACGCTGAACGGAATTATCCAGCCCACAAACTGGAGTTCCTCGCTTTGAAATGGGCGGTCACAGAGAAGTTTAAAGACTACCTCTACGCGCCCGCTTCACCGTTCACATGGACAACAATCCGCTGACATACGTGCTCACCACTGCAAAGTTTGACGTTACAGGCCACAGGTGGCTGGCGGCCCTGGCAGCGTTCATTTTCAACATCAAGTATAAACCTGGTGTACATAATGTTGACGCAGACACGTTGTCGAGGATTACTCACAACCCTGAAGGACAAGAGGTGGAGTTGTCCGCGGAGGCCATTTGCACTATCTGCTCGGCTGTCAGCTGTCCGGTGATAGAGACGCATTGCTTATCAACGACAGTAGCGGACGTACTTGATGAGCCTGATGGTCAGGTAAGAATTGGCGTTGAGCACAGGACGACGACCCGTGGCTGAGGCTCATCAGGAATAAACGCATTCCTCGACGCCAGGACTTCCCTAGCACGCCTGAGCACAGACGTTTTCGGCTGCAGCGTGGAGCACTGTACAAGGAGACAACCGACGGGATGGTGCAGTCACAGTTAGTCTTGCCTGCAGCATTCATCAAACGCGCTCTGCAAGGGATTCATGACGACATAGGCCATCCAGGCGGGACCGCACGACTTAACTGACAAAGGAGCGATTCTGGTGGCCTCGGATGGCGAGTCAGATTGAAGACTGGTGCAAGAACTGCCCCCGATGTTTACGCAGAAAGCTGTTGGACTGAAGGCCCCGTTAGACATCAGCAGCAGCCAGCCCATGGCATTAGTTTGCATTGACTTCTTGAGCCTGGAGACGTCTTCCATTGGCTATCAGCATATCTTTGTGATTACCGACCACTTCACGAGATATGCCCAGGCCATACCGACTCGAAATCAGACGGCCAAGACAGCGGCAGACGCGCTTTTCAACAACTTCATAGTGCATTATGGATTTCCCTGGAGGCTCCACTCAGACCAAGGCGCGAACTTTGAGAGGTGTGTCATCAAAGATCTCTGTCAGCTGACAGGTATTGACACGAGCAGGACCTCGCCATATCACGCAATGGGGAACGGGATGACTGAGTGTTTCAACAGGACCTTACTAGGGATGCTAGGCACTCTGGAGCCAGAGCGGAAAGCGCAATGGCATAAGTCAGTAGCACCTCTAGTCCACGCCTACAACAGCACAAGATACGAGTCCACCGATCACTCTCCGTATTTACTCATGTTTGGGCGGGAGGCAAGGTTACCCATCGATCTAATATTCGGGCTGGAACGAGGAAAGAACGCCAAAGACTACAACAGCTACGTCACTGATTTACAGACGCGCCTTCAGGAAGCATACAGAGTTGCAGTTAGTGCAGCAGGTGAGGCTCAACGGCGGAAGAAGGAGCACTATGACATTAGAGCGCGAGGAGCAACTTTGCAGAAAGGAGACGGAGTGCTCGTCCGCATACTTGCCTTCGAAGGCAAACACAAGCTCTCAGACAAGTGGAAAGAGGATATCTACATTGTCAGTTCCCAACCAAATGAAGGTGTTCCCGTCTAAAAGATACACAGAGAGGGGGATGCAAGTCGTAAGAGGATCCTTCACAGAAATCATCTCTTACCCCTTGCCGCGGCATCAAGTGACAAAAATGATGAGACAGCGACAGGCAGGCCACGGCCAGTTTCGGCTCCACGGCCCAGGAGCAAGGCAGCCAAGCAGTCTGCTGTCCGCCCAGAACAGGAATAGACTACACGTGACCTGACAGCATACTCAGAGAAAGGTGACGAGTCAGACTCGGTCACCGTGGAAGTACAGCTTGAACTCCAGAGTTCTGACCCAGCAGTTTAACTCCTGCAGGAGAGGAGGAGGAGCAGCAAGCTGAGGAGACGTCATCACAACCTTCTGAGGACACTCGAGGAGCTGTTGTGGATGACGGGGCAGCCAGCTTGAGTGGTGACGACCACCAGTCCACCGTGAGTGTTGAAGGTGGAGAGCTGAGCGCATCCACAGATGAGACAAGTGGTCAGACACGGGAGGAAGAGACTACTAGAGACAGTAAAGAGGACACAGGGCCAAATCAGGAGCAGGAACAGCCGGGTCCCTGTGTTTCTAATAGACATCGAAGACCCCCTACGTGGCAGACTACAGGTGAGTATACTATGGCACAACAACCTGTTGGACCAGAAGGAAAAATAAAATAGTTTTTCTATCAGACCTGATTAAGAGTGGAGAGGTACAGATGGACCCTGAAAGATTGTCTGAAACTGTATCATCCATCTTAACTTAGTAGGTCTAGCATAGCGTTAACATGGGAATAGTAATTAGAACCATGGCCAGACATTACTTTGTTCTCACTCGGTTACCAGGTAAGTTGATTTAAAGAGTCATCATAGCTTCTCTCAAATTAATTTGGTGATAAGTTTATGTGTACAGTTAATAACATTTTTTTGTGTGTAGTTCTAAAAGTGACGAGTCAGACGACGAGCCATCTCGTAGGTCAGCTAGAGTCAGACGACCTCTAACTAGGATGAATCAGGAACAGTATGTTCTTACGCATCAGCTGATCAAGGAAATTCAACACTTAGTTGATCAGTCTAGTCAGGAGTGTTGAGGTATTTGTTTACTTGTTTCAAATTATGTATTTCCAGTTTCGCAGCTTTAGAGTGCTGTAACTGCTCTTTTTTTGGTCATAATTTTTCACATGTGTATTTTGACCATTATGACGCATAAGTATGATTTCTGAGTCTATATCAGGCACTGAGTATAATGCCTTGTTTTTGGAGAATAGTGTCATTGAACTCTTGACATTTTGAGTTAGAAATTAGTAACTTCAAGCTGCGGTAATGTTTATCATTTAGCGGGAGCTCAAGTGGACCAGCGCCAGTAGCGGACCTCATCAGTCTATATTCCGTCTGGTTAATTTTATCTGTTTTGGGGTATCAGGCGCCCTGAGGAACGTTCACCCTGGACACACACCGCGTTCTGTAGTTAACTCTTTCAAAATTTCCAGACATCAGCCGCATGAGTGAGCTTAACCCTTTTAGCCCCAGGACCCAGCAGCGGGAGATGGATTCAAGGGTAGTGCCAGGCGCCAAGCTCATCTGGCACTACCCTTGAATTATCATGATCAATCCATCTCCTACAACTGGTACATAGTCGTTAGGCAACACCTCCAAAATTTGAGAAATGAGACCTTGGGGCTAAAATGGTTAAATCCAACCCACTAAGCAAGGTGTTCCACTGTCGCAGAACACATTTTAGGTGGCTAGCGCAGGACTAAGCTCACTCATGCAAATGGCCCCAAGAATCAACATGATCAAGGTACTCCGGGAAAACGGCTCTTCGGTGGAAATTAGTTACCATTTGGTAGTGGGTGTCCGCACTTGATCGAGAGACACTAAATCGAACGACAGACACTTCCTCGGACTTCCTTGAAAAACACTTGACCGACGCGACATATGATCGAAAACATAAGTCTATTATAGATATAACAGACGTCGCAAAACAATCGAAAGCCATAGTTTCGGCGCAGGTCTAATCAACGAATTCGTCTCGATTTCCCAGTGCTCAAACAATCATCGGGCCGACGTTGGCTGTTGTCAACCTGCACATAGGTCAACAGCAGCTGACATCGGCCCGATGTTCGTACTCCTCGTCCTAGAGACCTTCCCAAAGTCACCGACCTTCCTCCCCCCTCTCCCCCCGCCTCTCCCCCCCCCCGCCTCTCCCCCCCCCCGCCTCTCCCCCCCCCGCCTCTCCCCCCCCCCCCCCCCCGCCTCTCTCTCTCTCTTCCCCCCCTCCCCGCTAAAATAAAGCCCTCGTCCTAGGTTGTTTACCGCCAACCTTCCGGCAAACATGAAAAAATAAGAAAAAAAACAAACAAACAAAAAACCCCAAACAACCCCAAGAACAAAACTGACACCCAAATGCAGCCAATGCTGTTATTGAAAACTGACATTATTATTGCTGCTGTCTTTGATATGATTGATTATTGCTGTGAAGAGTTACAAAATGCACTTTGATAACCCATGCCCCGTTCCAAAAAACCAGGCATGGCGCATGAACTATGGTTGTGGGGGTGGCTTCTATTTTGATTCTAGTTTGATTGATTGACTGAGTTTTACTTGTCAATGAAAAAGGTGCACTCACGTTTTGTCCGGAGCTGTTATGTAATTTGTCTTTGTAACAACATTGATACCAGGTGCAGTTTGTTTGTTCATTTTAACTCTTTGGCTGTCGGTAGCGTGTTTGGTCGAGGTGATTCCTACATCAATCATTTCGACCAAACACGCTACCAACAGCTAAAGAGTTAATGATGAATGGTTCTGAACTTTACAAAATGCTACTTCATAACCCAGTTCGTTTTTGGCTCACGTGCGAAGCAAAATTGAGTCTGTGTTCTGGGCCAATGATCGTCCGTCGTCCATCCGCCGTCGTCTGTCGGCCGTCGTCCGTCATAAATTTTAACGTTGGCATTTTCTCGGAGACTATTCAAGCCACAGTCTTCAAACTTGGCCCAAGGATACTCTGTCGCAACACCTTTCTAAACATACCAATCTGAGTGACTTCCCATAAAGTTGAAGGTTACAGGGGATCAGGAAATCGGTCAAAAATCGTACAACAAACCAAGGGGAATTACTCAGCGCTGGACAGACGAACAGTTAGATCCCCTGCCCCCGCCTATCAGGCACCCAATCGCCAGCCCACAGAGAAATACGCAGGTATAGAATAAGACGATCATTTGCATCTATACCTGCGTATTTCTCTGTGGGCTGGCGATTGGGTGCCTGATAGGCGGGGGCAGGGGATCTAACTGTTCGTCTGTCCAGCGCTGAGTAATTCCCCTTGGTTTGTTGTACAATTCTGCCAGCGCTAGCCTCACCTATCTGGTTTGTGAGTAGGTAAAAAATCGGCCATTTTTTGACATAATTGATTTATTTTTTTCAAATACTATTCACAATTTCAAACCCAAACTTGTTTCTATGCATACTAATTTTGTTGACCCATCGGAAAAGTCAAGGGTCACAGAGATCAGGAAATAGGTGAAAAATGGCCATATTTTGACAAAAGATGTTTTTTTCTCAAATATTATTCACAACTTCAAACCCAAACTTGGTACAGATACCTGGTAGTAATACCTTCCTAAGCATATTAATTTGAATGACCCCTCGGAAAGGTCATGGGTCACAAAAGATCATGAAATAGGTCACACATATAATATATATATATATATATATATTCTGACAAAAAAGTTTTTTTTTCTCAAATACTATTTACAACTTTCATCCCAAATCTGGTAAGATATACCTGATGGTAAGACCTTCCTATGCATGCTAACTTGGATGACGTCTAGGAAAGGTCAAAGATCACAAGAGATCAGCAGATGATGTGAAAAATGTCTATTTTTGTAGAATTTTTGTTTTGTCAGGAGTTTTGCAAACTTTACAACCAAATTTGGCAGAAAGATAGCTGATGATAAGATCTTCCTGTGCATACTAGTTTGGTTCACAACCAGTACTCAGACAGGTCAAGGGTCATGGGAGGTTGAAAAAAGTGAAAAATGCGAAAATTTTGAGAAAACAAGGATTTTGCGGGTACAAATGCCAACCCTTTCGTTATGTTAGAACACTTAAACACTTGCTTATTTCAGTGACCTGTTGGAAGGTCAAGGTCACAAAGGTAATTATGTGGATCGGTCATGCACGTGAGCCTTGAGGGCTTTGCCATTCTTGTTAGAATTTATAGCCATAACCGTCGTACATGTGCAGTTTGGGGTGGCTGATGTTTTTGGTGGTTCTATTGATTGATTGATTGATGACTGCTGTTCTTGTTGGTTCGATTGATTGGTGGATTTGTAGATTTGATTGGAACTGATAGATAGATGGATTGTGTGATCGATTGATAATTGATCGGTCGATCGATTGTACTTTGGCAGGCAGAAGGAAGCATGGTACACATCATGTTATGTATGTTATTTTTGGTACAATCTCTCCTCGTGATCTGACACTGACAGCATGGGTGCAGTCAGTATTGTGCAGTAAATCCGTTCATAACACTCCTTTTCAGCTTGCGGGAAGCGTCATCCTGGCATCATTCCCATCCAGACTTGTTTATCTCTGTGTCTGTGCTAGTCTGTGATTTTTAGCTTACGGCCTGCGGCCGTAAGGTTCAGAATCACAGACCACCACACATTTACTAAAGTACGTACTTATTAGCTTATCTATTTCTGTTCTTTCAAGCATGAAGCATGGAGGCTAGCGTGGGAGGCTGTTAACTTCTTTTTCCTACTTGTAAATAAAGTGTAATGTCATCTTTTTACAAAAGACATAGATCAGTATGATCCTCCGCAGCGTGTTAGAATTGAAGATCTAGGCTTCTTGCTAGTTTAATCTAAGTTCCTCTTTTTCTCAGAGAGGGTTTGTAATGTCTCCAGTCTATCACGGTGATGCATTTGACCCGCAAACCACTCCTATTTTTTTAAACGAAACAACTAAAAGTACGTACTGGTCTGTGCATTTGGACCTTACCGTGTAGAGCCGCCAGGTCCAAAATCACATACCAGCAATACTGATGAAAAATTATGTCGGTCATATATTTTTCCTTGTTTCTGGGTGCAAGAGAGTGCAGCTATTGTTTTATTCATTTTTGAGTGAAGCCGAAGGAGACACATACGTATCATTATTCGATTTACCAAGGCAGCCTTCTATCAAACGTATGTAACATTGAGAAAGTTGACCTTATTGGCCTTGAAATAAAGTCTACGTGCGAATGATGAAAAAGTATGAGACGAAAACGCGTTAAACCACTGGGGAGAAAGAGCATACATTTTTTAACACCGGCCGGGGTCTCAGTTATTTTGGGGGGGCTCTAGAATCGAGGCCCCGAATCCAACCGCTGAAAATCAGTGGCGCAATACAATACAATACAATACAATACAATACAATACAATACAATACAATACAATACAATACAATACAATACAATACAACTTTATTGTCTGTTCGAGTCAAAGCACGACAGAAATTTGCCTTTTGGCTCGTCATAAAACAACAAAACAAGACGCTAATAAACACTAAAAGAACATTCCATTAAAATTATCACTGCAGCAATCACAAGTTGGGTGGTAATGTTAAGTAGATCAAACATTATACATCACGTCGTTATAAACAAGAGTTCAAAATTGAGACAGCAGCTGGAATAAATTTTGCACCACCAGCTAATACTTTTACCAAGACAAATCTGCGGCAGAGATGAAAGCATCACGTGTTCAAAACTGGAGATTTTTTTCCGGTCTAACGACAAAAACAACCTACCCGAAACAACGGAGCCGCTCCTATTCTAGTGTGCGCCATGATTTCTGAAGGGAACTTGGGTGTTTGGAAAGCGTTAGGATCCAAAGTTTCTTATGCGCCACCGTCAAATCATCCGGTAAGTCTAGAGAGGCCTGGAATGGCCTGAACTGCATGATGGGTAGGCAGCAAAAGAAACAAGCACGGCTTTGTACTGGGAATCAAGTTGAGATGGCGAATGATCCAGTGTCTTCATATGTAATGCAAGAATGAGGCGTCAAAGGAATTCTGAACAAGAATATGACGTCATCTTCAGTGCTGTTGAGTGACGTAAATGTTTTCTTGTTACCATACAATACGGCCCTGGCTCAGATTTGCTGTAAAGAAGTGACACTCCAAATCCAAAATTAAATTTCACATTTAAAGGTACAGACATATGACACATCAAATTTAAAGCAAGATGCCACATCCTGTGGTATTTTTGTGATAAAACCTTTATTTATGTTATTTCACTGCACAAACAGTTAGCATTATGTACATAACCATTTACACCGTCACAAAAGTATAGTACACATATTTCCACAGTAATAATGCCAAGAAGCTCAAAAGCACCTTGGAAAGATTGTTCAATAATCTTATCAGCTAGACTGAAAGCAAAGTTTTCGGACCGCAAAGAAACTGAACGTTCTTAGGAAGAAGAAAGTGTACACAACTTGACAACATTGATCAATTTTCGAAAGAAAATGATCTCTCTAATACCGAAAGCCTGGTTAAAAAATCACCATTACCTTAACAGAACAAATCAGTGGTTGTGACAACTTATTTTCACTGCTAAAATAAAACGGCTTTCAATGTATGTAGTATGAAAAGTAGGTAGGCAATGATAGACACGTCTATTTTGTGCAAATCAGACACTTTTTAGACATGAAAATGGCTACAAATGCATTCTAATTGGCACAGGTATTTGTGGTATTCCAAGATACACATAACCATGGTAAGAACTACCATAAAACAGGCATACATCCTAATACACTGGCCAGTAATGCTGAATGAGGTCCTGAAGTACATAACTTCACACCGTGACATTGCAAGGAACACAATTAAAAGGCATCCAAATTAAAGAAAATTAAACTAAACAAAATCATAGCAGCATAACAGCTACACTGATCCTTTCTTTTATCCTCGGACGTCCACGTTCCTCCCCCCCCCCCCCCCACGACTCTCGTCACTGTTCCCAGTGCGCACAGTGTCAACGGATCGATGTCGGCCGCCGTGGGCACGCGCACAGCTGTGCGTGGGCCATGCGCGCCCGACGTCGGCTTGATGACGATTGCTCACTGGGTTGTTTGAGGCTGATTTTCAACTTGGGCCCGTCAAGGCTCGTCTGTCCGTCAGACATGTCCTTGGACGTGGACGCGTTGCCCACGGCTCTCGTGCTTCTTGTCTGGGGCCTATGACAACTTGGTCTGTCACGGCCGCTCGTGCAACAGGTGTCCGTGTCATGGATGGCCGACGTTGAGGCACTCACAGTGAGACGGCACCTCGATAGGCGCGAAACTGACAGGTGCTGCCCCCTGGAGGGGCCGTGTGGAGTTGTAGACCAGGACCCAGTGAGCCCGGAACTGGTCGACGCACTCCCCAGCGCTGCATCTGCTGCCAGGCCTGCACACAGATAATAGTTCGTTGTTTGCCGCTGGACACACATGTTGTTTATTAAATCTTTGTTCATTCAACGACCAAAAGCCGCAACCGTACAAAGAACATGGATACAAACTGGTTCCGACAAGAGGCATATATCCTCATGAGCCCGCGTAGTCGCGGGGGCGCATAAGGATCCATGCCTCATGCAGCTGGACTGCGTTCACTTTTTCTCGGTAGTGAAGGGGTTACCACCCAGCATAAGACTAAGACCAGATCACAATATTGATACAATTAGAGATACGTAAATGCTTGCTTACTTACTTAAGCCTGTCACCCCTCCCAGGGTATAGGCCGTCGACGAGAGACCTCCAGCGACTCCTGCGGTCCTGTGCTTCTCCTTCGATTTTACTCCAAGTGGTTCCCAGTCTCTTGATGTCTGCTTGGAGGTCTCAACGCCAGGTGTTTCTCGGCCTGCCTCTTTTCCTCTTTCCCTGGGGGTTCCATGACAATGCCTGCCTAGTGATACTGGAAACTGGCTTTCTCAGACTGTGGCCAATCCATCCCCATCTTCTTCGTCCAATTTCATTCTCTGCTGTATACGTAAATGCACATTAATCTTTGTTGTTGTTGTTGTTGGTTGTTTTGGTTGCCAGTTGACGAAGGCTGTGTTTTTGAAATCATTGTAAATTTAACGTCAGAGTTTCTCAGGTGTCAAATGAACACGGATACAAAATGTGGGGCTCATACCGCTTGCTGTTAGGTGGTGTTCACTTTTCTCGCCAGTGAAGGGACTAAGAAATGCAAAAGACAAGTCGGGCAAAACATGACAGGACTACAAATGGGATTAGTATAGGCATGGGATGATCGTTGATAACTGGTCACTTCTTAACACCAGCAGTAGTAAATAGCACCGGTGGTGCTATTTACTACTACCGGTGGTGCTATTTACTACTACCGGTGGTGCTATTTACTACTACCCGAGTTAAGAAGTGACCAACTACGCAACGAGCATCCCAGGCCTGTGGAGATTATGTTTATTTATGATACATTTTTTATCACCTTTAAAAAAAAAACTATTGATGCAATCTATTGAATTATAAATCGTGATCGTGTATGTGCACATACACACCAGTGTTTGTTTGTTTGTGTGTGTGTGTGTGTGTGTGTGTGTGTGTGTGTGTGTGTGTGTGTGTGTGTGTGTGTGTGTGTTTGGTTTTGTTCTTTTATTTTGATAATATGTATTTGTATATTTATGTTTGAATGCTGTGTGTGTATCCATTGTACAGCGCTTAGAGCTCCGTCGGGAGGTTAGCCGCTATATAAGTGTCTATTATTATTATTATTATTATTATTATTATTATTATTATTATAACCGTACTATGCTCCGATGGTTTCGTACAGCCGGTAGACGTAGCAATGAGCTTAGTATGTCAACAGTTATTGTTGTCGAGATGGCGAGTTGTCAGTAGTTTACGTTTTCTACAAACCCACATTCAAGAAAGGGCGAGTGGGTTATGTCATAAAAGTAATTAAACATTTCTTAGTGAATTTAGGCTTGTGAAAACGTACACAAACCAAGGGGAAAACGGCAACAATAAACTTTGTGGGATCCCCGCACTGTCAAGCATTCATTAGCCCTTCACTGTCTGGACACCGCAACACATTCAACTGCAAGGGGCATAGATCCTCAACAGCGCCCGCTGATGCGGAGGCTCACGAGGATATATGCCTCTTGCCAGCTTTATTTTTATCTACGTTCTTCAGAGGAACGGAATCTCAGTCAAGTGATCGGTCTGAGATGGTTTCAGACACACCATTTTTTTTATTTTATTTAATTTTTTTTTTTTTTTTTTTTTTTTTTTTTTTTTTTTTTTTGCCGCTGGCAGTGACGTGTGTTAAACAGAAAATAAATGAATAATTCACGGCAAAATATAAACAGGGCGTGGACTTAGTAGACCTACTCGTGCGTATTTCACAAGCAACTGTACCGTGTGACAAAAGAAACGCAACAACACTGTCTTTAACCCTTTGGCTGTCAGTAGCGGTTTTTCTTACCACTACAAAATCCGTCATTCTGGCACCGCAATGGTTCTGCAGGAATCATTGCGACAAAAACCGCTAGTGACAGCCAAAGATGAAACATTGCCATCAAAAGCACATTTTGTAAAAAGTCTTCATTGTCAATATAAACGTCAATAATAATAATAATAATAATAATAACTGTTATGATTGTGGTTGTGTTGTTCTGTGAGAGCGCGCATGCATAAATCGTAGAAAACGATCCGATATTTGAGCTGTCATGATTACGAATCACGTACCTTTTTAGTAAGTTTCGCTATCGTTCGCGCAGAGAGCGGAATTGGCTTTGTTATGATACGCTAAGATTAGTCCGGAAGTTTCTAACAAAGTCGCACGGAGAAGAGCGGTCGATTTTTGTGATGCGTAGATTCGCTGAGAATAGACCAGAACGTTCGAGCAAAATCACGCTCTGTCTAGTGACCTCGTATGTGTGACATCAAAGTGTCGGCAACATTTTGAAACACAGTATTAAAGCCGCTCTAATACTAATAGTCATAGTTGTTTTCTGTACGCGTGAAGTTAGCAGCCGGTCAGTATACTATTATGAAAGATCGTGAAACTTCCAGAAAGTGTGGGCAAGGTCGTGAACTGTCTATCATACTTTTGTGAGACGCCATAACGCGCCGGGATTTCCTAAAATAGGGGCTGGAAATAGCAGCCAGATTTTTGTAGACCATTCTGGTGTATTCTTTTTCATTAATATTTATGAGTTTTCGGTTAGGTATTCTATTTTGATTGGTTGTGTTGTATGAATTTGCTCGATTATTCTGGAAAGCATACCACTATAAAAGATCGTGCAAGAAAGCACGTGTGTACATAAGTTGTTCAGTTGTAGAATTGCTATGTAACAGCGTCGGTTGTATAATTGCTGTGTATCGTAAGCACATTGACATTGAGAGAGCTACGCAAGATATGGTTGGTTCATTGTCAGTGACGGAGTTATGCAGTGTGTAGTGATGTACATTGTATGAGAGACGCATTGTGTCAAAGTGACGTCATACTGTTTGCTAAAAGACTTACCTCCCGCCAACAAGAAAGGCAAGCCACTTTGTCTACAACACGGACTAAGAATAGAGGAAACGGACATTGTCTACTTCACACCGACCACAAAACTACGCAGCACCAACTTTAATCTACAACACCAGGCAACACTGGTCACAAAGAACTCGTTCTAAAGCGCACACAAGTGAAAGGAGGACTGGAACGCTCGCAACAAGCGAGGCCAACTATTCTGTGAAGCACTCGAAGAATTGAAGGCCCTTCTACAACGACAAAACCCGGCACCTACCACCAAAACGGTATACAATTCAGGCGGCCCAACAAGCCAACGGCAACAACAGCAATCAACGAAACGACAGCCACACCAAAACAGCAGCAACAGCTACAACAATAAGCTGATTTTAAAGCATCAACTGTGAGATATGCACCACGGCAACACTGCGTACCACCTACACAGAGGACAATACTAGAAACACTAGTCCGTGTCGTATGGAAGGCAACACAGCCGCACAAACAACCGGCATCGTCTACAAACACGAATACACGGAGAATCAACAACAACAACAACAACACTCAGTCTGGGATTGATCCGTCAAAACGGACGGATTAATAAACAAAGAATATGACTCCCACGTCGATACACGCAAACTCCGCCCAACGGTTCCTTGTATCTTATCGCGGCTAAGCCCCGCTGAGCAGGAAATGATCTTGGAACGGACAGGCACAAGCGCCGAGGGAACAGAAGACGCAGCGATACAATCGGATCCCGACACAAGACTGGACCCTGCAAGGATTTGAAGCAATCATACTTGACATCAATAACACCGCATCAGGAATACTGCAAGGATTTGAAAGCGTTCATACTAGACATCTATAACACCGCGTCAGGAATACTGCAAGGGTTTGAAAGCGACCATACTGGACATCAATAATGCCGCGTCAGGACTACAGTTACATGCATGGACTACACGGATAACATGTCCTTATGTAAGGATTTAAATGCGACACACTGGGAGGAAGACAACAAGAAATGGACTGAGAATTGTAGGCCGGTTCCCTGATGAGTAAATCGGAGCCTGTAGTTACTAACTACGAATACCGATCGAAACGCCCCCGAGTGCTTCACATTCTTCTGCTCGGACATTTTGAGGCGTCGGGACCAGAGTGACCGGATGCATACCTGGGTGGGACCGGTCTTGCTCTTTTACCACTGATCTGAAGGTGCGTAGCACCGACCTGACTAGGACCCGTGAATAGCCACCCGATTTTTTTAGGGTCGTTTGCTATCCTCAGCAATGTGCAAAACCGGTCACTTTTGGTTTCACCTACGCCTCGCTTTCAAACCCTGGCATATTATGCCCACTTCATTCTCCTTTCACTCGGACTGTGCGAACAGGAAAAATATCGCATCTTCATTGTTCCACTGGACCATCAAGATTGAATCGACAAAACACAGGAAGGGACTAAGCGTAATACAGCGGTTCGCGGCCAGAGTGATGATGCAATCAGGATGACGCCACCGCTATCGGTCCCGGCCACGCGCGCACCGTTTAGAGTGGCCACGCTTCAATGCACACAACCCCAACCTCAGGCTCACCGTCCTGAGGGGATCGGAACACTGATTCAACGAAGCAGAGAGCGCCTCTTAAATAAGAGGAGATAGCTCATATCAGTGCCGGTAGAAGAGCAATCCAGCTAGCTTACTTTCTAGCAAACACTTACGGAAGACGGACGTGTCAAGTGACAGGTGTTTACTCTAAGCATCCAGATATACACCATCAACAGACAACTACCTCTCATTTCCACGTCTATACGGCTAACAGAGATATAGCATACCACAAAAATGGACCGGCCGACATAGAAGATAGACTCCACCTGCAACCAAGGTCACAAGACGCTATCTCACACGGACAGCGGGCGATCAGTCCGACCGCGACAGCCGACCAATGAGATTCGACCATACGTCATCGGCACGCGCGCTGCACTAAGCCGCTCTGCCCTCACACCCAGCAAAGCCTCATTCGAAGCGACACGACGAAGGAAACAACAGCTTCCAGCCCTAACTCCGCCAGAAACGGCGATCTGGATCAAGACCCAAGACATCTATGTCAAGGGAGAACTACAAGGAAGAAGAAAGTCATCGATGGTTTCCCACACCTGAAACAGGGTGGTTGAGACCCATTCCCCACGCCTGATAAAGGGTGGATGGAACGACTGAATACAACCAAGAAACCACAAGCAAGAAGGAGCTCTTCGACCATTCTCCCACACCTATAATAGGGTGGTTGAGACCCACTCCCACACCTATAATAGGGTGGTTGAGACCGACTCCCACACCTATAATAGGGTGGTTGAGACCCACTCCCACACCTATAATAGGGTGGTTGAGACCCACTCCCACACCTATAATAGGGTGGTTGGAACGC
This sequence comes from Semisulcospira habei, assembly GCA_036245525.1. Classification (NCBI taxonomy): domain Eukaryota; kingdom Metazoa; phylum Mollusca; class Gastropoda; family Semisulcospiridae; genus Semisulcospira; species Semisulcospira habei. The sequence goes on along the minus strand of BTPG01000001.1, from coordinate 33,331,175 downwards.
ACTCCACACACCTGAGAAAATGTGGATGGAACGAAAATCACCAATTAACACCACACGATCGACAAGCTAGAACAAGCGACAAACTACACTGCGATCCTTTTTTTCTGCTACTTTAACAAGACACGTGTGAGCCAGCTACTCAACTGAGGCCACCAATCGGCCCTGCAGCCCCCACGGCAAAACCCTCTACTGAAGTGACATCTGTCATGAATCGCTACACGCTATGACGTCATACTGTTTGCTAAAAGACTTACCTCCCGCCAACAAGAAAGGCAAGCCACTTTGTCTACAACACGGACTAAGAATAGAGGAAACGGACATTGTCTACTTCACACCGACCACAGGAAACTACGCAGCACCAACTTTAATCTACAACACCAGGCAACACTGGTCACAAAGAACTCGTTCTAAAGCGCACACAAGTGAAAGGAGGACTGGAACGCTCGCAACAAGCGAGGCCAACTATTCTGTGAAGCACTCGAAGAATTGAAGGCCCTTCTACAACGACAAAACCCGGCACCTACCACCAAAACGGTATACAATTCAGGCGGCCCAACAAGCCAACGGCAACAACAGCAATCAACGAAACGACAGCCACACCAAAACAGCAGCAACAGCTACAACAATAAGCTGATTTTAAAGCATCAACTGTGAGATATGCACCACGGCAACACTGCGTACCACCTACACAGAGGACAATACTAGAAACACTAGTCTGTCGTATGGAAGGCAACACAGCCGCACAAACAACCGGCATCGTCTACAAACACGAATACACGGAGAATCAACAACAACAACAACAACACTCAGTCTGGGATTGATCCGTCAAAACGGACGGATTAATAAACAAAGAATATGACTCCCACGTCGATACACGCAAACTCCGCCCAACGGTTCCTTGTATCTTATCGCGGCTAAGCCCTGCTGAGCAGGAAATGATTTTGGAACGGACAGGCACAAGCGCCGAGGGAACAGAAGACGCAGCGATACAATCGGATCCCGACACAAGACTGGACCCTGCAAGGATTTGAAGCAATCATACTTGACATCAATAACACCGCATCAGGAATACTGCAAGGATTTGAAAGCGTTCATACTAGACATCTATAACACCGCGTCAGGAATACTGCAAGGGTTTGAAAGCGACCATACTGGACATAAATAATGCCGCGTCAGGACTACAGTTACATGCATGGACTACACGGATAACATGTCCTTATGTAAGGATTTAAATGCGACACACTGGGAGGAAGACAACAAGAAATGGACTGAGAATTGTAGGCCGGTTCCCTGATGAGTAAATCGGAGCCTGTAGTTACTAACTACGAATACCGATCGAAACGCCCCCGAGTGCTTCACATTCTTCTCGGACATTTTGAGGCGTCGGGACCAGAGTGACCGGATGCATACCTGGGTGGGACCGGTCTTGCTCTTTTACCACTGATCTGAAGGTGCGTAGCACCGACCTGACTAGGACCCGTGAATAGCCACCCGATTTTTTTAGGGTCGTTTGCTATCCTCAGCAATGTGCAAAACCGGTCACTTTTGGTTTCACCTACGCCTCGCTTTCAAACCCTGGCATATTATGCCCACTTCATTCTCCTTTCACTCGGACTGTGCGAACAGGAAAAATATCGCATCTTCATTGTTCCACTGGACCATCAAGATTGAATCGACAAAACACAGGAAGGGACTAAGCGTAATACAGCGGTTCGCGGCCAGAGTGATGATGCAATCAGGATGACGCCACCGCTATCGGTCCCGGCCACGCGCGCACCGTTTAGAGTGGCCACGCTTCAATGCACACAACCCCAACCTCAGGCTCACCGTCCTGAGGGGATCGGAACACTGATTCAACGAAGCAGAGAGCGCCTCTTAAATAAGAGGAGATAGTGAGATAGCTCATATCAGTGCCGGTAGAAGAGCAATCCAGCTAGCTTACTTTCTAGCAAACACTTACGGAAGACGGACGTGTCATGACAGGTGTTTACTCTAAGCATCCAGATATACACCATCAACAGACAACTACCTCTCATTTCCACGTCTATACGGCTAACAGAGATATAGCATACCACAAAAATGGACCGGCCGACATAGAAGATAGACTCCACCTGCAACCAAGGTCACAAGACGCTATCTCACACGGACAGCGGGCGATCAGTCCGACCGCGACAACCGACCAATGAGATTCGACCATACGTCATCGGCACGCGCGCTGCACTAAGCCGCTCTGCCCTCACACCCAGCAAAGCCTCATTCGAAGCGACACGACGAAGGAAACAACAGCTGCCAGCCCTAACTCCGTCAGAAACGGCGATCAAGACCCAAGACATCTATGTCAAGGGAGAACTACAAGGAAGAAGAAAGTCATCGATGGTTTCCCACACCTGAAACAGGGTGGTTCAAGACCCATTCCCCACGCCTGATAAAGGGTGGATGGAACGACTGAATACAACCAAGAAACCACAAACAAGAAGGAGCTCTTCGACCATTCTCCCACACCTATAATAGGGTGGTTGAGACCCACTCCCACACCTATAATAGGGTGGTTGAGACCGACTCCCACACCTATAATAGGGTGGTTGAGACCCACTCCCACACCTATAATAGGGTGGTTGAGACCCACTCCCACACCTATAATAGGGTGGTTGGAACGCACTCCACACACCTGAGAAAATGTGGATGGAACGAAAATCACCAATTAACACCACACGATCGACAAGCTAGAACAAGCGACAAACTACACTGCGATCCTTTTTTTCTGCTACTTTAACAAGACACGTGTGAGCCAGCTACTCAACTGAGGCCACCAATCGGCCCTGCAGCCCCCACGGCAAAACCCTCTACTGAAGTGACATCTGTCATGAATCGCTACACGCTATGACGTCATACTGTTTGCTAAAAGACTTACCTCCCGCCAACAAGAAAGGCAAGCCACTTTGTCTACAACACGGACTAAGAATAGAGGAAACGGACATTGTCTGCTTCACACCGACCACAGGAAACTACGCAGCACCAACTTTAATCTACAACACCAGGCAACACTGGTCACAAAGAACTCGTTCTAAAGCGCACACAAGTGAAAGGAGGACTGGAACGCTCGCAACAAGCGAGGCCAACTATTCTGTGAAGCACTCGAAGAATTGAAGGCCCTTCTACAACGACAAAACCCGGCACCTACCACCAAAACGGTATACAATTCAGGCGGCCCAACAAGCCAACGGCAACAACAGCAATCAACGAAACGACAGCCACACCAAAACAGCAGCAACAGCTACAACAATAAGCTGATTTTAAAGCATCAACTGTGAGATATGCACCACGGCAACACTGCGTACCACCTACACAGAGGACAATACTAGAAACACTAGTCTGTCGTATGGAAGGCAACACAGCCGCACAAACAACCGGCATCGTCTACAAACACGAATACACGGAGAATCAACAACAACAACAACAACACGGCCTCAGTCTGGGATTGATCCGTCAAAACGGACGGATTAATAAACAAAGAATATGACTCCCACGTCGATACACGCAAACTCCGCCCAACGGTTCCTTGTATCTTATCGCGGCTAAGCCCCGCTGAGCAGGAAATGATCTTGGAACGGACAGGCACAAGCGCCGAGGGAACAGAAGACGCAGCGATACAATCGGATCCCGACACAAGACTGGACCCTGCAAGGATTTGAAGCAATCATACTTGACATCAATAACACCGCATCAGGAATACTGCAAGGATTTGAAAGCGTTCATACTAGACATCTATAACACCGCGTCAGGAATACTGCAAGGGTTTGAAAGCGACCATACTGGACATCAATAATGCCGCGTCAGGACTACAGTTACATGCATGGACTACACGGATAACATGTCCTTATGTAAGGATTTAAATGCGACACACTGGGAGGAAGACAACAAGAAATGGACTGAGAATTGTAGGCCGGTTCCCTGATGAGTAAATCGGAGCCTGTAGTTACTAACTACGAATACCGATCGAAACGCCCCCGAGTGCTTCACATTCTTCTGCTCGGACATTTTGAGGCGTCGGGACCAGAGTGACCGGATGCATACCTGGGTGGGACCGGTCTTGCTCTTTTGCCACACATTGTATCAGTGTTTGTGCATTTGTAAATGCATTGTGTGGAGATCACATCGCTGAAATAAAATATTGTTGGAACTGTTACTCCAGTGTTGTCTACAACCTTAAGCCACGCGTGAAGGGTTGGAGCTAAATGAAGTTTCTTTAAAAGAACCTTACGTGCGTGCCGGCTGGTGTGATATCATACTACGACCACGACTCAACACGTAACAATAACAATAATAACAATAATAATAATTATATATGCACACGTATAGCGAGAAGGTTTTTTTTTTTTTTAAGTTTATGTAAACAAGCCATTTTTGCGCAGCCAGCGTCCGTTTAACGCTATTTTCATGCTAAAGCATGAGATCTTTCGGAGTAATTTTCCACTGATCATAAGGGAACATGATGCAGCCTCCTCCATAGGTGTTTATCTTCTTTCTTATATACATTTTCTGCAGTCAGACATCCATATACCAGTAATGGCACCAAGTTTCAGTGCAGTCGAAGAATTACTTAGCAGTCATTGAATTAGCGCTGACGTTTAATTAAAATGTACAGTGAGTTCAAAAGCACAATCTGTAGTGAAGTGGTTAATGGTTGGTTAGTATTCTACACGGCGTTTGTCGCGTTTCTTCTTTCAAGTGATTTAGTGACCCACTGGAAGTATAACAATGGCTACAAGGCTATAATTCACATCACAAGTCAGGCGTGACCGTCTGCCCTTGAGAGAAAGAGAGATTTTTTGGAAAAAAAGTGAAAACTGAGATCCAGTGTCCATAAACTTTGGTTTTAAATGCCATGAAACAAATTTCTGAGGAGGGGAAATGCTTTATGCGGTTCGTGTTGGGCCGCAAATGGCTCATGTGCGTCCAAGAACTGTTGTCTTTATTTTGTCAAGAAAATGATTTAAAAGGTAAATTTTTGGGGGAGTGTGTTTTCAAACGTACATTCTAACTGTTCAAACTGTTTTCGCTGAGGCAAGCAGAATTTTATAGTGTGAAGTTGCTCCCAATTTTAATGAGAGCCATTTTGTATTTGATTTAACGCTAAAAACTCACAACAGTTTCAGGTCATCGTAGACAAGCAAAATGTCCCTAAAGTGCTAAAGAAAGTTGCATGAGAGCCATATTTATGTCGTTACTTTTTCGCGATGCAGTAACCTATTCAGCCTGAAGGCCGTATTTCCAAATTTAGGAGGTGTCACCTAACGACTATGTACCAGTTGCAGGAGATGGATTGACCATAATTATTCAATGGTAGTCCCAGATTAGCTTGGCGCCTAACTGCGTCTCTTGCAGCTGGGTTGCATTGGTATTGCCCCGGCAGGTGTGATGAAGCTCTTTGCTCGTACATAGTGCTCACACAGTAGGATAAATACGGTACGGTTTTTGTTAACGGTTTGTTTTGTGCCGATAGTCCGTGAGGCCGAGATCCACGTGAAATCTTTAAGACATGTTTAACACGGGGAGTTTTAGTGAGCGTTAGTGAGTTGTAGGCAAAAGTTTAGTCTGTCAGAGCGGAAACACGTTAGTACGGGCTTTCTTGTCAGAGGGATCAGATGTGTTGTATTCCAAGACTCTGAAACCCGCTTTCAAACCCTTGCAGTATTCCTGACGCGGTGTTATTGATGTCTAGTATGAACGCTTTCAAATCCTTGCAGTATTCCTGATGCGGTGTTATTGATGTCAAGTATGATCGCTTCACATCCTTGCAGGGTCCAGTCTTGTGTCGGGATCCGATTGTATCGTCGCGTCTTCTGTTCCCCGGCTGGGCGCTTGTGCCTTTCAGTTCCTGCTCAGCGGGGCTTAGCCGCGATAAGACACAAGGAACCGTTGAGCGGAGTTTGCGTGTATAGACGTGGGAGTCATATTCTTTGTTTATTAATCCGTCCGTTTTGACGGATCAATCCCAGACTTAGTGTCGTTGTTGTTGTTGATTCTCCGTGTATTCGTGTTTGTAGACGATGCCGGTTGTTTGTGTGGCTGTGTTGCCTTCCATGCGACAGACTAGTGTTTCTAGTATTGTTCTCTGTGTAGGTGGTACGCAGTGTTGCCGTGGTGCATATCTCACAGTTGATGCTTTAAAATCAGCTTAATGTTGTAGCTGTTGCTGCTGTTTTGGTGTGGCTGTCGTTTCCTGTTGTTGCCGTTGGCTTGTTGGGCCGCCTGAATTGTATACCGTTTTGGTGGTAGGTGCCGGGTTTTGTCGTTGTAGAAGGGCCTTCAATTCTTCGAGTGCTTCACAGAATAGTTGGCCTCGCTTGTTGCGAGCGTTTCAGTCCTCCTTTCACTTTTGTGCGCTTTAGAACGAGTTCTTTGTGACCAGTGTTGCCTGGTGTTGTAGATTAAAGTTGGTGCTGCGTTGTTTTGTGGTCGATGCGAAGTAGGCAGTGTCCGTTTCCTCAGAGATGTGTAGGGACAGGATCGGTATCTCGCTGAGCGAGCCAGCGTCTCGCCTCTTGTCAAGTGCCGTCGCTGGCTTATTTGCTGAAACTTTGCACAGAACACTTCCGGTACCTCTACTTTCACGCTCTAGCAGAATGGATGAAGCACTCCTCCACTCAATATTGCAGGTAAAAGTTGCATTTTTAAAACTATAAATCGAGGTGTAGCTGGGTCAGAGAGAGAGAAGGCAAACCCGAAATTGTTATTTTTGTGAAAATAGCATTGTTTTCGTCATATTTTACAAAGTGTAATCCCTGCAGAAACTTCCATGGGCATGGAACTTGCCAGGCAAGTTTAGTATGTCATTGTCAGTGTAGTGATTAGTTATGTTGGCAGCTGTTTATTGTCAAAATAAGAAGTGCAATGATGAGCTAGTGATACTGATAGGGTTCGTTTCAGACGTCAAGTGTAGTGAGTTATACGCGTAGTAGGCCTACTAGTAGGCTTTGTTATGGAATCAGGAATGCGAGCAAATTCTAGCCATAGCACTGAAATTATACTAACTTCATACATTGCTTGATATTTTACGCCGTTTTATAATAATTTGAAGGATGTTGGAGATGAAGATCCGGATAATTCTGCCTGGCAGGAACAAACTGTCAACATTGGCAAGTGCAAAGGATACCAGTCCAGTGTTAAGGTCAGTACAGTTTGCTCAATGTTGAAGAGAAGTTGCTCTGTTATTATTAATTCCTGTTTGTTGCATAAACCATATTTTTGGGGCATACACACATTACAGAAAAGAAGAATAAAAATCAATAATATGACTAGTAAATTTTTTTTCCACAATGCTGTAGCCTATGCTAGATTGTTAAATTCATGTTATGGATTTACGAATTGCTACTTTGGGTCAACTTACTGATGTTACAACTTTCATTTTATTAACTTTCAGGTGGATATTGCTGTTGTAACCCGTGCCTGCGAAAAACTAATTGCTGATGAATGCATGCTAAAAGAGGTTCACGATGCTTGCAAGACTGTGGACAGTAAGTTTGTTTTTTTTTTGTTTTTTTGTTTAATGTGAACACTTTTTATAGAAAAAAATCAAAGAAAAGAAAATGCAATACAGTTTACTATCTGTGCAACAATTTCTGCTTGTATGTTTAGGACAGGAGCTTGTATGCAGACTGCAATTCCTCGAAAGCTGCCTAGATGTACAGAAGTCTTGCTTCAGGAACATTAACAGAGAAAAGTCATGGGCCAAGTTCCACCTAGCAATGGGAAACCAAGACTACACAAGGTCACTGGATGAGATTGTCGGTTCGCATGCTTCACCCTGGCTATGCTTCGCAACTTTTGAAGATATTTTGTCAACAGTGTTTGCAAGTCCTGAGATAACAGTTGATAGTGACATCACACTAACAATTGAAGAGAAGGACATTACTAGGTATATTGGTGGTGCTGTGCTGCAAAAGCTAATGAAAAAAGCATACAGACTGAAAGACATTGAGAAAAGACAAGAGTTGTTGGACTGTATACAATCTCTGACAGTTGACAGTGCAGCTTCAGGCAGCCTGACATCTTTGCTAGATAGAGGAGGGCTTTTGAAACTGCATCCAAAGGCTGAGCTCTTGTTTGAATGTCTCGAAACATTCAGATTAAAGTACCATGGGTTCTGTACTCAAACATTGTCTTTTGATGTTTACTTCCAAGAATGCTTGTCTTTGGATGCAGTTTCCAAGCTGCATGATCATATTCACACACAACACTCAACAGAGCACCAAGGAAAAAATGTTAAGAGATCTCACATTCATTTATTTCAAGGTCAGAGCACATCATAAATGCAGATCATACATGGACAGCTTTAGCCAACGCACTCATACAGAAAAAAGAGAAAAGGGCCTTCGAAAGCGTCTCAGAAAAGAAAAGAAAAGCATGTAATGAAAACGAGAAGACGTAGGAAATCTACTTGTATTTATATTCGAAATTATACTACACTTTTGTCACCATATTTCTCATTCTCTCTCTCTTTCTCACACATTTAAATAACTTTTCTGTACATACAAATTACAGTAACTCAAATAGAAGGCATAATCTCTAGCAAGAAAACAAGGATTGGCCAGGTTGTTTGCTGTATGCACAAGTAAAAAAAAAAATCATGGAAAAATTGCACAACCCTTTTGTTGCCAGCAATGTAAAAAGTGCATGTTTGTGTGTGCCAGCTGTGCAGCATGTCCTGAGAATAATTTAACCTGTCATAATGTTCCAACAGCATTATCTATAATCTAATTCTCTTCTGCTTGATGTAATTATTTTTAATATGAGAACTGAAAGACTAATTCACTAATCTTATTGTTTATCGAACATAGCTACAGTGTTCACACACATGAATACCGCTATCCAGCAACAAAACACACTTAGTCGCTCTTACAGCTGATGTGTGTTCATCTACAGATTTGCATAACACATGCCTAAAGTACAGCTGCCCCTTGCTGGGGAGTTTGGCAAACTCCTGCAGAGAGTAATCAGTGACTCCCTCGCAGATCTGCTTTCCATTGAGAGTCATGAGAAATGATTTCAGATGTATACTTTCAATGTTCACATCTGTTGGCACTGGCACTGGCAACCCATAAACTTGCGTAGTGGCTACAAAGTCAGACCTAACATTCACTTTGAACCTGAGCACACTGTCATCAAGGATGGCAAGAACAATCTGTTCCTCGGTGCTGCTGATCTTAATCCAGGGTGATGGCAAACTTTCCGCAGCTTGTTGTACTTCACCAAAGTTGTAGTAGGCAACTGTCTCTGGAATCTCAGGAGGATGTCTGTCTGTCTGAAAAAAACAATTTAATAAATAAATGTTATATTGCAGAAAATAAAAGTTAACCACCGGTGCACAGCATAGCTATACTCACTGCATTTTGGAGGCACAATCACATCATGGCGAACTGTATCAGAACTATTAGTGCACATGCACAGCTTGACTGCATTCTGCAGGCACATTCAAATCATGCCAAACTGTACAAATTTAGAAACGGCTTACCACTACCAGTAACGAGCAAAAAGTATTAATAATTTGTTTTATGGACTGAACCCATAACAGGTCGGTTGGATCAGTATTATTATATGTACTGCAACTTTGACATTTTTGGACAGTTTCACTCACAATTCAGACCTCTCTATGTAATGTATGCACAGCAATACGCTTTCACATCACTTACTGTATTACTCTGGTTTACAACTAAGAAACATTTTCACAAGTAGGCCTTTCTGCAAGTGTACACTACAAAAATAGATGGCATGCCACATGAAAAAAAATAGTGTTGTTTAGTTTGAAATACTCAAATAGCGACTAACTTTTTGTATTTGTCCAGTAAAATGTTTGAGTGTGTTGCTAATAACTAGTAAAGAAAATTTACTAGCCTCTTTTCATCTTGGGTTCAGCATCCACAATCACTTGAACAGTACGTTGATTAATTTGATGCTATATAGTATATCACAAATGAATATATAGGAGGGCACAGCCTCTCAGGGCTGTGTACTCTCACTTGACTTACCGGAGGCTTTCTCGCAGGCAACTTCGAGGTTTCCACACTTCACTGTGGCATCCACAAGGTTGGTAGGCTGCCTGGCTTAAGGGAGCGACGCTTGCCACTCTCTGAAAGCATATCAATAATGAATATAAATACAGGAAATTCATTTCATGACATCAATTTTATTATTATTATTATCATCATGATCAATAACGACATCATAATAGTTGTATGATATATATCAATAGACTCTACGACTCAACTGTAGTATTACTAAACTGACAGGTTGATTGACAGGTAAATTGCTAGTGGTCCAGTGTTGTAACTTGGGGGCTGCTTGTTTCCATAGTGTTTATTTTTATTTTAAAAAAAGAAAAAGACAAGTATTGTCTATTTTCTGTAGGCACAACTGACCTCGACCTGTATTTAATGTGGTCTTTGTGTAGGTGCTGGCCATAGCCTCAGCGAATGCATTCCAGCCACACACAATCACACAGTGACACAGCGAATGCATTCCAGCCACACACAATCACAAAGTGACACAGCGAATGCGGTGAATGCATTCTGTAATGCCCTCACTGCACAGTTGTTTCATGGCTCTATTTGTTAATACCGCATATATTACACAAAATTAACGCAGGAAACAGACATACCTGAAATTCTAATGCATTCTGGTGTAAAATGTCGAGAACATATTGTGGCTCTTGAAAGGTTGAAACTTGCATCGCACCGATTTACTGCTCGAACAAGGGCCTTCTCCCAGTCCTGATGTTTGGACTGCCGGATGGAAAAAAACGCCACGCCACGGTTCCTAACACTACATGTGCCGCATCCAACGATAGCACAGTTGCTTCCAGGCATCGTTAATAATTAATCGGAACACCTTGATCGATCAAAACATTCCGGTAGCACCTTCCAACAGAAAACGGAAATAACAAATGCAAACTATTCGACTGACATGCGCAGTGGAAGTCTATCGCTTTGGCCACGGAGATACCGATCCTCTCCCCTACATATCTCTGGTTTCCTCTATTCTTAGTCCGTGTTGTAGACAAGGTGGCTTGCCTTTCTCGTTGGCGGGAGGTAAGTCTTTTAGCAAACAGTATGACGTCATAGCGTGTAGCGATTCATGACAGATGTCACTTCAGTAGAGGGTTTTGCCGTTGGGGGCTGCAGGGCCGATTGTTGTCCTCGGTTGAGTAGCTGGCTCACACGTGTCTTGTTAAAGCAGCAGAAAAATAGGATCGCAGTGTAGTTTGTCGCTTGTTATAGCTTGTCGGTCGTGTGGTGTTATATTTTTCCCCCTGGATTTCCAGCCTTTTTCAGCCGTGGGGGACGAGTTACTTGGTGGTTTTCGTTCCACCCACCCTTTCTCAGGTGTGGGGAATGCGTTTCAACCACCCTATTATAGGTGTGGGAGAATGGTCGAAGAGCTCCTTGCTTGTGGTTTTCTTGGTTGTATTCGTTCCATCCACCCTTTTACAGGTGTGGGGAATGGGGTCTCAACCACCCTGTTTCAGGTGTGGGAAACCATCGATGACTTTCTTCTTGCTTGTAGTTCTCCGTTGACATACTAGATGTCTTGGGTCTTGATCGCCGTTTCTGGCGGAGTTAGGGTTGGCAGCTGTTGTTTCCTTCGTCGAGTCGCTTCGAATGAGACTTTGCTGGGTGTGAGGGCAGAGCGGCTTAGTGCAGCGCGCGTGCCGATGACGTATGGTCGAATCTCATTGGTCGGCTGTCGCGGTCGGACTGGTCGCCCGCTGTCCGTGTGAGATAGCGTCTTGTGACCTTGGTTGCAGGTGGAGTCTATCTTCTATGTCGGCCGGTCCATTTTTGTGGTATGCTATATCTCTGTCAGCCGTATAGACGTGGGGATGAGAGGTAGTTAGTTGTTGATGGTGTTTTAGCTGGATGCTTAGGGTAAACATCTGTCATGACACGTCCGTCTTCCGTAAGTGTTTGCTAGAAAGTGAGCTAGCTGGATTGCTCTTCCGTACCGGCACTGATATGAGCTATCTCCTCTTATTTAAGAGGCGCTCTCTGCTTTGTTGAATCAGTGTTCCGATCCCCTCAGGACGGTGAGACTGAGGTTGGGGGTTGTGTGCATTGAAGCGTGGCCACTCATAACGGTGCGCGCGTGGGGCCGATAGCGGTGGCATCATCCTGATTGCATCATCACTCTGGCGAAGTGAAGATGAGTGATGGTGGGCCGCTGTATGACGCTTAGTCCCTTCGTGTGTTTGTCGATTCAATCTTGATGGTCCAGTAGAGCAATGAAGATGCGATATTTTTCCTGTTCGCACAGTCCGAGTGAAAGGAGAATGAGATGGGCATATTATGCCAGGATTTGAAAGCGAGGCGTAGGTGAAACCAAAGTGACTGGTTTTTGGTTTGCACATTGCTGAGGATAGCAAACGACCCTAAAAAAAAAAAAAAAAAAAAAAAATCGGGTGGCTATTCACGGGTCCTAGTCAGGTCGGTGCTACGCACCTTCAGATCAGTGGTAAAAAAAGCAAGACCGGTCCCACCCAGGTATGCAACCGGTCACTCTGGTCCCGACGCCTCAAAATATCCGAGCAGAAGAATGAAGCACTCGGGGAGGGACCAGAGTGACCGGATGCATACCTGGGTGGGACCGGTCTTGCTTTTTACCACTCAGGAGTACTGCAAGGGTTTGAAAGCGACCATACTGGACATCAATAATGCCGCGTCAGGACTACAGTTACATGCATGGACTACACGGATAACATGTCCTTATGTAAGGAATTAAATGCTACACACTTAGAGGAAGACACCAAGGAATGGACTGAGAATTGTAGGCCGGTTCCCTGATGAGTAAATCGGAGCCTGTAGTTACTAACTACGAATACCGATCGAAACGCCCCCGAGTGCTTCACTTTCTTCTGCTCGGATATTTTGAGGCGTCGGGACCAGAGTGACCGGATGCATACCTGGGTGGGACCGGTCTTGCTTTTTTACCACCATCGTACATAGTGCTCACACAGTAGGATAAATATGGTACGGTTTTTGTTAACGGTTTGTTTTGTGCCGATAGTCCGTGAGGCCGAGATCCACGTGAAATCTTTAAGACATGTTTAACACGGAGTTTTAGTGAGCGTTAGTGAGTTGTAGGCAAAAGTTTAGTCTGTCAGAGCGGAAATACGTTAGTACGTGCTTTCTTGTCAGAGGGATCAGATGTGTTTGAGATACCTAGCCCGTATTCCAAGACTCAGAAACCTAGAATTCAGGTATGTTTCTATATATGTAGTATTGATATCTGCTTAGTTAAAGACAGTATGCGTTGCTAAGAGTAATTTGCTTGTATAGTGTTGGCCGGTTTGGTTCAGTTATGTTGGTTTAGAATTCAGTGAAGTAACCGGTGTTTTACTTACTTACTTACTTACGCCTGTCACCCCTACCCGGGTATAGGCCGTCGACGAGAGACCTCCAGCAACTCCTGTCCTGTGCTTCTCCTTCGATTCTACTCCAGGTGGTTCCCAGTCTCTTGATGTCTGCTTGGAGGTCTCGACGCCAGGAGTTTCTCGGCCTACCTCTTTTCCTCTTTCCCTGGGGGTTCCATGACAATGCCTGCCTAGTGATACTGGAAGCTGGCTTTCTCAGACTGTGACCGATCCATCCCCATCTTCTTCGCCCAATTTCATTCTTTGCTGTTATCTGCTCTGTTCTCTCCCAGAGTCTGACGTTGCTGATCTTCTCTGGCCAGTGGATTTTCAAAATTCTTCTAAGGCAACTGTTCATGAAGGTCTGTACTCTGTTGACTGTGGTTTCTGTCAATCTCCATGTCTCTGCTCCATATAGGAGAACTGCTTTTACATTGGAGTTGAAAATTCGGACTTTGGTGTGTTGTGACAGCTCTCTGGAACTCCACACTTTTTTCAACTGGAGAAAGGCTGCTCTGGCTTTACCGATTCGTGCTCGGACATCTGCATCAGTGCCGCCTTTTTTGTCTATGATGCTCCCGAGATAGGTGAAGGACTCCACCTCCTCCAACGGGGTGCCAGCAAGCAAGACTGGTTCTTCCCTGGTTGCGTTCAGCCTCATTGTCTTTGTTTTCTGTTTGTGAATGGTGAGGCCCACTTGGGACGAGATGTCAGCAAGCCTCGTGGTCTTGTCCTGCATTTGTTGATGAGTGTGGGACAGTAATGCCAAGTCATCTGCAAAATCGAGGTCGTCAAGCTGTGTCCATAGTGTCCACTGTATTCCACTTCGTCTGTGCTCTGTGGTCATCTTCATGACCCAGTCTATGGCCAGTAGGAAGAGGAACGGAGACAGCAGACACCCCTGCCTGACACCAGTTCTGACCTGGAGCTCTCTGGTGAACTGCCCTTCGTGGATTACGCGACATGTCATGCCATCATAGCTGCTCTTGATCAGGCGGACGAGCTTTGTGGGTACACCGTAGTGTCGTAGGAGTTTCCACAGAGTCTCTCGGTCCACGCTGTCAAATGCCTTCTCATAATCCACAAAGTTGACGTACAGCGGGGAGCTCCACTCCAGAGACTGTTCCACGATGATGCGGAGAGTGGCGATCTGGTCTGTACATGATCGGTTCTTCCTGAATCCTGCTTGCTGGTCTCTCAGCTGGGGGTCAACGGAGCTCTTCATTCTCTCTAGGATGATCCTGTTGAAGACCTTTCCTGGTACTGACAGCAAGGTGATTCCTCTGTAGTTGGAACACTTGCTGAGGTCGCCTTTCTTGGGAAGCTTGATTAGGTACCCCTCCTTCCAGTCAGCCGGCATCACCTCCTCTTCCCAGATCTTTCCAAACAGTGGGTACAGCATCTCAACTGTTGTCTCTAGGTCTGCTTTCAGAGACTCCGCTGGGATGCCATCTGGCCCTGCTGCTTTGCCATTCTTCAAAAATGCCACTGCTTTTCTGATCTCTTCCCGGCTGGGTCTGTCACAGCTGATGGGTAGGTCGGTCTCTACCGGCTGGATGTCGGGGGGGTCGGGTGGGCTAGGTCTGTTCAGTAACTCTTCAAAATACTCGGCCCATCTGTCGAGTTGGTCTGCTCTGTCTGCAATAGGCTTGCCTTCTTTGTCTTTTACTGGTCTTTCTGTATGGCCATACTTACCCGACAATCTTCTGGCAATGTCGTAGAGCTGTTTCATGTTGCCGCTGCCTGCTGCCTTTTCTGCCTCTGCTGCCAGGCTGTCTGTGTAGGCCCTCTTGTCTGCCCTGATACTCCTCTTCACCTCGCGGTTGGCTTCAGAGTATTCCCCCTGTGCCCTTACTTTGGCTGCTCTCGTGCGACTGTTGTTGACCGCTGCTTTCTTCTGCTTCCTCGCTTCTATCTTCTTCAAGGTCTGTGCGGACAGCCAGTCCTTGTGGTGGTGTTTCCTGAACCCTACAGTGTCTTTGCAGGTTGAGTTCAGCGCCTCTCTAACTGCCTTCCACTGCTGCTCTGTGGTGACCGCCTCCTCTTCATTTACTAGCTCCTGTAGCGCTTGAAACCGGTTGGACAGCACCAGTTTGAACTCTTCTCTAACTCCAGTTTCTCTCAGGAGGCCTACATTATAGCGCGGTCTTCTTGTTGTCTCTGTGCGGCTTTTCTTTAGCTTGAGCTTCATTCTTAAGGTAAGCAGATGGTGGTCGGAGGCGACATCTGCTCCCCTCCTCACTCGAACATCTTGAAGGGATCTTCTAAATTTCTTGCTAATGCAGATATGGTCTATTTGGTTCTCTGTTGTATGGTCAGGTGAGACCCAAGTTGCTTTGTGTATTCTTCTGTGTGGGAAGATGCTGCCTCCAATGACAAGTCGGTTTAGAGCACAAAAGTCTACAAACCTCTCCCCGTTCTCACTCATCTCCGAGCCTAGTCCTTGTCTCCCCATTACCTCTTCGTATCCGGTGTTGTCCTCCCCTATTTTGGCATTAAAATCGCCCATGACGATGGTGATGTCTCGCTCCGCACATTTGTCCACGGCACTCTGGAGTCGGTCGTAGAACTCTTGTTTGTCTTCCTCGTCACTGTCATTGGTGGGCGCATAACACTGGATGACGTTCAGCTTGAGCTTTTTCTTGGTTCTAAAGGCTGCTGTTATAATTCTTGGCCCAAGAGGTTCCCAGCCCATCAGCGCTCTCTGTGCCACTGGTGACAGCATGAGTGCTACTCCTTCTGTATGGGGGGCATTCTCCTCTTCATGACCTGAATACAGAATCATCTCCCCACTTAACAGCCTTTTCTGGCCAGACTGCGTCCATCTGGCTTCACTGATGCCTAGCAGGGAAAGGTTGTACTTTTGCATTTCCGCTGCTATCTGGGCGGCCTTGCCGCTCTGGTACATGGTCTTGACGTTCCATGTGCCCATGGTTGTATCCCTGGATAGAGAGAGGCGGCTCGGTCCTGTGGCTTCCGAAGACTTCCGGCTTTCACCACAGGACGTCATAAGTCTTCTAGTAGAAGAACCTTCCTCCTCCAGGAAAGGAATTACTGTTAGTCTTTTCGTCAGCGTTTTTGTAGCTATTTCCTTTTTTGCAGGGTGGGGAAGCTGCCCCCACGCCCAACCCCCTTACTAGGAGGACCAGGGGTTTTCTGTCGGGGTCACCTTCCCTTAGACCATGTTGGTTCACGGCACCTTATTTCATTCGGTGCACCCCTCTCACGAGGGACCCCCTATCCACCACCCAGGGGACGCGCCTCAACGCCGTATGGTCCCAGCGCGAGGAACCGGTGTTTTGGTTTACAGTTATTTACCGAGATGGATAACTAAAGGAATGGGAGTTAGTTCATGTACCGAGATGGATAATTAAAGGAATGTAAGGTGTGTATGCCTAAGTCGCTAGGAAGGTAGTACGTGGTTGGTTAAGCATAGTCTTTTCCAGTGTATAGAATAATGTATAGTCTGTTTTAAGATAGTGACAGAGATGTGGGGGGTGTAATGAAAGTAGTTCGGTTATGAAGCACGTGTGTGTGAATGAACGTGCGAGTTGTTTGTATCGGCCAGGTTACGTAATGTTTCTTATGTCATCCAATATGTTGTGTGTTTAGCAAGCGTTACGTTTTGGATCCTTGTTGTTGTGTTTAGAGTGCTTGTAAAGAGTGGAACGACGGACGCCGAGACGTCAGTCACAGGCGGGACCTAACGTGAGGAGTCTGATCGGGACCAAGATACCCGGATCACAGCGAGAACTGCGCTACGGTGCGAGTACAAGGACGTCCGTGTTACAGACAGGACGACAGGAAAGAGCATACAACGGACTTGCACGCCTAGACGTGAGAAGGACCAACGTAACCAGGCAATAACATCAAACAGGTTGGAGACAGAACTAACACCTAGCCTGGGGAGATATTGTGATTTGTGTGTGTGTGATGTTCGGATGTTAGCATAGAAGTGTATATAGTTTGATAATCTTTTTGAACCTTTTAGTGTATAAAAGTTACTTTAGAAAGGGAGCCCGTGTGTTGAGTTTTACCGCATGAATGCGCCCGTCTGAGTCAGTGGCGGTGTATGCGTCTGTTGTGCGAGAGTCTGTGCGTACGGCTGTGGGCAAGTCTGCGTGCGTTACAATAGCCTACGACATAGAAGTGCCAGGCTATATAATGAGACATATGCGATTTACAGTTTGCACATAATAAGTCTTTCTACAACGTATACTTGTTTCCCGACCCGGCCATTCCATGTTATAAATATCAAATCTTACATCGGTGGTTAAGTGAAATTGAGAATCTCCCTCGAGTGGTTTTAAAACCTTATCCTACGAGCGAAAGCGATTTGGATAAGGGAGTATTAAGACCACGAGAGTGAGTTTCTCAGTATCACCTAAACACCGATGTAAGAGTATATTTCTTACTCACCTTTTTCTTGGCAGAAATCCGATGTCATCTGTCTTCGGCACACACCTAGTCACAACACAGCCGCGATTGTGTCTTGGCAAAGATCTTGACGTAATTTACTTTGTAATGTGACGTCAATATTTTGGATGCCAGACAAATGTTCCTAATAGCGCAGTACATGACGC
This sequence comes from Semisulcospira habei, assembly GCA_036245525.1. Classification (NCBI taxonomy): domain Eukaryota; kingdom Metazoa; phylum Mollusca; class Gastropoda; family Semisulcospiridae; genus Semisulcospira; species Semisulcospira habei. The sequence continues at coordinate 33,313,187 of BTPG01000001.1, read as the reverse complement.
CAGAGTGCCAGTCGTCGCTGTGAAATGATGTCATTGCGCGTGAGTTGAAAGTAGGTCGAGTTTCAATATCGCGTGTGCCCATACCGTTTGTTGACCAGACGTTCTACAGGACAATGCTGTGCACACTTGGCCGTTCACGCAACACGGCTGTATCACACACGTGTGATACAGCTTTTCCGCTCAGAGGCAGCAAAGAAGGAGGTCGGTAAGAAATATAGAATCTTACATCGGTGTTTTGGGTGATACTGAGAATCTCACTGGAGTGTTTTTAAAACCTTATCGTACGAGCGAAAGCGAGTAGGATAAGGTTTTAAGACCACGAGATTGAGATTCTCAGTATCACCAAAGATAATACATTATAAGACAGATCACTCCTTCATAAGGCTTACTGAAAAAAAGCGAGGTCTGTGTAGCAGTTGCGTCCCATTGTGTAATCGTGTTGTGGCCCTACGTCCATCACTATTTGGTAATGGGCTCGAGCTCTGACGCGAAGCTTTTTGAAGGGTAACAGATGCTTTTTGTGTGTGCATTGCAGGAAAACTGTTTTAAAATCACATGCGCTTTGCTTCTAAGATATGTTTTTCTATTCCTAATCGAAAGATTTTTCGGGAAAGTGGTAATTAGCACGGAAAGTGTAACAGAAAATAAATAAATCAGGCTTTTTTTTTTTTATTGTTGCCGTGAGTGTGATTTTGAAGCCGATTCCGATCTGATTGCGATCGGATGACGTCATCGATCCGATCCGAATCGGCTGGGAATCGGGTGTTAAGAACCTGCTCTATTTTTCTGATCCGAATCGGCCCCGATTGTAAGCTTCAACCAATCAGAGCGCGTCTCGCAAAGCACGTCGTTTGAGTTTGAAAATGGCGGAAGATCAGTACCACCTTCGTTGCCGATGTTTCGGCCGCCTCTTCCCGAATATGATGCAAAACTGCTGATAATGCAAGCACATTATCATCACTGTCAAAATTAGCAGCCATTTCGCTGAACAGGTACGACCTTGATCTTCGATTCAAACCGGTCGGCTAAAAAAAGTCGGGGAATGTGTGGCAGTGCACACGTTTTTGTAGTCCGGTCCGATCACACTCCGATTCGAAACTGCTCGAGAATCGGCCTCAAGATCGGGCATGTGTGGCGGGGCCATGGACTCTCACTAGCCCTTGCAGAGCCTGTCTCTTGCTGGCAGGGATTCGTTCCAATTTATGTAGACTTGTAGTCATTACAAATTATGAACGCAGATTTACATTCATCCCAACTCACTTACATTCATCCCAACCCAACTCCCAACACACGCAGACTTACATGAACGTGTACGTCTACACCGGCCCCGTGTACGTCCATGTATGCGTCTCAGATGGCTCACGTCATCATTGTTCGGCAGCAGTCGCGTACGTCATCCTAATGCACATCAGCATTCCATGGACGAGGTAGAATCGAGCATACCGCAAGGGACATGGATTCTCATGGGGCCATGCAGCCGCAGGGCCCCATGATAATTTATGCCTCCTGCAGAAGGAAGGTGCTGGCTGAGAGACGGTCTAACGGACATGTGTCGGCCTTTGATGTCGCTCGCTTGTCAGTTGCGGTGTAGGGACGACACTTTACCGACAGCTGAGCGACTAGGGATCGGTGACAAAGGGAGACAATTTGTGGAGGGGGGAGGAAGATCGAGGCAAAAGGAGGGGTTATATGTGAGTCCCGCAACTTGCCCAACGAAGACAAAAGACAGTAGGTTAGTTTTTGTAAAAAGCGAGATTTTCATTGTATTACGATGAAAATCTGGCTCTTCACAAAAAATGTTTACTGTCTTTTACCTTTCGAGGGCATCAAGCTTCCTCGCACTTTCATAAAAAGAGGGTGAAATTAAAGTTGGTTTGAAGTCTCTCTGCCAGGTAGGCTGTGCAGGTTGCACTGAACTTCGAACGAACCGTATGGTCCCGGCCACACCTCTCTTTACCTTTCTATCTCTTTACATCAGGTGTTCCCGGATATAGAGGGACGACAATGCCTACTAAGAGTGTGGGAGGAGGGGGGTGGGGTGGGGGGGGGGGGGTAGGGGTGGGGGTGGGGGGTGGGGAGCTGATTGTATACCAAGAAAGTGATGGTACATGTAGATGCAGAAAATAAATTAAAGAAATCAAATGGGGCCCAGCAGTTACAACTGTCTGACACAAATTACAACTGTCAATGAAAACGTGAACAAAGGGGCATAATTTGTAGTAGACGTACTCGTGCGTATTTCGACGGCATCAAGACCTTTTCAGGACATGCCTGCGCTGAATGTGAAAAAAGAAGAAAAAAAGACCTAAACAGAATATTGAATTTATGTCGCCAGCCGGTCTAAAATGCAAACTAACCCAGAGTATGGACGCTGCGCCTTCAAATTTATAGAACCCTAGTTTACAACAACAACAACAAAATCAACATTACTACACATAATACAACAATGTAGCAACACGATTTAAACCTGCAACTCGTTTAACCATTTGGCTGTCGGTCGCGCTGTTTGTCGCCATTATGCCTGTAGAAAACAACCGCTAGCAAAATCAAACTACCAAATTGTTCCTCATATTCCCTAACTATTCCACACATGTAACCATTTCCAGAGTAAGATCCTCTGTTAAGGGACTTAAACCATTCACTGAGAGAAAATAAACATCACCTAACTACAAGAGGTATAGATCCGCATGAGCACCCGCAGTTGTGGGGGCTCATGAACATCTATGCGTTTTCTGAAAACGGCAGGTTCTATCTACTTTCCTTTAACGACTGGGGATTTTTGACGTTGAATTTACAATGATTTCAAAAACACAATCGCCCAGTAGCATGTCCGGTGAATGTTTCTTAGTAAATCAAAGCGGCACAGTGCGCCCTAACTGATCAGTGTTCAGATCGAACTCCATAGGTCCCCCAAAACCCGCCCCTTACCGTCATCTATTATCACTCATGTGCCGTGGACGTTAAACCCCGCACTAACCAATTTGCAACCAGCGGCATTGATGTGCTTGTACTGTTGTAGGATTCCTGAACCTGAGAGTATATAAAAGCCCCTAAAAACGGTATGCACACATTTGCAGATTATCACCAAACGAAAAAACGCATCATTCGCTTCTGCGACACTGGCGTGGGGTCGAGTCATCCTCGTCATGACTGTAAGGTTGTTTGTACCAACAACAAAAAAGCCCTGAGTCAGCAGACCCCAGCAAGGTCATGATTCCGCGATGTGCATCAGCGAATTTTTACAATGGCCACATGTAAAATCCAATATACAAACGGATAAATCCTGCACCTCTGTCCGCGTCTGTGACACATGGGGTCTTTGTTTGGGGTTGCTCTGTGTTTTGTCTGTCATCAGCCACAGAGAAGCCCTTAAAACCGTGTATTTTAACCTTTAATTCATTACGCACTCTTTAGTATGAACAGGCGAACAAATTATTTACTTCAGTATACGTCAGCGACACGTGGGGTCGTCAACACACACTTTTTATACCCCTGCACAAATTTGCAATTTCTGGGTTCGTGTCCGGTGCACATTTGTTGTGTATTCTCCGGCGCATAATACTATCACAGTATCAGCAAACTAATAACACTCACACACGGCTGCACCATTTACAAATAATGGGCATGAAACTTCAGCAGTCTGTGCCAGCCCCTTTCATCTGCAAGGTCGCAGATTCTCATGAGGCTCTACAGTCGCAGGGGCTCATGAGAATCTACGCCTCTTGCCGGGCTCTGCTTTGGAGCCATTTTCTGTCACCCACGGCTGCTTCTCAGGCGAAAGTAATTGGGATAATGAGCAGAAAGAGGTTCTTATCGCCCTTTTCCGTGTCTGTCGCCGCACGGGGGCGCTAAAACGCTTTTGAGACATGTTGCATTCGGCTTCATCCCACCTATCCGAAAGCGGCAGTTAATGAAAACATGTGCGGGAGTTTTAAGTGCACTATTCGTTTTGATTCGTTCAGCCCGACCAGTCGTACACGCGGCCTGACGATAATGATGGACCAGCCGGATAGTTCAACGGTGTTGCCAGAATGGCCTGGCTTCTTCTAGTGTAGGCGTTGTTTTAGTGTCTGTCTGGCTCTTTAACTGTAATGATGTAGTGACTCCGACAGAACAAAGTCCAAGACGCGAACACTGAGTTTACTCTACACATTGTTTGATTATTAGCATATAGAATGTCACTGCATTACGCCGATGAAGCCATGACTAAAATTACATATTCTAACCTGTTAAGAGCCGAGAAAAATTGAACACCACCCAGCTGCAAGAGATCCTCATGAACCCCCGCAGTTGCTGTCGGTAGCACTTGCAGTTACCACCTCGACAAAAAGCGCTGCGACAGGCAAAGGGTTAAAAAGCTGTAACCCCCTCACTGCCAGGGGCTGGAATTTGCATGCTACTGAAACTGTCGCGTATTCACGGCCAGATGACTCCGTCTACCCGAGGCACAGGTGCAGATGTAGTTTTTGACCAGTTCCCGACAGTAAATGTCATCAATCCTCATAAGCCTGCAAACTTCAATGAGAATCACTACCACTCGCAGTCCCTACCTCTCGCAAGTAGTGGTTCGGGACAGGGGTGGGTGGGGGGGGGGGAGTGGAGGGGGTGGGTGGGCGGGGCACTTACTATGCATTGTCCAAATGCAAAGGAACACGTGACAAAAACATTGCTGTCTGTGGCTAGGAACAAACAGGTACACAAAAGTGTGTTTGGCTTGACAATTGGACTGGTGACGCAGACTCTGAGGCGGAGCCCTTGTAGATCGGTAAAAAGTTCGCTGCAGTCTCTCAGCCTGCTCTTTATATCTGCACCAGGCATAGATGTTCAAAAGCCGCTTGGCCTCATGCGAACCTGTGCCTCTTGCTGAGCTCAACCGCACTTACTTTAAACTGAGGTAGAGATCCCGAATAACATGTCCTTTAAAAGGTCAAATTGGCACAGTTGCAGTGCGCATGAATTGACCAGAGATCAGGTCGTACTCCACAGGCAATAGCTGCCCCGGTCCCCCATAACCCGCCTGCTAGGGCCGCCCATTATCACTGCGGTGTCGTGGACGTTAAACCCCGTACTAAGCAGCTAAACACTGCCTACGCAGAGTGTCACGATAGCCTATATAATGTCTGCCGTTGTATGGCAAAAGCCAGCATGTCCAGTTTTGAGAAAAGCGAGATTTTTTTTATTGTTATACAAGGGCTGTGGAAGTGAGAAAGGTTCAGCACTGAGTGTTCACTCACTTGCACCGGCCAATGGGTAAGAACTGGAACATGTGCTGTAGGTGGAACACATTGCAGATGCGGCCTTCTATCGTGACGTTGGGCGGCGTTACGTGCTGAAACAATTGGTTTGGTTGTTACATGAATAGTTTGCCTGTTAACCCTTGTCTGTCGGTAGCGGTTTTTGTCGCGATGATTCCTGCCTGGCTGAAATATACACATTTTTGTAACGTGCTGCCTAAGATCCGTTAGGACTTGGTAACAGGAGCCGAGAAGTTTTAACTGTATTAAAAAAGAAAAAAAATCAACATAATTAAATTGTCTCATGACGAGAAACCAGAGCGCAGCGCCACTCTACCTGTTTAACCCGTACATTGCCGAGAACAGTTGAACACCACCCAAATGCAAGAACTATAGATCCTCATAAACCCCCGTAACTGCGCATTTGCGGGGGCTCATGAGGATCTATGCCTCTTGCTGACACCACTTTGAATCCCTGTTCCTGGGACATCTAGGGATTTTTTTGGTCTTGAATTATCATAGATTGCGGAAACACAGTCTGCGTCAGCTGCCACTGTACGGGTGAATCTCATTATGTTTCCCCCACTATTTTTACGAGCTTTTGAAATGATGACCTTACGTCTCACAGCAGCCTAGGCTTGGATTTGCCTCTGTTGGATTTCCGATGCGAGAGGATTGGCTGTCCAGGAAACCCACGGAATCGTTTCCCGCGTTGCTTGTACCGTTCACCGAGCCGGCAAGGGACGTCAGCGGGTCTCCGCGGTTGACGGTGTAGTTATAACCTCCCGTGATGTTCCTCTGGTTTTGGAACTCCTCCATGATCTCGGCCACAGGGAAGGCGTTGGACGGCGGGTTGGTGCTGCAAAGTCATGCATGGAAATACTGGTCGACCTCATTATTACGCGCTTATCTTTCTTTTCTTTACGTCTGTGTAAATTCAATACAATAATGCGATCGCGAATAACGTCTGACTTTATGGCTCCCGCGTACACTGAAGCTGACCTGTATTATTGAGAGAAAGAGGTTTGGGATTTGAAGTCTTGCAATCAAAAGGAGAGACTGCTCCAGGATTTTCAGTATTTTAAGTACACATCAAAAACCTTTTGAAGAGGTTAAACCGCGTTGTGGAACGTGGAAAGTTGCATTTCTTATGCTCGCACTTCTTATGCTCATTACTAAGTGGTAAAATCAGTTCTGAGCCACCACCTGTTTTTGCAAAATAAAAATTCTTGAAAGACAGGTGTTCTTTCAAGAGAAATCTTGGAGCGTAAAAAGTGTTAACTGTCATTAAAGACCATCATTCAGGTGCTATTTAATAACAGGTGATTTTTCTTTATTGGGGGTAGCTCAAAACAGGTTCAGATTTTAACCCCTTCACTGTCGACAAAAAACGGAGCACGACCCAACTTCAAGAGATATAGATCCTCATGGGCACCCATAGTGGCGGGGGCTCTTGAGGATCTATCCCTCTTGCCGACACCACTATGCTCCTTGGACGGCTGAGGCTCCTTGGCGTGGGAATTAACCATGATTTCAGAAACACAATCTGCTTCCAATTTCAGCGAAGGGGTTAAAAAGGAGTAATAACTAGTCGAACCTTCGCAGGGCTGCGGGCACTACAGGATTGTCTCCAATAACAGGTGATCTCTCACCAAGAACCTCTCTCAGCAACAGGTTGTGCCGTGTATATGTGTACGTGTCTGTACCTGAATAGTCCTGGGTACAGTTGCGTGATCATCAGTCTCCGTGGTCATGGCACTGCGGGCACAGCGGGCACAGGCGTCGTTGCATGTCCACCACTTGTTATGGTTGCCATGGGCACCAGGTGTCCACAGCAGGTGCACGAGGAACAGGTGCAGCGAGAGCAGCAGCAGGCTGTCCCGACACACTAAAATCAAGCAAACAATACGAGTTATTTCTAAATCAGAATCGCCTCCCTTTATTATTCAGACAATTGTTTGCGCCCCTAACCCTTTGCGTTTCCGTAACGGGTTTGTCGCGATGCCGACTCCTGTAGGGATCATCGCGACAAAACCGTTACGGATACGCATACAGGAATCGTCGCAACAAAAACCGCTACCGACACGCACAAAATTAATAAACGTTCGGAATTCAGGATCAGGCCAACATTGCACGTATTTGGATGCAGTGGATTCATTTCACTGTTTTCACAGAAACACGTGCAATTTGGCCTACTTTTGATGTCCGGAAATCGTCTATTGCTGAGGACTTCTGGTGCGTGGGTCAGTTTCCTCATGAGCGATTTCTGGACCTAAGGTGATATTCGCCAAGAACTCTATATAGAACTCTATTTCTAGCTACGTACTTTATACGGGTTGTTTTGCACAATAAGGGGCAAACCACAGCTGCAGTAATTACGAGAGTAGACAGCTGTGAGTTTATTGTTAGTACTCATTAGTGGCTTTCCAGCTTCTTCTTCTTACTGCCCGTAACGCCGAAGGCGCATAGGGCAGCAACGAAATCCCTCCACTTCAGCCGGTCGCGGGCCAGAGTGCCTATCGTTCCCCCTATTGGTGGTTTTTCAGTTCTTGTTCCACCGTTCGTCGCCAGGTGATCTTTGACAGTCCTCTCTTCCTCTTTGCATCTGGTGTCCAGTGTAGGGCTGTTTTAATGATGTTTTAATGTTTCTTTTCTCCGCAGCACATGTCCAATCCATCGCCAACGTCTTTTCATGATTGTTGTGGCTATGTCTTCTTTTTGCAGCGGGACAGTAGGTCTTCGTTGGAGCTTTTCTTTGGCCAAAATATCTTGAGTATTCTCCTGAGGTTCTTGGTATGGAATGTGGACAGTTTGGTAAGGTCATTCTCCAGCATTCTGCTCCGTAGAGGAGTACTGGTACAACACAGCTGTTTTAGCTTGGTGCCCACACTGTATTGTGAGGACTTCCAGATGTTGTTCATGCTGATGAAGGCACTCCTTGCTTTATTTAGTCTGTTCTGAATGTCTTTCTTGTTTCCGCCATCGCATATGATGATACTGCCCAGGTACACAAAGCTTTCAGTAAATGGTAAATCGTTGTTGTTGACTTTGATAGGAGCCTGTGTAGCGGTGTTCATGGTCATCACTTCTGCTTTCTTCTGGCTGATCTTGAGGCCAACCTGGGAACTGTACTGGTTCAATCGTCTTGTCCTGTATATGTTTATGGGTGTGAGACATTAGTGCCAAGTCATCGGCAAAAGTCCAAATCCTCAAGTGTGGAGAGCGTCCATCTGATGCCGGTATCACCCAGTCAATGACGAGAATGAAGAGTAACGCAGACATCACACAGCCTTGCCGGACAGCAAGCCCATTAAAATAATTATGCTTCTTTAAAAAAGTTGTTTTCTCACATGTGTGTAGCTATCTGGCCTGCAAGTTTGCAGTTAAATTCTTATTTTGCCAACTTGTGTGTTTATAAGCAGCATAGGCAAAGTTTGACGCAAAAAATATTGTCAATTTAATTTATGTCATTTATTTATGTGTGAACTGTGCGTGTAGACGAAAGAGTCAAATGAACGAAAGCAGGACTGAGGCTACATGGAATCTCATGAGACCCTGCGACTGCAGAGGCTTATAAAATATGTGCCTTTCGGAGCTCAAAATCAGACACCAAAACGATCATTACTGAATAAAATCGGCCCTAGCATGATAACAAGAATTACGTCATCGCGAACTATGTACACCTCGTCGATTTAGTTTCCTTTTTTTCACGGCAGAGAACCGAGTTACATTTCACACTTCGAGAACCCAGCAGTACGATTTATTCTGCATTGATAGAACGCATAAAACAGAAACATCGTGATGCTATTTTTTCACACTTCGTTCAGCAACTTTCAGCACGCTTGAAAGTGGTACAACATGCAAGAATATCAACTGGTCACACGCTTCTAATGCACATTTCGCTAATTTAAGGCGCCCTAGGTAAGCTAATTTTTATGCAAAGAACACTTGTACTTGTGATGACAAAGACCAAACGTCTACTTCTTCAGTAGATGCTTGTAACCATAAGGCGAAAGTACAATGGAATCGGTGTACGAAAATACAGCTTAAAACGTGCTTTCACTGCGTTCTCTCCGTTTGGTTTTCTCCTTACCGGATGGCGCGGCTTCCATAGACAAAAGAGAAGACACGCTAACTAGATCTTCATAAGTCTGTCCACTAGCAAGAGATATAGGTCTTCATGAGCCCCTGGAACGTGCGAGGGCTCACGAGGATCTATATCTCTTGCCACTGGACGAGGTTCAAGCTTCATGCTTGATGTATCAAGCGTGAGCCGAGCCCGACGCGGCGTCTAGCTCATCAGCGTTTATGTTCTACACGTGTCCTACAAGATGAGAGTACATGAGAGGATGTAGACTGTAACCTCGCACAAAGCATGTCTCCCTCTTTCACTGTAGCTAGATATAAAACAACCTTTGCGAGAAAAACCCGCAAGGGGAGAACTCCTCACTGGCAAAAGGTGTCTGTCACGCTTCACGTTGACGGCCATTAATGTTTCTGGCGCATTAATGACAAATTGGTCTTGAAACAAAGTGTGCAGTTATGGGCACAAGTCTGGACCCAAATGAACACGACAGAGCAGCCAGATTTCAAGCACTATTTATCGGGGTATTGCGGAAGGTTAGCAAAAAGAAGCTGGACAATCAGCATCGACAGCCCCCATTTGAAGAGAAGAGGAAATTAGTCTCTGACACGTCATTCCTTACGTTTCCCCGACGAGACCAGACGTCTGGTTGGTAAGACATCAAGGATGACGTTACGGAGACGAAATAAGATTTGCTGCATAAGCAAAACATAAGGAGTATCGCACGGGGAACCCCAGAGTGTTCCCCCGTAACATCTTATAATGCATAATCGACTCATGAAACGCAAATGTTTGTGCTGTTCTGCGCATAAGAGCGCTCATGATATAAATCTTACCTTCCGCTCTACATGCCACGCTATGGCCAGATAAGTGGGTATCGAGGGTGCTAACCTGGCCTACTTGCAGGTGTGAAGATTGTGATGATTATTGCGGCAGGAAAGAGGGGTGGAGGGTCAGTTACCGCCCGAGAAAGGCAAAAAATTCATTTTGTGGAAAGGGAAATGTTCATTGAATCACAATGAAAATCTCGCTTTTCACTGAACAAAACTTACTGTCTTTTGCCTTCCTAGGGCAGATGTTGTATTTGGTGAGAGATGGTGGTGCCAAGGATGTGACCGCAATGAGAATTTTTAGCAAGAAATGCGACCTGCATAATTACGATATCATCTCCGCAGATATTAGCGCGGTTCCGTTTGCAGCGAACCACTACCGCCAACGAACGAGAGCGAAATCGCGTTTGATAACCAACGTGTGCCATAAACATAGACAATACTCCAAACATCTCCAAGTGGCATTGATCCCCATGAGCCCGGAGGATCTATGCCTCTTGGAGATATCTATTGTTACAGGCAGGTTATTCGCCGTAACTTTGTTCTCGTTCGTTGTTGGGAGTCGTTCGTTGCAAACATAACCTCACTATTAACTTCCAACACGGCATCTCATAATTATGCAGATTTTATTTCCAGCTAGAAGCTGTGCATGTGACAAACAAACTTGGAAAAGAAGAGAATATGGTTGTAGAGGGGGATATTGGAAAGACGGTGGTGGTAGCGGTGGAGGTTGGTTGCCCCGTCCCGTGTTTCCGAGATCACCTGTCCTGCCCGGGAAGCCGAGTGCTGAAATGGCAAGGCGTTGGCTCTCTGTCTGCACCGTTACAATAAACAGTCTGGCCCCTCCCTGTATAGAAGCACGACTCAGCGACAACACTATCTTTTTGTCCAGATTCTTAGCCGTCTGCAGGAGCGGATCTTGAGGAGGTGGGTGGGTGGGTGGGGGGGGGAGCGGGGGCGAGGGTGTGGAAGGGGTTCTGGAACCACCAGCTCCGATTTTCTATTTTTAGCCTGTGGAAAGCAAGGACTAGCCTGTGGGGGCCTTTAGGCTTAGGTTAAAGGTCCCATACAAAACCCCCCCCCCCCACACACACACAGGAGGTAGCTGATCCGCCCGCCCTTGCTGGGATTTTGAACAGTGCGTGGAAATCTATGAGTTAGTTCCTCTGCCAGCGGCTCACGGCATTTCAGTATTGCGCATTGTAGAGTTGAACATGTTTTGAGCAATAAATCATTTTGCAAGAAAAGTCTTGTCTATTGAAATTTCAAATTATTATTTTGTGGGTGTATCAAATGAATTAATTCAGTCAAAAGACCCGCACCAGTAGATGCGAAAGTGTCGCATATGGTTGCCAGCGGCAACGCTTAAGACATTTATTGTAATGTTTTCTTTCTTGTACTTTTTGTTCTGTGATTTTTGATCTTGTAAAGCGCTTAGAGCACCATTCATTTGGAGGTTAAGCGCTAAATAAATGTACATTGTTATTATTATTATTAGTTATTCGCGCTGTCATTCATTTTTTATGTCCCACTGGCACTAAAGTGATCGGGGAAATTCGCGCTGTGCTCCTTCAACGAGTTAACCGTGAGCCGGCAATTTGTCAAAGAATTGGTGTGTTTTCAAAGAAAATTAGATAGGAATAAAATCACCTACGAAGACAACGAGGGGAAAAAGGAAACGAGAAGAAAAACAGAAAAGAAGAAGAAAAGTGACTCGAAAGAAAGAAGGAAAATTTAAACAACGTCCGACCCTTTGCGGCAGAAGAAACAATGACAGACAAGACAAGATGGACTAAACGTTGTCACACGCAACACTTTATGTTGATACGCACTGGCCGCAAGATTTACGCTTTACTCCCTCCACGACAGATTCCAGCCGCAGGAAGCATAGATCATCATGGGCCCGGGCAGGTAGCGGGGGCTCATGACGATCCATGCCCCTTGCTGTTTCGATTGACATCTAAAACGCCTCTTGTTGTCCCAGTTCTCGTCTGTCTCCTGCAGTCTGAGGCTTTGTCTACAATGAAAATTTGGCAATAACCGTAAAGCCGTCACATGATGCGCTCAGAAAGCGACAAGAAGACGGGGGCGTGGGCGTCGGGGAACAGGCCGTGGACGTGGGGCTGGTTGCATGATCTTCGGGTTTTAAGAAACGCCTAGATTGGAGGCGGGTTGGGGAGCTGGGTGGCTCGGTGGTAGAGCGTTCGACTCTCGTCCGAAAGGTCCCGGGTTCGAATCCAGCTGTGGTCACAATTTGTTCAGACCCTATTCGGTGCCCCGTCTTTGAAATCACCTTCGTGGTGGACAGAAGACATTAAGCCCTGAACGTTTAACGATTTTTAGATTGGCGGTTAAACTGTCGAACTATCAAGAGACACTTTAGTAGTACATTTACAACCCATCCAGACGGCTACAGCCTTCATCTGACACCAGCACTCTTTGCATTACCTCTTTAAAAACCAAGTTCATTGGTCAGACCTTTTTTCGCATCAGACTCCTCTGCTATGGAACACCCTCCCGCAAGAAATACGCTACTCGCAGTCCAGTCACTCTTTCAGAGGCTCCCTCAAGACATACATGTTCAAGTCTGCCTACTGATGACATGTTCTGTGCGCGCGCGCGCGCGCTCGTGTATGTGTGTATGTGTGTGCGTGTGCACGTGCGTGCGTGCGTGATCGTGTATGAGCAGGTAGAATCCAGTGTTTTTGTGGCTCTGTTGTTTAGTTTTGTTCGTCTATCGTGCTGACACTTATTTGTATATTTATTTGCGCGTACCGATTGTAAAGCGTATAGAGCTCCGTTAGGAGGTTATCGCTATATCAAGCATCCGTTATTAATATTATTATTATTATTATTATTATTATTATTATTATTATTATTATTTTGAATGGATCATTTGGTGTTGAATCTGCCGTGATTTCAGACATCATTTGTGCCCGTTTTCAGTGAAAGGTTTAACAGATAAAATGCAACGAGCCTTGTTGCCTCTTTGTGTGCGAGGGACTCATCAACCTAACTCTTCCCCCGCCCTTACCTTGCTACGAAGACGGCAAGTGTGTGTATGTGTGAGGAGGTGTAGCTACTGTCACCTGCGAGAGGGAAAGTGTGTCATGTCACGGGGAGAGTGACGGTCAGGTTGCAGACACAGCATATTTGCCCCATCCGGCTGCTCCACCTCGGTCTGCAACAGACGGATAGAGTGCAGGAGCCCCTGCAGTATACAGGTGCTCTTGAGAATCTATGTATGTTGCTGGTAAGTTAACGATACATCACTGTTCTTTAGACTGAGGTCGCTCACCCAGTCCCGTTCTTTTCGCAAGGATTACCGTGATCCCCGGCAGCTGCGTCAGGCCCAATGGATTACGTTTTTCGTGCAAGTGGCGAACAACCGCCTGAACGCTTATCTGTGCCTCTTAATTTGGGAGAAGTCAAGAAGGTTTAAGCCTGAGACTGCGCTCGACCTACCGGGTCACCACCTTTTATCCCTGTGTCGCGTTTGCCGTCTGTGGCGGTGAATGAGGCCTGACGAGACCACGCGGCCCAGGAAACCAGCTGTATGACTTCTCACACTGCGGCTGCGAGCGTGAATACTGATGCACATTTGTGCATTCCTTTAACGCTCGCAGCCGCTGTCACTCGTATTCCGAGCTATGTGGCGAGACTTTAGTACAGTAAAAACCCAGTCGTCTTTGTTCCAAGGAAAGTAAGCGTTGCAGACATACAGAGTGCAGGGGTTTTTCGTTTGTTGTTGTTGTTGTATGTCTTACAGTAGCCGTTTGTTTGGCTCCAGGGGCCAGTTGCATGAGTGAGATTAGTTCTGCGCCAGCCACTAAGCAAGGTGCTCCGTTGTAGCGGATCACTTTGCTAAGTGGCTTACTCATGCAACTGGCCCCTGAGGTCTTGAATGCCTCAGCTCAATCAGATCCACGAATACGGCGCACGAACGTTTGGTTGGTTGGTTAGTTCGGGATTTAACGTCCACAGCACCGGAGTGATAATAAACGTCTCGAACGGGCGGGTTATGGGGGCAAGGACAGCTATTGAGTAAGGCGTTCGACGTGACAACTCTGGTCAATTCAGGCGTGCTACAGCTGTCCCACCGTGATTTACCTTTCAACCCTTTCGGGACTTTTCGACGGTTATGCTCTAGAACAAGCACGAAATGTGCCATGCGAGTTATTACGTAAGTCGTTGGCGCAGCACCTGTGTAGAGGTGTCTCCCCCCAAAAAAGACGGCTGTATAGATCTAGGGACAATGAAGTAGTCGAAACAAAGTGTCATGTTATTTATGCAGAAAAAGATGAGGACACGCTTGTTCCAAGTAAAGATAATATTTCATGTGTGGACTCACAAATATCGGAGCTATTCCTAAATCAGAAGCGACGTCATGCCAGAGAACATAGGTGAGGACAGTCCAAGATGCATACAACGACCGACGCGTGATCTGCTATCGCTGCAGACGGCATGCGTCGTCAGTCATGTCAGTTCTACAGGTAACCCCAGCTGTTTACATCAGACTGCAGGTGCAAATGAGGCCCCTTCTTGCTGTCAGGAAGAGTAAAGGCCGTTCTTAATTAAACGAACCTTAGTTCGCAAACTCTGACGATCTAGAGTTCACGATCTCGGGCGAACCAGGTTGGTTCTTAATTGGACGATCTAAAGATACAGCGAACCTAGTTCAAAATAGTTCACGAACCTCGGCAAACCATAGTTCGCTGTCGGAAAAAGTTCGCTCGACATGTCGAGCGATGCAAGGCGAACCTTTCTCTGATTGGTCAAAACTTGTACCCTCTTCTGCGTTGGAGATAAGAAGATAGTCACCGATACAAACAACTATGGCGGACGGCGATATTTCAATCGTACGAAGAACAAGACCTATTTTTATTGATTTGTGGGAGGCGCAACAAAGTTTGTGGGATCGCTACTGCAAGGAGTACCAAAAAAATCGTCCAAATCGCGAAGCGGCATAGCGGCAGCCATTTTGAAAACCTTCGCAGACAGTAAGTACGCCGAATCGAACACTTCAGTTAAGAAAGAGAATCATGGCAAACCTGGTTTGCTGCATGTGATGAAGCTCTATGCTCGTGCATAGTGCTCATACATTAGGCAGACCAAAAGGTCCCGGGTTCGAATCCAGCTTGGGTCAAAATTTGCTCAGACCCTTTTTCGTTGTCCCCGTCTTTGAAATCACCCTCGTGGTGGACAAAAGACGTTAAGCCCTAAACATTTAACATTTATTTTCATACATTAGGGTTAGTACGGTACGGTTTTTGTTAACGGTTTGTTTGTGCCGATAGTCCGGGTGGCATGAGGGCTCCACGTGAAATCTGTAAGACATGGTTAGCACGGAGTTTTAGTAAGTTCTGTTTAGTGAGTTCTAGGCGGAAGCTGTCTGGCGGAGCAGTAAATGTGTCAGTACGGGCTTTCTTGTTGTATGAAACGGATGTGTTTGAGATACCTAGACTCTGAAACCTAGGATTCAGGTATGTTTCTATATATGTAGTATTGATAGTTGCTTAGTTAAAGACAGTATGCGTTGCTAAGAGTAATTTGCTTGTATAGTGTTGGCCGGTTTGGTTCAGTTATGTTGGTTTAGAATTCAGTGAAGTAACCGGTGTTTTTGGAATACAGTTATTTACCGAGATGAATGACTAAAGGAATGTAAGGTGTGTATGCTTAAGTCGCTATGAAGATAGTACGTGGTTGGTTAAGCATAGTCTTTTCCAGTGTATAGAGTAGTGTATAGCAAGAGTGTTAGGCTATAGTCTGTTTCAAGATAGTGACAGAGATATGGGGGTGTTACGGAAGTAGACAGTTTATGAAGCACGTGTGTGTGTGTGAATGAACGTGTGAGTTATTTGTATCAGCCAGGTTACGTGACGTTTCTCATTGATCCAATATGTTGTGTGTTTAGCAAGCGTTACGTTTGGATCCTTGTTGTTGTGTTTAGAGTGCTTGTAAAGAGTGGAACGACGGACGCCGAGACGTCAGTCACAGGTGGGACCTAACGTGAGGTCATCCCTCCAGCTCTTCGCTCAGAGTGAGTCTGATCGGGACCAAAATACCCGGATCACAGCGAGAACTGCGCTACGGTGCGAGTACAAGGACGTCCGTGTTACAGACAGGACGACAGGAAAGAGCATACAACGGACTTGCACGCTTAGACGTGAGAAGGACCAACGTAACCAGGCAATAACATCAAACAGGTTGGAGACTGAGAACTAACACCTAGCCTGGCGAGATATTGTGATTTGTGTGTGTGATGTTCGGATGTTAGCAGAGAAGTGTATATAGTTTGATAATCTTTTGAACCTTTTAGTGTATAAAAGTTACTTTAGAAAGGGAGCCCGTGTGTTGAGTTTTACCGCATGAATGCGCCCGTCTGAGTCAGTGGCGGTGTATGTGTCTGTTGTGCGAGAGTCTGTGCGTACGACTGTGGGCAAGTCTGCGTGCGTTACACTGCAGTTCGCCTATGTTCGTTCAACCTCAATTAAGAAACAAACCAAAAGATCGCAGATCTTCTCTGATCTAGGTTTGCCAATCAAAAGTTCGTCCAATTAAGAACAGCTTTAATAAATTGTCATGAGTAGTTAGGTTTTGTTTGGATAAACGACTCCCAAAAACGAATGAGAGCGAAGTCACTGTGGATAGTTAGTTATTTGGGTTTAACGCCGAGCAGGCAACTAAGGTCATCTCACGGCGGGAAGTGTAAAAATCTGGTCAGCCAGACTAAAAGAAAGGTCTTAAGACATGATGTAAATATACCTTAAAAATATGTCGGGCTAAAATGTCGCACAGGTCTTTACAGAAAACGTCGACAGACTCTCAAAAAGTTCAAAATAATAGAAATATCAGTCTATAAACGCTCAAATCTTATTAAAAATATGTCACTCTCTCAGAAAACTTAAGATCTTGTCTGGGGGCACATCCCGGACAAAACCTAAAGGAGTCTGCTGTGAAATGTTTAAACCTTGTGTCGATTAGATCAGCACAAGACAGCAAAAATTGTTGAACAGAGAACTGCTCGTCGCAGGAATATAAGAGTGCGTAACATACGTGTGCCCGATGTGGAGCCGAGCAAGGACAGTCTCCTCACGGCGGCTGGCGCAGCGATAAGGTAGACCGTCGGACAACTTAGAAGGGCTTCATGCAGCTTGTAAGCTTCCTCTTTGTCCCACTCGGACTGCCACTCACGGTCTATGTACGCACTAACCACATGTCTAAAATCACTATAAACAGTCTGTGTGTCAGGGACAGGGTCGTTGCGGGCATCGTTGGCAGCAGAATCTGCGATCCTGTTGCCTTCGATGCCCACATGCCCTGGGACCCAAATAAAAATGATGTCATATTATTCCTTCATCAAGTCTGCTTAGAGCTCTCTGATCTGCACCAACAGTGGGTCACACGGTGGTCATTTCCCGTGCCCTGAAGGGCCTGCAGGGCAGAAAGAGACAGAATCAGGAAGTTCCTTTCTCTAGATCGATAAGCATGCCTGAGTGCCGGCAGAACCGCCTGCAGTTCTGCACTAAATACAGATGATTGGTCTGGGAGGCGGTGCTTAAATGGGCCTCTAGGATGGCTAGAGGACACTGCGGCCGCAGCCACTCTCCCATCCTCGGACTTTGACCCATCCGTATAGATGCGACAATAGCCAGGAAATATTGAAAGGAGTTCATTGAGGCTCTGTTGGTATATGGCTGGTGGAGTAGAGTCTTTCTTGTGGGCAGTCAAGTCCAGCAAGATGTCAGGAACTGGTAAGAGCCAGGGTGGAGTGATGAGTTGCAGGGATTCCGAAACTCTGTCTAGGTCCAATCCGGCCGCTTGTAGATAAGGTCGGACACAAAAAGAAAGTGGACGGACAGCTCCCGGATTGGTATCGTAAATCTCTGCAAACGATGGTTTAAAAACACAATCATAGGCAGGAATATCTGGATGGACCTTCAGTTTCAGAACGTAGCTGAGCACGAAGCGGATGCGGCGGAGCTTGAGAGAAGGCTCACCTGCGTCGGCATACAGACTAGGAACTGGAGACGTCCTGAAGGCCCCAAGACATATCCGCAGACCCTGATGGTGAATTGTGTTCAGATGCTGTAGCACAGACTTGGAAGCTGAGCCATACACCACAGAGCCGTAATCCAGTTTGGACCGAACAAGGGCCCGGTACAGTCGAAGTAAGACAGTACGGTCCGCACCCCAGTCAGTACGACCAACGACACGAAGAACGTCGAGAGCCTTCTGACAAGAGGTTCTGAGGTAATTAATATGGTTGCGGAAGGTAAGTCTTTTGTGAAAGATGACCCCCAGAAACTTTGCCTCCTCGGCCACCTTAATTGGCACTCCGGCAATGGTCAGGCTAGGTTCTGGAAAAAATTTCGTCTGGTTAGTAAAATGCACACAGACTGTCTTGGAGGGCGAGAACTTGAATCCATTGAGAGACAAGCACCGCTGGATGCGATCAACGCACAGCTGCAAGCGCCTCTCAAGGGACGCAAGTCCTCGACCACGTGCGCACAAAGCAAAGTCGTCAACAAACAAAGAGCATTCAGAATCATCATTGACGGCCTTTACAATGTTATTAATTTTAATACTAAATAAAACAGGAGATAGAATGCTGCCCTGCGGGACACCCATCTCCTGCTTAAAGGAGTCGGAGAGGGTGGAGCCCACACGGACATGGAACGACCGGTTAGTCAAAACATTCTGAATAAAAACGGGCAGCTGCCCTTTAAAACCCATGTCCAACAGGTCAGACATTATGCCATACTTCCAGGTAGTGTCATATGCCTTCTCAAGATCGAAGAAAATGGCATAGACATGCTGCTTGTTGACAAAAGCATCTCGAATAAATGATTCAAAGCGGACTAAATGGTCAGCTGTGCTACGGAAGCGCCGAAAACCGCACTGGAGGTCTGTGAAGAGACCCTGTGACTCAAGATGCCACACCAGGCGGACGTTGACCAGGCGCTCCATAGTTTTACATAAACATGATGTCGGAGCGATAGGACGGTAGTTGCCTGGGTCGGAAGGATCCTTACCCGGCTTGGGGATCGGTACAGCCACAGCCTGGTGCCAAGACGGCGGAAAAAGGCCAGTTCTCCAGATATGGTTAAAGATCTTGAGAAGTACAAGGAGTGACCTCTCAGGCAGATGCGTTAGGAATTGATAGTGGATGGTATCTAGGCCAGCAGCAAAGTCATTACATTTCTGCAAGGCTTGCTGCAATTCTGATAATGTAAAAGGGGCATTATAGTCTTCAGAGTTATCGGACATAAAATCACAAATACGAGACTCTCGCTTCTCCTTCTCTCTCTGGAAGAAGGGTGAATAATGCTCTGTTGAAGAATTATGGGCAATGGCGGAGGCAAGCAAATTGGCCACAGCATTTTTTATCTGTGACCAAGCTGGCACCATCTCTAATATGGCTGACAGAAGCCGAGCCACCCCTGCCTCTAATTCCTCGAACAGCCTTCCAGACTTTCTGGGACGAAGTCCGAGAAGTTAAAGATGAGACGAAGCGTCTCCAGGAAGCACGGCGTCCACGTTTAAAAATGTAACGGGCTTTCGCCCTCTGTCTTTTAAAGGTTAAAATATTCACTTGCGACGGATTACGGAAAGCACGTCGCTGAGCAGATTTGCGCGCTTTTTGGGCCTTGCGGCACTCTTCATTGAACCATGGTACTCTCGGCTTCCGAGGGACTGATGCGGGAGTTTCAGGGATGGTTTCACCCGCTACGTCCAACAAAATAGTAAAAGAAGAAACAGGTTCTTCAGCTGACATGACCACCTCCTCTGTAATACGAGACTGACAGAGGGAGGCGAACATAGGCCAGTTAGCTTTCTTGAGATTCCAGCGCCCCACCGGTGGATCCTCCCCACAGCTGACCGATGACAGGACTACTGGAAAGGGGTCACTACCACACAGGTCGTCGTGAACCTTCCAGTCAAAGTCCAGCATGAGAGAAGGATCACACACAAAGAGGTCTAGAACAGAACTAGATCCTGAACCTGGGATAGAGTAGGTAGCTGAGCCATCATTAAAAACACATAGGTTAAGTTGAGAAAAAAACATCTTCTAACATCTGACCTCTGCCATCATAGTTTTCACTACCCCACAGGTGAGCGTGACTGTTAAAATCTCCCATGAAAATAAAGGGAGGGGGCAGCTGATCTACTAAGTTAAAAATATCATTCCTACAGACCCGCAGGAATGGTGGCAGGTAAATACTGCATATGGTTATGGTCTTCTTTAAGGTAACCCGAGCTGCGACAGCCTGAAGACAGGTGTCAACACTAACGGGGCTACATAAAAACTGGTTGCTAATGAGAAGAGCCACTCCACTAGAGCGTCTCTCAGAATCAGAGCCTTTATTGATAGCATTAAAACCATTAAAGGAGACAGGGTCAGAAGTCTTCAGGTAAGTCTCCTGAAGAGATATTACTGAGGGGTTATAGGACTTGACTAGAAGGCGTAATTCTTCAAAGTTGGTGTGAAAACCACGACAGTTCCACTGAAGCAGAGAGTACATGATTAGGTTTTATGTGGAGGAGAAGAGTTTCTTTCCCCCTTTTCCTGTGCTCTGGAAGGAGTCGAAGAAACAGAGGGAGGTGGACTCCCGGGCCTCCTCTGGTTCCTCGGAGATGAGGGGGGAGGAGCTGCCGCACTTGGATATCCAACGAGGGCACTTCTTGTCCGAAGCCATATGCGCCCCCTGGCAACTCACATACAGGGGGATGGCTGTGCAGGACTCAGCAGAGTGTCCGGGCGGCATGTCTTCTGCCCATGGCCATACTTTTGGCACTTAAAGCACCGGAGGGGGAGAGGGACATATTTTTTCACTTTTAGGGAGTAGTAACCTCCCCAGATGGTAGTAGGAGCGGTGGGGGTGCCAAACGTCAGGATGATGGTAGGGAGACGGATCTCCCTACCACCTCGTTTGGAAACGAAGCGCCTGACGTAGGTCACCCCCTGTGACTTAAGGCTCCGTACAAGTTCATCTTCAGACAGTTCTGCCAATGCTTGATCTTTATTCACTCCTCTAGAAGAATTCATCGTTTTGTGGGGAGTGACCTCTACTGGAGCCCACTGGGCACCGGCCTCCACGTGGCGTGGGTGGGTAGTCCCCTCAGTCCCTGACTGAGTAGGCTAGCAGAGGGGTGCCATCTTTGTCCAGGATTAGGACTTGATGTCAGCAGATATGTTGGTCAGTCTTTTTCACTGGTCCGGTTTTTAAGGAGCTGTGCTTACCCAGGTCCTACCATGTTGGATTGGTCCTTAAAAATACGCGTGAGCTTTGGGTCCTTTGGATCCCAAGTGTTTGCCGTGTTTGGAGACCCGTGTCGGGGGAGAAGAGGATCCTGGTGGCTGAAACACTCCACTTTGGCCTTGACTTCTGCCTAAACGGGAGGCTAGTCGTACCGGCCTAGTCAATCGGCTCTTGTCACGTTGAGCCCTATCCCCCTGTTGACATGCGGGTTGTTATACGGAGCACCATGCTATAGCCTCTGCTGCTGATTAGGTGCTTTACGCCAGTATTTCCCTGCATTCAACAGTGTGATAGAAGGCGGTGGCTAAAACGGTTCATTCGGGCTTACCCCCTTGAGTATATCTTTCGGGCAGTCTCCATTGTGCGTCGGCTGGAGACCCGCCGACAGTTGCACTTTCCCTTGTTGGGCTCGGTGGCGGGCGGGGACTCCCGGGGGATGAATATCTCTATTATAATAATATGAAAAAAAATAAAAAAACAAAACTGGCACCAAAATGGCACATAGCCACCGACATTGACCTTGAAAATGATAGCGACTCCGATTGTGAGGAAGCAACGCCTCAGGCATCGGCCGTCTGGCCTCGCTTTCTCATTATCCACAGCAAAGTTAAAGAGAAGCCTGTTTCCAAGCTGCACCCTTTCCTGGTAGCGGAGACCCTCAGGAGCCGTGTTGGCAGGCCTGAGGCCCAGCGCCTCAGATCTGGTGACTTGCTGGTAGAGTGCCGTACCCGGGCACACTCCAATGGGCTACTGAGGCTCTCCTCCATCGGAGACACTCCAGTGGAGGTCACTCCCCACAAAACGATGAATTCTTCTAGAGGAGTGATTAAAGATCAAACATTGGCAGAAATGTCTGAAGATGAACTTGTACGGAACCTTAAGTCACAGGGGTTGACCTACGTCAGGCGCTTCATTTCCAAACGAGGTGGTAGGGAGTTCCATCATCCTGACGTTTGGCACCCGCACCGTTCCTACTACCATCTGGGGAGGTTACTACTCCCTAAAAGTGAAAAAGTACGTCCCTCTCCCCCTCCGGTGCTTTAAGTGCCAAAAGTATGGGCCATGGGCAGAAGACATGTAGCTAGGCAGAGACTCCATGCGCCCGCTGCACTAAGCCCGGACACTCTGCTGAGTCCTGCACAGCCATCCCCCTGTGTGTGAATTGCCAGGGGGCGCATATGGCTTCGGACAAGAAGTGCCCTCGTTGGATCTCCGAGTGCAGGATTCAGCAGGTGCGTGTGGAGAAGGGGATTTCCTTTGCGGACGCAAAAAAACTGGTTGATGGCCCTGGTGCAGCTGAGGCTGCGCCAAACTCAAATAACAACTTTGTGTATACTTTCAGTGCTGCGGTGGCAGGCAAGCACCCCACCAAAGACTTCTCTTGTCAAACCCCAACTTCTTGGTTGGGGGCGGAGCCTCGGATCCTCTCGCCCCTGGAGAGTAACCCTCCTCCGGTGGTGATGAGGAGCCAGGGAACGCAGAAGGCGGACACTGCCGGTCCGGTGGCACCGCCTTCTGCTGCCCCAAAGCCTCAGCCCCCACTCAAACCTGTCAATCTTACTACAAAGGCTTCTGGCTCTGGTCAGCCTTCTAAGGCCGTTAACTCTGGCGGTAGGAACGCTGCCCCGGCCCAGAGGTCTAAGAAAGTTACGGGACCGCTGTGCGTACGGGCCCAGAAGGGAGACACTGATGTCCCCCTTCAAAACAAATATGCTGCATTGGAGGAGCAGATGGAGGAGGTGGAGGTTATCGTAGCTGGTGCTGCGGCAGCGTCTCCCCCCTCATCTCCGAGGAACCATAGGAGGCCCGGGAGTCGACCCCCTCTGTATCTTCTGTGACTCCTTCCAAAGCACAGGAAAAGGGGGGAAGGAACTCTTCTACACATAAAACCTAACCATGTACTCTCTGCTTCAGTGGAATTGTCGTGGTTTTCACACCAACTTTGAAGAATCACGCCTTCTAGTCAAGTCCTATAACCCCTCGGTAATATCTCTTCAGGAGACTTACCTGAAGACTTCTGACCCTGTCTCCTTTAATGGTTTTAATGCTATCCATAAAGGTTCTGATTCGGAGAGACGCTCGGGTGGAGTGGCTCTTCTCATTAGCAACCAGTTTTTATGTAGCCCCGTTAGTGTTGACACCTGTCTTCAGGCTGTCGCAGCTCGGGTTACCTTAAAGAAGACTATAACCATATGCAGTATGTATCTGCCTCCATCCCTGCGGGTCTGTAGTCATGATATTTTTAACTTGGTAGATCAGCTGCCCCCTCCCTTTATTTTCATGGGAGATTTTAACGGTCACGCTCACCTGTGGGGTAGTGACCACTTTGATGGCAGAGGTCAAATGCTAGAAGATGTTTTTTCTCAACTTAACCTACTCTATCCCAGGTTCAGGATCTAGTTCTGTTCTAGACCTCTTTGTGTGTGATCCTTCACTCATGCTGGACTTTGACTGGAAGGTGCACGACGACCTGTGTGGTAGTGACCACTTCCCAGTAGTTATGTCATCGGTCAGCTGTGGGGAGGATCCACCGGTGGGGCGCTGGAATCTCAAGAAAGCTAACTGGCCTCTGTTCGCCTCCCTCTGTCAGTCTCGTATTACAGAGGAGGTGGTCATGTCAGCTGAAGAGCCTGTTTCGTCTTTTACTACTATTTTTTTGGACGTAGTGGGTGACACCGTCCCTAAAACTGCCCCATCAGTCCCTCGGAATCCGAGAGTACCATGGTTCAATGAAGAGTGCCGTAAGGCCCAAAAAGTGCGCAAATCTGCTCAGCAACGTGCTGTCCGTAATCCGTCGCAAGTGAATATTTTAACCTTTAAGAGACAGAGGGCGAAAGCCCGGTACATTTTTAAACGTGAACGCCGTGCTTCCTGGAGACGCTTCGTCTCATCTTTAACTTCTCGGACTCCGTCCCAGAAAGTCTGGAAGGCTGTTCGGGTAATCAGGGGCAGGGGTGGCTCGGCTTCTGTCGGCCATCTTAGAGATGGTGCCAGCTTGGTACAGATAAAAAAGCTGTGGCCAATTTGCTTGCCTCCACCATTGCTCATAATTCTTCAACAGAGCATTATTCACCCTTCTTCCAGAGAGAGAAGGAGAAGCGAGAATCTCGTAATTGTGATTTTAAGTCCGATAACTCGGAAGACTATAATGCCCCTTTTTCATTATCAGAATTGCAGCAAGCCTTGCAGAAATGTAATGACTCTGCTGCTGGCCTAGATACCATCCACTATCAATTCCTAACGCATCTGCCTGAGAGGTCACTCCTTGTACTTCTCAAGGCCTTTAACCATATCTGGAGAACCGGCCTATTTCCGCCGACTTGGCACCAGGCTGTGGTTGTGGTTAAGGATCCTTCCGACCCGGGCAACTACCGGCCTATCGCTCTGACATCATGTTTATGTAAAACTATGGAGCGCCTGGTCAAAGCTCGCCTGGTGTGGCATCTTGAGTCACAGGGTCTCCTCACAGACATCCAGTGCGGTTTCCGGCGCTTCCGTAGCACAACTGACCATTTATTTCGCTTTGAATCATTTGTTCGAGATGCGTTTGTCCGCAACAAGCAGCATGTCTATGCCATTTTCTTCGATCTTAAGAAGGCATATGACACTACCTGGAAGTATGGCATAATGTCTGACCTGTTGGACATGGGTTTTAAAGGGCACCTGCCCGTTTTTATTCACAATTTGTTGTCTAACCGGTCGTTCCATGTCCGTGTGGGCTCCACCCTCTCTGACTCCTTTGAGCAGGAGGTGGGTGTCCCGCAGGGCAGCATTCTATCTCCTGTTTTATTTAGTATTAAAATTAATAACATTGTAAAGGCCGTCAAGGATGATTCTGAATGCTCTTTGTTTGTTGACGACTTTGCTTTGTGCGCACGTGGTCGAGGACTTGCGTCCCTTGAGAGGCGCTTGCAGCTGTGCGTTGATCGCATCCAGCGGTGGGTGTCTCTCAATGGATTCAAGTTCTCGCCCTCCAAGACAGTCTGTGTGCATTTTACTAACCAGACGAAATTTTTTCCAGAACCTAGCCTGACCATTGCCGGAGTGCCAATTAAGGTGGCCGGGGAGGCAAAGTTTCTGGGGGTTATCTTTGACAAAAGACTTACCTTCCGAAGCCATATTAATTTCCTCAGAACCTCTTGTCAGAAAGCTCTCGACGTTCTTCGTGTCGTTGGTCGAACTGACTGGGGTGCGGACCGTACTGTCTTACTTCGACTGTACCGGGCCCCTGTTCGGTCCAAACTGGATTACGGCTCTGTGGTGTATGGCTCAGCTTCCAAGTCTGTGCTACAGCATCTGAACACAATTCACCATCAGGGTCTGCGGATATGTCTTGGGGCCTTCAGGACGTCTCCAGTTCCTAGTCTGTATGCCGAGGCAGGTGAGCCTTCTCTCAAGCTCCGCCGCATCCGCCTCATGCTCAGCTATGTTCTGAAACTGAAGGCCCATCCAGATATTCCTGCCTATGATTGTCTTTTTAAACCATCGTTTGCAGAGATTTACGATACCCATCCGGGAGCTGTCCGTCCACTTTCTTTCCGTGTCCGACCTCATCTGCAGGCGGCCGAATTGGACCTGGACA
Source organism: Semisulcospira habei (assembly GCA_036245525.1). NCBI lineage: Eukaryota > Metazoa > Mollusca > Gastropoda > Semisulcospiridae > Semisulcospira > Semisulcospira habei. Next base: position 33,287,193 of record BTPG01000001.1, on the reverse strand, counting down.
GAGTTTCGAAATCCCTGCAACACATCAATCCACCCTGGCTCTTACCAGTTCATGACATCTTGCTGGACTTGACTGCCCACAAGAAAGATTGTACTCCACCAGCCATATACCAACAGCGCCTCAATGAACTCCTTTCAAGTTTTCCTGGCTATTGTCGTATCTATACGGATGGGTCAAAGCCTGAGGATGGGAGAGTGGCTGTGGCCGCAGTGTCCTCTCGCCATCCTAGACGCCCATTTAAGCACCGCCTCCCAGACCACTCATCTGTATTTAGTGCAGAACTGCAGGCGGTTCTGTTGGCACTCAGGCATGCTTATCGATCTAGAGAAAGGAACTTCCTGATTCTGTCTGACTCTCTTTCTGCTCTGCAGGCCCCTCAGGGCACGGGAAATGACCACCCACTGCTGGTGCAGATCAAAGAGCTTTACGCGGACTTGATGAAGGAATATTATGACCTCATTTTTATTTAGGTCCCAGGGCATGTAGGCATCGAAGGCAACAGGACCGCAGATTTTGCTGCCAACGATGCCCGCAACGACCCTGTCCTTGACACACAGACTGTTTATAGTTATTTTAGACGTGTGGCTAGTGCGTACATAGCCCGTGAGTGGCAGTCCGAGTGGGACAAAGAGGAAGCTAACAAGCTGCATGAAGCCCTTCCCGAGTTGTCCGACGGTCTACCTTATCGCTGCGGCAGCCGCCGTGAGGAGACTGTCCTTGCTCGGCTCCACATCGGGCACACGTATGTTACGCACTCTTATTTACTAAAACAGGAGGAGCGTCCATGGTGTTATGCCTGTTCAACACTTTTTGCTGTCTTGTGCTAATCTAATCGACACAAGGTATAAGCATTTCACAGCAGACTCCTTGAAGGTGTTTTTTTCCGGGATGTGCCCCCGGACAAGATCTTCAGTTTTCTGAGAGAGTGCCATATTTTAAATAAGATTTGAGCGTTTATAGACTATGCTGTTTCTATTATTTTGACCTTTTTGAATCTGTTTTCTCCTTGTCTCACACCGACACTGCACAAAATCTATCTGTACCACTGTTTCCTACCCCATAAGAGTCAGCTGTGGAGTACATATTTTGAATGACTGATGTATGCCAGTATTACGGAACTTGTCACAAAAAAGACCTGTTTATATGCTGAAATGTCTTCGAAAAATGAACACATTGGCAGTAAAGGGGTTTTCCTTGGATAATCAAAAACTAATACAAATTAAGCTGCGTTTCCAAATCGTGACATGACAGGAGAGTGACAAAAAAGTAACCTTTCTGAGAGGGTCATCCAAATAATGAATAGGAAGGTCTTACCATCAGGTATCTCTATACCAAGTTTGGGGTTACAGTTGTGAATGATATTTGAGAAAAAACATCTTTGGGCAATATATGGCCATTTTGTACCTATTTCCCGATTGCTTGTGACCCTTGACCTTTCTGAGCGGTCAACGAAATTAGTATGCATAAAATGTTCTTACCACTCTGTACCAAGTCTGGGTTTGAAGTTGTGTATACTTGCGAAAACATTTATTTGTCAAAATACGGCTATTTTTCACCTATTTCCTGATCCCCTGTGACCTTGACCTTTGCATAGTCTCCAAGAGCCAATGTTAAAGTTTACCACGGACGACGGTGGACAGATGACCACTGGGCCAAAACATAGACACACACTTTTGCTTCGCACGTACGCGCGACATCGAACTAAGTGACAGGGGGCTAAAAGCTACAGCAGCCAAAAATATATTGCTCAGTCGAGTGATTCAGAGGCGATTTTGGCGAGTGGGTCGTGCTTATACTGAAGTGATGGGGGCGCGGTTTATACTGCACTACAAATTAAAACATGGGTGTCAAATTGCTTTGTCACGTTGTTATATGAAAACACACAAAGCACGCCCCCATCGCTGTACAATAGCCCCTGAACAGCTCCACTGCACTTTACAATTGTGTGGCCTCGCTGCTTCTGTGTCAGGTTTATGGAAACACTCCCTCTTTATTTCTAGTCTAGTTTTGTCACTGTCACTTTGTTGTCACTGCCCCACTGCTGTTGTGTCTGCTGTTGAATAGGCAGGCCTAAAGCCTACTTGCCCATCTCCTAATATATGGCTATGCATCAACGCAGGCAGTAAGGCACAGGCTTTTGCTGCATTGCGAAGGATGTGACTGTCCAAAACTTTGGCATTGTGGCCAGCCTGGTGGATGGACAGCAAAATAACAGGACAATCAGTTCACTTCCTTTGCCTTCCCGTCGGTTGGCCATCCCGAAGAGACGTACCCGCTGAACTCTTCTTCAATGTGGCTATTGCAACCTGCAAAAGATAATTTAGAATCAAAAAAAGTTTTGAAATGCACATCATGCGTGCATATATGTGTTTGCAAGTATTTTTACAAAGTACATACATGCATAATATGACAGTAGTCAGAGCAAGAACAAGAAAGACAATGAATGTCCTTATGGTTTACGTGTATGACCAATCCACATAATACGTACGACCTTTGTGCTTATCCAACAGGTCTCCGAAAATGTCTAAACATAAGTATAGGGCTGGAATTTGTACCAGCGAAACCTGAGTTTTCTCAAAATGCCTACATTTTTCACAAATTTGTCAACCCTCTGTGACCCTTGACCACTGTGAGGGGCTGATTAAATTGGTATGCACAGAAAGGTGTTATCAACCTGCCAAATTTTATTGAAAGTTTGCAAAAATATGGCTGTTTTTTTACCCCTTTCTGGACTCCCCATGACCCGTGACCTTTGTGAAAGGACCAGTAAATTTGTACACATAGAAAGTTCTTACCATCAGGCATCTCCGTACCACATCTGGGTTTGAATTTGAAAGTAATATATGAGGATAAACAATTTGTGTCAAAATCTGGCCATATTTTTACCCCTTTCTGGACCCCCCCCCCCTGTGACCCTGACCTTTGAAAGGTCACAGCAGTTGGTATGTTTAGAAAGATTTTACCACAAAGTACCCTTGTGCCAAGTTGGAAGTCTGAGGCTTGAATAGTCCCTGAGGAAATACCAATGTTAAAGTTGCCCACAGATAACAGTCGACGGACGACCCATTACAAACACTTACTTTTGCTATCACACGTGAGCCACAAATGAGACGCAATTGAGCTTTAAATGACCACAATGGGTGTATAAATATATCTAGAATCAGCATCAAAGTGTAACTTGCAGAAAATGTTTCAAACAGGACACATTTAACATATTGCTGTTTAGCAAACAGTACACACTGGACCAAAAGGGTAGTATTCAGTGTTTTATAGTCATTCTGTGTGCACTAAGTGCTTATTAAAGAAAACGACAGTATTTGCAGACTTGCACAAGCCTCTAGTTTCCAAATCAAATGCAATATGGTGCCACTTGTTGACTGCAAGTGATTTTAGCATTTGGTGTTGTAGAGAATGCTGGTACTGGTGCTACACCATCTTCAAAATGAAAGACAGCATTACAGTATGATGTGTTTATTCACATCAGTTGTGTTTTGTTATGAACCTGATTCTATTCACAAATCAACCGGTATGATTTACCTTGAGTCCAGGAGAATAAGTGTCGCCTTCTCTCACTTTAGTTGATCCACTGGAACTGGCATTGCCTGCTTTCAGCTGTGACCTTCTCCTTTTGAGCAAACATGACCGGACTAGCTCCTGCCTCTTCTTGGTGTAGGCGTCATACTTCTGTGCTTGTTTTGAAAGTATACCCTCTGGGCGAGATTCTGCAGTGAGACGTCAACAGCAGCATTGACCTGAAATGAAATACATGTTTATTAACGTGTTGTTCGGCAGCATGCCAATTTCACTTCTGATCTTATTTCAGGGTGGGTTGGTTCCAAACTCCCTAAAAAGGGACTTTGTTATAGCATTATATTCGCGGCCGGGATGGGAGGCCCCCCCCCCTCCCTGCCCAATATGCCCCTACATTTAGTTTATGCATTACTACCTTCAAACTAATGTGAAATAAACTGTAAACACCATAAACAACAATGGTGAAGCCTGGATCGCTCATATGCATTTAAAACTGATCATTTACATAATCTGAACTGTGTGACCTTTCCAAAAGGTGACTGAAATTTAAGTGCCATGAGTCTCAGCATCAGTAAAGGGCTGGCTTTTGTACTAGATACTTGTTGTGAATAATATTTGAGAAAAAACATCTGTTGTCAAAATATGGCTATTTTTTTTTACCTATTTCCTGATTTCTCATGACCCTTGGTCTTAACTCAAACTGGTCTGCTAAGAAAGGTCTTGCCACAAAGTATCCTTGGGCCACGTTGAAGACTGTGGTTTGAATAGTCTCCGAGAAAATACCAACATTAAAGTTTACCATGGACGACCAATGGCCCAGAACATAGCCTCACACTTGCTGCACACATGAGCCAATGACCGAAAGCATTACAGTATGATGTGTTCATTCACAATCACACCATAGTTGTGTTTTGTTCTGCACCTGATTCTAGTCGCAGATCTACCGGTATGATCTACCTTGAGTACAGGAGAATAAGTGTCACCTTCCCTCGCTTCATTGAGCTGTGGCCTTGGTGTAGGCGTCATACTTATGCGATTGTTTGCAAGTATGTCCTCTGGGTGAGACTCTCACTGAGAGTACCGAGACTCCACAGCGAGAGGTCAACAGCAATATTGGCCTGAAATGAAATACACGATTATTACTGTATTGTTCAGCAGCATGACAATTTCACTTTGCGTGAACTAAATGCAGGAGCAGATTATTACTTTCAAAATAAATGCGACATAAACTGTGTACACCGCAAAGAACAAACAAGAATTGCAAAGTCTGTATGCCTCATGTGCATAACTGATTCATATATAATTATAAACTGTGTGACCTTTCCAAAACTGAGGTAGCTGAAATAAGTGTCACAAGTCTCAACATAAAGGCTTGCTTTTGTACTAGTGAAATTTGTATTTCTCTAAAAATTACAATTATGCATTTTTCTTACGTTTGTCAACCTTCTGTGACTCTTGACCTGTGTAAGGAGTCAACCAAATTAGTATCTATAGGAAGATTTGATCATCAGCTACCTTTGTGCCAAATTTGATAGGGAAATTGCAAAAACTTTGATACAAACTGCAATCATACAATGAAAAATAAATAAGCATTTATCACACATTCCAAGGTCATCCAAAATGGTAGTCAACAAATATTACTTTATTAGGGTTTCAGTCAAAGTAGCGTAGGTTTAATTGAACATACATACATACCTATAAAGTACTATGTAACCCTTTTAATCCTGATACACCCACTGCTTGACATAAATGTGACTATGATAGTTCAAGGGTGGTGCCAGAATAGATCGGCATCTCATCCGCCAAGCTATTCTGGCACCATCCTTGAACTAAAAAAATGCTGGACCTATATCCTAATCTGTAATATAAACTTTATAAGACAGTAAGGGAATGGATGAGCAAATTAAGTTACTAAGTACTGGAAGCAGTTACTGAGTTAGAGGTCCATAATGCCAAATTCTCCCTTAGCAGGACTTTTTCCTACACACAGTACGTTTTCCTAGATAATAAGCACTGGCACTGGTTTAATATTTAACTACAATGTCGACTACATACCCTCCACCGTATTAGTAAAGGCTCCCCGAGAATGTATGGAAATGTTCTACTTCTAGGTGGTGACTGACATGGAATGCAACCCCCCCTCCCCCCCCCTCAACCCACAATAAAATGTAGTCTTCTTCATTGCAGGTAGGCAGTGGAGACGGCAATACTACTGTGGGGACCTAAATTTCCATGCATACACGGACAGTAAACTATTGGGGTTTTACGCCGTGCAGGTGACATCTCACGGCGGTGCATAAAAGGGTTGGAAAATCAGTGAGATATGTCACTTATACGTACGACATTTTGCTTCCGCTAGTAACTCGTGTTCTAGTCACTTAGCAAACACCACCACTCTTTTTTCTAATTTAGTTTACCTTTTCGTTGCTGATGTCTGAAGATATTTTTTTTGTTTTCCTGGCTGCTACGTAGACTGCTTCCCGTTTGGTTGGCCCGTTTTTTTTTTTTTACTTCAGAAATTACGTATTGTTTCGCGCCATACGCAGGTTATGCGTTACGCTCGATGACTTGTCGCAACTTATGCAAAAGTATCTTATTTATGAGGAAACAAAACATTTTATGCATAGAAACAGTCAGCGTACACACCTATTTCAGACAGTATATCTCTTTTATCAGTTATCGATAAATTGAGCTTGTTTGCAATACGACCTGACGTACGGCGGGTTTTTTCGGTGAACTCCAGTCTCAGGTCACGGCAGACGCAAAAATAGCGGTATCTAAATGCGCAGAAAAGATGCGCGAAAGAGGTGTGTCCTACAACCTTAAGAAAAAAAATCTTACTGATTTGTTGAAACTAAAAAAATGGATAATATTAATATGTAATTCTGGATACAAGTTAAATAATTGAAAGCCATCTAAATAATGTGATCTGCACAAACTTTCCTGTCATTCAGTATTTTCGCCAAAATACCTTTTAATGTCAGTTTACTCTATCTATAGTTAGAATATCACCTCCGCCAGAGTTTAGTCTGAACACATTCGACACGTACTGCATTCGGATACACTACTGTATGCCACATGTCCTGAGGCGGCACGTCTCGAATGAGCGAACGAATTATCGAAAAACCACGAACTCCTTAACTCATACGCGACGTGTCGAGTCCGGATCCGGACGCGGCACGTCTCGAATGAGTTAACTGCCGGGGCAATGCGAACGCCACTCAGCTGCAAGAAACAGAAACCCTCATGAACGCCTGCTGGCGCGGGGGCTCATAAAGGTTTATTTCTCTTGTTATTCCTGTGTTCTTTATGCGTAATTTAGGTCTCATTTACATGTTTTTCCCCACTCGAATATCGATCAGTGTAGTGTAGTGTCGTGTTTTCAGTCGCGAAATTCTTGATCACCGACAAGGAAGGGGTTAACTGTCATCTTCAAGAAATCAGTCTGTATTACAGGAAAAGGTTAACTATTAACTATTATAAGTTTGCTTTTTTGAGGGGGTCCACGACAGACTGTGACAGTCGAATGATGTGTTGTTTTTTTATTTTAAATTTTGATTTGTTTGTTAATGTGATTAAACTCTATGCTCACGCATAGGGTTCACACAGTAGGTTAAATACGGTACAGTAGTTGTCAGCGGTTTGTTTGTAACGATAGTCCATGGTGGCACGTGGGCCACTTGGAACCTTTAAGACACGGTACACACGGGGAGTTTTAGTGAGTTGTAGGCGAGAGCTCAGTCTGTCAGAGGTCTAAATACGTTAGTACGGGGCTTGACGTTCAGTGCGGGCAGACGTGTGTGAGATACCCTAGACCGTACTCCAAGACTCTGAAACCTAGAATTCAGAGTGCTTGTCGGAGGTTGGAGCGACGGACGCCGAGACGTCAAGTCACCAGGGACCTAATGCGAGGTCATCTCTCCATCTCTTCACTTGGGGAGTGAGCGACCGATGCCGAGACACTTGGGTCACAGCGAAGATACGGTACGAGTAACGAGGACGTCCACGGTACGAGAGACAGGACGACTCGGGAGCGTACGAAGGAGGACTTGCACGCCTAGACGTGAAAGGACTAACGTAACCAGGCGGGAACACCAGTAAACAGGTTGGGGTGTGAGAGACTACTACCTAGCCTGGCAGTTATATTGTGTGTGTGTGCATGTGGTGTTGAGATGCTGGTAGTGGTGTAATGTATATAGTTTGATAATCATTTAAGCGTTTTCCTTCTTTTATATTGTATAAAAGTTCCGTTAGAAAGGAAGCCCGTGAGTTGTGTTTTACCGCATGAATGCGCCCGTCCGAGTCAGTGGCGGTGTATGCGTCTGTTGTGCAAGAGTCTGTGCGTAGACTGGGGGCAAGTCTGCGTGCGTTACAGTGGTGACCCTGTTTTAGCGGTATTTTAGAATAGTGCGGGCGCTAGTGGAGTAGCGGATTTAGGGTTCGGTTTTATTGCTATGTGCGTGTTTGGTTGTTTGTGTTAGATTCCCCTCTCCGATTCTATGGGGTAAGATCCGTGGATTCTGTAGTTTTCTGGATCTTACGAGGAGCTAGTTCTTGTTTCTTCCTTTTGTATAGGTAGTATTCTTTTCCCTTGCTCTTCTTTCTATCTTTCTTATTTTTCGATCCATCTGGACGTCAAAGTAGGTCACTGTTTTCTGCGTAGGTTGTTGCTATTTTTGCCGTTGATTGGGTTGTGTTTTTGTATTTACGTTTTCATTGTTGGAAGTTGTTACTGTAGATATGGAGTCGGACCCGGTAGATGCTTATATTAAGCAAAGTGAGAGGCTAGGGCTTAAGGACGATAAACTTTTTGATTACGTTGAGAAATGTAAGGATAGGGAGGATATGGCGAGAGAAAGAGAAGTTCAGAGAGAGAGAGAGAGAGAGAGAGAGAGAGAGAGAGAGAGAGAGAGAGAGAGAGAGAGAGAGAGAGAGAGAGAGAGAGAGAGAGAGAGAGAAGAGAAAGAGTCTTAAAAGAGAAGGAGTTAGAAGCTCAGAGAGAGAGAGAGAGAGAGAGAGAGAGAGAGAGAGAGAGAGAGAGAGAGAGAGAGAGAGAGAGAGAGAGAGAAGAGAAAGAAAGAGTCTTAAAAGAGAAGGAGTTAGCGTTTCAGAGAGAGACAGACGAGAAGTCACTAGCGTTTCAGAGAGAGAAAGACGAAAAGGAACGGGCTTTAAAAGAGAAAGAACTTGAAGTTCAGAGAGAGAGAGAGAGAGAGAGAGAGAGAGAGAGAGAGAGAGAGAGAGAGAGAGAGAGAGAGAGAGAGAGAGAGAGAGAGAGAGAGAGAATCCTTAGGAAGGAGGAGTTAGAGTTTCAGAGAGAGGAAAAAGAGAAAGATAGGGAGTCGAAGAAGAGAGATAGGGAGTTGCAGCTGCAGTTAGCTTGAGATGCGGGGTCTAGAGCAGCTCCAGATAGTGATTCAGTAGGCCGGGGCATACGTAATTTTCCTAGACTGCCAATGTTTAAGGAGTCTGTGGACTCCATTGACGCTGTGTCGTTTTGAGGCTCACGCGCAGGCGTTGAGTTGGCCTTCTGCCAACTGGCCCGTTTTGCTTTTGTCGGTGCTAGAAGGTCAGGCCTTGAGTCTTTTGCATAGTTTGAACGTTTCGGGGAACGTAGATTACGAGACTTTGAAGGAGTGTCTCTTACAGAAGTTCCAGTGTACTGCGGAGGGTTTCAGAGAACGCTTGAGAGCTTGTCGGCCAGAGACAGGGGAATCGTTTGTGTCGTTTGGCAAGCGATTGTCCCATTTGCTCGTACGTTGGGTCGAACTGTCCAAGATCGACCACACGTACGAGGATTTGTTTGATCTCGTGTTGGCTGAACAGTTCTTTGGTAGCGTTTCCAAGGATCTAGCGGTATTCTTGAGGGAGCGTAACCTCAAGAGTACAGATGAGTTAGTGCAGAACGCGGAGGCTTTTCGGCTGGCGCATCCGACGAAAAACCTAGCGCGTAGGACCGAGTCACCGCCAGTCGGGTTGCTCGTCGGCGCTAACACGACTGGGGGATATCGGGGCGTCAATATTTGCGTGGGGCCCAACTATTTAACGGGAGAGGTTTTTTTCCGGTTTCGACGGGGGGATAGAGGTAACAGCAATGGCGGTCGCGATCCTTACGCACGAGGAGAGAAATCTGGGCGTGGGTACGGTCGTGGTCGTATTGCGAGTTCGGACACTCAGTGTTTCGCGTGTCATGCGTACGGTCATTTCAATCGTGACTGTCCTAGCAGTAGTTCAGGGGCTCAGTGTTTCACCTGTCAGGGGTACGGTCATCTGGCTCATCAATGTCTTAGCGATACTGGTATGGTGGAGGGGGCGGAGCAGCCCACTCACATAGCCAGTTTTGCAGTCCCAGTCGAGGAGGAACCACGGCTTGGCGGAGTGTGTTCAGCTGACGGAGGTGGTTGCCTACCGCTGGTGGACGGTGTTGTAAATGGATGTCTGGCTTCTGTTCTCCGTGACTCAGGTACAACGACCGCTGGGGTCAGACGTAGCCTCGTTAGGAAGGATCAGTACACGGGGGAGACGCAGAAAGTGATTTCGTTCGGAGGGAAGATAGAAATTTTTCCTTTGGCTAAGATTGAGGTTGACACGGAGTTTTTCACAGGTGATCTGATTTCTTGTGTCATCGACGAGTCAGTAGTTGATTTAGTCCTCGGTAACATGAAGGGTGTGCTGCCAGTCATCGGTAGGGTTGAGGCGGTTAAGCGACCTCAGGTTAATCGCAATGCAGTCGCTTCAGTCGCGACGAGAGCTCGAAGTAAGCGTAGTTGGGAACAGAGGGACCGTGTTATTGCCGTCCGGAGTCAGGGGGTCGATCAGCGGGTTTGGCCCACCGGTCGGGTTGGTCTGAGACGGCATAGTTCTGTTGCGGACAGAAATACCGCTCACCACCCAATATGTAGGTAGGTCGGAGACTGGGGTCTCGCGATTGTGTGGGCAGTCGTTGGATCGTTTTCATTTCTGGTGGTATTAACGCGTTAGTTCTGTTTTCGCGTTCGCGGTGCGATTCGAGGGTGTACTTTGGGGTTTAAGGCTGTGGTTAGTTTTTTGTTGTGATAGGATAGTGTATAGCGTCCAGTTGTCTTAAAAAGAAATTCGGTCGTTTCTTTTTTTCCCGAGGAAGGGGGAATTGTGATGAAACTCTATGCTCACGCATAGGGTTCACACAGTAGGTTAAATACGGTACAGTAGTTGTCAGCGGTTTGTTTGTGACGATAGTCCATGGTGGCACGTGGGCCACTTGGAACCTTTAAGACACGGTAAACGCGGGGAGTTTTAGTGAGTTGTAGGCGAGAGCTCAGTCTGTCAGAGGTCTAAATACGTTAGTACGGGGCTTGACGTTCAGTGCGGGCAGACGTGTGTGAGATACCCTAGACCGTACTCCAAGACTCTGAAACCTAGAATTCAGAGTGCTTGTCGGAGGTTGGAGCGACGGACGCCGAGGCGTCAAGTGACCAGGGACCTAATGCGAGGTCATCTCTCCATCTCTTCACTCGGGGAGTGAGCGACCGGTGCCGAGACACTTGGGTCACAGCGAAGATACGGTACGAGTAACGAGGACGTCCACGGTACGAGAGACAGGACGACTCGGGAGCGTACGAAGGAGGACTTGCACGCCTAGACGTGAAAGGACTAACGTAACCAGGCGGGAACACCAAACAGGTTGGGGTGTGAGAGACTACTACCTAGCCTGGCAGTTACATTGTGTGTGTGTGCATGTGGTGTTGAGATGCTGGTAGTCGTATAGTGTATATAGTTTGATAATCATTTAAGCGTTTTCCTTCTTTTATATTGTATAAAAGTTCCGTTAGAAAGGAAGCCCGTGAGTTGTGTTTTACCGCATGAATGCGCCCGTCCGAGTCAGTGGCGGTGTATGCGTCTGTTGTGCAAGAGTCTGTGCGTACGACTGGGGGCAAGTCTGCGTGCGTTACAGTTAAAACAGATTCCTACTTATGGGACCATAAAATATATCGTATTCGTAGTGTATTCTTATTACTTTCGATATTTTTTCTAAAGAAATAAACACAGTATCATTATTGCTAGCTGTTTTATCACAAGAGGTAAATTGAACTAATTTGAATTTTGTTTTTAAACAATGTGCTAAATAATAACTGCAGTTTAAATTCCCCCCCCCTTCCACAATGATGAGATGTGTACTTAAAATATTGCTCGATCAGTTTGTGACATATCCTGTATTATAGCAGAACCTGTTCTAAGCGACCAACCTATGAGAGATCACCAATACTTGTGTGGCTGCGAGCACAATGGGGGTTAGTTGGTGTACGTGTTGTCAAAAGTCCAGTGCGTTTCTGCTCTAATACGTGCATTATTTGAACTAATACGGACTGTGCAGAGTGTGTATACTATCGCAGACAAGGCAGTGCCGAGGCCGGATTACCTGAGCACTGACTTGGTGACCAGGCTGTGGGTGTTGGCAGAACTGTCTTCTGAGTGGATTGATAACAGGATTCGAACCTGCAACCCTGAAGAGAGTCTTGCAGCTCATTACAGGTGCATGACGCACAAGATGGCGGCCATGCAACATCTCCTGGCCGCCCGCCGCTCCGGCAGAAATGGTCGCTACGCGCAGTATTCTAAAAGACATTGTACCTTCGTTTGATATATGATGTCAGGCCCTGCGATGCTGCATCACGACTGGTATTTCTTTTTGAAGACTTTTGGCAATTTGTTGTGCTGTGACTCTTAATTAGATTTTATCAGTATTTTCCTCCGTGCGATGCTGGGAGTTGATACACGCTGATACAGCTATGGCCGCGTACGAGTTTGAGCGGCACATCTACTGTGCGTCTACTGTGGGAATTCAGGGTATTTACCCGACCACATATAGTAATGCACCTTCGTGTTTGTGTATGTATGTTTCTCCTGCCTACTTCCTAAGAGACCTGATGCATCCTTTTTAGGGATGTAAATGATCGTCTTGTTCTATACCTGCGTATTTCTCTGTGGGCTGGCGAATGGGTGCCTAATAGGCGGGGGCAGGGGATCTAGCTGTTCGTCTGTCCAGCGCTGAGTAATTCCCCTTGGTTTGTTGTACAATTCTGCCAGCGCTAGCCTCACCTATCTGGTTTGTGAGTATCTCAGCATAACTCGAGGCAAATTTATATCGTTACATTGTTGTGTAATGTTCTGTGCATCTACTGTGGGAATTCAGGGTATTTACCCGACCACATATAGTAATGCACCTTCGTGTTTGTGTATGTATGTTTCTCCTGCCTACTTCCTAAGTTCCGGAGAAAGACATGGGTTATATAAGAGACCTGATGCATCCTTTTTAGGGATGCAAATGATCGTCTTGTTCTATACCTGCGGGGAAGTGGCACAGTGGTTAAGGCGTCTGCCTCCAATGCCAAAGGTGCGAGGTTCGATACCGGGTTCCGGCGTTGGATTTTTCTCCTCTGGTAAGTGTCACCGTCTGGGCAGTGGGCAGATGTTCACATCTGCACGGAACATAGACGACCCCGGCCCCCACGAGTCCCCTGCTGCCTTGCAGGCTTGGCCGCTTGGCTGCGGAAAGGCTAAGGGAGGAAACCCCTGACATCAAAGCCCCCGTGTCTCCGGGGAAGGCTTTTGAGCCAGAGACTAAGACAAGGACAGTCTGATATAAAACCTACGACCCGAGGACCTCGATGCCACCGTCCCAGCTTGCTAGGCCATGGCAAACGAACCAAGGGTTTAAAGGGTGGGGCCAGTACTGCGCACACTGCACTTCACCAAAAAGCTCCACCGCGCAGGCTTTAGGAAACGCCCACGGACTATGACACTGAACTTTCCAAGTCCTGTAGCGATGGGCAAGGGGCAAAACGGCAGGTGAAAGATGTCACTGGAAGCCGCAGTCTCAAACCTGCATGCAGGCGGTTCAGGATATTGGTCGCCTGATGTTGACCTGGGGATGACAACGTCACTCGGCACACCCTGAACGACCAAGCAGCCTTCTCTAGGGACAGCACTGCTTGCTCCACATGGAGAGGGGCCTAGAAAAGGTGGCCTAACCAAAGCTCATCCCCTCGTAACCCAGTTGGCTAGCCGCGGTCAACGGGCATCTTCTCATGCGGTCAGAAAACAAGAAAAAACAATGGATCCACTCTCATGACGACCACGACCGGACTCAACATAGCATGCTGGAACATCCGAACCATGCTCGACACAGCAGACAGCGGACGCCCTGAACGTCGCTCCGCCCTCATTGCCCATGAATTGCGGAGGTTAAACATCGACATCGCCGCGCTCAGCGAAGTACGCCTCCCGGAGGAAGGCAGCCTCCAAGAACTTGGCGCTGGCTACACCCTCTACTGGTCAGGCAGGCCTGCATCAGAAAGACGGCTCTCAGGCGTGGGCTTCATGGTGAAGACCCCCATTGCGACGAAGTTGGAAAACCTACCAACGGGTCACTCCGACCGCATCATGTCCATGCGCCTCCCACTGAGACACCAGCAATACGTCACCCTTCTCAGTGTGTACTCCCCAACCCTCCTGGCAGAGCCTGCAGAAAAAGACAAGTTTTACTCTGACCTGCGCAGCCTCTTGCAGAGCACCCCTGCAGACGACAAAGTCATCATCCTTGGCGACTTCAACGCCAGAGTGGGCCAAGACTCTGAAGCCTGGAAAGGAGTCCTCGGCAAGCATGGCGTTGGGAACTGCAATGACAATGGTCGCCTACTGTTGGAGCTCTGTGCAGAGCAGCAACTTGTCATCACCAACACTACTTTCCAGCAAAAGGACAGTCGAAAGACCACCTGGATGCATCCTCGCTCCAAGCACTGGCACCTTATCGACTATGTCCTAGTGCGTCAGAGAGACCGCAGTGACGTCCTCCTCACCAGAGTGATGCCCAGCGCAGAGTGCCACACTGACCACCGCCTTGTTCGCTGCAAACTCAGGCTCCGCCTCAAGCTGAAACCCAAGAAAGGCCCCCCCCCCCCCCCCCCCAAGAAAAAGCTTGATGTTGCCAGCCTTCAGCGTGACGACAAGAAAGCTGCCCTTCAGGCCGATTTACATCGTATGCTCAAAGACACAGTTGATCCAGCAGACTCCTCTCCTGAAACACTCTGGGAACAACTGAAAATTGCTATTGTAAAATCTTCTGTGGAAGTCTTGGGCTTTGCTAGAAAGAGGAACAAAGACTGGTTTGACGAAAACGACGTAGAGATCCAGGAACTTCTAGCAAAAAAAAAAAAAAAGAGCCGCCCACCAGGCCCACCTAGCCCAGCCTTCCTGCCCTGTGAAGAAGTCTGCCTTCCGCCTCATCTGCAGCAGTCTCCAGCTCAAGCTTAGAGAGCTCCAGAACGAGTGGTGGTCCAGACTCGCACAGAGGACCCAGCTCTGCGCTGACAACGGTGACTACAGGGGCTTCTACGAAGCACTGAAAGCAGTGTATGGCCCTAGGCACCTGGTACAAAGTCCCCTGCGAAGCGCTGATGGACAGGCACTCCTCACAGATAATACCTCCATCTTGAACCGCTGGTCGGAATACTTTCAGGACCTCTTCGGCGCTGAGCGCACTGTTCAAGAAACAGTCATCCTCCAAATCCCACACCTTCCACTAAAGGTTGAATTGGACGAACCGCCCACCGCCGAAGAGACCCTCACAGCCATCCACCAGCTCAAGAGTGGCAAAGCAGCAGGCATTGACGGAATCCCGCCAGAGATCTGGAAACATGGAGGCCCAGCACTGCACAACAAGCTCCACGACCTCTTTCTCTGCTGCTGGGAAAAAGGAACACTACCAAAGGATCTCCGTGATGCAGTCATCATCACCCTGTACAAGAACAAAGGAGAGAAGTCTGCCTGCTCTAATTATCGTGGAATTACCCTGCTGTCCATTGCCGGGAAAATTCTCGCAAGGTTGCTCCTGAATCGGCTGGTACCTGCCATCGCTGAAGACCACCTCCCAGAGGGCCAGTGTGGCTTCAGAGCCAACAGGAGTACCACCGACATGGTCTTTGTGCTGAGACAGCTTCAGGAGAAGTGCCGCGAGCAGAACAAAGGGCTGTACGTAACGTTTGTCGACCTAACAAAAGCGTTTGACACTGTGAGCAGGCAAGGTATGTGGCAGATCCTGGAGCGACTAGGCTGTCCCCCAAAGTTCCTCAACATGATCGTCCAGCTCCACGAGGACCAGCAAGGCCAGGTCAGACTAAACAGTGACCTCTCAGAACCATTCCCCATTCGCAACGGCGTGAAGCAAGGCTGCGTGCTGGCACCGACCCTCTTCACCATCTTCTTCAGCATGATGTTGAAGCAGGCTACAGTGGACCTCGACGATGACGACGCAGTGTACATCAGGTATCGTCTCGATGGCAGCCTGTTCAACCTCAGACGACTGCAGGCCCACACGAAAACCCTAGACCAACTGATTCGTGAGCTGCTCTTTGCTGATGACGCTGCCCTCGTTGCACACACAGAGAGAGCCTTGCAGCGCATTACGTCCTGCTTCGCAGATGCCGCCCAGCTCTTTGGACTTGAGGTCAGTCTGAAAAAGACAGAGGTCCTTCATCAGCCGGCACCCAAGGAAGAGCATCGCCCTCCCCACATCACCATCGGCGAGTCCGAACTGAAGTCTGTACACCAGTTTACCTACCTTGGCTGCATCATCACGTCAGACGCCAAGCTGGACAAGGAGCTGGACAACAGGCTGGCAAAAGCGAACAGTGCTTTCGGGCGACTATTCAAGCGGGTGTGGCACAATCAACAGCTGAAAAAAGGCACCAAGATCAGCGTGTACAGAGCTGTCGTCCTCACCACCCTGCTGTACGGTTCCGAGTCCTGGGCCCTCTACCGCAGCCAACTACGACTCCTCGAACGCTTTCACCAGCGCTGCCTGCGTACCATCCTCAGCATTCACTGGAGTGACTATGTCACCAACGTCGAGGTCCTTGAACAGGCGGAAACTGTGAGCATCGAGGCTTTGCTGCTGCGGACACAGCTTCGCTGGGCGGGGCACGTCTCCAGGATGGAGGATCATCGCCTACCCAAGATCACTCTGTTCGGCGAGCTCGCCACTGGACACCGAGACAGAGGGGCACCAAAGAAGAGATACAAAGACGGTCTCAAGAAGTCACTTAGTGCCTGCCAAATCGACCACCGCCAGTGGTCTTCGCTTGCTGCGGACCGTGACACCTGGCGCTCCACCATTCACAAGGCAGCCGTCTCCTTTGAGGACTCTCGCAGAGCTAACCTTAAGGACAAGCGGCTCAGAAGAAAAAACAGAGCTGTCGTAACTCAGAACCCTGACCAGACCTTCCCCTGCAGCCACTGCGGTCGAACCTGCCTGTCCCGGATTGGCCTTCGCAGCCACGAAAATGCCTGCAGACGACGTGGGCAAGCCCTATAGAATCTTCGTTCGCGAAGTCAAGCCAAGAGAGAGTCTATACCTGCGTATTTCTCTGTGGGCTGGCGAATGGGTGCCTGATAGGCGGGGGCAGGGGATCTAGCTGTTCGTCTGTCCAGCGCTGAGTAATTCCCCTTGGTTTGTTGTACAATTCTGCCAGCGATAGCCTCACCTATCTGGTTTGTGAGTATCTCAGCATAACTCGAGGCAAATTTGTATCGTTACATTGTTGTGTAATGTTCTGTGCATCTACTGTGGGAATTCAGGGTATTTACCCGACCACATATAGTAATGCACCTTCGTGTTTGTGTATGTATGTTTCTCCTGCCTACTTCCTAAGTTCCGGAGAAAGACATGGGTTATATAAGAGACCTGATGTATCCTTTTTAGGGATGTAAATGATCGTCTTGTTCTATACCTGCGTATTTCTCTGTGGGCTGGCGAATGGGTGCCTGATAGGCGGGGGCAGGGCATCTAGCTGTTCGTCTGTCCAGCGCTGAGTAATTCCCCTTGGTTTGTTGTACAATTCTGCCAGCGCTAGCCTCACCTATCTGGTTTGTGAGTAGTGGCACATTGCTTGCTTTGCAAAACGAACCAGTTCGCGAGTATTCTGACAAACCGTACATTTGCACAGTTCCGAAACACCATTATTTGACTTCTAAGTGTGTTTTATGTGTATAAATTGTGCATACTCAGTAAACGTTTTTTTTTTGTCAACGATTTTTTTAGCCCATAAAAAAACTAGGAGTTACTAGAGTTACTCAGCACTGAACAGACAAACAGTTAGATCCCCTGCTATCAGGCATCCAATCGCCAGCCCACAGAAAAATACGCAGGTATAGAACAAGACGATCATATACATCCCTAAAAAAGGATGCATCACGTCAAGCCTATAACCCATGTCTTTTTCTGGAACTTAGGAAGTAGGCGGTAGAAACACACACACACACAAACAAGAAGGTGCACTACTCAATGTGGTCGGTTAAATACCCTGATTTCCCACAGTAGATGCACAAGACAATACACAACAATGCACATTTTGCCTCGAGTTATAGAATACTCACAAACCAGATAGGTGAGGCTATCGCTGGTAGAACTGTACACATACCATCCCCTGGGGATCTAACTGTTTGTCTGTCCAGAGCTGAGTAATTCCCCTTGGTATGTGTATATTTGTATCCATGTTCCTTGGACGGATGAACCACTTTGTATCCATCTGTCTTGGGCGGATGAAACGTTTCGTCGTTGAGTTAACGAAAGTGTTCAGAAACACAACCTACGTCTTGTGGCAGGGAAGGTTTACTGTCGAGGCACGGCAAACGCTACCCACCTACAAGAGATAAACCCCGCATTCACGGCCCGGGGTGGGTGGGTGAGTGTGTGTGTGTGTGTGTGTGTGGGGGGGGGGGGGGGCTCATGAGGATTTATGTCTCTTGTTAGTCATGTGTTCTTTGTGTCTGCTTTAGGTCCCACTCAGATCGGCGGTGTTTGTTCCCGCGAACGTCGGTCAGCGTGTAGTCGGTGCTTTCAGACGCGCAATTCGTGATCACTGGCAACGAGGGATTAAATGTCCTAGATCACCTTCGGCCATCACACACTGGTTGTCACCTTCGATTCGCTACCGCGTTTAGCGGTCGCGAATTGATGGAGACAGCCAGTGTGGAGCCGTCATCAATGTCACGTGGGAGCTCAAGAGGACCAGCGCCAGCAGTGGACCTCATCAGTCTATATGCCTGTTGCTTGCATTGCAGAAGGGAGGGTATTGCAGTCGATCTGAAAATGTCACAGTTTGAATTCACTCCAGACGCGCCGCATCCGTATACCCGACGCGAATCCAAATGCTGTACTTCTCGAGTGAGACACCCCATTTAACCACAAGGCCACATTTCTCAAATGTCGGAAGTGTTACTTGACAACTACGTGCCAGTTCTAGGAGATGGATCGACCATGATGATTCAGTTAGTTAGTTAGTTATTTGGGTTTAACGCCGAGCAGGCGACTAAGGCCATCTCACGGCGGGCCCATGATGATTCAAGGATAGTGTCAGATTAGCTTGGCGCCTGATGGCGCCAAGCTTATCTGGCACTATGCTTGAATCAAGGTCGATCCATCACCTGCTTTTGGGCGTCTGGGCTAAAAGGGTTAAAGACACCTAGAATTGTGTGTGCTGATCTGTGATTTTGGACATTATGGATTGAAGTGGTAAGATGAAAAACTACAGATTATCACACATTGTTAGCTTCGCTTCGTCAATAGAAAGCCGTTTAGAGCTGAACGTCTTTTTGTCCAACGCGAAGGTGATTTCAAAGACGGGGCACCGAATAGGGTCTTGCTATAATTTGTGTGAAATCAGATTGACTTTACCTAGCTACATGCTATACTAAGTACACCTGCATTTTCTTCTGAAAACGAGTCGATGTGTGTGTATGCATGTGCTTATGCGTGCGTGCATGCGCGCGCTGCAAACATCCTCAAGAGGCATAGATGTTCATGCGCCCTCCGGGCACTTGAGGATATATGCCTCTTGGAGATGCGCGCATATGTGTCATTGGTTTGTCAAACGTCATTTGTCATGACGTTTTTTGTTTGTTTGTTTTTTACGTAATTTTATATTTAACGTGATATGAGTTTTGCTTTCGCGTCAAGACTTGCGAGAATGGTGACAATGTGCCAATACGTCATAGTGAACTCTATACGGGGCGCGCGCAGTGCATACGCGTCATTGGTTTGTCAAATGTCATTTTTCATGACGTATTTTTGTTTTGTTTTTACGTAATTTTATATTTAACGTGATCGAGTTTCGCTTTCGCATCAAGACTTGCGAAAATGGTGACAAAACTAGAATTTTACGGTACAATTTCGGTCTTGCTATAATTTGTGTAAAATCAGGTTGACTTTACCTAGCTACATGCTATACTAAGTACACATGCATGCTCTTCTGAAAGCACGTCGATGTGTGTGTATGTGTATGCGTGTGCGTGTGCGTGAGTGCATGTGCACGCTCCAAACATCCTCAAGAAGCATAGATGTTCATGCGCCCTCCTGGCACATGAGGATCTATGCCTCTTAGAGATGCGCGCATGTGAGAGAGAGAGAGAGAGAGAGAGAGAGAGAGAGAGAGAGAGAGAGAGAGAGAGAGAGAGAGAGAGAGAGAGAGAGAGAGAGAACAATGAACAATGAACCTTTATTTTCCAACGGTAGAAGTTATTGTTAACAGGACCAGTTTTCAAACTTGCCGTTGCTATATCTACTACATAAATGACATAGACATGTAAACATACACATACCACACACTGACGCATGCATGCACTCGCTCACGCCGCACGCGCGCCCGCACATATAAAATAGCTACATTTTGACATACTTTATTTTTTTCTCAAATACTATTGACAACTTCAAACCCAAACTTGGTGAAAAGGATACCTGATGGGAAGACCTTTCTATGCATACTAATTTGGTTGATCCCTCGGAAAGGTCAAGGGTCACAAGAGCTCCGGAAATAGGTAAAAGAAAAGAGCCATATTTTGACAAAAGATGTTTTTTCTCAAATACTATTCACAACTTCAAACCCAAACTTGCTACATAGATACCTGAGGGTAAGACCTATCTATACATTCTAATTTGGATGACCCCTCGGAAAGCTCAAGGGTAACAAGTACTCAAGAAATAGGTAAAAATTAGCCATATTTTGGCAAAAGATGTTGTTGTTTTTCTGAGCTACTATTCACAACTTCAAACCCAAAGTTGCTACAGAGATACTTGATAGTAAGACCTATCTATGCATACTTTTATTTGAATGAGCCCTCGGAAAGGTCAAGGGTCACAAGAGATCGGCAAATGTGTGTAAAATGCCAATTTTTGATAAAATTGTAGTTATCAACAGTTTTGCAAACTTTTCAATCAGATTTGGCACAAAGGTAGCTGATAATGGTAAGACCTTCCTATTTATACTAATTTAGTCGACTCATTGTAAAGGTCAAGGGTCACGGGGGTTTGACAGACGGTGTGAAAACTGATTAAAGTTTGAGAAAACATGGATTTTGCTGGTGCATAAGCCATCCCTTATGGACCTCACCGGTGAGCGCATTTTCAGCCAATCAGACAATAGAAAAAAAATTGCCGCAGCGCGGTCCTGTTGCTGCGTCCCATAAGCTTTCCCGTAACTAAGCAAGGAAATGACGAAGTGCGATACTGTTTGTGCGTATACATTTCCCTGAAATGGTCAGGCATTGCCATTGGGGTACCTGCAATCGAGACGAAAGCCACCCTGAAACCATCAAAGAAAAGCTTCCGGTTTTTTTTCCCTCCCAAAACCAACGCGATGGGCTGAATAAAATTGAACTTGCTGTAGACCGCACACTGATCATCTCAACATAGGGATACTACCCCCTAGAGCAAACGCAGAGCTGTTTTTATGCGGTAAGTGTCAGTTTTCTAGTTTGTTCTGAAAATAGTGATAATTCACTTGCGGAAGTGGTACATAAGTCAGCGATCGGGTTACCACGGCCGGAGCGTACTGTCGTTAGGCCTACTGCTCAATAATGTGCAAGCACTCGCTATCAGGCAGTACCGCTACACACTGATCTGCACACATTTGATGAATGTGTGTGTGTGTGTGTGTGTGTGTGTGTGATTTTAAATAAATAATTATCTCTCCAGAAGCACCATAACCAAAGGTTTATGCCCTTACGTTTCTTCAGTCTGCACTCTCTCATCTCTCACTCATTGTAACAAATCAAAAACAAGCGCAAATAGACACATCACTCCTACAGTAACACACATTTCATAAGATCTCTTTATGATGAGCTTATATTCATGCAACGTTTTTCTTCTCAGCATTTTTGGGATGGCGAACCCATTGAGCTAGTATATCTTTGTGTATATATGCTGACAATAAAAGCAGAGGTGCATACGGCCTAACATTTCACTTACACTCTGTGATAACATTTCACTTTTCAAATAAGGCTTTCATTGTTTTTTGTAGAAAGCTGACAGTGTGAAACAATGATGCCATGAATGGAATGTCTGGTGTGATTTGCAATACATTTACATCCCTTTGGGTGAAAACAATAACCTGTGATATTTAGCTGGCTTTGCACCTGTGTGTAGTAGGAATGTGATTTCTTCAGTCCCACACTGGTGTTGTCAGCTGATTTCACACAAAATCCTGGTAACTGACATGCCTCGAGTATGGTGGAATTTCTGGATGTGGTTGGGCATTTGACTTTGATTATGCTTGTCTGGCCACTGTCGCACACTTTGAGTTGCTCCTAGAAATAGAACCTGTGGATTAGCCACAATGCTGCGCTTGAGCAGGTGTCTTGTCACAAAGTACTTCTAAATATTTACTCTTGGCAGTGTCTTCATGTCGTTTACATAAAATGTGGCTGCAGCTGAGAAAAAAGTGTGTGAAAAGAGTCTGTCAAGACATTTGTCAGAAACGTTTGCTTTTCTATTTAGATCTATGTGGAAGTTTCATGTTGCAAGTTTTTTTTTCCTTCTTTTTTCCCCCTCTACCCAGTGATTAGAACTGGTCAGTTCTCTGTTTTTTCCTCACGTTTCTCAGGATTTGGACACTAACTGGTCAAAGAAGATCCAGTTCTTGTGGGAGATCAACTGGGGACCTCGTTGTGACACACATGTCAGCGACCCTGTTGATCCCCTGGCATTGGCTCTCTTTTCAGTCGCCTGGTCTGTGGGCAAATATTGAGTGCAGCTTTAGAAATATGTTTGACGTTTTAAGTTAATCATAAACATATACTGTTTATATTGTTTTAAATTTCTCTTTTAGGGATTTCACCATTAGACTACCTGGCCATGGCAGCAGAATTCAAATTCTGAAATAGCAAGCTAGAAGATAAAGATAGACCTGCTGGAGGAGGAGATCAGATCAAGAATTTGACAAATCTGAATGACCCCATCTCAAGGCTGCAAAGAACTAAAGGTGTGCAGACGCAACCAACAGAAGAAGAAGTATTTGGAGTGGACTTTGTGAGGAAAAAGGAGAGACAACTAAACAATCTGTTCCAGTTCTACACTGCATTAACATATGTTTGGGTTTTGGCTTTTTTGTCATTTTGTTGCCAAATGGTCAATCTTTTAAGCACAAGTATAGTAAAAAAAGGGCAGACTTTCAGCACCTACAGCCACACGATAGACTGTTGCTCACTCTTTCCTGATTGAGAAAATGTGAAGACTTCATAATAAAGTGAAAACGAATTTTGAATCTAGTATTTCTGTGCTATCAAATTGTAAGTGTTACTGTGAATCAGCCATTTATGACCTGAACTATTATTTCTCCTTGTGTTGTGTTTTGGCATGTAAACCACTCATATTCCAGAATAAAATATAATTTACCAGTTAATAATAGTTTTGATTTTATTTTAGGTAATGCATACTTCTTGCTTGTGTTGATGTGGCATATTATGGGCCTTTTCGTCTGCTTCTCCGATGGCCTGGCTAGCACACCATGGTTTTATTATTCGGGCAGATGCGATCTTGGTGCCTTTTGATATTGCTGCTCATGTCTCCAGGCTTGTGGCATGCCGCTGCAGCTCATTCGATTAGGCACATGGGTCAGTTTAGCTGCCTTGAAATACTGAAGAGTTTTCTGAAGCCCAATGTCATGAGAACAGTGACCATTCAACCTGAAATACAAATCATACATGCATGGTTATGTATTAATAATCTCTCTCTCTCCCTCTCTCATTCTCTCTCTCTCTTCTCACACACACACACACACACACACACACACACACACACACACACACACACACACACACACACACACACACACACACACACACACACACACTGAAAGTAATCAGCTCAGCCTGACACTGTGAACACAGCCAGCAATAGAGAGCGCCGAGCAGCACTGCCATCCTGCTACGATGAGGCAAGATGAACTAAAATGGCTCGGATAAGTGTGCTAAGTTTAATTTTATAAAGCAACACCAATAACAAAAACACCTACATGGCTCTGCAGGCACTGATAGCTTCTGTGACCTGTGCTTGCTGAAGCTCATTTTCCACGTACACTTTGTGTGGATCGGCGCGTTCTTGTAGATCTGTGACCGGTGATACACGGATGCAACTTGAACGGAATCACTGCCATTTGTGTGATAAATACGAACTTGAAACTTGACGCAAACTTGTTTTGCCTCGATCTAGGACCATTTTTGACATAGCTTTGTATCCTGGCATAAATGTACGCTTGTAGAATTTGCAACGCATTCAGTCGAATCACGCGCGCTACCGTCCGCCATATTGTCCAAGGAACCGGAAAGCTTGTGGGACCCAGCAACAAATTGCTAGGGGGCGTGGCTTTTGTGGCGCGTGCTCGGTGAGGTCCATTGTGACAAAGGTCACACATGTAGATCGGTCATACACGTGAGCCATAAAGGCTTTGCCTTTCTTTTTTCTTTTTGCAAGAGTGGTCTGAAAGACCTGAAGGGCAAACAAAGTGTCATCTGCCATTAAAGACCATCATTTAAGTGACCACATCCACCAAAATGGTTTTCGACGACAGGTGATCTTTCATGAGGTTGGTCGCTCAAAACAGGTTCTGCCATAGTAATGTGTAATGTCTGTATAAGCATAATGCGCCCCGCATCAATAGCTGCGAAAGTGTAGAGTTGCCGGAGGCAACGCTATACGACACTTCCGCAGCTCTTGATGAGGGTCGCCTTGTGTGAACTAATGAAATAGGCAGCGCGAAAATCCAATCCATGTATTGTCAGTGACCTGACAGAAACTCAGACGTGCTACATAGGCTACAAAACGCACATATCGTGATCACTCAGTTTTTAGCAATTGATGCTGGCGGTTTAAAGGACCAGCACTTTCACCGCCAGGGTCGGCTGCTAAAAGTGGATTGGCCACGATAGCTCAAGGATATGCCCAGGTAGCTTACATCTGCTTCACTTTATGCACTATACCGACGTCCAGGAAGTGGTGCCTCTGAAACCTCTGATTTTATTCTGTATAGCCTTGTCTTCCTGAGGCACACGGATATGAATTAGACCAGCAAAAGGCATACATTCTCATGAGTCGCCACCACGTGATTGTTGCCAGTCGTGCTCGGACATTGAGGTTGGTTTTTTTTTCTTGACGAGATATATAGTTAACTCCTTGAATGCTACTGACGATACCGTTCGGCGGAAAAGACGCGTGATAACGCGTCATTTCCCCCGAACCATGTCCTCAGTAGCAGTCAAGGAGATAATGACACGGACCTGAAACAGAATGCGAAAAAGAATGACGGCTCACTAGCTGTCATTCTTGTGCGCAATTTTGGTCGGGTCGACGTCTAACACTTGTCGTCATTAAATGGCTCTGTCAGTCCGACACTCACTAAATCTCATCACTTTATTTTCAGTAAACGCAAAGACAGTATAATATACTGTTTTTTGTTGTTGTTGTTGTTGTAATTATCAGCATAAAATGGGAACAAATGACAAGAATGTAGCAGTAGTGTACAGCGCAGCTTGTTTTAACTTCTCTTAAATTACACGCCACTCCCGACATCAAAGGGGAGAGATGAATGCATTTAATAAATTATTCAGAAAAATAGAAACCTCAGCTGATTTACTTTTTTAATTTCACGTACGTGTAAGTCATAGGACCTTGTGACCTTGTGGCACAATTATGAACATGCCACGCACGACGAGCTTTAATACTTATAATGTTATGCAGAGGAGGACTTTGCAGTGAGCCCTTTAATACTTGGATGCTCTTTACTGGTGGCGTTTAGCAACAAGTGTGTGATGCCATTTTGTAGGGTTAAGTTGTTTTGAGATGTCCCATTCTTGCTAAGTCGCCCAAACCCTTTGGCCAACGCTGCAGCCACATTTATAATAAATTATCAGGTAGGGTGAAAACAGCCCCTTAAACGCTCGGTGGACAACTTTATCGGTCTAAAAGTCAGTGCATCTCTGACATTTTTCTTTGAGAAACAAAAACGTAGCTAGATCTCAGACATTGGTAGATGAGACTGGCGATGGCGAAAAACATCTTAGATGGCTGGTGTCTGCCAGGAATCACGTTATCTCATCATAAGGGTGCACGATCGAAGTGTCCCGGGAAAAAAAAACCCAAAACAACACACATGTGTCTTGGTTCGTACAGCTTGATCGTAAGGTAGAGATTCTATTCAAAACGACAGTCCTTTACCTTCCATTTGAACATGGTAGTAGTGAGATTACAGAAAGTCACGCTCTGACAGGTCAGAACCTTGTGTTCTTTTTCAAAGTTTGTAATATTCTTTGAACCAAAGAAACCAGAGCGGGTTTAAAATGACACATACTCCTGTCTTCTGGGGTGTAGGGGGCTCTGGATAGAGGTAGCACCTTTGCTGTTCGGCAGCTGCGTCCTACATAGGACGGAAGGGCATCACTGGTCTTCATCCATCTCCTTAATCTCTCACGTGCTGGCTCCAAGCGCCACACCCTGGCAAACCACCTCAGCTGGTGGGCTAAACCACGTGAGGGGGTGGTGTTCACATTGCACCACTAGGCGGATGAGCTGTTTCTGACAGCCAACGGCTAGAGGACGGAGGATTGATTGATTGATTGTACATTGCTTAACGTCCCGACAGCAACAAGGCTTTCTCAGGACGGAGGAGATCAGGTTGGATCCAACGGCCAAATGTGGGGGAGTAAACCTTTCAAATCAGGAGTGGAGCCCCGAAGGCAGACAGCTGCCTGTATTCACGCACTGTTCTGGCAGCTCCTGCAGCCAAACTGGTGCCAAACGTACTGCTTTGCATTTCTTTGGATACATCAGTGAGGCCGAGAGGGGGATCTTGACGACTGGGCAACCCAGGATCTCCATACACTTCGCCCAGGCTTGCGCCCTGGAGAGGTCACTCCAGTGACTGACCCAGCAAGCGCATATACCCATTGTCTTCCCAGACAGGATGCCAAACAACTCCTGTCTTCTGTAAATGTAACATTTGTAATGTCAAGATGCCTTCATTGCAAGTGTCCAGTAACAGGTTTGGACGACGACGACTTAACTACTTCAACAATGTCTCTCATCGCACACTTGACGTTATTGTGATGGGGTCACACTTACTAAGTTTTCATGTTAAGACTTCTTATGCATCTCACTTAGATCATTTCCTCTCTTCCCCATCGGTATGTAAGGTGTTATTGTACCTCTCACTCTACAGTTCAAAGTTTTATTTGGTTCCGTCTTGTAAAGGGCTGTGACCGTGAATGAAATTAAAAGGGGTATCAGTTTGAAGACCCTACCTACCCGTTTTCAATTCGATGAATCTATTAAACATTTTAGCAATAAACAAGGCTCATGTGCATATGGGAAAAATAAAACAACAACTAAAAGTATCTTGAAGACATGCAGGGTTACATACTTTGGAAGCCGTTATCTAATTAAATAATCGTGTGTAGCAGGCATTTATAGTTTTGTACGGTTAGTATTGTAAACGATGTGATGATTATAAGACATTGCATTTGAAGACCCTACTCCTTTAGATGATGAACATCCAAACATATGTGACTGGCTGAATGAATGAATGACTAAATAAATGTCTAAACGAACGAACGAACGAACGAATGAATCAGTGAGCGCATGATTGGATGAATTTCGTAATCAGATGTAAGGATAATGGAATAGAAGAGGGAACATCCAACGAGAGAGAGAGAGAGAGAGAGAGAGAGAGGAGAGAGAGAGAGAGAGAGGAGAGAGGAGAGGAGAGAGAGAGAGAGAGAGAGGAGAGAGAGAGAGAGAGGAGAGAGAGAGAGAGAGAGAGAGAGAGAGGAGAGAGAGAGAGAGAGAGAGAGAGAGAGAGAGAGAGAGAATGAATACTTTATTTTATTTATTTCTCAAAGATGGAAACAATAGGCGGACAGGCCTCCTTTCATGTTTGTCCTTGCTAAACTACAACATTAAAAGCGACATAAAAAAAAAATGTTAACAGCACAAAACAAGCGGCTACACCCACAGGTCACTTGTGTTACATTCCGATACAAGTTCCAAACTCGCTGAAGATTACACACATACACAGCAAAATGACAGGGTCATGGGGGGATGGGGGGGGGGGGGGGGAGGTGCGATGTAAAGTGTGTTTATAGAAAGCGACTGCACACTTATGATACAGCTACTCATGTGTAGGAATTTTGTGAGCAGGCAAAACACCACGAAAAAGAGAGATATTATGTAAAAGCTAACAAGTGCAAAACGGAGGACCACAGGAAATCATTGACATGACTTTTTGGACATATTATCTACGTTTCTTTCAAGTTTTCTCAGAGATGTATTTAAAAGCTTTCGTCCTAAACAATGGAAGATTTCTCGTTTGCTGTATATGTGGAGGAAGTGAGTTCCATAAATAGGCACCCGCGTAAGAAAGGCTGGATTTAAACAAGTCAATTCGGGGCCGCTCAATGACGAGACTGTTCCTCAAAGTGCTGTAAACCCTTTCGCTCTCAGTGAAAACCTTAGCCAGGTAGCGGGGGGCTTTCCCGTTCAGTGCTTTGTGCATAAGTACGCACTTATTAAACGTAAGGTATTGACGTAAAGGAAGGAGCCTGTTGCCTGAAGCTTTTCCTCCAAAGTTAGAGAGGGGATTGGGAGGATCAGTTTAACTGCGCGATTGTATAGAGAATTAATCCGCTGGAGGTTAGCCTTACTACAGCCGTCCCAAATAGTAGATACGTAGTCAATGTGAGGTTTAATGTAGGAGTTGAAAAATAGCTTTCGTGTCTTAGTATCAATGATAGATTTTAATCTTGACAGTAAAAATAGCTTCTTTGATAATGTTTCCCTAGTTGTGTTAGATGGGGCAACCAGCACAGTTGGCCATCAACAATTACCCCGAGGAGGCGATATTCCTTGACTTGCTCAATGGGAACTGAATCAAAAGAGAGGGTAAGTGAATGGGGGCGGAGCTGATGCTTTTGACGTGTTGTGATTAGCATGCTTTTCGTTTTGGATGGATTTACAAGCATTTGATTCTTTTTGCACCACAGTGAGACCTCC
Source organism: Semisulcospira habei (assembly GCA_036245525.1). Lineage (NCBI taxonomy): Eukaryota > Metazoa > Mollusca > Gastropoda > Semisulcospiridae > Semisulcospira > Semisulcospira habei. The sequence goes on along the minus strand of BTPG01000001.1, from coordinate 33,258,311 downwards.
TGAAGACTAAGCTGAAGATTGCTTGATATTTCAGGTACAGTTTTCCCGCCAGCGTGAAGAGTTGAATCATCGGCAAACATGTCACATTCGGTATTTGGATTGGATATATGAAGTAGAAGATCATTTATAAACAAACAGAAAAGTAGTGGTCTTAGTATGGACCGCTGGGGCACGCCATACTGAACACGCTTATCTGAAGAGAAGGTAGCATTGATGTACACAGTTTGAATTCTCCCTATGATATATGAACGAAAGAATGAGAGTGTCCCTGGGCTGTTATTGTTAAAGTAACAGTCTAGTTTCTCTAATACAATTTCGTGGTTTATAAGGTCGAATGCTTTTTTTAGGTCTAGAAAGACAGCACCAGACATTTTGTTTCTGTTGATGTTGAGCAGCCAAGTGTCAATCATATGAACCAAGGCAGTGTGACACGAATGTTTAGGGCGAAAACCAGATTGATATTTATTCAGGAGAGACTTTTCTTCCAGGAATTCGAGAAGATGTTTGTGTACATGCTTCTCAATAGGCTTCGATAGAATAGATAATATGGATATAGGCCGAAATTTATTTGGATCAGATGTGTCTTTTGTTTTAGGTATAGGTACCACTTTAGATTTTTTGAAAGCCGCCGGAAAAATATTATTTTGAATACATAGGTAGTAAATATAGGTTAAGCTTTCCACAATGTATGGAAGAGAAAGTTCAAGGATAAAACCATTGATACCATCAATGCCAGCTGACTTTTTGTTCTTGAGACTAGAGATAAATCTGCCCACTTCATGTACAGCGATGCAGGGGATATTAAAAGCATCGCCCGCGGACAGTCATTACTTACAAAAGTCAGTAAGCTTCTGCGATGCGACATGTTCCACCTGATCCAAACCTTCAGCATGTAGTAAAGATTTCGGGGCTAAAATGAAGTGGTCGTTAAATGCATCGGTGTAAGTTTGGCAGTCGTATTTGCAGAACGATTTTTACTATTGTTAGTTAGTAAGTTTAAAACTTTCCATATTGAAGACGGATTCCCGCCGCGTATGGTTTTCTCTACCAGTGCTTTTTGTGCCTCCCGGATAAGGTATTTGACTCTGTTACGTAACCTTTTTAACTCAATAAAATCTTTGTCCCGCTTGGCTCTATTTCTGGCTTCCATGGTTTGTTTAATCTCCTCCGTAATCCAGGTGGGGGGGCTCACGGCGCCGGACTCGTTTCCTTTTTAAAGGGATATGCTTATTTAGCACTCCGAGGAACAGCTCAAGCCACAGTGAGAGCGCTACATCAGGGTCATTGTGATTGTAAACTTCATGGAACGGCAAAAACCTGAGGTCATGAAGGAAACTATCTCTATCTAGTTTTCTAAAACATCTATAAGTACTTTCGTAATGTATAAATGTTGGTTTGGCTCTGTTTAGGAACATAACATGACCATGTACAGGTGATGGGAAAGTGGTCACTGACAGCTAGTGAAGGGACATCAGTTTCAATGATAGCTTGAGGGTTGTTAGTATAGATGTGGTCAAGCAGAGTACACGAAGAGTGGGTTACTCTGGTTGCAGTGGTAATCATCTGTTTTAGTCCAAACAGCATTGTTGTACATTGCCACATCGAAGGGGTTTTGAGATGTCAATGTTAAAATCACCGAGAATGAGTATATCCCTGCCTGTGTCATTCACTTTATCCATCACCTGTACAAAGTTGTCATACCACTCGGCAGTGGATGCTGGATTCCTATACACAAAGCCAACTAGCAGTGGCGAAGTGTTAGGAAGCTTGACTTCCAACCACACGCATTCCACCTCCTTTGTCTCAAGATCAAGACGTCTGCGTACCATGTGCTGAACAGTGCTGTGCACATAAACAGCTAGCCAAGTATGACCAGGAGAAGTTGCATCACGTCGAATAAGAGAAAAATTCGGAATACTGACACATGCGTCAGTGATTCGAGAGTCCAGACGAGATTCAGTGAGACCAAAGAGGTGGAAATGTGACGGCTGGTTCAGAAACAGGGAGACATCATGTACTTTCGGATATAAATGATACACATTTAAATGTCCGACTTTCAGTCCTTGAGTGGCTGAGCCATTGGATCCACTCGCCATATTGTTCGTTGTATATAGACACTAGTGTACACACGACGACAAAAGACCTTTTTATAAAGTCAATAGTCAATAGTTATCCTTTCTCTTGTAAGTCTGTACGACTGATCTTTGTACAGAAGAAGAAAAACAATTTAGATAACTAAGAGTTCACGAAAACTTTCACTGTACAGTCACACTCCGGCCTCAAATGAGTACGTTCAAGTTATAACCGGCGCAATTCAGTCCACACATGACTAAAAACCAAAATTTACTAGTTTCACATTCCAAAGTGCAGATTCACCCTCAGGCACAGTGGATATGACAATAAAACAAATCCGTGTGTCCCTTTTCACGCAGCTTCTCAAAATAGCCGCTTAATATCACACTTTGTCTAGAAACATTTCTGGTTCAGTCAGAAAGCTGCTCATTTGCAAATACATAGTCATATCACAGACGACGTCTGCGTCAGAAGCAAAATGAGATTAACGTAGCCAAAATGCTCGGCACGGTAATTTCAGTCCAGATATCTGTCTATCGCAACAAAATCAGCACCAATCGGCTAAATATGGCAGTAGAATCCAAATATATAACAACAAGCCTCACACTTTGTGTCCTGTTAAACTAGTTCACATGTACATATTGATGACAAAAACAACACCAAAAAAAGACAAAAAGAAAACCCACCACCACTCAGTACCCAGCTGTCCCTGGCATAATCCAATCACTAGATGACTTGGGGCCGCAAGCCGCCTGAGTGGTACGGGACCAGCCACTGCGGATAAGATACTGGGTACGGTGAAAAAGTCGGGTGGAATGCAGGTAACGGTGGCACGGGTAGTCCGTGTGGTGTGACCTGCGGCCAGAAGCCGGCAGAAGGGCGTACGTAGTTGCCTGGAAAACACGAAGCGAAGGGGTCCGGTCCATCTTCCACACGGTGATAAAGGAGCGGCTGGGAGAAAGGGAAGTTGGAGGCAAAAGCAGCACCCGACCCGCCCTGTTTGGCACCTGTGAGTTCATTGGCAGCAGCGCACTCTGTTCATCGTAAGACTGGATGCCATCAGCTTCAGTAGCTTGACTTCCACCAGAGGCTGAGGGATTAATGTCATGTGTATTGTTACTGTTTTGGGGAGGTGAGAACAGAGTATTATGGGCTGTCTCCCAACGGCGGACAGGAAAAGTCACTGAGGGTTTGCGAATAGTACCGTCTGAATTTTGAGTGGGATGGTCTCAGAGAGAGAGAGAGAGAGAGAGAGAGAGAGAGAGAGAGAGAGAGAGAGAGAGAGAGAGAGAGAGAGAGAGAGAGAGAGAGAGAGAGAGAGAGAGCGCACAAGCGCCAAGCACGCACTCGCCTATACGTACTTTTACATGAGAGATGCACAGAAACAAATATAGCTTTTATTCACCACAAAAAGCATTTAAATCTGAACATTGTATATGAAAGCCCATATCATTGTCACATGACACAGTCCACAAATAATGCAAAAGAATCAACCTTCCACGTCAATGACGCGATCACACCCATATATCAACGGAAGTAACTGCGTCACCAGGTGGGAAGGTCCAATCAAACAAGCCATCAGTCAGTTTACAGTACGCCTGCTGTTCTGTGATGTTGGACCTTACAGCCTCAGCACTGCCGAGAAAACTGCAAGAGATCCTCAGTCGCGGGGGCTCATGAGGATCACAGTTTGTGTCCGTATTCCTTGGATGGCTGAGGATTTTTGTTCATTAACTCATTCTACCCCAAGACCGAAATCCCCAAATTTTGCCGTTGTCCTATGAAGACTGCATTGCAGTGCAGGACACAGATCGACCATGATAGTTCAAGGGTGATGTCAGAATAGCTTGGCGCCTATGGGCGCCAAGCTATTCTGGCATCACCCTTGAACTATCATGGGGCGCCAAGCTATTCTGGCATCACCCTTGAACTATCATGGTCGATCCTTATCTTGCTGTGGTGTGTCTGGGGTAGAATGAGTTAAGTGAACGAAGATTACAGAAACAAAATATTTGCCCGGTTGCAGGGAAGGGTTAAGGCCTATAGTCAGATACCAGTAAGCAATAGACGTTTGCTGAATGGGAATACACATTACATGTGCACGGACAGCGACAGCCCTTTGCGTGTCGGTAGCGGTTTTTGTCGCTACCGGGCCGCAAAAGGTTAGGAAAGAGGCATTACAAATGAAACTGAAATGAGATGTGACAAATTTCAATTTGTTAATACACAATATTTTCATAAAATAACTCTGTGACTGAATTCATATTTTGTACATGTATATAATTACACGTGCGTTATGCATACAAGACGTGTGAACAATCAACGTCTTGAAAGTAACTTGACAGACAGGAGTAGGGTCATTCGCAACGTGCACGCAAACATTGTGACATACGCACCCTAGCGCGCGCGCGCGCGCGCACACACACACACACACACACACACACACACACACACACACACACACACACACACACACACTGGCACACACACTGGCACACAAACACACACACACACACACACACACACACACACCCTTCCCCCCCCCCCTCGCCCTCCCCCCCCCCCCCCTATCCCCACGCCCTCCCCCGACTCGATTTTAAAATCTCATCGTGCATTCGGTACATTTCGGAGATATACGTACAGTGCAATCGATATCGATTCCATGGCAAACAACGGACACATGTACGGAATGCATCCATGAATATTCTACTACGAATGCTCACATAAACACGTACGCTCACACACAGACACGCATACACACTCCACAGATCTGCCCTACGAAAGCGACAGATACCACCAAGTAAGAAAAAGACCTTTGGGCCGACGTAGGTCAGATGATCTTTGCATATAGTCGTTCAGTCACTCCATTTTCCGACACTGTGATTTGTCAACATTTAAAAATCGCAGGGGGTTCAATGCCCCAATGCCTACCTCCTAGAACCATCGCCGTACCTGTAATTTTTAATCAGTTGGTCAATCCGCAATTCTAGTATCGCGCCAATCTGTCCAGGGTCTTTCGTCTGAACGCTTAGATAAGGGCTGTCCGGCACCTTACACCATAAATAACCGGAGAGGACACAGATCAAATAGGCAGACAATACACAAGTGCTACACCAATGTGTCGCAATTCAAACTCTGAACTGAGACAGCTCGAAACTTTCCATTGTGCTCCATGTCAACACGTATGCTGTTTAGAAAGCGAAGACTGTTGCCACTCTTGCAGTAAGAGAGAAATCGAAATAAATAAAGAAAATGTGTTAGATCTATGACATTTCAGTTTTTGTCAAAAAGATCGAGTCATTGTTGAATGCATGTATGAGCTCTGTACTGATTGGCGAAAGATGCCAACAATACATGCTTCATGTACGAAATCAGACCTACCGTATATCCAGTCACTTGCCACACAGTCCTGCACTAACAATTTAGAAGTTCTATCACTTGAACCCAGTGAGAAAAGTCCGCTCTTGATTGCTACAGATTCTGATATTGTCACTGGCTGGTTAGAAGTAGCATCGCTGGTAAACGTTTGAAATTCCAGCGGCAATAATCAAGCACATTTTTACGACCGGCATGGTAGCCTATTCACAAAGAGTCGCGTCCCTTGTGTATTTCCCAGAAAATACAGTCTGACGTCAGAAGTACTTGGCATTTTACTCCTGACGTCAGACACACATTCGAGGCTTCAAATAGTGCGTAATTTAGACTGAACGACAATGGCATTGAACCGGCGTCTGTGTTGGGTTACTTCTCGGGTTACATCGTGGTTTGTAGTCCTCTGAAGCTGATTATCAGACCTCCGTGCCTTCGGCGCGTCGGTCTGATAATCATCTTCATCGGACTACAATACCACGATGTAACCCTCGAAGTAACCCAACACAGACGATTCAAAGCCTAATTGTAAGAAAAGCAAACAACATTACCAAACACATGACATTGCATATTGGTAGCAAATATGGCAGTGAGTCTAATGATGCGTTTGGCAAAAGCCCCTCGGTGTGCGTAAAATGTTTCTTGAACAAGAACAAACACATAGTGGAATATTCACACGCTCTATTTGTACTTTGAACAGAAAGAAGAAGGACAAAAAAGACACGAAAAGCTATTCTCTCATTCGATTTGACTGTCTTTCGTTCTCTGGAACCAGTCATTTAAGCGCCCAACTCTTTATATGGAAATTTGACACTACTTGAAAAGATTCTTAAGTTGCCTTTGAGTTTGTTCACGTCGGGTGACATTTCGAATTTCATTTCTAGTTTCGGTTGAGAATGAGAGCATGTATACGGTTCATTTCAGCAGTTTCTGTTCTCACCATAGGTTGTTCGGAAATCAGAATTAGGGCAACATTTGTACGTTTTTGACGCAAACAGTGAAATAAGCCTTTGGCTGTCTATTCTATCACTGCAGCAAATTAAACCTTTTCGTGTCAATAGCGGTTTTTGTCGCGTTGATTTCTACAGAAAACCGCTACCGACACGCAAAGGGTTAGGGGATGAATCGATTATACTGTAATAGTTTAAAGGTGACGTGGTGCAACACCAGCTTTTCTAAAACCTCTCTTGAACTTACGTCTTTACTGCAGTGTAGGCTCTAATGATAATTCGCAGTTTGTGAAATTCGACCTTAAGTCATCTGGCTGACGATGTCCGCAGTAAGGCGCAATGTGATGTTTGAACGTTTTGGGAAAACAAGCACATTCAACGAGCAATGTCAGTCACAGACGTTTCTCAGCCTGCCTACCTTTGCCTTTATGAAAGTCGGCTTTTCACGGACACATCAAGGCATTTTTCAACTAATTGGCACATATGACTATCGATAGGCACTAGTTTCAAAGACGTTCTGCATTCTGCATCGTCGCAACAGGCCATCCTCAAAATTCATACGACTTTTTGTCGTGATAAAATAGGCATGGCGTTTGTTTTCCAACCGACCGGCCCTAATTGGCCTTCTCTTTTGGAACAGTGGTGATTTTTTTAAACGTTCGCACTTGATCGTTATATTCGTGCCGAGTACACGAAGGCGGACACGCAACGTAATCCGAGTCTGTACGTGATTTTGACTCGATGGAATGAGGAAAATCCCCACCCATCCCAGTCTACCACAGGCTCGAACCCAGAACTTTCGCGCTGCTAGCAGTCAGCGCTACCACTGAGCTCACACTGGTTGTCTCCTTCGATTCGCTACCGCTGATCAGCGGTAGCAAATGGAAGATTAGATCCAGTGTACGCCGATCTATGTCGTCTAGTGCGTCACGATTTTCGCAAACGCGACGTTGGCGACTTTTGTTCATCGTCGTTTGCATTCTGGTCCCCGAGAACAAAACGCGGACTGTTCAACGATGGAGAAGTTGCGTTCCTGGGAAACAAAACCGCAATCCACCGCAACGAGAGTCAACTTAGCCACTCAGCGGTAGCAAATGGAAGATTAGATCCAGTGTACGCTGATCTATGTCGTCTAGTGCGTCACGATTTTCGCAAACGCGACGTTGGCGACTTTTGTTCATCGTCGTTTGCATTCTGGTCCCCGAGAACAAAACGCGGACTGTTCAACGACGGAGAAGTTGCGTTCCTGGGAAACAAAACCGCAATCCACCGCAACGAGAGTCAACTTAGCCACTGGCTGATGACACAGGAGATGTCGTGGGCATATACGCTCAGGGCCCATAGTCGTGGAGAATACACGCATTTGGTATGCTGAACGCCACCACGTCAGCGCTGTGACGAACAAATCCCCAAGACGAACAGAGACTGCATGACCCGACACAGTTGATGATGGAGCAACGTCCACGTGCAGGGACGTAAGGTCTCCGAGCCTTAGTAAGCAAGAGGCCCTAAAACCACTTTTCCCACAGTTTGTTAACCTTGTGTAACGTAAAGTGTTTTTGGCGACTGTTTCATTGATTTCACTGGTTTCATTGTACAACTTGAAACTGATTCTCAGCTTGGACAGATATCTTTGATCCTCGGACGTCCATGTTTTTTTCCCCCACGGCTCTCGTCACTGTTTCCAGTGCGCATAGTGTCAACGGGTCGATGTCGGCCGCCGTGGGCACGCGCACAGTTGTGCGTGGGCCATGCGCGCCCGACATCGGCTTGATGACGTTTGCTCACTGGGTTGTTTGAACCTGGCTTTCAACTTGGGCCCGTCAAGGCTCGTTATGTCTGTCCGTCAGACATGTCCTTGGACGTGGACGCTTTGCTCACGGCTCTCGTGCTCATTGTCTGGGGCCTATCACAACTTGGTCTGTCACAGCTCGTGCAACAGGTGTCCGTGTCATGGATGGCCGACGTTGAGGCACTCACAGTGGGACGGCACCTCGATAGGCGCGAAACTGACAGGTGCTGCCCCCTGGAGGGGCCGTGTGGAGTTGTAGACCAGGACCCAGTGAGCCCGGAACTGGTCGACGCACTCCCCAGCGCTGCATCTGCTGCCAGGCCTGCACACAGATAATAGTTCGTTATTTGCCGCTGGACACACATGTTGTTTATTAAATTTTTGTTCAATTCAACGACCAAAAGCCGCAACCGTGCAAAAAACATGGATACAAACTGGTTCCGACAAGAGGCATAGATCCTCATGAGCCCGCGTAGTCGCGGGGGCGCATAAGGATCCATGCCTCATGCGGCAGCTGGACTGCGTTCACGTTTTCTCGGTAGTGAAGGGGTTACCGCCCAGCATAAGACTAAGACCAGATCACAATACTGATACAATTAGAGATACGTAAATGCACATTAATCTCTCTCTTTTTTTTTTTTTTTTGGTTGTCAGTTGACGAAGACTGTGTTTTTGAAATCATTGTAAATTTAACGTCAGAGTTTCTCAGGTGTCAAATGAACACGGATACAAAATGTGGGGGCTCATACCGCTTGCTGTTAGGTGGTGTTCACTTTTCTCGCAAAAAAAGACAAGTCGGGCAAAACATGACAGGACTACAAATGGGATTAGTATAGGCATGGGATGATCGTTGATAACTGGTCACTTCTTAACACCAGCAGTAGTAAATAGCACCGGTGGTGCTATTTACTACTACCGGTGGTGCTATTTACTACTACCGGTGGTGCTATTTACTACTACCGGTGGTGCTATTTACTACTACCCGAGTTAAGAAGTGACCAACTACGCAACGAGCATCCCAGGCCTGTGGAGATTATGTTTATTTATGATACATTTTTATCACCTTTAAAAAAAAACTATTGATGCAATCTATTGAATTATAAATCGTGATCGTGTATGTGCACATACACACCAGTGTTTGTTTGTTTGTTTGTTTGTTTGTCTGTGTGTGTGTGTGTGTGTGTGTGTGTGTGTGTGTGTGTGTGTGTGTGTGTGTGTGTTCGGTTTTGTTCTTTTATTTTGATAATATGTATTTGTATATTTATGTTTGCATGCTGTGTGTGTGTCCATTGTACAGCGCCTAGAGCTCCGTCGGGAGGTTAGCCGCTATATAAGTATCCATTATTATTATTATTATTATTATTATTATTATTATTATTATTATTATCATTATTATTATAACCGTACTGTGCTCCGATGGTTTCGTACAGCCGGTAGACGAAGCAATGAGCTTAGTATGTCAACGATGGCGAGTTGTCAGTAGTTTACGTTTTCTACAAACCCACTATCAAGAAAGGGCGAGTGGGTTATGTCATAAAAGTAATTTTTATTTTTAAAAAAAAATAGTGAATTTAGGCTTGGTGAAAACGGCAACAATGAACTTTGTGGGATCCCCGCACTGTCAAGCATTCTTTAGCCCTTCACTGTCTGGACACCGCAACACATTCAAATGCAAGGGGCATAGATCCTCATCAGCGCCCGCTGATGCGGGGGTTCACCAGGAGATATGCCTCTTGCCAGCCTCATTTATATCTACGTTCTTCAGAGGGACGGAATCTCAGTCAAGTGATCGGTCTGAGATGGTTTCAGACACACCATTTTTTTCACCCCACAGAAAAACAGAAAATAAATGAATATTTCACGGCAAAATATAAACAGGGCGTGGACGTAGTAGACGTACTCATGCGTATTTCGCAAGCAACTATACCGTGTGACAAAAGAAACGCAAAAACATTGCCTTTAACCTTTTGGCTTTCGGTAGCGGTTTTTGTTATTTTGTTGCCACTACAAAAACCGTCATTCTGTCACCGCGATGATTCTGCAGGCATCACTGAGACAAAAAACCGCTAGCGACAGCCAAAGATGAAACAATGCCATCAAAAGCACATTTTAAAAAAAGTTTTCATTGTAATAATAATAATAATAATAATAATAATAATAATAATAATAATAATAAATAATATAACAATAGCAATAATAACAATAATAATTATTATATATGCACACGTATAGCGTGAAGGTATCTTTTTTATTTATGTAAACAGGTCATTTTTGCGCAGCCAGCGTCCGTTCAACGCTATTTTCATGCTAAAGCTTGAGATCTTTCGGAGTAATTTTCCACTGATCATATTAAGGGAACATGATTCAGCCTCCTCCATAGGTGTTTATCTTCTTTCGCATATACATTTTCTGCAGTCAGACATCCATATACCAGTAATGGCAAAAAGTTTCAGTGCAGTCGAAGAATTACTTAGCTGTCATTGAATTAGCGCTGACGTTGAATTAAAATGTACAGTGAGTTCAAAAGCACAATCTGTAGTGAAGTGGTTAATGGTTGGTTAGTATTCTACACGGCGTTTGTCGCGTTTCTTCTTTCAAGTGATTTAGTGACCCACTGGAAGTATAACAATGGCTACAAGGCTATAATTCACATCACAAGTCAGGGGTGGCCGTCTGCCCCTGAGAGAAAGAGAGATTTTGTGGAAAAAAGTGAAAACTGAAAACATTGGATTTAAATGCCATGAAACAAATTTCTGCGGCGGGGAAATGCTTTATGCGGTTCGTCTTAGGCCACAAATGGCTCGTGTGAACCAAGAACAATTGTCTTTGTTTTGTCTAGAAAATGATTTAAAAGGTAAATTTTTTTTTGTTTTCAAAGGTACACTTTAACTGTTGAAACTGTTTTCGCTGAGGCAAGCAGAATTTTATAGTGTGAAGTTGCTCCCAATTTTAATGAGAGCCATTTTGTATTATTTAACGCTAAAAACTCACAACAGTTTCAGGTCATCGTAGACAAGCAAAATGTCCCTAAAGTGCTAAAGAAAGTTTCATGAGAGCCATATTTATGTCGTTACTTTTTCGCGATGCAGTAACCTATTCAGCCCGAAGGCTGTATTTCCAAATTTAGGAGGTGTCACCTAACGACTATGTACCAGTTGCAGGAGATGGATTGACCATGATAATTCAATGGTAGTCCCAGGTTAGCTTGGCGCCTAACGGCGTCTCTTGCAACTGGGTTGCATTGGCATTGCCCCGGCAGGTAAGTGGTTCAACGCAGATTCATCAGAAGCATGAGCACACAAAGTTCAAGGTATAGTCAAGGCATGCGTAGCATTTTGAGTCTGTATTTGTATAGGAGTTATTCCTAAATCAGTCAGGTCAAAGACAGCAGGTTGAACCCATTTATTGACCCTTATCATTCGGAATACACCAGTGTGTGAAATAAGTTTGACTTGTATAGTTCAAGGGTAGTGCTATTCTGGCACCACCCTTGCACTAAAGTCATTGGTCTATATCCTTAACTGTAAGTACTATAATGTAGCTTGCATATGGCAGCGTACAAATTTGAAGCTTTTAGCCTCAGTATGATATGGGTTAAGCAAAGAAAATAGTTAACTGCAAAGCTTATGGTAGGGACTAAAGGTATCATTTCACTGGATCGCCCCGATCACTGTGGCATGCGTCCTTGTAATAGCCGTAACCGTTAACTAATATCGGATAAGGACATCAAACTGTGAATGTCAGTGAGGTAACTCCTTGAGAGTAAAGGCATATATTTTCATGAGCCCTTTCGGCTTCAGGATCCCATGAGAATATATGTCTCCTACTGATGGAGTGGAACGAATCCTCGGAAAGTTGAAATTTCGTGCATAGTTTGACAAACTTCAGTTTAGGGATAACCTCTGCTTCTCCCAGGCACGGGAATCTATTTTGAGACAATTTCGCTGCAGATGTTCAGCCTCCGAAAAAGGACACAAAAGTCCAAATCAGCAAAAATATCCGCGGGCCGACATCTGTTTTAGCTGACCGGCGCAAAGTCACACGTTAAAATTGGCCATAGGACTTTTTGCTCCATTGACGGGATGTTGTCCAGGGGCTTAAGGTTTGGAAATGATGTGGACCAACCGGGATCGAGGGCCATGCGAGCCAACGGTAAAGCAGGCATCGACTCGAGGGTCCTTCGCTGACCGGGCTACTGTGTTAGCCGATAAAACTCTGACCCACTACGACAGGACATGGATAGATCATGATAGTTCACGGGTGGTGTCAGAATAGCTTGGCGCCTTTAGACGGCAGACCTGAAAGTGTGGGAATAAAAAAGTATAATTTTATCATCAGGATGTAATGAGTTAGACGACAACGCGTTGGACGTAGACGTCAACATGTCTGAGACATTTTGGAGACTTTTCTCACGTTATTAACCACCTAAATGCCAGTGGACGAAGATTTTGCTTATGAAATCTTTATTTCAACGCCACAGTCACAGCCGTCCAGTAACGTGGATACATAATTGTGTCAGCAAGATTGATTGATTGTACATTGCTTAACTGCACTGCTTGTGAAAAAAAAAACTAAACAGAAAATTGAATGTATGTCGCCAGCCGGTCAAATACGTTAAATAAACCTACAACATGGGGCCTAAATAAAGCTAAGACCATTTAGCAACACACATCCAATATCAAGAGCTACAGGCAGTGCAGACAGTAGGGAGAGTTTTAAAAAGGCAATACAGGTGAATGGACAAAGGGTAGACAGAAACACATGCCCCAGAATAGAGAGAAAAACCCACCCTGTGGGGCTGACCAGGGTGACCCTGGGAACTAAAAAATACCTAACCCCACCCAAGTCCCCCAAGGCAGACCCGGGTGGGGTTGTGTCAGCAAGAGGCATAAAACCTCATGAACCCCCGCAGTAGCGGGGGCTCATGGAGGACCTATGTCTCTTGAGGTTGGATCGTGTTCACCTTTTCTTGGTAGTGAATGGGGTAAAGTCCGCTCTGACGTTTACTGCGGGTAGGATTTGCGCGTCTGGCGGTTTCGTTGCAAACATTCACCCATGAATCCAGCACCTGTCACGCCGGAATCGCGAGCTAAAAACGTTTTTTGGCATTCTTGCGAGTCTGTCCCGTGGCTGGCGAGAGAAAGCGACACAGAGGCACGGACCCCACCTGCAAGAATCATAGATTAAGATGACCTGCAGGAGCTCACCTGAATCTATGCTTATTGTGGAAGACATTGGTTTTGTTTGTATTGCAACACGGAGATTGTGAACGAGGTCTTTGTTTTCAGGAAGACCCACAAGAGCAAGAGAAATAGATTCTAATGAATCCCTGCTATTGCATGGATTCATTCGAATATATATGTCTGTTGGTGAGAGTATGGTAAATTTTAGGGCCGGGGCATATTTGAATCCATGTATCTTGAGGGTGCAAGGGCATGAGCTATAGCGCTGGACTATATTCTTCGTAAGCTCCTCTAGTAGTATAAATTCCAAACCAGCCACGCCCGAATGGTGTGCATAACAGTCCTATACTTGCTTTGGGTTCAGGAGTGAGAGTGATAGCCTACGACATAGAAGTGCCAGGCTATATAATGAGACATATGGGATTTTACAGTTTGCACATAATAAGACTTCCTACAATGTATACTTGTTTCCGGACCCGGCCCTGCCATGTGATAAATATAAAACTGACAACTAAGAATGAGGTTTTATAAATTACATTTTCTTTATTAATTATTTTAAATCCATCGCATTATAGTGTGTGTGTGTGTGTGTGTGTGTGTGTGTGTGTGTGTGTGTGTGTGTGTGTGTGTGTGTGTGTGTGTCACCAGGGGCTGTTGACCCTCATGAGCAGCCCTAGGCTGGTGATGGTCCTTTTTCCTGATACAAATCGTAAGCTGGGATAAGCTGGAATAGCAAGGGATGGTACTGTGATAGAAAGGAGTGGTGATAATGTGTTTCAAACTGATTAATAGAATGTGATTCGGCAAGGTTTATAGATTCTAACAGGCATGGGGAGGGATTTTTATTTAAATATGTGTTTAATTGCTTGTTCATGTTTGTGAGCCGAAGACAAATTTCCATTTTATACCAATTATTTAATGGACAATACAGATTTTTTAATTTGAATTTGAATTTGAAATCTTACATCGGTGGTTAAGTGATACTGAGAATCTCACTCGAGTGGTTTTAAAACCTTATCCTACGAGTGAAAGCGAGTGCACGTCTATGAATGCGTCTCACATGGCGCACGTCATCATTGTTCGGCAGCAGTCGCGTACGTCATCATTCAATGGAAGAGGTTGAATCGAACATACCGCAAGAGGCATGGATTCCCATGGGTCCCTGCAGCCGCAGGGCCCCATGATAATCTATGCCTCTTGCAGAAGGAAGGCACTGGCTGAGAGACGAGCTAATGGACATGTGTCAGCGGTTGATGTCGCCCGCCTGTCAGTTGCGGTGTAGGGACGACACTTTACCGACAGCTGAGCGACTGGGGATCGGTGACAAAGGGAGACAACTTGTGCAGGGGGGAGGAAGATCGAGGCAAAAGGAGGGGTTATATGTGAGTCCCGCAACTTGCCCAAGGAGTCTAAAGACAGTAAGTTAGTTTTTGTAAAAAGCGAGATTTTCATTGTATTACGATAAAAATCTCGCTCTTCACAAAAAAATGTTTACTGTCTTTTGCCTTCCGAGGGCATCAAGCTTCCTCGCCCTTTCATAAAAAAGAGGGTGAAATTAAAGTTGGTTTGAAGTCTCTCTGCCAGGTAGGCTATGCAGGTTGCACTGAATTTCGAATGAACCGTGTGGTCCCGCCACACGTCTCTTTACCTTTCGTACATCAGGAGTTCCCGGATATAGTGGGACGACAATGTCTACCAAGGGGGGGGGGGGGGGGGGGATGGGGAGGGCGAAAGGGGGGGGGGGGCGGGAGCTGATTGTTTACCAAGAAAGTGATGGTACATGCAGAAAAGAAATTAAAGAAATCAAATGGGGCCCAGCAGTTACAACTGTCTGACACAAATTATGTGAACAAAGGGGCGTAATTTGTAGTAGACATACTCGTGCGTATTTCGACGGCATCAAGGCTTTTTCAGGACATGCCTGCGCTGCATGTGAAAAAAACAACAACAATAAACAAAAAGACCAAAACAGAATATTGAATTTATGTCGCCAGCCGGTCTAAAATGCAAACTAACCCAGAGTATGGACCCTGCGCCTTCATGCTAATTTATCGAACCCTAGTTTACAACAACAACAAAAACCCAACATTACTACACATGATACAAAAATGTAACAACAGGATTCAAACCTGCAACTCGTTTAACCATTTGGCTGTCGGTCGCGCTGTTTGTCGCCATTATGCCTGTAGAAGAAAAAAACCGCTATCGACAGCAAAATCAAACTACCAAACTGTGCCTCATATTCCCTAAATATTCCACATATGTAACCATTTCCAGAGTAAGATCCTCTGTTAAGGGACTTAAACCATTCACTGAGAGAAAATAAACATCACCTAACTACAAGAGGTATAGATCCGCATGAGCACCCGCAGTTGTGGGGGCTCATGAAAATCTATGCGTCTTCTGAAAACAGGTTCTATCTACTTTCCTTTAACGACTGGGGATTTTTGACGTTGAATTTACAATGATTTCAAAAACACAATCGGCCTGTCCAGTAGCATGTCCGGTGAATGTTCCTTAGTAAATCAAAGCGGCACAGTGCGCCCGAACTGATCAGTGTTCAGTGTTCAGATCGTACTCCATATAGTCCATAAACGAGCCCGGCTCACAGTGAAGATATTTGTGCACCCAGTAAACGGCCATTTCCGCGAAATCGCAAAAAAAAAGACAAAAATAATGTGTCAGATGCCTTCAGGCATTTTCTATAGCACTGACAGTCCATTTTCAGGCTTACACCATTAAAACAGGATGTCACAATTATTATAAACTTGACTAGGTGATGCTGTGATCACTGTGAGTGCCACAGTGGTTGATTTTGTATTCCTACCCTAAAAGTTGTAAAAATACGCAAAATTAATTAGAAAAAAATTGCTAAAGTTATTCCATTTCATTTTGACCTCTCTTTACCTATTAAGTTTCAATAGTGTGAGCATAAAGTGCAAGAAAATTAGGAAAGTCGGCATCCTTTACGGTACGTTCGTGGTGAATGATAGCTTTTTCCCATTTAAAATTGCCGAATTGGGAAACGTACGTTGTTTCTGATGCCCTCAGAAATTTTGTATACAACTGATAGGTCTTTGTTAGGTTTTATTGGTTAGGATAGAGTACCACAGTTACTTCCAACCTGATGTTATGATGCTGTCATGCATTTACGGGCCACAGTGGCTGAATCTGCTGCCCTACCCCCATTTTACCAGTACGCAAAGGAACGCAAAATGATTAAAACAATTGCCTATGTCATATTCCTCTGTTTAAATATTTTTGTTGCCAGTTTTCTTAACAAAGTATGCATATTGAGCATAAACATGTGTGATCATTTCATTAATTTCAATGTGACCCATCAATTTAATTGTAATTCTTTTTAGTTAAGGCATGTTTAACAGGGGCTGCCGCTGAAGCTTCTACCGTCTGCACAATCAGCAGTCTTGTCAAACTCGGGGAAGGTGTACCTCAGGGAGATGTTGTGTCTGATGCTGTTCTTGGTCTACATTAATGCAATAAGTACAACAGTACCAACAGTACCAAGGTTCGTCTCGAACATCCTCCATGCGGATGACTTTGCAGTGTGGAGCGCAGCAGAACATAAAGAAATAGCATCCTGCAGAATCCAGGATGCTGCCAATAGAGTCAGCAGCTGGTCTGAAAGATGGCCACTCAAACTGAGCTAGACCATCTCTTTCAATCAGATGGAAGAGGTCACCTTGAAACTGGAGACCTTCTAGTACCAAAGACAGACAGGCCAACTTTACTGGCAACAAATAAATTACTGGATTCACGTGGAGACCTCACATCGAAGCCATGGATGCTAGAGCTGCGAAAAAAGTCTCTGATGAAGAAACTGGTGGGGACTACAAAAACCTGCTCGGCCAGACCAGTAGTGCGGTACCAAGATACATCGACAACATGAAACACTGCCTGCAAAACCAAAAAAGCCAGGCCTGACAAGATGCAGAACATAGGTCATTCTCATGATGCACTGAGTGACATTCTTAGAGCCATCTGGAGCACTCAATTTAGGAAATGGAGGACATTGGAGCCACTGGAAAGCAGAACAGCACACACGATGAAGAGACTTACTAAACACTGACAGCATGGGAGACTACAGGAGCAGACCAAGAACCGTCAGAAACGCCTAAGGCTAAACCGCCAACTGAAGGTCCTGCAAAGGGCTAAAACTGACGTCCTGGACCAAGCCCAAAGATGCGTGAAGAGCTCCCTTCAGATACCTGGACATCTCAAAAGAGCCTTCTAGACAACATAAACAATGTTCCAGGACTCTTTGCCAAAGGTCGCGGCACTGCACAAAGCCACCTCGCTGGAGATTATGCACAAGCGCTACCCTCACAGCAGCTGTGGTACCGCACAAGACGCCATGCGGAATGAAAGAAGTGGCGTGTACATCTGTTGTGCAGACCGCACTACTACCTCCCTCTCCTTACCAGCTGGCGGCAGCAGCTCCAACTATCTTACAGATATGCAGGTGCTCAACACAGCAGCAGAGCACTAGCTAGGGAAAGGCAGCAGCTTGATCCACTGATCTCACCAGGAAGCTTCAAGATAGACTGGATGCCCTGTCCACAAAATAGTGCTGCAGTGAATTCCAGTGCATTCTGGAGTAGCTTGGAATGGAGAAGCTGACAGCCTGGCCAAAGCAGGCGCCAGACTACTTCAAGATCACAACCTCCTGTAAAGAAACCAAGACACTACAGCAGCAAAGTGATTGGCAACAGCACAATGTCGGCTGCAGCCCGTGGGCAGACGACATCAACAAGCTGAACAGGGAGAGCTATGACCATCGTTAATCTACGCACTGGTTACTCTGGACAGGGTCCGTACAGAAAAGCAGGGACGAAGTTTTGAAACTGTTCATAAACGTTTCACAAACCCGAACTGAAGCCTGAATGTTTACACACTTTAATTAGATCACTCTGTATCAGAAGCTCATTTGAAGCTTTCTGCCTAATGCATGAAGAGATACCAAAATAAAAGAACGCTTAGCGAATAGAAGCGCGTAAACAACCAATCAGAATGTTCGGTAGAAAGGCCATGCAGTCACTTTATGATCAGAGCTAAATAATATTATAGATCACTTGCAACAAGCGTCAGCATGATCGTTTGCAATGGAATTGTCACAAATTGGGGGGAGAAAAAAAAAAAGAAGTAGACAAAAGTTTGCCAGCACTTTGCCATTTTTATTTTTACAAACTTTTACAGACTTTAAGGAAAAGGACCGAAATTGACAGACTTTCCAGGGCCCTGAAAAAGTCTTGTCATTTTTTAAACAACTTTCACAAATGTTCACAGACCGTACGGACCCTACTGGACTCACCTCCTGAGACTGGGTCATGCGGAAACAGCCCTATGCGAATTTGGCGTAGAAAATCAGTCCACTTAGCACATTCTCCAAACCTGTCCATACAGAGAAGCGGTCCGCTGGCAGTTCTGACCAGAAGACACGCCCCTGTACACCAAACTCTGAAAACATGCTGCCGAGCTCTTGACAGCTCACTTATTGGCAGCCAGAACAATATAAGATTTAAAGACGGCCATCAAGGAATTGAATGTTGCAGAAGAAGAAGGTGGAAGTGGTGATCTCGTGGTGGACATGTGGAAACTAAGTATGTTGATAACATTGTTTTGGCTGTTAGGAGCCATTAAACTTTATTACGCATATTCATATTTACACATTTCTAGACGAAAATAATTGAAAGGAAAAGGGGAGACCTTACTAGACCCGCCTTACGCTAGGTAAAATATCACCTAAAAGACCAGCCAGTTTAAAAAAGTTACAATTAAATTGATGGGTCACATTGACATTAATGAAACGATCACAAATTGTTATGCTCAATATGCATACCTTTTTAAAGAAAATTGGCAACAAAAAATATTAAAATAGAGGAATATGACATAGGTAATTGTTATGATCATTTTACGTTCCTTTGCGTACTGGTAAAATTGGGGTAGGGCAGCAGATTCAGCCACTGTGGCCCCTAAATGCATGACAGCATCATAACATCAGGTTGGTTACATCATTGAAACTTTATAGGTAAAGAGAGGTCAACATGAAATGGAATAACTTTAGCAATTTTTTCTAATTAATTTTGTGTATTTTTACAACTTGAGGGTCGGGATACAAAATCAACCACTGTGGCACTCACAGCATCACCTAATCAAGTTTATAATAATTATGACATTCTGTTTTAATGATAAGCCTGAAAATGGACTGTCAGTGCTATAGAAAATGTCTGAAGGCATCTGACACATTATTTTTGTCTTTTTTTTGCGATTTCGCGGAAATGGCCGTTTACTGGGTGCACATATACCTTCACTTTGAGCCAGAGATTTAATATTTTTTCATTCTGTTTTTTTTTAATTTTTGCAGAGGATGCAGAAGGTGTGCCGTAACATAATATTGGCCTGATTTGGGCTTCTGGAATTAATTCTGATTTATTTAGAGGAAAATGTTTCTCAACCTCATTTTAGCATCTGCAAGAGCGTGAATGGGGGTACCCTTGCGCCATCGGCTATATCTCTGGTGTGTTCCTAAGGATTTTCGTGGAACATGGCTTAAACATATCAGGAAATACTACGGTACACTTCGAAACCATCTTATTGAGTACTCGGGAGGGGGGGGGGGGGGGCACGGTAGACCGGGCTAGCTTATGGACTAATAGGTCCCCAATAACCCGCCCCTTACCGTCATCTATTATCACTCATGTGCCGTGGACGTTAAACCCCGCACTAACCAATCTGCGACCAGTGGCATTGATGTGCTTGTACTGTTGTAGGATTTCTGAACCTGAGAGTATATAAAACCCCATAAAAACTGTATGCACACATTCGCAGATTATCACCAAACGCAAAGCGCATCATTCGCTTCTGCGACACTGGCGTGGGGTCGAGTCATTCTCCTCATGACTGTAAGGTTGTTTGTACCAAAAACCCTGTGTCAGCAAACCCCAGCAAGGCCATGATTCCGCCTTTAATTTTTACAATGGCCACATGTACAATCCAATATACAAACGGAAAAATCTGCACCTCTGTACGCGTCTGTGACACATGGGGTCTTTGTTTGGGGGCATGTCGCAGGTTGACCTGTGTTTTATCTGTCATCAGCCATAGGGAAGCCTTTGAAACCGCATATTTAACACCTTTTCTTCATTACGTGCTCTTTAGTATCAACAGGCAAATACATTATTTACTTCAGTATACGTCAGCGACACCATGGGTCGTCAAACACACTTTTTAGACCCATGTACAGATTTGCAACTTCTGGGTTCGTGTCTGGTGCACATTTGTTGTGGGCCTGCTCTGTGTATTATCCGACGCATAATACTATCAGCAAACGAATAAACACTCACACACGGCTGCACCATTTACAAATAATGGACATGAAATTTCAGCAGTCTGTGCAAGCCCCTTTCATCTGCAAGGTCGCAGATTCTCAGAGGCCATACAGTCGCAGGGGCTCGTGAGAATCTAAGCCTCTTGCCGCGCTCTGCTTTGGAGCCATTTTCTGTCAACTCGGCTGCTTCTCAGGCGAAAGTAAATGGGATAATGAGCAGAAAGAGGTTCTTATCGCCCTTTTTCGTGTCTGTCTGCACGGGGGCGCTGGAAGGGTGACCTGACATTGTCTTACTAAACGCTTTCGAGACGTGTTGCATTCGGCTCCATCCCGCGTATCCGAAAGCGGCACGTTAAGAATGAGTTAATGAAAACATGTGCGGGAGTTTTAAGTGCACTATTCGTTTTGATTCGTTCAGCCCGACCAGTCGTACACGCGGCCTGACGATAATGATGGACAGCCGGATAGTTCAACGGTGTTGCCAGAATGGCCTGGCTTCAACTTCTAGTGTAGGCGTTGTTTTAGTGTCTGTCTGGCTCTTTAACTGTAACGATGTAGTGACTCCGACAGAACAACGTCCAAGACGCGAACGCTGTGAATTTACGCTACACAATGTTTGATTATCAGAATGTCAATGCATTACGCGGTTCATGAAGCCATGACTAAACTTACATATTTTAAACTATTCAGAGCCGAGAAAAATTGAACGCCACCCAGCTGCAAGAGATCCTCATGAACCTCCGCAGTTGCTGTGGCTCTTGAGGATCTATGCCATTTGCGGACACCGCTTTGAATCCACGTTCCTGGGACAGAGGTTTTTTATTGTCATGAATTAACGGAGATTGCAGAAACACAGTCTGTGTCAGCTGGCACTGAACAGGTTCAGAAAACAAAAGAGGTCAAAGTTGCATATTGATGTACATTACGCGTTTATCGTCAGAGGCCTTTGGGAATAATTTTGCATGATCGCACCTCACACTGGCATTTTCAGGAGGCATTTTGACCTTGTTCACTTTTAACTGTTTGCACAACTTTTATTCCGTTTGTACTGATGTTAGGTATGTATCCAGACATAATCCTACGTTACTATCTTGGTATATTTTCTTTACTTTTAAATATGTCTCATTCGCCTAAATTACTACTTCTATTTTAATGCACATTTTGCCTCTACTCGTCTTCTGTTGGCTCGTAAATTATAGCCCCTTGGCAAAAGAAGGGTGGAGCTTGTCAGCCGCACTATTAATCAGTTGTAACTCCTATTACTATTGAAAAAAGGTCAAAGATGCAAATTAACGCGTGCATGCGAGGGTCATTCTGAATGTCCATAGAATCTCTTCTGGTATATCTTATTGATTATCAAGCTATGTCAGGTCTGAAGACCTGCCAAAACTGAGTTGCAACCAAACTTTCAGCTGTGTCGGCCGTTTTACGCCTTGCAAGGGGTCATAATATATCATAGCTCTAAAATCGCGATTTGAAAGCTCCTTACCAGAAAGTCAAACGTTGGCCGGTCACGAACTAAAGGAGCTGTCAACAAAGGAGCGGTCGTCCTGGTCTAACAATATCAGACGGAGCCAGATTATGACAATCATGGTCCAGGTGCAAACAAATCTGTCCGTTCAGGACAGTCTGTGGACGTTTTTGAGCCTCGAACGAAGAGGTCAGGAGGGGGTGGACGTTGAACGTTTTAAACCTCTGGCTGTCGGCAGCGCTTGCATTTACCACCTCGACAAAAAGCGCTGCGACAGGCAAAGGGTTAAAAAGATGTAACCCCCTCACTGCCAGGGGCTGAAATTTACATGCTACTGAAACTGTCGCGTATTCATGGGCAGATGACTCCGTCTACCCGAGGCACACGGGTATTGGTGCAGATGTAGTTTTTGACCAGTTCCCGACAGTAAATGTCATCAATCCTCATAAGCCTGCAAACCTCGACGAGAATCACTGCCACTCGCAGTCCCTACCTCTCGCAAGTAGTGGTTCGGGAAAGGGGAGGGGGGGGGGGGGTGGGGTGGGGGGGGGGAGAGAGGGAGTGGGTGGGCGGGGCACTTACTATGCATTGTCCAAAGGCAAAGGAACACGTGACAAAAACATTGCTGTCTGTGGCTAAGAACAAACGTACACAAAAGTGTGTTTGGCTTGACAATTGGACTGGTGACGCAGACTCTGAGGTGGAGCCCTTGTAGATCGGTAAGAAGTTCGCTGCAGTCCCTTAGCCTGCTCTTTATATCTGCACTCAGCATAGATGTTCAAAAGCCGCTTGGCCTCATGCGAACCTGTGCCTCTTGCTGAGCTCAACCGCGTTTACTCTAAACTATGGTAGAGATCCCGAATAAAGTCTGTGATTATGAACTTCTACCCTGTGAAAGCAACAGACAGTAAGACCATTTTGGTAAACAAAAGAAGAGATTTTCATTATATTACAATGACAGTCCCGCATTTCGCAAAACTGGACTTAAAGGACAGCAAGTGCATTGTCATGAAAAGCAAGATTTGTATTGTAAGACAATGAAAATCTCGCTTTTCACAAAAATGGACTTACTGTCTTTTGCCTTGACAGTGCGGACTTTAGCACATCCCTGCCAGCGGCTACAAATGAGTGATGCTAAACTCATCACCAGCTCACTGCCTGATATCTCGTCCGCCTGAAACACGACGATATCAATGAAGACAATAAGATGTGTAGATCCTCATGAGCCCACCGCGGTACGCGGTGGGCTCATGAGGATCTATACCTCTCACATTTGGGGGTTGTTGGCCGTGGAAGGATTCAGGTGATGTAGACAGATCGGCCTTATTTGTATACTGGGAATGTTGCCCTTTGGCTCGAACATTACATTTTTTTTTCATTCCGCGCCAGTCACGCGTTGCCTTGTGCTATGATTTCTGAGTGGGGTTTTACACTCCGCAGATTTATACGTTCATGCCTGGAATGATGAATGTTCTCATCTGGTTCATGGCATACGCCCATATGCATTAAAATAATTTTGACGAACAGCTTGTAAACGTTGCATCGACTGTTTTTTTTTTTCAACGATATATATTTGTTCGTGCGATAATCTAGACCCTGCGCATAGGCAGCGTGTAGAGTTTGAATAAAACCCTTTAGGTGCTAAAGGTCAAAGGGCTAAATAGTTTATATTCAGCTGCTAAACACTGAAGGCCAGGCAAAAAGAGGGCATGTTCAGATAACATGTCCTTTAAAAGGTCAAATTGGCACAGTTGCAGTGCGCATGAATTGACCAGAGATCAGGTCGTACTCCACAGGCAATAGCTGTCCCTGTTCCCCGTAACCCGCCCGTTCAGGCCGTCCATTACCACTCCGGTGTCGTGGACGTTAAACCCCTAACTAAGCAGCTAAACACTGCCTACGCAGAGTGTCACGATAGCCGATATAATGTCTGCCGTTATATGGCATAAGCCAGCACGTGCAGTTTTGAGAAAAGCGAGATTTTCATTGTTTATACAAATATAAGTTATTGGTCGCAGGGGTTTGCTGCACGGACCCTTGTAGGCCTGAGGGAGGTCGAAGGAACTTTTGTACCCCGAAGGCCGAAGGCCTGAGGGGTACAATGATTCCTTTGACCTCCCTCAGGCCTACAAGGGTCCGTGCAGCAAGCCCCTGCTACCAATAACGTATTTGTTTTCATTCCTCCACTATTTTCGTGAAGAATTCAAGAAGAAATCTTCCGACCTGGATCGCGCCAGACATGACTGACGTAAAAGGAATATATATTTATACATAATAGACTTATGACGTAATTTAAATATTTCATAACTTTGCCTTCTCTAGTAGTGCGCCTGTTGTTTCGAACAACACTAAGTAACTTTGTAATTTAGAATGTTTGGTGATCTTTTTATAGAACAAACCTGGCATCCAAACGCTCAGAAAGAGGGCTACAAAATGTCCGCCATTTGTCGCTACAATGGTTTTTGTATCACGGTCACATGGTACGGTTTGCGCTAAAGAGACTGGTCGTGTGACGTAGGGATGAAAACAATATAAGTTATTGGTAGCAGGAGTTTGCTACACGGACTCTTGTAGGCCTGAGGGAGGTCAAAGGAACCATTGTACCCCGAAGGCCGAAGGCCTGAGGGGTACAATGGTTCCTTTGACGTCCCTCAGGCCTGCAAGGGTCCGTACAGCAAGCCTCTGCTACCAATAACGTATTTGTTTTCATTTCTCCACTATTTTCGTAAAAGAAATCAAGAAGAAATCTTCCGACCTGGATCACGCCAGACATAACTGACGTCAAAGGAATATACATTTATACATAATAGACTTATGACGTAATTTAAAACCTTTCATGTCGTTGCCGTCACCAGTAGTGTGCCTGTTGTTTCGGAACAACACTAAGTAACTTTTACTTTAGAACGTTTTGGTGATCTTTTATAGAACAAAACTCGCATCCAAGATGCGTCACAAAGAGGGCTACAAGATGTCCGCCATTTGTCGCTACGCGGGTTTTTGTAGCTCGATCATGTGGTACAGTTTGCGCTAAAGGGATTGGTCGTGTAGAGATGAAAACAATAGCTTTTGTCTTATAACGACAGTGAGCAATGGCTGTAGGAGTGAGAAAGCTTCAGCACTGAATGTCACTCACTTGCACCGGCCAATGGGTATGAACTGGAACATGTGCTGTAGGTGGACCACCTTGTAGATGCGGCCTTCTATCGTGACGTTGGGCGGCGTCACGTACTCCATTACTCTGAAACACAATTGTTACATGAATAGTTTGCCTGTTAACCCTTTGGCTGTCGGTAGCGGTTTTTGTCGCAACGATTCCTGCCTGGCTGAAATATACACATTTTTGTAACGTGCTGCCTAATATCCGTTGGCACTTGGTAACAGGAACCGGAAAAAAGTTTGAACTATTTTTTAAATTTATAAATTCAACATAATTAAATTGTCTCATGACGGGAAACCAGAGCGCAGCGCCACTCTATCTGTAAAACCCCTACATTGGCGAAAACAGTTGAACACCACCCACATGCAAGAAGTATTGATCCTCATAAGCCCCCGTAACTGCGCATTTTTGGGGGCTCATGAGGATCTATGCCTCTTGCTGACACTACTTTGAATCCCTGTTCCTGGGACATCTAGGGATTTGTTGTTGTTGTTGTGTGTGTTGAATTAACGAAGATTGCAGAAACACAGTCTGCGTCAGCTGCCACTGTACGGGTGAATCTCATTATGTTTCCCACACTATTTTTACGAGCTTTTGAAATGATGACCTTACGTTTCACAGCAGCCTAGGCTTGGATTTGCCTCTGTTGGATTTCCGATGCGAGAGGATTGGCTGTCCAGGAAACCCACGGAATCGTTTCCCGCGTTGCTTGTACCGTTCACCGAGCCGGCAAGGGACGTCAGCGGGTCTCCGCGGTTGACGGTGTAGTTATAACCTCCCGTGATGTTCCTCTGGTTTTGGAACTCCTCCATGATCTCGGCCACAGGGAAGGCGTTGGACGGCGGGTTGGTGCTGCAAAGTCATGCATGGAAATACTGATCGGCCTCAGTATTACGCGCCCCGGTATACGTGCGATGTCGGCTATAACGCGCACATTTCTCTGGCTCTAAAGACAATACCCGGTGAGCAAAAGGTCCTCGATCCGATGTCATCCGTAGCTGGCCCACACACAGTCGTGCGCGGGACAGCTGATGCTAACATCGGCCTGAAGACCTTTTGCTTATCATTTTTTTTTCTTCACGTCTGTGTAAATTCAATACAATAATGCGATCGCGAATAACGTCTGACTTTATGGCTCCCGGGTACCGCGGTATATTGAGGCTGATCTGTATTATTGAGAGAAACAGGTTAGGGATTTTAAGTCTTGCAATCAAAATGAGAGACTGCTCCAGGATTTTAAGTGCACATCAAAAACCTTTTGAAGATGTTTAACCGCGTTGTGGAACGTGGAAAGTTGTCGCATTTCTTATGCTCATTAATAAGTGGTAAAATCAGTTCTGAGCCACCACCTGTTTTTGTAAAATAAAATGTCTTGAAAGACAGGTGTTCTTTCAAGAGAAATCTCGGAATGTAAAAAGTGTTACCTGTCATTAAAAACCATCATTCAGGTGGTATTTAATAACAGGTGATTTCTCTTTATTAGGGGGTAGCTCAAAACAGGTTCTGATTTTAACCCCTTCACTGCCGACAAAAATGGAGCACGACCCAACTTAAAGAGACATAGATCCTCATGAGCACCCAGAGCGGCGGGGGCCCTTGAGGATCTATGCCTCATGTCGACACCACTTTGAATCCAAGCTCCTTGGACGGCTGAGGATCCTTGGCGTGGGAATTAATCATGATTTCAGAAACACAATCTGCGTCCACATTCAGCGAAGGGGTTAAAAAAGAGTAATAACTAGTCGAACCTTCGCAGGGCTGCGGGCACTACATGATTGTCTCCAATAACAGGTGATCTCTCACCAAGAACGTCTCTCAGCAACAGGTTGTGCCGTGTATATGTGTACGTGTTTGTACCTGAATAGTCCTGGGTACAGTTGCGTGATCATCTCCTCCATGGGCATGACACGGCGGACACAGCGGGCACAGGCGTCGTTGCATGTCCACCACTTGTTGTGGTTGCCATGGGCACCAGGTGTACACAGCAGGTGCACGAGGAACAGGTGCAGCGAGAGCAGCAGCAGACTGTCCCGACACACTGAAATCAAGCAAACAATACGAGTTATTCCTAAATCAGAATCACCTCCCTTTATTCTTCAGACAATTGTTTGCGCCCCTAACCCTTTGCGTTTCCGTAACGGGTTTGTCGCGATGACTCCTGTAGGAATCATCGCGACAAAACCGTTACCGATACGCATACAGGAATCTCGCAACAAAAAAATCGACACGCAAAAAATTAATAGAAGTTCGGAAATCAGAAGCAGGCCAACATTGCACGTATTTGGATAAAAACAGTGGATTTAATTCACTGTTTTCATAGAATCACGTGCAATTTTGATCTGCTTCTGATATCCGGAAATTGTCTATTGCTGAGGACTTTCGGTGCGTGGGTCAGTTTCCTCATGAGCGATTTCTGGAACTAAGGTGATATTCGACAAGAACAACCGTTTATAGAACACTGTTTCCAATTGTGATGAAACTCTATGCTCACGCATAGGGTTTACACAGTAGGTTTAATACGGTACAGTTTTGGTTAGCGGTTTGTTTGTGACGATAGTCCGTGGTGGCACGTGGGCCACTTGGAATCTGTAAGACAAGGCGGGCACGGGGAGTTTTAGTGAGTTGTAGGCGAGAGCTCAGTCTGTCAGAGGTCTAAATACGTTAGTGCGGGCTATATTGTCAGTAGGTACCGAAGTGTGTGAGATACCTTAGCCCGTATTCCAAGACTCTGAAACTTAGAATTCAGAGTGCTTGTCGGAGTTGGAGCGACGGACGCCGAGACGTCAGTCACCAGGGACCTAATGCGAGGTCATCTCTCCTCGTGCGTAAGGATCGCGACCGCCATTGC
Organism: Semisulcospira habei; assembly: GCA_036245525.1. Classification (NCBI taxonomy): domain Eukaryota; kingdom Metazoa; phylum Mollusca; class Gastropoda; family Semisulcospiridae; genus Semisulcospira; species Semisulcospira habei. Next base: position 33,230,123 of record BTPG01000001.1, on the reverse strand, counting down.
TGTTACCTCTATCCCCACGTCGAAACCGCAGAGGCTTGTAAAATCTGTGCCTTTCGGAGCTCAAAATCAGACACCAAAACAATCATTACTGAATAAAATCGGCCCTAGTATGATAACAAGAATTACATCATCGCGAACTATGTACCCCTCGTCGATTTATTTTATTTTTTCACGGCAGAGAACCGAGTTACATTTTCACACTTCGAGAACCCGGCGGTACGATGCCTTTTGCATTGATAGAACGCATAGAACAAAAACATCGTGATGCTATTTTTTTTTTCATACTTCGTTCGGTAAGCTTAGGCATCGTACTGCACGCTTGAACATCGTACAGCATGCTAGAACATCAACTGGTCACACGCTTCTAATGCATATTTCGCTAAACCTAAGCCGCCCTAGGTAAGTTAATTTTTATGCAAAGAACACTTGTATTTGTGATGACAAAGACCAAACGTCTACTTTTTCAGTAGTGTTACGATTGTGGTTGTGGTGTTCTGTGAGAGCATGCATGTGTTAATCGTAGGAAACGATCCGATATTTATTTGAGCTTTCATGGTTACGTATCACGTACCTTTTCAGTGAAATTCTCTATTGTTCGCGCAGATAGCGGAATTGGTTTTGTTATGATACGCTAAGTTTAGTCCGGAAGCTTCTAGCAAAGTCGCACGGAGAATAGCGGTAGTAGAGCTGCTCTATTTTTAGCCATAGTTGTTCTCTGTGCGCGTGAATTTAGCAGCCGTTCTTTGCGTGTTATGAAAGGTCGTGAACGGTGTGCCATACTTTTGTGTGACGTCATTACACACTAGGATTTGGGGCTGAAATTAGCAGTCGAATTTTTGTAGACTATTGTAGTTATTCTAGAATTTTTTAAAATAAATTTTATTAATATTTATGAGTTTCAGTTACATGTTCCGTTCTGATTGTTTGCGTTGTGTGATTTCGTTAGATTATTCTGGAAAGTCGTTTTACTATAAAAGTTGGTGCTAGGAAGCACGTGTGTACATTGTCATGCATTGTCAGTTGTAGGGACACACAGTTTATCGTAGGTACGTGGCCCGTATAGGGTCTACATTGTGAGAGACGCAGCGTAACGGTGGTGTACGTTGTAAGAGAAACGCATTGTGTCGCCAGTGTTGACATTTGCAGAGGAGACATTGTATCAGTGTTGGTGCATTTGGGAATGCATTGCGTGGAGATCGCATCGCTGAATTAAAATATTGTTGGAACTGTTACTCCAGTGTAGTCTACATCCTTAAGCCACGTGTGACGGGCTGCAGCTGAATAAAGTTTATTTAAAAGAACCTTACGTGCGTGCGTCTGGTGTGATATCATACTGACTACGACTACGACTCACCACGTAACAAGTAGATGCTTGTAACCATGAGGCGAAATTACAATGAAATCGGTGTACGAAAATACAGCTCAAAGCGTGCATTCACTACGTTCTCTCCGCGTGGTTTTCTCCTTAAGGATGGCGCGCTTCCATAGACAAAAGAGAAGACACGCTAACCAGACCTTCATAAGTCTGTCCACTAGCAAGAGATATAGGTCTTCATGAGCCCCTGGAACGTAAGAGGGCTCACGAGGATCTATATCTCTTGCCAGTGGACGAGGTTCAAGCTTCAAGCTTGATGTATCAAGCTTGAGCCGAGCCCGACGCGGCGTCTAGCTCATCAGCGTTTATGTTCTACACGTGTCCTACAAGATGAGAGTACATGAGAGGATGTAGACTGTAACCTCGCACCAGAGCATGTCTCCCTCTTTCGCTGTAGCTAGATATGAAACAACCTTTGCGAGAAAAATCCCGCAAGGGGAGAACTCCTCACTGGCAAAAGGTGTCTGTCACGCTTCACGTTGACGGCCATTCGTGTTTCTGACGCATTAATCACAAATTGGTCCAGAACCAAAGTGTGCAATTATGGGCACAAGTTTGGACCACAATGAACACGACAGAGCAGCCAGATTTCAAGTACCATTTATCAGGGTATTGCGGAAGGTTAGCAAAACTGGAGCTGGACATTCAGCATCGACAGCCCCCAGTTGAAGAGAAGAGGAAATTAGTCTCTGACACGTCATTCCTCACGTTTCCCCGACGAGACCAGACGTCTCGTCAGTAAGACATGAAGGATGACGTTACGGAGACGAAATAAGATTTGCTATATAAGCAAAACATAGGGAGTATCGCACGGGGAATCCATAAGTGTTCCCCCGTAACATCTTATAATGCATAATCGACTCAAGAAAAGCAAATGTGTGTGCTGTTCTGCGCATGAGAGCGCTCATGATATAAATCTTACCTTCTGCTCTACATGCCACGCCAGATAAATGGGGATGGAAGGTGCTAAACTGGCGTTCTTGCAGGTGTGAAGATTGTGATGATATTGTGGCAGGAAATAGGGGTGGAGGGTCAGTTACCGCCCGAGTAAGGGAAAACGTTCATATCGTGGAAAGCAAAATGTTCATTGAATCACAATGAAAATCTCGTTTTTCACAAAAAAGACTTACTGTCGTTTGTCTTCCTAGGGCAGACGTTGTATTTGGTGAGAGATGGTGGTGCCAAGGATGTGACCGCAATGAGAATTTCAGTCTATCAAGAAATGCGACCTGCATAATTACGATATCATCTCCGCAGATATTAGCGCGGTTTCGTTTGCAGCGAACCACTACCGCCAACGAACGAGAGCGAAATCGCGTTTGATAACCAACTTGTGCCATAAACATAGACAATACTCCGAACATCTCCAAGTGGCATTGATCCCCATGAGCCCGGAGGATCTATGCCTCTTGGAGATATCTATTGTTACAGGCAGGTTATTCGCCGTAACTTTGTTCTCGTTCGTTGTTGGGAGTCGTTCGTTGCAAACATAACCTCACTATTAACTTCCACCACGCATCTCATAATTATGCAGATTTTATTTCCAGCTAGAAGCTGTGCATGTGACAAACAAACTTGGGAAAGAAGAGAATATGGTTGTAGAGGGGGATTTTGAGAAGACGGTGATGGTATCGGTGGGGGTTGCCCCGTCCCGTGTTTCCGAGATCACCTGTCCTGCCGAGTGCTGAAATGGCAAGGCGTTGGCTCTCTGTCTGCAGCGTTACAATAAACAGTCTTGCCCCTCCCTGTATAGATGCACGACTTAGCGACGACACTATCTTTTTGTCTAAATTCTTAGCCGTCTGCAGGAGCGGATCTTGAGGGGGTGGGTGAGGGGGGGGGGCGAGGGTGTGGAGGGGGTTCTGGAACCACCAGCTCCGATTTTCTATTTTCAGCCTGTGTGAAGCAAGGATGTGGGCGCCTTTAGCCTTAGGTTAAAGGTCCCAAAACAAGACCCCCCCCCCTCCACACACACACACACACACACACACACACACACACACACACACACACACACACACACACACACACACACACACACGCACACACACTCACTCACACTCAGGAGGTAGCTGATCCGCCCGCCCCAGCTGCGTTTTTTTTTAACAGGGCGTGGAAATCTATAAGAGTTAGTTCCACTGTCAGCGGCTCTTAGCATCTCAGTATTGCACATTGTAGAGCAGAACCTGTTTTGAGCAATAAATCATTTTCCCAGAAAAGTCTTGTCTATTGAAATTTCAATATATTATTATGTAGGCGTATCAAATGAATTAATTCAGTCAAGGGACCCGCACCAGTAGCTGCGAAATTGTCGCATAAAGGTTGCCAGCGGCAACTCTATAAGACTCTTACGCAGTTATTCGCGCTGTGCTCCTTCAACGAGTTAACAGTGAGCCAGCAATTCGTCCAAGATTTGGTGTGTTTTTAAAGAAAATTAGATAGGAATAAAATCACCCACGAAGACAACGAGGGGAAAAAGGAAATGAGAAGAAAAGAGAAAAGAAGAATAAAAAAAGATTCGAAAGAAAGGAGTTAGAAGGAAAATTTAAAAAACGTCCGACCCTGTGCGGCAGAAGAAACAATGACAGACAAGACAAGATGGACTAAACGTTGTCACACGCAACACTTTATGTTGATACGCACTGGCCGCAAGATTTACGCTTTACTCCCTCCACGACAGATTCCAGCCGCAGGAAGCATAGATCATCATGGGCCCGGGCAGGTAGCGGGGGCTTATGACGATCCATGCCCCTTGCTGTTTCGATTGACATCTAAAACGCCTCTTGTTGTCCCAGTTCTCGTCTGTCTCCTGCAGTCTGAGGCTTTGTCTACAATGAAAATTTGGCAATAACCGTAAAGCCGTCACATGATGCGCTCAGAAAGCGACAAGAAGACGGGGGCGGGAGAGTCGGGGAACGGGCCGTGGACGTGGGGCTGGTTGCAGGAACTTCGGGCTTTAAAAAACGCTTAGATTGGAGTCCGGTTGAGGAGCTGGGTGGCTCGGTGGTAGAGCGTTAGACTCTCCCGAAAGGTCCTGGTTCGAATCCAACTGGGGTCACAATTTGTTCAGACACTATTCGGTGCCCCGTCTTTGTAATCACCTTCGTGGTGGACACAAGACATTAAGCCCTGAACGTTTAACGTTTTTAAGATTGGAGGTTAAAGTGTGGAACTCTCAAGAGTTCAGTAGTACAAGTACATTCTATCCAGGCTACAGCCTTCATCAGACACCAGGACTCGTTCCCTTTGTAAAAACCAAGTCCTTTGGTCAGACCTTTTTCGCATCAGAGTCTTCTGCTAAGGAACAGCCTCCCGCAAGAAAAATACGCTACTCGCAGTCCAGTCACTCTTTTAGTGGCTCTATCAAGACATATCTGTTCAAGTGTGTGTGTGTGTGTGTGTGTGTGTGTGTGTGTGTGTGTGTGTGCGTGCGCGCGTGCGTGCGTGCGTGTGTGTGTGTGTGTGTGTGTGTGTGTGTGTGTGTGTGTGTGTGTGCGTGCGTGCATACGTGCGTTCGTGCGCGCGCGCGCTTTCGAGATCGTCTATGAGCCAGTGTTTTTGTGGCTCAGTTGTTTAGTTCTGTTTGTCTATCGTGCTTACACTTATTTTTATATTATTTGCGCGTACTCTGTCTATTACTGATGGTGTAAAGCGCATAGAGGTGCGTTAGGTTAGACGCTATATCAAGCATCCGTTATTATTATTAATTATTATCCATATGCAAAGGGAGAAGAGAATCAGGTCGTTTGCCTCCTGCAGGCCCCATTTACATCTAAGTTCCAGATATAAATGGATCCTTTAGTGTTGAATCTGCCGTGGTTTCAGACATCATTTGTGTCCGTTTTCAGTGAAGGTTTAACAGATAAAGTGCAACGAGCCTTGTTGCCTCTTTGTTTGCGAGGGACTCATCAACCTAACTCTCCCCCCGCCCTTACCTTGCCAAGAAGATGGCAAGTGTGTGTATGTGTGAGGAGGTGGGGGGGGGGGGGGGGAGGGGGAGGGCACGCCTTGTAGCTACTGTTACCTGCGAGAACGAAAGTGTGTCATGTCACGGGGCGGGTGACAGACAGGTTGCAGACACAGCATATTTGCCCCATCCGGCTGCTCCACCTCAGTCCCTCTATCCGTCTGCAACAGACGGATAGAGGGCAGGAGCCCATGCAGTATGCAGGTGCTCTTGAGAATCTATGTTTGTTGCTGGTAAGTTAACTTCATCACTGTTCATTAGATTGAGGTCGCTCACACATTACCGTGATCCCCGGCAGCTGCGTCAGGCCTAATGGATTACGTTTTTCGTGCAGTGGCGAACAATCGCCTGAACGCTTATCTGTGCCTCTTAATTTGGGGGAAGTCAAGAAGGTTTAAGCCTGAGACTGCGCTCGACCTACCCGGTCACCACCTTTTAGCCCCGTGTCGCGTTTGTCTGTGACGGTGAATGGGGCCTGACGAGACCACGCCGCCCAGGAAACCATCGCAGCGGCTGCGAGCGTGAATACTGATGCACATTTGCGCATCCCTATTGACGCTCGCAGCCGCTGTCACTCGTACGGCTGGATTCCGAGCTACGTGGCGAGACTTTAGTACAGTAAAAACCCAGTCGTCTTTGTTCCAAGGAAAGTAAGCGTTGCAAACAAACAGAGTGCAGGGGTGTTTCGTTTTTTGTTGTTGTATGTCTTACAGTAGCCGTTTGTTTGGTTTCAGGGACCAGTTGCATGAGCGAGATTAGCGTCCTGCGCCAGCCAGTAATCAAGGTGCTCCGCTGAAGCGGATCACCTTGCTTAGCGGCTTACTCATGCCACTGGTCCCTGAGTTCTTGAATGCCTCAGCTCAGTCAGATCCACTAATGAGGCGCACGAAAGTTTTTTTAGGTTGGTTAGTTCGGGATTTAACGTCCACAGCACCGGAGTGACTCTAATAAACGTCTCGAACGGGCGGGTTGTCGGGGAAAAGGACAGCTATTGCGTAAGGAGTACGACGTGACAACTCTGGTCAATTCAGGCGTGCTACAGCTGTCCCACCGTGATTTACCTTTCAACCCTTTCGGGACCTTTCGACGGCTTTGCTCTAGAACAAGCACGAAATGTGCCATGCGAGTTATTACGTAGGTCGGTGGTGCAGCACCTGTGGAGACGTGCCCCCGCCCCCCATCCCCCCCCAAAAAAAAAAAAAAAAAAAAAAAAAAAAAAAAAAGAGAGAAAAGACAGCTGTATAGATCTAGGGACAATGAAGTAGTCGAAACAAAGTGTCCTGATATTTATGCAGAAAAAGATGAGGACACGCTTGTTCCAAGAAAAGATAATATTTCCTGTGTGCACCCACAAAATATCGGAGCTATTCCTAAATCAGATGCGACGTCATGCCAGAGAACATAGGTGAGGACAGTCCAAGATGCATACAACAACCGACTCGTGATCTGCTATCACTGCCGACTGCATGCGTCGTCATGTCAGTTCTACAGGTAACCCCGGATGTTTACATCAGACTGGAGGTGCAAATGAGGTCCCTTCTTGCTGCCAGGAAGAGTAATACATTGTCATGAGTAGTTAGGTTTTGTTTGGATGAACGACTCCCAAGAACGAATGAGAGCGAAGTCACTGGGGATAACCTGCGTGTACGATAAGCATAGAAAACACTCCAAATATCGCCAAGAGGCTTAGATCCTCACGAGTCCTCCGGGCTCATAAAGATCTATGCCTCTTTGAGATGTTTAGAGTGTTGACTTTGCTTATGGTCCAAGCTGACTATCCTCAGTGATTTCGCTCTTTCGTTGTTGGGAGTCGTTCGCAAAAAGGAAACCTCACTAGTATCTAAAGACGAAAGACACCTTTAATGGCTAGCGTCTGCCAGGAATCACCTAAGTACCAATTCCTTAAAGTTTTCCCTTCTGTCATACAAGTACCGATATATTGTATAACAAGCATATTAATATTCATGAATTTGCTTGATATACGCGGGCCCCCCAAAATACAATTTGCATGCTTGCATTTTTCAAAACGAAAACGCGAAAAATGCTCGTACTACTACATTAACAAGGTCTTTATGTCCACTAGTAATGAAATACTCTTTAGTGTGTACGTACTGTCAAACTTTCGGTCCCATACACACACATAAACGAAGAACAGACAGCAACAAACGTGCGAAGCAAATCGCCGCACTAGTGAAACTGACGAGATGAAAGCACTAAACTGAGAAAAGGACTAAACAGACAAGCCTGCTGGCATTTTCCGCCAGTATTCTTGACATCATTACACGCAGAATTCACTCAAGAACACGTACGATTATAGAAAGCACTGATGTCTACTGGTCAAGTCCGATTAGCAGTCGTCTGTCGATGTTTTGTCTCTACAACGCAATGAGTCGCAAAATGTTGAATTTCAGGTAAAGTTTTGTTTTTGACTGGGAATATAAATTATATTGAGCCGATAACCACCGTATGCTGCCGGCATTTGAAATTTTGTACGATTTGTAAAGAAATCACGATTTAAAAAAAAAGATGTTCAGTTTGAAGACCCTGCTAATTTAGATGAAGAGCATCCAGAAACATATCGAGCGCCCCTCATACTTCTGATTTAGTACTACCCAAGACAGTCTCTTGGCTTGACTTCGCGAACGAAGATTCTATAGGGCTTGCCCACGTCGTCTGCAGGCATGTTCGTGGCTGCGGAGGCCAATCAGGGACAGGCAGGTTCGACCGCAGTGGCTGCAGGGGAAGGTCTGGTCAGGGTTCTGAGTTACGACAGCTCTGTTTTTTCTCCTGAGCCGTTTGTCCTTAAGGGCAGCTCTGCGAGAGTCCTCAAAGGAGACGGCTGCCTTGTAAATGGTGGAGCGCCAGGTGTCGCGGTCCGCAGCAAGCGAAGACCACTGGCGGTGGTCGACCCAAGACAGTACATTATAATGTATTGTCTTTGGTACTATATACTTCAGGACAATTTGCTATTTTGTCTTGAGGTGTGTAAGGCAGATGAAGGAAGTCTGGCGACACTCGCGCAGAGACGCCATACGACGTTCGTAACCCCTTCAGTGTCGGAACACAACGATCAACACCCAAATGCAAGAGGCATAGATCCTCATAAGCCTCTGTTGCGGGGGCTCGCAAGGATCTATGCCTCCTGCTGACCCCACTTTGTCTGGATTCATGTTCCTTGGTTTGGGGTCTTCTAATGTTAATTAACAAAGATTTAAGAAACGCAGCCTGCGACCACAGGGAAATACTGACCTTCACACATGCATATATTTACAGACGAATGCTAGTACAGGGAAATACTGACCTTCACACATGCATATATTTACAGACGGATGCTAGTACATGGAAATACTGACCTTCACACATGCATACATTTACAGACGGATGCTAGTACAGGGAAATACTGACCTTCACACATGCATACATTTACAGACGGATGCTAGTACAGGGAAATACTGACCTTCACACATGCATATATTTACAGACGGATGCTAGTACAGGGAAATACTGACCTTCATACATGCATACATTTACAGACGGATGCTAGTACAGGGAAATACTGACCTTCACACATGCATATATTTACAGACGGATGCTAGTACAGGGAAATACTGACCTTCACACATGCATACATTTACAGACGGATGCTAGTACAGGGAAATACTGACCTTCACACATGCATACATTTACAGACGGATGCTAGTACAGGGAAATACTGACCTTCACACATGCATATATTTACAGACGGATGCTAGTACAGGGAAATACTGACCTTCACACATGCATACATTTACAGACGGATGCTAGTACAGGGAAATACTGACCTTCACACATGCATACATTTACAGACGGATGCTAGTACAGGGAAATACTGACCTTCACACATGCATATATTTACAGACGGATGCTAGTACAGGGAAATACTGACCTTCACACATGCATACATTTACAGACGGATGCTAGTACAGGGAAATACTGACCTTCACACATGCATATATTTACAGACGGATGCTAGTACAGGGAAATACTGACCTTCACACATGCATATATTTACAGACGGATGCTAGTACAGGGAAATACTGACCTTCACACATGCATATATTTACAGACGGATGCTAGTGAATTTTAGCCGCGTCCCAGTAAGCAAAGGTCCTCGGGCCGACGTCGGCCGCAGTGGGCGCGCGTACAGTTGCGGACCAACCGAGGCCGTCGTCGGCCCGAGGGTCCTTTGCTTACTGGGGCATCCGTATACAGTACCTCTCGAATGTGGTTGGTAAATTAGCTCGCGTCCGCGGCACCGGAGAGACAAGGGACGGCCATAGTGGGCGGTTATAAGGGACACCTACAGCTATTGCCTGTGGAGTACAACCTGAACGCTGATCAATTCAGGTGACCTGAAACTGGGCCACTCGGACGTTGAACGGACATACTATAATAATGTAAGTTAATTAACTCGAATGTTAACGTGCCCAAATAATTATTTATATGTCGGCCTTGGATTTTCGCAGAAAAAGCGGAGATAACCTACTGCCATTTGTGCAGTATCTCCGTATTAGTAGAACTACGACTGAGTTGGATGCAGAGCTATCATCTGAGAAAGAGAGAAGATGAGTTTTATATATTGAATTTATAATAGTAGGTAACATCCTACACGGGAGAAGAAAAGTATGTCAGTGCTTACCATTGCAGCTGTCCATTATTCAGGTTCCCGTGAGAACACGTGACGGGCCACAAGTAGTCAAAACTGATGTAGCGTTAAACAGGAAATCAAACCGACAGATGCAGACCAATGGTTGAAACGGCAGTAGTAGAATAAGACGGCGACGATCGACCTAACACTTCTTGTCCTCATGACATCCCGATCCAAAAGAGGAAGAGCACAGAGTGCAGCTTTGTAAGTCATCAGACACGCGGACGTGCAAAAAATAGCGTGTTTGCACGAAAGTTTGTCGACAAGAGTGTGTTTTTTTATTCTTGTCAACCGGCCGTAATTAATTTCTAGCATCGTGACAAGGCCAACCGGAGGTCGTATTCGTTTTCATTCCGTTCCCAATCCATCACAGAACATGGAATTTTGACGTGTAAGCGACGATAAACAGACCGCAGAAGAGGGGGTGAATAAGCAGTGAAGAATGTTATGGCCGGCATCAGCGAACGAAAGTGCCAGTAAGCAGACATTAACACTGATGAGTCAATCTGGGGGAATTCATGTTGATAGAAAGAAACAAGCCTGTAAACAGATTTACGATCCCTGGCGTCAGAGGAACATTGATAATAAGGACCCCAACCACAAAAGAGTTATTGTATGGGAGCGGATTGTTGTGTCCCTGCAAGTGACGGGTACTAGGAGTGTGGTGCACACCTTCTCAAACTGTAAATCACAGACGTTAAGTGGAGTCTGTCACTGTCCCATGACAGGCTCATGCAGCTATGTTGCTTGTTGACCTTTTTGCTGCCACAATTTGTTACGGGAGACACGGACATAGTGATTCCGTCTTGTTTCATTCACAGAAATTCTGATGAATCATCTCTAGTGAGTGCCGTAACAAAAGTCGCTGTGCGCAAAAAGTCATTATCGTTATGTTTCTAGGCTGTTCGGCTGTCTAGGGTAAACGGCCTTCAAGGTTCTGCATCTAGCAAGCTTAACCCCATTCCTGCCAACGTCAAGTAATTATGCGGTCCGTGGCGCAGTGGTTAAGGCGCCTGCCACCAATGCCAAAGGTGCGAGGTTCGAAAACGGGTTCCGGCGTCGGACTTTTCTCCTCTGGTAAGTGTCACCGTTAATTCGGCGGACCGTCGGGGGTTCTTTCTTCGGGTACTCCGGTTCTTCCACCCCCCACCCATCCCCCCCCCCACCCCCCACACTTTGGTACCGGTTTCAGGCCACTTTACAAATTTCAAATACAAGCGATCAAAAATCTCTGTAACTTCAGTAGCTGAACTGGCCCTTCGTCTGTCTTGTACTGTGTTTGTCTTAAATGGCGTAAATCTGTGTCTGTTACGTGAGTGTGCGTGTTGGGTTTCAGTTCGCGGCGCTTTGAGTCGATTTGCCCAAAAATTGAGAAAAAGCGCCTATATAATACCGGTATTATTATTATTATGTGGCTGAAATCATTGCTGATAGCCAGCAGGCACAGGTCCTCGGGCCGACGTGGCCGCGGTTGGCCTGTGCTCGTGCCAGCTGCGGCCGACGCTGACTGGTCTGCCTGAGGCACGCGGATTTCAGTGCGGGGTTCATGAGCATGCCTATTGCACTTGCGTTCCGAAAGTGAAGGAGTTAAATTCACCGAAAATAGTTTGCATCACTGTTCAGTCAATGTCAGAAAAAATAGATACATACAAAGATATCATTCTAACGCAAACTCTTTAAAAAGCATTATTTTAACGCGCATGAAGCACCTCATCCAAATGAAGGACGTCTTGAACGTGTCAAACGCTGAGCACAGACCGCTATAGAGTTCCATGCCCCAGTAGCAAAACGTCTTGGGGCCCAAGACAGCCACAGTAGATCCACGCAAGTCATGCGCGGGCCCACTGCAGCCGTCGCGGGCCCGAGGACCTTTAATTACTGAACGAAAACACGTGATCGCGTTCTTGAATACTAATGGCCTAGCAGAGTTTTTTTTTCTTTTACCTTTGGAAGTACAGGTCCAGGCTGTCAGCACGGTGTGATATGGTTTTTAAGTAGTGCTTCTAGGCTTCACAGGCGTAATATTTGGAAACCTGCAGCGCATATCGTGTATTCGTTTTTTTACTCGAAATTTTCGGAGTAGCGCACTGCGCATGCACGAAAGCCGTCATGGCAGCGAAACCCTACAGCGGTCTGTGCTGAGGGATGCAGTGGAGCGTGCATGGGCCTTGTCGAGCGCAGAGATCCCTTCCGGGACCACTGAACTGAACTGAACTGAAGTGTACTAAAGTAAACTGATGTAAACTGAAGTAAACTAAAGTAAACTAAACTGTGTCTCTTTTACCTTCACAGGAATGAAAAAATGTCTGTAAAACAGATTTAAGGTAAATACATTGGAGAAGGTTTTTGCCGTGTATCTGTTTGAGGCACATCTCGAATAAGTAAGTTTACGCTGGATAGGTCACCCCCCCCCCTTCCATAGCCCCTCCTCCCCTCCCCCCACCCCCACCCCAACCCCCCCACCCCCCCACCCCCCCCCCCCCAACGCAAACATGGCAGCTTAACCGTTTGTGACTCACTCATGGCACTACAGATCGGCAAGTAGAGAGCATGTCGCTCTCCGTGTCGCCGGTGCCCGGGCTGACCCGATACATGTCGCGGCTTTAGGCGCCGTGACACGCTTCATATGCAAAGACCAGCCACTCATGCACCTTGTGCAAGTCACTATATTGTCGCACGCTTAACCAGGCACGACATCCTCAGTCTGAGGCAAAGCTGGAACCAACCTCCGTCATTAAGAGGCGTAGGTTCACACGCCGAGCACCAGCAGCTGTAGATGCTCACTATGTTCAAGTTGTACAAAAAACTTTCGGTCCTCGTACCCTTCCACCACGGCTGTGAAATATAGACGCTACGTGCTTTCTCGGAGAAAACTCCAGCCTTCAGTTGCATGAGTGAGCGTAAATCATGGGCAAGCCACTAAGCAAGGTGCTCCTTGTTTAGTGGTTTGTGCAGAATGTATCCTCTCTCATGCATCTGATCTCGGACCTTCAAGAACCAACTGGGTAAAAAAGTTAGTCCGCATCTCCTACATGGACCGTAAGACCAGCAAGTTTGTGCGGATCACAACGCTCTTGCAGGTCTTTAGGAACCTCATCTGGAAACATGCCACGACGGTCTTTGCAAGATCTTTGTTTAGGGAAACTGTACGTCAGTGGAAGTTGGGCGTCGCTGCAATGGGCAGGAAAAAACTTTGGCCGACAATACAACATGCTTGAGCTATACATTAACCTCCCAAAGAAAATATCTGTAACGGCATCACTCATGTTCCTCTGACGACCTGCCCGGTGTAGGTAATGAGTGATTGAGTAGCGTGGTCCATGAAAAGTCCTTTAGCAATGTTTTCAGTGTCACCCGGACAGAAAAAAACTATTTTGGGGGAGGTTCACTGGCCTGGTGATCTCTTGTACCACTGACAAAAACTTTGAGAAGGGACCGCGAACAATACATGGAAATTCATTTTTGGTGCCGGTTGTTTTTTTTTTAAAATTTATTTGTCTGAAGAGCAGACGTTATAAATACTCGGACTGTTGTGAGCCTTTGGGAGTGGAGAGGGCGGAAACAGTTGATAGAAACGACATCCAGACCAAAAAGGTGACTGCCAAGCATGTTCTCTCTCTTGGCTTTACTTCGCGAACGAAGATTTTATAGGAGTTGTCCACGACGTCTGCAGGCTTGTTCGTGGCTGCGGAGGCCAATCCGGGACAGGCAGGTTCGACCGCAGTGGCTGCAGGGGAAGGTATGGCCAGGGTTCTGAGTTGCGGCATCTCTGTTTTTTCTCCTGAGCCGCTTGTCCTTAAGGCTAGCTCTGCGAGAGTCCTCAAAGGAGACAGCTGTCTTGTAAATGGTGGAGCGCCAGGTGTCACGGTCCACAGCAAGCGAGGACCACTGGTGGTGGTCGATTTGGCAGGCACTAAGTGACTTCTTGAGACAGTCTTTGTATCTCTTCTTTGGTGCCCCTCTGTCACGGTGTCCAGTAGCAAGCTCGCCGAACAGGGTGATCTTTGGTAGGCGATGATCCTCCATCCTGGAGACATGCCCCGCCCAGCAATGCAGTGGGCAGATGTTCACATCTGCACGGGACGTAGACGACCCCGCCCTCCACGAGTCCCCTGCTGCCTTGCAGGCCTGGCCGCTTGGCTGCGGAAAGGCTAAGGGAGGAAACCCCTGACATCAAAGCCCCCGTGTCTCCGGGGAAGGCTTTTGAGCCAGAGACTAGGACAAGGACAGTCTGATATAAAACCTACGACCCGAGGACCTCGATGCCATCGTCCCAGCTTGCTAGGCAATGGCAGACGAACCAAGGGTTTAAAGGGTGGGGCCAGTACTGCGCACACTGCACTCCACCAAAAAGCTCCACCGCGCAGGCTTTAGGAAACGTCCACGGACTGAGCATCGAGGCCTTGCTGCTGCGGACACAGCCAAGCATGTAAAATGCAAGGAAATACCCAAGAAAAAAGATCAAGCTTAGAAAAAACAAGATGAGGATTTTATCCCAAAGTCTACCGTATTGTTTGGAGCTCACATGCGTTTTTTCTTTTAGGAACATTCAGAGTTGTTCATATTTTAAAGCTGATACTTCTCATCTACATCCTTCCTCTCTAACCCAACCTCTGATCAATACACAACGGCGCACACAAATAAAGACGGACACACGGCGCTTCCCGCCATTAGTACGCTCAGTGGGCTGGAGTAGCGACAGGAATTCTGATGAAGAGGAAAACCTTAATTACACGTTTAGAGCTTAACGTGGTCACTGCCGAGAAAAACTTACCAAGATCCAACTGTAAGAGTCCTAGGTCCTCATGTGCCCCTGCTTGTGCACGGACCCTTGAGGATCTATGCCTCTTGCATGGTGACATCGCTTTATTTCCATGGTTCTTGGACGGCTGGGGATCTTTAGCTTTAAATTATCAAAGATTTCAGAAACACAATCTGAGTCCAATGGCAGTGAATGGTTCACGTCTTTAATTAACCATGAAGGTGATTTCATAGGCAGGCCACCGAATAAATTATGACCCCAAACCGGGTTCGAACCAGTGACCTTACGGACGAGAGTCGAACGCTCTGCCACCTGAGCGCCCCTCACTTTTGCGAAAAGCGAGATTTTCATTGTAACACAATGTCTCCAGCACATGAAAACACACCGATTGGACCACGATGGTTTCTTTATCTGAGGAGCAGATGTGTAAATCAGCATGATATGTCCTTCCGACTGAACGCACAGTAGTTATGAGCCCCTGTGCTTCTTGAGAGTGGAAAGGACTGGTGCAAAAACTGTCAAGCTAAGTCGGCGAGTGCAAGGCCACGTGTTGACAGCTGTGGATAGCAACGCGAAGGTTGGTTTACGTACACCTGTGATTACCCTTCGCATGGACTATGGACATTAGTGAGGTTACTTATACCCCGCACGACTCCCAACAACGAGCGAGAGCGAAGTCACGGCAGATAACCAGTGTGTGCCAGAAGCATAGGCAACACTCAGAACAGCTTCAAGAGTCATAGACCCTCATGAGCCCGGATCTATGCCTTTTTGAGATATTCGGAGTGTAGAAACTTGTTATCCGCCGTGACTTCGCTTTTGTTCGTTGTTGGGAGTCGTTCGGCGTAAACGTAACCTCACTATTAGAGGCACTTTTATCAGATGTTCTAGAAAATGACAAGTTCTAAAGACAAGTAAACCTGGAGACGGCAGCAGCTGAGATCCAAACGCGTGCACATCCAAGTTGTCGAACAAGGGTAATTTGAAGCGTGTTAATTTGAAGCGTGTTAACCCCTTCGCTGCCAAGAAAAAGGGATAATGATCCAACTCCAAGAGAAAGATTATCATGTGCCCCGAGAATCTAAGCCTGTTACTGACACCACTTTGTATGCATGTTTTTTTGGGTGGCCGCCCTCTTTGGCGTTGAATGACGGATAGATTTAACTCATTCTACCCCAACACCGAAATCCTCAAATTTTGCCGTTATCCTCTGAATACTGCAGTGTAGTGCAGGACACAGATCGACCATGATAGTTCAAGGGTGATGCCAGAATAGCTTGGCGCCCATAGGCGCCAAGCTATTCTGGCATCACCCTTGAACTATCATGGTCGATCCTTATCTTGCTGTGGTGTGTCTGGGGTAGAATGAGTTAAGAAACACAACTGATTTGCGTCCACAGGCAGGGAAGGGGTTAACAAAATGATGATGATAAATACTTCCAAAACATAACAAGAACCTACTTTAAGATTGTGGAGATGACGGCAGTTGAGATCCACATACGAGCATATCCCTGTTCTTGTTGTTGATTATGGAACCACCAAGCCTCGTGCAGGACACGTCATATCCACACACGCACAGTCGTCAGTAAAAGACACTGGGCTCTCATGTTTACAGGAGCTCGGACCTTACGACTACAAAGCGAGATTAAACAAGATGACACGCCCAGACAGATATGCAACCAAAACACACTCAAAACAAATGAGACATACACATAAGAAACCTCCCAAGACTGATGGGACTGCAAGGCTAAGCGTGCACATTATTTGTGCAGTCCTTTAGACATCTTTTTTTTTTTACCTGCAATGGAAACAGATTCTCATGAGCTCGTGTATCCGGTAGGATTTGTGAGAATCTATGCCTCGAACGTTGGTTCAGACCGCCAATAGCTGCTCTTTAGTCTCAGTGAGGGCGTCGTCTTGGTTTACACATAAGACAGTCTAGGGCAAGGGTATCTTGCTGACGGTGCAAGCGAGTGTACAATTGGCATTTGAAAGAATACATTTAATCCAGTAAGCGAAAGGTTATTTGGCGGCCGAACTCGGCCTCGGTACATTTAGCTTCCTAAGAAACTTTAACATTACACCTATTTATATCTGGGTTCGACCGCCCCGGCGTGTAAACGGAAGTGTATTAGTCCAGGGCACAACCTAGACACGAGGAGTTTCAGCGACCCCTTTCCATTCTCGGTGGGATTCCGTTGAGGTGGTTCACGCTCGAGTAGAGAGTGAGAAGAGAGAAATATTAATCACACCCTCCCCTGATGGCTGCTACAGCGCACAGTCATGTTTCCTACCTGCAGCCACTACATCTCGCCTCAACGCGAGGGACTTGTTGTTAGCAGACGGTGAGCCTTGCGGTGAAGGATCACCCCATCTCTTCAAGCACGAAGATAAGCCCCCCCCCCCCCCCACTTCCCCAATTAACTACATGTCCCAGAAACATGGATCTAAGAGGAGTCAACATGAGGCATAGATCCTCATGAGCCCCGCAACTGCGGGGGCTCATGAGGATCTATACCTCTTGCAGTTGAGTGGTGTTCAGTTGTTCTCGGCGCTGGGCGGGTTAAACCGCTAGTGCATACTTTTCTGGCTCACGTGCGAAGCAAAAGTGAGTCTATGTTCTGGGACAGTGGTTCTTCGTCCGTCGTCCGTCCGCCGTCGTACGTCCATCGTCGTCCGTAGTAAACTTTAATGGTGGCATTTCTCGGAGACTATTCAAGCCACAGTCTTCAAACTTGGTCCAAGGATACTTTGTGGTACGACCTTTCTAAACATACCATTTTGAGTGACCTCTTTTAAGGGTCAAGGTCACAGGGGATCAGGAAATAGGTAACAAATAGCCATATTTTGACAAACTTTATGTTTTCTCAAATACTATTGACAACTTCAAACCCAAACCCAAACTTGGTACGAAGATAACTGGTACCGTAGTAAGACCTTTCTATGCATACTAAATTGGTTGACCCCTCGGAAAGGTCAAGGGTCACAAGAGATCAGGAAATATGTCAAAAACAGCTATATTTTGACGAAAGATTTCTTTTCTCAAATACTATTCACAACTTCAAATCCAAACTTCCTGTGCATACCATTTTGAATGACCCCTCGGAAAGGTCAAGGGTAAGAAGAGGTCAGGAAATAGGTCACAACTAGTCATTTTTTAACAATTTATTTTCCTCAAATACTTATATATTTACAACTTCTATCTCATTCCTGGTACAGAGATATCTGATGGTAAGACCTCCCCATGCCTGCTAATTTAGATGACCCCTCGGGAAGGTAAAGGGTCACGAGATCAGCAAAGGGTGTGAAAAATGTCAATATTTTGGGTAGAATTTCAGTTTGTATCAGGATTTTTGCAACACTTTAAAATAAAATTTAGTAGAAAAGTAGCTGCTGATAGGATCTTCCTATGCATTCTAATTTGGTTCACTACTCACAAAGGTCAAGGGTCATGGGAGGTTGACAAAAATGAAAAATGCGTACATTTCGAGAAAACGTGAATTTTGCTGGTACAAAAGCCAACCCTTTCCTTATGTTGGAACACTTGAACACTTGCTTATTTCAGTGACAGAAAGGTCAAGGTTACAAATATTACTTCCTAAGTTCCGGAGAAAGACATGGGTTATATAAGAGACCTGATGCATTCTTTTTGAGGATGCAAATGATCGTCTTGTTCTATATCTGCGTATGTCTCTGTGGGCTGGCGATTGGGTGCCTGATAGGCGGGGGCAGGGGATCTAACTGTTTGTCTGTCCAGCGCTGAGTGATTCCCCTTGGTTTGTGTACAATTCTGCCAGCGCTAGCCTCACCTATCTGGTTTGTGAGTATCTATAACTCGAGGCAAATTTGTATCGTTACATTGTTGTGTAATGTTCTGTGCATCTACTGTGGGAAATCAGGGTATTTACCCGACCACATATAGTAGTGCACCTTCGTGTTTGTGTATGTATGTTTCTCCTGCCTACTTCCTAAGTTCCGGAGAAAGACATGGGTTATATAAGAGACCTGATGCATTCTTTTTCAGGATTCAAATGATCGTCTTGTTCTATACCTGCGTATTTCTCTGTGGCCTGATAGGCGGGGGCAGGGGATCTAACTGTTTGTCTGTCCAGCGCTGAGTGATTCCCCTTGGTTTGTGTACATGCACGTGAGCCTTAAGGGCTTTGCCGTTCTTGTTCCTTTTTGTGTGTGTGCAACGTTGCAGTTTGTTGTGTGTTTTGTTCTGGATTACGCGCGCTGGCAGTATCCTCGGCTTTTAGGTGTGCTGTTCTAATCACAGAATTCAATGCAGCCTCAGTGGGTCATATCATAATGAATCCATGCATCTTTAGAGTTGATAGAGATCTAATTTTGAATCTCTGCTTCTTCATGCATAGGAACGTTATTCATTTAAGTATGTGGCAGTAGCGTCATGTGACGTCCTAAGAAAATATCGTGGACGGAAGACGTCGGTGGAGTCAAGGCCTCATCAGTCTTTCCACGTTTACCTCTTTCTTTTCTAGCGCCTTGTGAAGCGTCATGGATCCACCATGATAGCTCAACAATCTTGCCTGGAGAGGCGCCGTGGATCCACCATGATATCTCAACACCTTAATAATCTCGCTTTGAGAGACGCCAGATTAACCGATTGGGTCAGAATGACTAGGCCAGAAAAAGGCCAGATTCGGTCCAGTACCCTCCCCCCCCCTCCCCCCCCCCATCTTCCCCATTTTCTTAAGGTCAATGGTAATCCGCTGTTATGCCCCAAGAAGCCCCTCCCATGTGCAAGAAGCAAAGAATTTTATAAACTCCTGCAGTTGCAGGAGCTCATGAGAATCTGTGCTTCTAACTGGCAGAGACTGTTTCAGTACGAGCACAATACGCCAGGGACTGCAGACGGGAAAATGTCAATGACATACCGCCCTTCCAGTCACTGCTCATATACATGACAGTGTTAAGTCCCATTAATGCTTTGTAGACCAACCCACCTTAGTCTGTGACTTTGGACCAACGGTACTAATTAGGAATGTTGCACATGCAGGAATGTTGTAGATTACAAGGGCAACAATTGCACCAAAAAAAATTCTGTAAGAAACACACCAAAACCTCCAGTTATTCTAGAACTTTATATATTAATTACGCTCTTGGTGAAAAGTGAAACAAGATGGGATGAACCATAATCCACAAAGTCTCTTCTATATGAGAGCCATAAGCAACAAAGTCCCTTTTATATGTGAGCTGTCCTTGCTGTCAAGGGTCTCTTCCCGTTGTTTTTGACCTGATTCTGAAATATCTTCTATTTAAAAAGCCTCGCAGATTTGATCTATAATGCTCGCAGATGAGCTCAATAAGGGGCACCGTGCATAAACGTCATTGGTTTGAGAAAAAAAGAAACCCGTCATTTGTCATGACGTAATTTTAGTTTTTACGCAATTTATATTTTACGTGATATGAGTTTAACTTTGCCTTTTATACTTGAGAAATATGGGGACAAAACTAGAATTCCACGGTGCAATAATTATTTCAGTCTTGGTTGATTTTACCTAGATACATGATATTCTACTGTAAACGCGCATGCTCATCTGACAGCGCGTCGATGTGTGTGTGTGTGTGTGTGTGTGTGTGTGTGTGTGTGTGTGTGTGTGTGTGTGTGTGTGTGTGTGAGAGAGAGAGAGAGAGAGAGAGAGAGAGAGAGAGAGAGAGAGAG
Source organism: Semisulcospira habei (assembly GCA_036245525.1). Classification (NCBI taxonomy): domain Eukaryota; kingdom Metazoa; phylum Mollusca; class Gastropoda; family Semisulcospiridae; genus Semisulcospira; species Semisulcospira habei. The sequence continues at coordinate 33,209,646 of BTPG01000001.1, read as the reverse complement.
AGAGAGAGAGAGAGAGAGAGAGAGAGAGAGAGAGAGAGAGAATATCAAACAACGGGCGGGGGGTCCAAACACCCCAAAAAGGGACTTCGTTATAGCATTTAAAAAACTTTTGGGTCTGGAGGGTGGGGGGGGGGGGGGCAGGGGGGTCCGGAACTCTTATCCCCCCATATCCGCCCGTGTATATCTGCACGGGACATAGACGACCCCGCCCTCCACGAGTCGCCTGCTGCCTTGCAGGCCTGGCCGCTTGGCTGCGGAAAGGCTAAGGGAGGAAACCCCTGACATCAAAGCCCCCGTGTCTCCGGGGAAGGCTTTTGAGCCAGAGACTAGGACAAGGACAGTCTGATATAAAACCTACGACCCGAGGACCTCGATGCCATCGTCCCAGCTTGCTAGGCCATGGCAGATGAACCAAGGGTTTAAAGGGTGGGGCCAGTACTGCGCACACTGCACTCCACCAAAAAGCTCCACCGCGCAGGCTTTAGGAAACGTCCACGGACCATGACACTGACCATTCCAAGTCCTGTAGCGATGGGCGAGGGGCGAAACGGCAGGTGAAAGATGTCACTGGAAGCCGCAGTCTCAAACCTGCATGCAGGCGGTTCAGGATATTGGTCGCCTGATGTTGACCTGGGGATGACAACATCACTCGGCACACCCTGAACGACCAAGCAGCCTTCTCTAGGGACAGCACTGCTTGCTCCACACGGAGAGGGGCCTAGAAAAGGTGGCCTAACCAAAGCTCGTCCCCTCGCAACCCCAGTTGGCTAGCCGCGGTCAACGGGCATCTTCTCATGCGGTCAAAAAACAAGAAAGAATAACGGATCCACTCTGATGACGACCACGACCGGACTCAACGTAGCATGCTGGAACATCCGAACCATGCTCGACAAAGCAGACAGCGGACGCCCCGAACGTCGCTCCGCCCTCATTGCCCATGAATTGCGGAGGTTAAACATTGACATCGCCGCGCTCAGCGAAGTACGCCTTCCGGACGAAGGCAGCCTCCAAGAACTTGGCGCTGGGTACACCCTCTACTGGTCAGGCAGGCCTGCATCAGAAAGACGGCTCTCAGGCGTGGGTTTCATGGTCAAGACCTCCATTGCGACTAAGCTGGAAAACCTACCAACGGGTCATTCAGACCGCATCATGTCCATGCGCCTCCCACTGAGACACCAGCAACACGTCACCCTTCTCAGTGTGTACTCCCCAACCCTCTTGGCAGAGCCTGCTGAAAAGGACAAGTTTTACACTGACCTGCGCAGCCTCATACAGAGCACCCCTGCAGACAAC
>BTPG01000001.1:33191414-33205941 GCA_036245525.1 Semisulcospira habei | reverse complement strand
ACCAGCGCTGCCTACGTACCATCCTGGGCATTCACTGGAGTGACTATGTCACCAATGTCGAGGTCCTTGAACAGGCTGAAACCGTGAGCATCGAGGCTTTGCTGCTGCGGACACAGCTCCGCTGGGCGGGGCATGTCTCCAGGATGGAGGATCATCGCCTACCAAAGATCACCCTGTTCGGCGAGCTTGCTACTGGACACCGTGACAGAGGGGCACCAAAGAAGAGATACAAAGACTGTCTCAAGAAGTCACTTAGTGCCTGCCAAATCGACCACCACCAGTGGTCCTCGCTTGCTGTGGACTGTGACACCTGGCGCTCCACTATTTACAAGGCAGCTGTCTCCTTTGAGGACTCTCGCAGAGCTAGCCTTAAGGACAAGCGGCTCAGGAGAAAGAACAGAGATGCTGCAACTCAGAACTCTGGCCATACCTTCCCCTGCAGCCACTGCGGTCGAACCTGCCTGTCCCGGATTGGCCTCCGCAGCCACGAACAAGCCTGCAGACGTCGTGGGCAACTCCTATAAAATCTTCGTTCGCGAAGTCCAGCCAAGAGAGATACACACACACGGCGTTTCCCGCCAAAAGTACATTCTTCAGCGAAGTTAGCGTAACTATATATGACGTAATTGTTATCTGGTTACTTTAGTTGTCAGATTTCCAGACCTGCCCGCCTTTGTCGTCATGGGCATTCTTTTGAATTTGCATCGCCGCGACCCATCCTAAAAAGTCTCTTCTATAAACAGAAGAGACTTTAAAAAAAAAAAGAAGAATAAAGCAGCGATACGCACAGAACGGCGAAAATGTGTAAAATAATTTGTCATCAACTGCTGAAAGGCTTATATATACCTTTATACCTTGATTTCAAATATGTATGCCGGTCTGTATAGCCCAAAATCACAGAACAACACACATTTCAGAAAGTTGTAGACGTCAGGCGCATGTAACCGCCAAACAGTCAACCTCAGAAAACGGGCGACCGTGCAGCAGGTTAGCAGACCCCAGCTGAACGCTCACCGATTCACAAACAAGCAGGATATCAGAAACTGGTTGAACGTCTCATTGATTAGTGAGGTTTCGTTTTCCGCGAACGACTATCAACAACAAACCACAGCGAAATCATGGCGGATAACCGGCTTCTTTCATAAGCATAGACAGCCATCTAAACATCTCCAGAAGGCATAGATCCTCATGAGCCCTTCGGGCTCATGAGGATCTATGCCTCTTGTAGATGAGATATTTTATACTACATTTTAACTGTTCTGTATCGCTGTTTTATCTTTGCAACGATCTAGTTTTTTGCTTTGTTTCTTGAAGCCGGGCGGGGGTTAATGCCCGCTACAGTGAGAAGCAGAAACATTGTAAGTTGCGAAATTGCTTACAAGATGATTTAATAAACCAAGACTTGCGCGTGCCGTTAGAAAGATCGCAGGTTAATTTGTAGGATGCTTGTCGCCTGTCGCCTGTCGCTGCTCGTAAAAGTGCCATCTCTCAAGCTCCCTCGCAGTATGCTCCATTTATTAGCCGCTCACATAGCAACAAACACATTTATTCCGCTAACTTTTACAAGGCCACTGATCGTCTGGAGGTTTTATTCAGTGATACAAAGTATACACTGCTTGTAGAAAACTAGCTGCTCATTGTCTACGTGTATGGATGGTTTACTTTGCTGTATGTAAATTTAAAAGAGCAGGCAACTATTTATGGATCTTTTCAGCGTTTTCCCTTTAACTCACCTATGAAAAATATTCTAGTTTGTAACTGGTATTTTTGTTTAGTAATCCTGAGGTTTTTTAAACGGTGTTATCATAATTACGCACTGCAATTAATAAGTTACCCAATTGAAAATGCAAGTTTTTAATCAAAAGTAGGACAAAAACTTCTCGACTTTTGGATCAAGCACTAAAAAACGTGCGATATCGCATGTTTGGGGTTTTTAGTCCGCTGTTTTAGTCGTAACACGTGTAGTAACCTATATTTGATTTGCGATCAACGTCTGTTATATGGTGGCACAAAACTGCATGCGCCTAAGCAAAATAAATAAATAATTAAATTAAAAAAAATACTTGCGTCTGTTGGTCGAACATTGCATTCACTGGCAGAATTGTCCTTGCATTTTGGTGTTTAAATGAAAGGAAATTTTCAGCTGGAAAAATCTTAAGGGCTGGTATAATAACTGAAACCTACATCTACCAATTAAAGGAAATGTCTGTTCATTGAAGGAAATACGTACTCATTGAATAATGGATTGAAGGAAAGAATACTGAATTATTATTTGCACCCAATCAACGACAGCCATATGACATATTAGTGCCTTTTGCTGGCCTTCCAAACAAGGTCACGGGTTGTCCAATCTGGGTTTTTTTTTCCCAAACCATCACTTCTGGACATGACGTTTTCCTTCTATTTCACTCTTTGGCTGTCAGTAGCGCTTTTTGTCGAGGTGATTCCTGCAGGACGTGTTTTTTTTTTAGGGTTTTACAAAGTCCGGACCAAAAGGATGACTGCCAAGCGAGTAAAATGCAAGAAAGTAATTAACTAACACAGAAAGGCACACGTTTAAGAAAAACTAAGACAACACATTTTATTTTAATTTATTTTATATGTAGTAAAGTATATTGTCTTAACCCTTTGTTTGTCTGTAGCGGTTTTTGTCGGGGTGATTCCTGCAGGAATCATCGCGACAAAGACCGCCATCAACAGTTAAATGGTTAAATTATTTTGAAAGTGGACAGATAAACAAGAGTTACAGTACTACTCGTCTTTTCAGCACCGCGATAATTCAAGGGTAGTGTCAGATTAGCTTGGCGCCATCAGGCGCCAAGCTAATCTGACACTACCCTTGAATTATCAGGCTTCAAATTGAACAGAAGAGATTGACTGATACTGCAAATCGAAGCACTGCGAGAGAAAAATACCTTTTTTTTTCGACCGCAGCATGTGTGTTTATTGACAGACGTTTTATCACTGTCACATTGACATGAAGTGGACATATCTCAGTCACAGACAGTTTCGTCATGACGTGGTCACGGTCCAAAGGCTATTACTCTTACTTCGCAGGGTTGCAATACAGGGTTCATTTACACTGACCGTAGCCTTCTGTATGTTGACCAACATTTAAGTACTATCACATTGACATGTAGTGGACAGTATCCCACTGGACATGTCCTGGTAAGAAAAATCATCGTCATGGCATGGTCAATGTCCAAAGGCTATTACAAATTCCTTTGTTGTTTTGCACTACAGAAGTTCAGTTAGAATGACCGTAGTCGTTTGTACATTGACCAACATTTAAGCACTGTCACATTGACAAGTAGCAGACAGTATCCTGTTAGATAAGTCATAGTAAAAAAAAAAAAAGCTTCGTCGTGTCATGGACACAGTCTAAAAGGACACAGTCTCTTCCTTCGTTGTTTTGCACTACAAGGGTTCAGTTAGAGTGACCGTAGGCGTGTGTATATATACATTTAAGCACTGTCATACTGACATGTAACGAACAGTATCCTGTTAGACAAGTCATAGTAAGAAAAAAAGCTTCGTCATGGCATGGTCAATGTCCAAAAGCATTATTCTTCCTCCGTTGTGTTACACTACGGGAGTTTAATTAGAGTGACCGTAGCCGCGTATATATTGATCAAAGTTTAAGCACTGTCAGAAATTTCATATAACGAAACACATTAGATCTTGGACCTGATATGTCGTGTTTTTCACCTCAGATACACAATTAGGGCCTTTATCTGCAAACTTAACCTTTTCCTTCAAGTACTGTCCACTTCGATTTGCGACAGCAGGTCCAGACCACACTTGTTCTAACTGTTAACCATTGGCTGTCGGTAGCGGTTTTTTGTCGATGTTATTCCTGCAATAATCACCTTGACCAAAGGCGCTACCGACGGCCAAATGGTTAATTAATCCGTTTATAACAAATGTCGGGCGTACCGGAACCATGTAGACCTGCTTGCATGTTTGTTATAATGAAATTCACCGTAATACGTGTGACTTAAATGTGTATGCCGGTCTGTGATTTTGTACATTATTTTTTTAGAGAGAGAATTAGAATTTTGTCTAAAACTCTAGACGCAGTGTCGTATTGATATTTTTAAAAGCGATCTGCTTGACAGGTCGGATTATAGATGAGGACGACAGACACTATCGACAGGAGATCGATGACTTTGTAGAGTGGTGCGATAGAAACTATCTTGAATTACATGTTGGCAAAAGAAAAGAGATGGTCATAGATTTCAGGAATAACAAACAGCATCCCGGTTCTGTTGTCATCAAGGGAACAGAAGTTGAGCGTGTAGAGTCCTACAAGTATTTAGGTGTTCTTTTTGACAACGCGCTCAACTGGAAACAAAACACAGATGCTATTGTGAAAAAAACGCATATCCGTCTTTACTGTTTGAGAAAGCTCAGATCATTTCATGTAAGCACTCAGCTTTTACAGATGTTTTACTGCTCCAGTATTGTTAGCATTCTAACTTTTGGACTGACGTGCTGGGGTAGAAATTTATGTAAAATAGATCAAAATCGCCTTAACAACGTAATCCGGAAAGGGGGCGGGGTGATTGGTAGGGCACAGGATAATTTGGACACACTGTACAACAGACGGATTACGAACAAATTGGCTGACATTCTTGAAGACAAAACACATCCACTTAGATATGAATTTGACAACAGACGTATCGAACGAAGTGGCAGACTTCGAGTACCCAAAGTCGTACATCACGTTATGCCAACTCTTTTGTCCCTCAGGCTGTTACCCTTTTCAACAGTAATATCAGTAGATAGTGTCGGTCAACATTCTTCAGTTCTTTAGTACTAGCCCTTTCAGTATAATGCCAAGAATGGTACAAAGGTAACAATACGTCTGTTACAGTTCATTTCTTTCATTGAGAGTTATGGGTTATTTAATTATTTCTTTGATGATGCCATGTGTTGTATGGGCAGACAGTGAATTTCCCCGTGAGGGATTAATAAAGTATTATTGTATTGTATTGTATTGTATTGTATTGTATTGCTCCAGGGCGCGCTTTGGTTGCTGCAATATAGTACCGATAGAACGCGTACGCAATGCATTTTGTCTTGCTTGAACGAAGACATTTCTACCTTATTTTCACAATCTATGTGAGGCGCACATAACAGATTGCTTTCTTACGGCCACAGTTACGCGTCGGATTTTTGTTTTTTTCATTTTAAGACATTTACCTCTAAAGTTACGTTATCTTACTATACAGCATTATTGAATGACAAACTAAGAACACTTACAATGAAAATATTGCGAACGTTTGATCCTTTATTGGCTGGTGTATGTCGCCTTAGCTAGCTAAATTGTAAACCCATTCCCTGTCGGTAGCGATTTTGTCTTGATGATTCCTCCCGACAAAACCCCGCTACCGACAGCCAAAGGGTTAATCCGTGATAAGCTTTGGATCGGATAGTAAAAACTGAACAATATATGTACCAGAATACCTTGGCGCCTATTCTGGCACTACCCTTCAAATTCCAAGTGTCGGCATACAACGAGCTCTATAACAAACAGTTCACCAATTTTGGAAGTAGCCTGTACCGTTTGCGTGAGTACTTCCGCAAATAGTACGGGAGTGTACACACGAAATATGGACACGGTTTTTGATCACTTTTTGCAGTAAGTTTCATAAAGAAAAATGACATTAGTCTGGAAAGCAGTTGTTTAACCAGTATTTTATTCATTAGTATTAACCCCTTCACTGCCGGGAAAAGGTAAACACAATCTGACTGCAAGATATATAGTTCTTCATGAGCCACCACTCTTGCTGAGACCAATTTGTATCCATGTTTCCTGGACGGTTTTGGCTTTTGATCGTTGAATGAACCAAGATTTCAGAAACATGTACGTACAGTGGAAGGGAAGGGATTTACTAAATGGAAGATGTTTTGAATGGAAATAATGTTTTATTTCAATAACGACGTTACAAATACAGGTTTATGTATGAACGGGGGATAATAATAACTGCATTAGTAAAAATGCACTTACCCCGAAAATCCATTTGGTAAATAGTAGCTGACTGCCCAAAAATACTTCCACTGACGTGAAACTGCCGACTGATTAACTGAAGGCTGGAGTGACACCTTTTACCACCGTTGTGTATTCGTTTCTCGATGACAGCGATAGCACTCCAAGTATGATTGATTTAATTTCTGTCAGCGTAAAGCACCGACGACAACAGTTATCGTTCTGCGCACACACACTAATAGAATCACCAATTTACTGTACAGTTTTATGCAGCTGTGAATATGGTTTTAACCATTATGTCGGTCGAAACTTGTGGACAAGAATTTTCATGGGCCTTTTCAGAAGAAGATTCCACAAGTTAGGAAAATGTTTAATCCTCGTATTAAGAATTAATGTCCTGGAGTCAATTCCTTTCCTTCCTTTCGGGAAACTAAAATGCCTCGTATGAAGAAATTTCTTGGAGTAAAAAAACTGAGTTTCAGTTTTTTTCTACTAGTTTTGTGTTAAGAAGTCTCATCCAGTCTGGTACCTTCTTTTCAACACAAATCTCATGTTCTATCCTCAGATGGTCTTTGCTGTGGCTGTTCCGCGGAGGACGAAATATGGTGACGGCGCTGCAGATGGATTACTTTGCAGGAATGACAAACACGCTAGGGTGCGTGTATTTCACTCGGGTGCCGCTGTGTGAAAACGAACATTTTGCAGGGAGTTTTGAAGAGTTTAACTCATTCGAGACGTGATCCCTACGGATACGCGGCGGTTTGTCGCGTATGCGTAGGCGGCACGCCTCGAATGAGTTAAATATTAGGCCTTCAAAGGGGCGTGGCTACAATGCAAAAAAAAACCCAAAAAACCGCACTTTTTTCACAAGATTGGCGTGCGCATTACGCCGGCCGCACCTCGCTCACATGTGAGGGTGTGTTGCATAATAATTTCGTCTGACGTCTCTTCGGTAGGCCCGGAATATTTACCCCCCGCGTTATGCATTGCATCCTCGTGGGCTGCACCTATCGGATAGATGGGTGCTGTCTGCTCTGGTCGCTCACGTAGCCTAGGATCGGCACACTGCCGTGAAATGACCTTAGCTGCATGCTCGGCGTTGACCCGTTCAGTGCCGAGAAAAACTGAACACCACCGAACTGCAAGAGGTCTAGATCCTCATGAGCCACCGCAGTTGGAGAGGGGGGGGGGGGGTAATGAGGATCTATGCCTCTTGCTGGTACCTCTGTGAATCCATGTTCCTGTGACATCTAAGGTCCTCTGGTGTGGAATTAACGAAGATTGCAGAAACACAGTGTGCGTCAGCTGGCACTAAACGGGTTAAGTAATAGTTTAGTATCGGCATATGTCCATGACTTGTGATGGTCTGTGATTTTGGACCTTCCAGCTAGAACCGAAAGGTCCAGAATCACAGACCAGCACAATCCTGCACATATGCACTAGTTTATAATTGTGGATCTAACACTTCACGGACTATTGACGCGGCAGGCAAAAGAACCAACCGACAGTCCTTTGCACATGTGTGGTGGTCTGTTTTTTTGTTTGCATCCTACAGTATTTTTTAACCGTGATCGCATTTAAAATTTTGCAAACGTGCACCTAGTTAAAGACTAGTGCGACATTTTAACCAGAAATATTTTTTTTAATTCATTTACTTCCTGTTAAAAAAAAATCCTTTTAATCTGGCTGACTAAAATTCCTGCCGTGAGATTACCTTTGTCGCATGCTTAGTGTTAAACTCTAACTAAATAACTAGCTAAATAACTATGCCTTCGGAACTTTCGACTCTCTTGTACGCTTACAGCTCTAGGCTGTAAGGTCCAAAATCACAGACCAACACGCAAGTATGTAATGCACGTTTTATGTTCGATTATGCACTCGTCTTTTCTTGACAGATGTGCAATTTCTCCATGAGGGATGCAAAAATAGTATTGTATAATGTTTTAAAGCGATTCTCCCCAGGTTTAATCATCTCAACACAGTCGGAAAACTCGTGTCTGCAACAGATACTCAGTATTATGTATGGGTCCTTTGTGTACTAACTTAGAGCTTTATGATGTAAATACAATGCCAAATGTCGAAATTCATCGTTTGATGGGTGTGTTGTTTTTGTACCCGAGAGTGCAAATTATCGTCTGCATCGGCCTCGTTTTGAATTTGTGCATATTAACTAGCCTACGTCACAATGCAGCCGGAACCCGATCAATCGATACTGCAGACGACGGAGGCGGTCATCGTTGTCGACATGTACAGTGTAGACATGTTCTCCGGCATCCCTTTGACATAATTTTCCACGAGAATGTAAAATAAATTTTCCACTCATTCGCTATGCTGTCAAAATCAATGCGGGTTCCGCTTGACCTGCTACCCTGAGTAACGGGCAATCGTGCTGTGGGCGTGGCTTCAAGTTCTTCGACTCGGGTCTCCGCGCCAAGCCGGCGACTGAGCCAGCGTCACGAAACAGAACAGTGGTATTTCACATTTTCACCCAAATATACCAATTTCTGCATTGCAGTTTCACATCACACACATCAAAGTCTACGTAACTGAAAGCATCTCTGGAAACGACAAATGCACCATCGCAGCAGATACACTACCTCTGTGAATCGAGTGAATGAGAGCCCGCACCGGCAGACAAAATGTCACGACCATCGATGTCGGCAGCCGGTGCCGCAATTTTGACACACAGGCCGTAGTTGTCTGATCCTTGCAGCATCAAATCTGATGAACTAGCTCGTAACTTCATAATAAAACAGGTTTAAAATCTTGCAAAATCAGTAAGAGATAAATTCTACTGAAGATCATGAATTCTCAGTCTCTAGCGCTCGTGAAACTACTATGACAGGAAGATCGACAAAGATCGTAACCGGATTACTTACTGTTTCACATAGCAAGAAAGCGACAAATTCCGGATGGGCGGTCAAGCCAAGCTCTATATTCCCTTGTCCGATGTCAATTCTACTTAGGGGTATCTTGTCTCTCTTTCTCTTTCTTCTCTTCAATTACGAGTCTGTCATTGTCGGCCGGCGCGAGTCGACTGATACTTTCTTCTTTTCTTCGCTGGTTCATCCGACATCTTGTCTCTGATTGGTTATAATTATGCAGATGACCTAAGGTCGTATAGAATAATTATGACGTCAGCTACCTGATCGTCTATCGGAAGCAATCTTTTGACCGGGACCAGCCGCACGATTCCGGTGGCCTCTTTCGCTTTGAACGGACGAAAGAAAGCATTTGGTGGGACAATAGGGTGGTCACTGTCTAAGTGGGTATGTATACTGAAGCCCAGTAATAGCTTTTTTGCGAACTGAAGCATTAAAAAAGGTCGGTCGTGCCCCTTTAATGTGTTCATTGTGTTGTGCCGTGTTGTGTTGTGTTGTATACGTTTATGCTGTGTCCGGTGTGAAGAGTATCCCACGAACCGTTGATCAATCGCGGAGTGGGAAAATACTGACGTCATGGATGTCAGGCAAGGAGAAAGCGCCGTGCATCATCACTACCCAACGGACATTGTCTTCAGCACAGCTTCGTGTCCTCAGAATATACTGAAGTCAGTTGCAAGTCTACCAGACGTCCTTGCACTTGCCAGACAACTTCTATAGCTTTTCAACAATCACTCTTTTGTGTGGGGGAAACAATCTTAAGTCAACGTCCAGTCATTCGGCTGGACACTTTTTACAACGCAGCTCAAATCACAGCAGCTCCACTACTTGGAAGGAGAAACAAGCAGTTTAGTTTTACACAGTTCAGTGATAGCATTGAAGCGTTTTCCTAGCGGATCCACCATTTTGCAAAACACCTTTACGGGATACCAGCACTAACGGTGAATCCTCCTGTTTGTGTGCCTTCTCTGGACTAGTGGACAACCCTCAAGGACGTACTGTCAGAAGTGAATTAACCTATTCAACCCCAAGACCGCATTTTCAAAATTATGTACTATTTGCAGGAGATGGATCGATCATGATAATTCAAGGATAGTGTCAGATTAGCTTGGCGTCATCCGGCGCCGAGCTAATCTGCCACTACCCATGAATTATCATGGTCGATCCATCACCTGCTGTAGTGCGTCAGGACTAAATGGGTTAAAGCTATGTTCAGCATATTCGACAGTAGGCTGTAGGTGCAAAATGTCAACGCTGACAGTTTGCTTCACCAAATGTAGACTTGATGTTTTGCAGCACGATCATCCAGAAGGCATTAACTACATTCGATACACATTCGTTGTAATTCGGAACAACAGAAGTTAGCAAAACCGTAACTGTTCCGTCTACAGTGCAGAAAGACCCCAAACTCAACCTTTTACACACATTATACAAGCTCGAAATCAGCATTCGTTTTTCAACAAAACTATATTTTAAGCACACTGCGAGATCAAAATAAACATTCGTTATTATTCTTCGAGACCGAAGTATAAAGGAAAGATAATGGCACTCAGACAAAACAGCCCAAACTCTACATTTGATGCACACTTCGATGTAATTCAGAAACGTCGAAATCAGAACTCGTTCTTCTGCAATACCGTAGTCAAGTTGACTCCGAAACAAGATACTAAAATTCAGACGTACAACAAAAACGATGCAAGGGAGACGACTAACAATCCAAGGGAGAAGAATCCGAAAATAGGTGGCCTGCCCAGGTCACGCCAGCCTTCTCCCACAGGCCACACAGGGCAATTAGGTTACGCCCCCTTTTCACACACTGTTATCTGTTAGCCTCTTGCAGCATAAAACTATGAACGAAGAACTTTTCTGCCAAAACAAAAAATTCACGCGGAGCACATCACAGGAGAAGCTATTTCAGCAATTCTTAAAAAAATTAAGAGTTAGCGTTTTTCACAACACTCAAATGCATTAAGTACCCCATGACAAAACTGTCGTCTGCAAGCCTGCATACAACCGTGCACATGCCCCAATTAGGCTCCCATGAACACACTAGGTCGACTAAAATTACCCAGATTTTGCTCTTTTTCACACCACCTGTCATGCCTTTTGTTGCTCAAAACGCCAAAAAAGGCATACAATTGAAGTTTTACACCCTAAAAAAATGGCAAAAAGGGAGGAAATTTTTTGAACTATTTCTGGCGGAAAAGTTACTACATGCACCGGAAGCAATTGCCCTGTGTGGCCACAACCCTATCTTGCCGTATGACACCTGACGCCTTCGGAACCGTCGGTCATTGCACGCTTTGCACCCTCTCTCTGACACCCTTGCCCCTCGCAACCCCTCAACCCTCTTCCTTCCGTCGGTGTCATATCGGCACACGAGACCCGTTAGTCGGTTCCCCATAGCATTTCAATTACCAACGTCCCTTTGTCTAGACGACGAAGACAGACAATAGTTACTTCCGCAAATGGCATAGATCCTCATGAGCCTCCGCAATTGCGGGGGCTCGGCATCAGAATCTGTGGCTCTTGCAGCCGAGTCGTGTCGGCGGTAGGTGGGTTCAGATGTCCAGGTGAATGAAATAGCTGAACGCTACAGAGCGTCGACATCCGTTTTACGGTGTCAACAGGGCTCGTGCACAAAGGGTCAACGTGGCTACATATTTTACTAATGTTTGTAATTCAGCTAAGGTCCCGACAGCAGCAACGCCGACACACTGGTTGTCTCCCTCGATTTGCTACCGCTGATCAGCGGTAGCGAATCAATGGAGACAACCCGTGGAGCGAAGAGCCTTAGCTGCATCATTAACACTTGTCATCAGTAGTTGCCTGTTCGGCGTTAAATACTAATAACTAACTTATCATCAGCGTGGTTTTCATGTAATTTGTCACATTCAGCACGTGTAACAAGACACACTTGTGATCAAACAAATTACGAATGAACAAAAGTTGAAAAGGGATGATACAGTGGCTGTCGCTACACGTCGATTCGTCTCCCTTTGCAATTGAAAAGACGTAAAAATTAAAAGAAAATGCGAACAAAGAAAAAAAAAACACGCTTAGAAAGGACAACTACAACACAACGCAGTACATTTCATACAGACAAGAATACCTGTCTGTATATCCATTTTGAGAAAGGGTCGAAGGGTCTAATTCCAAACCTAGTTTAAATAAATGTGTTGTAATTGTCGTTTCTGAGCGTGTTTCTTTCTTTCATCGGATTTTGTTTGCACTATGCACGCTTGGCCGTCACCTTTGTGGTTTTGATTTTAACTTCAAAATTAGTATAGCTTGATCTGTGCGATTTTTGTTTGGTGCAAAAGAGCATTAACCCAAAAATATATTAACCCTTTGGCTGTCGGTAGCGGTTTTTTCGGTAGTGGGTTTGATTCCTGCAGGAAAGACCGCTCCCAAAAGCCAAAAGGTTAGCATGTTTTGTTTTAGTTTTTCTTTATTTGTTGGTCATCTTCTTATGTATGTAAACGCAAAAAAAAAAAAACCCACCAAAAAACAAAACAAAAAAACCCAAACAAAGAAACAAACAAACAACTACAACAAACAAAAAACAACAACAAAAAAAACCAAACAACAACCAACCAACCAACAAACAACAAGAACAAACAAACAAACAAACAAAAACCAAACAAAAAAAACCCCAACCAACCAACCAACAAACAAACAACAACAACAAACAAAAACAAAACAAAACAAAACAAAACTAAAAAAAAGCAAACAAACAAACAAAAAAAAAACTCAACCAAATAAATAAATAAAAACTTAAAAAATGCAAAACTCGACCCTATGAGCGGAAGATAAGCCGACGAGTATACTGTCATCCTCGCGTACGCATGTCATCGCAGTCTTTGTACGTTATTTGCGGTTTTGAGACATGCGACTTTTGAGATATACGGTGTGGGATAGACCCTGTGGCACCATGTGATCGATTCACGCGTTCCGACAGACTACATGAGTTAGTTGCCCCTGCCCCTAAAACCTCAAACCTTGCGAAACGATCTGTTGCGTTGGGCGTCATTGCAAAGTGAGATATCACAGGGGTTATCTTTAACCCCTTCACTGACTAGGAAAATTGAACACAACCCAACTGCAAGAGGCATAGATCCTCATGAGACCCCGCAGTCGCGGGGGCTCATGAGGATCTATGCCTCTTGCTGGAACTACTGTGTATCTACGTTCCTTGGACGGCTGAGACTGTTTGGCGTTCAGTTAAATTAACGAAGACTTCAGAAGCATAATCTGCGAACGAACTGGCAGTGAAGGGGTTAACTTAGAATTATAACTATATCGCATATGAATTCGTTGCGTGCGACATTTCGAATCAATGTGAGGACAAAGCGTGCGATCTACATGTACTTACATTAAACCCGTCGGTCGCTAATTGTTGTCAGCCCTTGGAGCCGTGCGCGCGGGCCAGCTTGAGGTGGCGACACTAGGTGAAAGGTCCTCGGGCCGATGCCCGAGGACCTTTTGCCTACCTAGTGGTTTTTCTTCACAAAGTCCAAATTCACCACTACAATAACGCGGACCCGAATAACGCAGTCGGACTTTAGCGGGTAGCGCAGTACACTGTACAACCGGACGCAAGGCGTGTCTTCTCTTTGATTTGGAATAACTCGTGTTCCTTCGCTCTTGCAATGTTGCAGTTCTCGCTCTTTACCATGATGGTATCGTGTATGTCTATCTTGAACAAAATACAACATAGTTTTTTTCTGTTTAAATTTTGGTGTTAAACCAGAAAATGTAAAGGAAATGTGTTGCATTTGTCCCTTTAAAAAAAAAATATTGTTTTGGGTACTGATTTTTGGGCACTGAAATGGATACTCATTAATCTGTAATACAAGTTAAATAATTAACGAAACATTGTGTTGTATTTGTCATTTAAGAAAACAATCTTACTGATTTGTCGACACAAAAATGGATATTTATTAATATGTAATTCTGGGTACAAGTTAAATAATTGAAAGCCATCTAAATAATGTGATCTGCACAAACTTTCATGTCATTCAGTATTTTCACCTAAATACCTTTTAATGTCAGTTTACTCTATAGTTAGAATATCACCTCCGCCAGAGTTTAGTCTGAACACATTCGACACGTACTGCATTCGGATACACTACTGTATGCCACATGTCCTGAGGCGGCACGTCTCGAATGAGCGAACGAATTATCGAAGAACCATGAACTCCTTAACTCATACGAGACGTGTCGAGTCCGGATACGCGGCACGTCTCGAATGAGTTAACTGCCGGGGCAATGCGAACGCCACTCAGCTGCAAGAAACAGTTGACGCGGGGGTTCATAAAGGTTTATTTCTCTTGTTATTCCTGTGTTCTTTATGCTTAATTTAGGTCTCATTTACATGTTTTTTCCCCCCACTCGAATGTCGATCAGTGTGTTTTCAGACGCGAATTCTTGATCACCGATAGGGAAGGGGTTAACTGTCAACTTCAAGAAATCAGTCTGTATTACAGGGAAAGGTTAACATCATAAATTATTAACTATTATAAGTTTGCTTTTTGAGGGGGTCCACGACAGACTGTGACAGTCGAATGACGTGTTTTATTTTAAATTTTGATTTGTTTGTTAAAACAGATTCCTACTTATGGGACCATAAAATATATCGTATTCGTACCGT
>BTPG01000001.1:33068914-33186414 GCA_036245525.1 Semisulcospira habei | reverse complement strand
ATCGGTTTTGACAGAGTTGACAACAGAGAAATGGGTCTGAAATGGTTGTTTTAGGTAGCGGTATTACTTTGCCGTTTTCAGACCAAACGGAAATTGTCCATATTGTATGCAAAGGTTGTAGATGTATGTTAGCGACTCGACGACGTATGGAATAGCAATTTTAAGAACAGTGCTGCTAATTCCATCGTAGCCAGATGTACGTTTACTCTTAATGAAGAAATGGATTTTTCCACTTTATAAACTGTTAAGAGCGGAATGTTGCAATTGAAGACGTGTTAGGTGTTAATCTTTCAGCACAAAACCTTTTTAGTTTTTCTGAAACAGTCAGACGGTTGACCGGGCGACGTTTGATTCTGTAGCAGTGTAGTGGCGGTAGAGAGAAAATGCTGATTAAACGTATCAGCTGATATTTTAGTGCACTGTGCGGTATTTCTGGACCTCGTAAAGGCGTTTAATGCACGCCAAACAGAAACGATATCTTTTTTGCCGTTCATGAGATGGTGAAAGTGAGACCTCTGAGCATTTCTAGCTAAATATTTTATAAGGTTTCTTTGTTTTCGGTAAGCTACAAAATTATTGCTCCTTTTATGATCATCTCGGAGCTGCATGACATCCTTGATTTCATTGTTCAACCACGCGGGAACTGAGTTGGGGATTTTTCACTCGTTTCTCTCTGAAAGGAGCATGTTTATCAAGAACACCAAGAAATAATATGTACCATTCAGACAGCCTCGTTTGGGTCACCTTGGTTGTAAACTGTGTGGAAAGATACTTGACTTTGGTCGTGCAGAAATACATCTTTGTTGAAGCGCTTCAAAGATCTATATCTAATAGTTGTGTGCTGGTGTTTACGAAAAGTAGTATTTGCTTTCAATGCCCAGCCACAACACATAGGGTAATGATCACTAATCCCTATTTGGGGCACCTCTACTAATAATAATTAATAAAAACAATTACGGTATTTATAATGCGCTTATCTTATAATAATTATAACTCTAAGCGCGCACTCACAACTCGCACACGCATGCGCACGCTTTAGACAATGACTCACGTAACACAAATAGTGAAAATACATTAGGACGGTCAGCTTGGGCTGGGGAGTGTGGTGATATAGTGCTAGAACTGTTGAAAGAGATGAGTTTTGAGGGCAGACTGGAAGGAGGAGAGCGAATGTTTCTGACGGAGAGAGAGTGGGAGAGTGTTCCAGGTGGTTGGACCGTATACTGAGAAAGAGCGGGGGCCGAAAGTGCTGAGTTTGGTGCGGGGGATGAGGAGGCAGAGAGGGTCAGAGGCGGAGCGGAGGGAGCGGGGAGGAGTGTAGGGGTGAAGTAAGTTGGAGAGATACGCAGGAGCGTAGTTGTTCAGGGATTTGTAGCAGAGAGACAGAATCTTGTATTGGATGCGTTGGGGGATGGGGAGCCAGTGAAGGAGCTTGAGCAGGGGAGTGATGTGGTCGGATTTTTTCTTTCTGAGGACGAGGCGGGCAGCATTGTTCTGGACGCGCTGGAGAGTGAGAGTGGTGGAGTGAGGAAGGCCAGAAAGGAGAGAGTTGCAGTAGTCGATGCGAGATAAGATGAGAGAGACAGCGAGTTTGGTGGCAGCTTCGGTAGTGAGGTATTTTCTGATCTGACTGATGCGGCGGAGGTGGAAATAACATGCCTGGGCCGTGGCGGAGACGAAGCTGGTCATGGAAAGAGAGGAATCGAGGATAACGCCAAGGTTCTTGACCGAGTCAGAGAGGGAGATGGGGGTGCTGTCGAGTTGAAGGTGGAGAGAGGGAGAGAGCTGGGAAAGTTTCTGGCGAGTGCCTACCAGCATGGCTTCCGTTTTGTCGTCGTTCAGTTTGAGCTTGTTTGCTGTCATCCAGTTTTTCACGTCCTCATAGCAGTCAGCCGTGCGAGTCAGTAGTGTCTGAGTGTTGTCGAGTTTGTCTTTGTCTAGTAGTTGTGAGTCGTCAGCGTAGAGGTGGTGGTGTATGTGGTGAGACTGGATGATGTTGGACAGTGGGGAGATGTAGAGTGTAAAAAGGACCGGGCCCAGGACGGACCCCTGAGGAACGCCGACTCCCACTACCCTTGACTTATTAGTTGTGTAGATGTGGTCAATAAGGGTGGAGGAAGTAGAACTAACACGGGTAGCAGCAGTTACTAACCGCTTCAGTCCAAACATAGAAATGGTACATTTCCAGGCAGGGTTATTCAGGAGCAAATTGATATTAAAGTCTCCCAAAATCAACATTTCTGAGGTGGCCTTTCTGACCTTATCCATCATAACCGTAAATTCGTCATACCATTGAAATGTTGATGCTGGGTTTCTGTAAATATATCTGACGAGCACGGGACTAGATTTGTCTGCCCTCAACTCAATCCAGACACAATCCACCGTTGGTGATTCCAGGTCTTTACGCCTGCGGGTGATACCGCTGATTGAATTGTGTATATACACTGCTATACATGTCTGTCCCGAGTATTCAGCATCGCGGCGCAAGACAACGTATAGAAACGGCCTCATCACTGATATTAGGATTGAGGCGCGATTCAGTGACACCAAACAAATGAAAAGGACTGGGTTGAGTCAAGAGCACACAGAGATCAGGGATTTTATTATCGACAAATGATATATGTTTAAGTGACCAATATGTAAATGCTGACCTGATATCATGCTTATATCGTTTCAGATCAAACAGCAAAATTGCTCACGAGACTAATGAAATGAAAGAAATTAATATAAAAGGCTAAATTTAATAATGTAACTAATTAATAAAAGTTACAAACAGAAAAAAAAATACTTAAAATAGATAAACACTAGATGCCGCTGCCCCGGGGAGCTAATCGGCTTTTAGTGTCAATAGTTCACTGGGCTATACAAGACAGTCCAGTCAGTAAACAACTCGCTTCACTGCCACAGTAAAAGAACTCACTTTACGGTCACAGTTGAATGCCCACCGCTTGAAACAATTGCGGCAGAAATGGCACAGTCAAAACACTATACGGCGTCAGCACAGGCAATTAATGTCGCGCATTACAGCTCAGTCAAAAACCTTGCATAGCTTTATCGTTACTCCCACCATTGAGAAATTAGGAAAGAGAGAGAGAGAGAGAGAGAGAGAGAGAGAGAGAGAGAGAGAGAGAGAGAGAGAGAGAGAGAGAGAGAGAGAGAGAGAGAGATGATGATGATGATGATAATGATGATGATGAAACTTTATTTATCAACGGTAACAAATTTTGACAGAAACAAATCGTCATGTTACAAACTTGTCGTTGCTAACATCTACAACATAAAATAGGTTAATATAATAATAATAATAATAATAATAATAATAATAATAATATAATATAATAATAATAATAATAATAATAATAATAATAATAATAATAATAATAATAATAATAATAAAGAATTATATTTACACACATTATTTCATGCAACAATAATATTTTAAAAAATTTAAAAAAATAATAATAAAATTAAAAAAAATATATTTACACAAAATAATAGTAACACTCAACATTCATCTTATACCACACACACACACACACACACACACACACACACACACACACACACACACACACACACACACACACACACACACACACACAAGCGCGCGCAAACACTATACATAAATGCATGTATTACATGAAAGTATTAACCATCAGGGTTTGTTTAAATAAATGCCCAGTGATGTTATGTTTGGCTCATCAGGTAATCGAAAAGTTTCGTTTTAAAGATTCCAAGGGAGGCTATAGTATTCAAATGTGCAGGAATAGTGTTCCATACAAACGGTCCAGAAAATGATAAACTAGTTTTAAAGAGGTCAGTTCTAGGCAGAGGTAGGGGTAAAGTATTGTTCCTTGAGGTCCGTTCGCGTCCTTGCTGTGGCATAAATTTGGTGGTTAGATACTGCGGTGTCATGTTATTTAATATCTTGTGCGTGAGGATGTTTTTGTTGAAATTAAGTTGTTGACGCAGGCCGAGAATGTTTAGATGTCTAAATTTGTCTGTGGTAGGAATGGGGCGCGTATCTATCATTTTGACAGCTCTTTTATATATATATATATAGAGGCTAACCTGTTCATATGAACATCACTACAACCGTCCCACACTGTGGAGACACAATCAACGTGAGACTTGATATGGGCATGAAAAAAGAGTTTACGAGTATGTGTATCCGTTACTTGTCTAAGCTGGGACAACAGGAAAGTGTTTTTAGCAATGGTTTTACAGACTGTATTTATATGCATCTCCCAACATAGTTGTTCGTCAATGTGTATTCCCAAGAATCTACGCTCTGTGACTTGTTCTATCGGTTTAGCGTTCAGTTGGAAATGTAACGGATGTGGTCAGCGTTGGTGTTTCTGTCGCATAGTGATTAAAATACTCTTTGTTTTTTCTGGATGAAAAACCATCCAGTCGGAAACCTCGCTGAGGTTAATGTCAGCTGTTTTTTTTTTTTTTTTTTTTTTTTTTTTTTTTTTTTTTTTTTAATAAAATCCGAAACATGGAGGCTCGATATCGTCCGCAAACAGGTTGCAGTTGACATCAGTGTTAGTCATATACAAAGGCAAATCATTAATGAATATTATAAATAGAAGAGGTCCCAAGATCGACCCCTGGGGGACACCGTAGTTAACTTGTCCTTGTTTAGAGTATTTTCCATGGGTTATACCTTATGCTATGGCAGTTTCACTTATATGGTATGCTGCTAGAGAGAGAGAGAGAGAGAGAGAGAGAGAGAGAGAGAGAGAGAGAGAGAGAGAGAGAGAGAGAGAGAGAGAGAGAGAGGTTACAATCAGTTTCACAGTTACTGTAACTCGAGATGTGAGTCGCGTGCAACTATTACGTGAGTCTGAGGGAAACGTTATTGTCTCTACTACAGAAGCTTTCTGATTCTAAGTTCAGATTCAAACAAAAATATGATATCTATTGGTGTACCATACTTGTCCTTGCTAATACACAGCTTAGCTACTAAGGTGACGGTTAATAAATGCAATTTCTGCTGCTCCTAAGACGTTATCACGGTATCCCCATAAGGCTTCGGCAGGGGTTATGCGTATCTGTACATTACATTTTTCTGAACAAAGTTGTTCAACTCTTTTCCACATTCGAGATATTGAATCGCAAAAGTAGAAGAAATGCTCAATAAAGTCAACTTTATGAGAACAAAAGCCGCAGTATCTATTATTAATGACTCCCGTTTCAGACAATAAAATATGTTGGGTAAATATTGTGTAGAATTTTCCACTGCAGTTCTCGCAACCTCACTTCCTTTGTTGCTCTATTCACAATACCCCATTGCCATTCATCTAATTGGACATCAAACGTAACCGCCCAAAAATGAAGGGCACATGGGGACTGTATTTCTGATGCACAATTGTTATCCTAAACTAATTTGCTGAAGTTGGTGTTATACTCTCTGACATGGAGTCAGCGTTGTTATTAAGGCATTGCCTGTACGAGGTAAGGACTCTTTTCACAACGTTGTATTCCAGCAGCCTCCCAGGGGAATCTCCAACAGTGCGACAGACATTTTCAAACGACACAATCTCGCCATCTTCCTTCACGTCCTCCACTCGATAAACGCATGCGCACACCCAGTCTTAAAAAAAAACCCAGAACGTTTACTTGTATAATAAAACTTGTTATTCCATATGACCGTACTGGGTTTGTTTTTTAAAAGTATTCAACCATGACATTACGACGTCTCTCAAGAAGGTCGACAATGTTTTCAAGCCCTTTACGCATTGTTTTGGAATTGATATTGAATTCAAAGCAAATCAAGTCATGACCAAATACACCTAGCGCATGTTTGGGCATGACAGTATATCTCGTGGGTTTTAAGGCTGTCTGAATATGTAGTGAAAGTTATCACCATTGCCAGAGCAGGAGCTTATTAATAACATGTCAACATGTTTATCTTCTGGCTGTCCATAGGTGGGGGCAAGTGGTGATGCTCTAATTAGTTGTAACTTTGTTAGAAGAGTCATTATCCCATACATATACATTTACAGATATACCAGGATTTAGTTCTTCAAAGAAGTCTATATCCTTCACCTTAACAGGAAAATCTATACCATTGAAGTTGAGCTCGTTTACAAATTTGGTGTAGTTGGATACACACACGGGTTTTGTTTTTATAACATGCAGTTTGGCGAGCACACACGACATAAAACAACAGTGATCATTGTTCTGAATATTGACGACAGCCTTTTTGTTTGCAACCTCAGTTGGTAGTGGCAGCCATGATTTGCCTAAAATAGGATGATATCTTGACTGTCTCAGTTGTTGTTCATGTACATACTCTTCATGCCAACCAGACCCTTTCATTTTTGCTCTGTCAATTGCTTCAAGGAAGTCAGACAACATTTTGTTTTTAAACACTTTCTCCAGTTCCCCTTTTGCATTAACTGTGTGTTGTCTTGTTGAAATATATGGTACAATCACTTCACCGCCTACCTTGTTAAATTCTGTTTTAGCAACAACCTGAATCTTTACACTAACAGCAAGAAGATTATCTTGTATTACAGAAAAAGTGTTTTCTATTGATTCATAGACATTGTAAGTGTTTGATATAGGCAAGTTTGTTGTGTGAAACACATTTCGTAAGCTTAGCGAGCTTGGAGTGCTTTGGACGTTGTCCATTCTTTTTATTTGTCCAACAAAATAATAAATAGAAAAAAAATTACCACTTGTGTAATACCACTTTATTGGCTGTAACATCTACAACAAACAGATTTAGTTCACATAGTTGTCTGAATATTTCTTCACTCACTGTCTCAAACTAGCGCAAGCCCCGGCGGTTATCATCAACTTCAAAAGTATGTGTCTTTAGATCAACAGGCATGCACTCTACAAATAGTAGCTCCTCAAATATTTTTAAAGTCATATTATATGACACGTGTATCAATGCTGATGTTGATATTGGCGTTATGTCTGGTTGTTTGAACTCTGTTCTTAACTGATCAAAGTGCTGGATATATCTGAAGCACTCTGTAATCCCTTCGATTGCCTGTCCGCCATTTTTATTTGACAGACAAAATAATAAATAAAAAATTACCGCTCATGTTGTTTGTGTAATACCATTTTATTAACTGTAACATGTTTATAATGAAGTTTTAGTTTAAATAAGTATGTTATTATTACACCACATGACATATCAAACCAGTCAAACTGGTTAGCAGCATTGACTTCAAAAGTAAATGATTTAACATCAACAGTTATGCTTTGTACAATTGGTATTTGTTTATCTTCAATATCGAAAGTTACAGTACCTGTTATGTATATTGTTGCTGGTTCTGAAAATTTTATATCAGGCCTTTGGGTGTGTGTAAATATATGACCAATAACATCAACGTTTCTGAAGCAGTCTGTGGTATCAATGGTTTGTCCATCTGTCATTTTTATGACCAAAACAAAAGACTAAATTAATTTACTAATCCATACCCAGTGGGCTGATCTGTCTTTAAGATATGTTTTAGATGCTTAGTTGATTTCAGTTTGTTTTTCACACATCTCATGCATGTTTGTTTGGTATTACATCATTCTCCCTGAGACAGTCTTCAAAGCTGTCATGATCCTTACAGTAAAATAAACAGATAAACTTTAACTGCTCTCGATTTACGGCATTTTATTTTTGAGTGAGAATCCATACACTGATGTTTGCGTGTCTGCCATTGAAGGTAAGTTCTGCCAGTGTGTTCCTCTTCTAAACAATGTCCTTCTCTGCTGAGCAATCATCAGCTATGAACAAGGTTGGCTGTCCTTGAAATTGCTTGTAAAAATACTGCAGGTAGTCGTTCAGTTCTTTCTCAGGGTCGACTAAGTAAATGTTGTGGTCGGTCCAAATAAATAAACGGTTGTGATAAGGTTTGTTGTGTTTGATCGTAGGACAGAATATCACAATGTTTTCGAAATGATATATGTATCTTGTTTGTAAGAGGTCAAGAACAAATTCAGTTTTTCCACAGCCTGTGGCACCACAGAACAAACCACAGTGTGGGTCGAGGGTCAGCAAGTTCATTTTAAAACTAATATAATTTTAATACATGACACCTTTTAGTCTGCTTTCTTCAATATGTAGTTGTGCATCATAAATCAGATACAGGTATATATTTATTGCTCCAGCGGTTTCACTGTTTTTTTTTTTTGTTTTTTTTTAATCAGGATTGTAATTCCTTCACTACCATTTTTGACAGTATGACCTGACCCGTGTAGGTAGTCGTCATCTGTACTACGTAAGTCTAGCCAAAGTGCATATTAATTCATCAGGTATTGATCGATTCTTACTTCATATAAATGTAGATCTTTGCATGCCATGTTTACTGGTTTTTCTCTAGGTCTTCCATCTGCAAAATATTTTGTGATCTGGTCATAGTGTTGGTAATGTAGCATACCTGAAGCATACACTTGATTAGGACGCCCTTCAATAGTGCAGGACAAGCATGTAATCTTTGGATTGTAAAATATATCTGACTCCCTTTTGAATGGACCTCAGTTCAATGAACAGCATAAGTATGCCTTTCAGTGACCTAGCAGGTGTGTTTAAGTTGATGTTCCACATTGGATCACCTTTGTCTTTGTGCATCAAACTGACTGTGTCTTATCACATGGTCATAATAAATCAGAAGTTTTGTTTGGTACTGATTTTGAATGAGACTAGCTAGATGAGCTTGTGTGACAATTTCATATTCCAAGGAAATGTTTGAGATCTTGTATGTTGCTTCTGTGTCAGATGATCTGATAACTTTGGAGTAGTCATTGAAGGTTAGTTCAAAACTTAGATGGTCATCAGGGTTGATAGTCATTACTTTTTTCTTTAATGAAATAACTTTTCTTTAATTCTGGTAAAAGGTTAAAGAAATAAATTTTCTTTACTTTTTTTTTTTGAAAATTAAAGAAATAAATTTTCTTTAATTTTTCTTTTTAATGAAATAAATTTGCGTTAAATACATGAATGATCATTTATTGCTCAGCTCAGACAAAAAAAAAGTGGTATGCAGTTGAAATGTGACACGCCACCAGATTTCCTTCTCTACCCACTATCTAAAACACTATCTGGCCAGATACATGCAGTAGTTATGAGAAGGGGGAAGAAAGAAGAAAAAAAACTCGGAAAACTGCACAGCGCAAGAAAAAGTCATGCGGCTAAAAATGGAACAATTCAGGCTTGTTGATCTTATTTCGCGCTGCTGACAAATCCACTCATCTGCAAGAGCCATAGATCCTCAAGAACCCCAGCAGTCTTGGGTGGGGGGGGGGTGGCGGGGGTTGGTGGGTTAATGACGATCTATGCCTACTACTATTAAAAATGTATGCATGCACCCGTTGAGGTTTTCACCTGTGCTGTCCAATCGTTGCTGTACCATCTGCCTTCTCACTCCTGAAACGAAACCCACCCAACTGCAAGAGGCATAGATCCTCATGAGCCCCCGCAATTGCGGGGGCTCATGAGGATCTATGCCTCTTGCTGGGATAATCTGCGCTCTTGTTTCACTCAAGCAAAGTGGATCCCTTAAGGCTTCCTCAGACGGAGAAACGAAACGAAACATTTTGTCGAAATGTCCGCATTTCAGACATTTCTCCAACATTTCACCGTTTCACGAAATGCGAAATGACACATTTCACGAAATAGAACCTGTCTCTATTTTGCGAAACATTTCGCGGAAACATTTTTACCGTTGCCCAATCAGCGTCGTCCGCTGCCAATCTGACGTCATTCAAGGCCAAACACTGAAGATAGCAACGGTAAAGCGATGCCGTGGATTCAGGTCTATTATGGCTAGACTGAATTGCGTGATGTTTGACGCACGATTCTGTAAGATTTAACTTGAAGCGGAGAAATCATTTTCGAAATGGAATCTATCAAGTATCATCACTAAAGTACCACCAATATATGATTTTAGGCCGTCAGTTTTCTGAACCCCACTTTCATCGGCTGCTTCTAATCCGCCTACAATATGGCGGCTATCTCTTCGAGACCGCGGCATCCTCGATTCACTTGAACAAACCCTGTTTACGCATTCAAAAGCGCTAACGTTTATTCGATATGGTCGTAATTTCACTTTAATTGTGTAAGTGAAGGCACACATGTCTTATATGTTTAGTTTTTAAATGTCAATAGTCAGAAATATGACCCGATATCCACCGACACAAACCAGAGCATGTGTCAGTGAAGACTTACTTCCCCTGTACCAATCGAAATGACTTTTCACCGCGTTTCTGCGTGTGCGGAGGAGGCATTTCGATGCAATGAAAATGTTTCGTTTCTTGTGCATTTCTTTTCTCCGTGTAGGGAAGCCTTTAAGTTTTTCACCTGTCCAATCGTTGCTGTACCATTTGCTTTAATACTACTAATAATAATAATAATACATAGTTTTATATAGCGCCCTTCCCCACGAACAGCAAGCTCGGAGCGCTTTACAGCACACAAAAAAATATTAAAAAGGAGAAAAATTAGAACGCACTCACTCTTTAAATAAACATCTGCTCACACCATGTAGGCGCATTCATAACACGAAACACACACACACACACACACACACACACACACACACACACACACACACACACACACACACACACACACACACACACACACACACACACACAAACTCCTGAAACGAAAACCACCCAACTGAAAGAGGCATAGATCCTCATGAGCCCCGCAACTGCGGGGGCTTGTGAGGATCTATGCCTCTTGCTGGGATAATCTACGCTCATGATTTTCTCAAGCAAAGGGGATCCGTTAAGTTTTTCACCTGTCCAATCATTGCTGTACCAACTGCTTTTTTACTCCTGAAACGAAAACCACCCAACTGAAAGAGGCATAGATCCTCATGAGCCCCCGCAACTGCAGGGGTCTCGTTAGGATCTATGCCTCTTCCTGGGATAATCTACGCTCGTGATCTTCTCAAGCAAAGGGGATCCGTTAAGTTTTTCACCCAGAGGCATAGATCCTCCAAACCACCTCAAACCGGCTGCAACTGGGTCAAACCGGCTTTGCGCATAGGTACCTGTTGTTCGTGGCGGAAAAACGAACTGAAGTAACAAAATTTTTAAGGAAAGAAATCGATAATCCTTACTTTTATTTTTTAATTCGTTGAATTTTCTTTAACTTTTTAAAAACATTAACGCGTTAAATTTTCTTTAACCAAAAATTTAATTTGTTAAATCGTTATATCATTAAATCTTCCAACCCTGACGGTCATTCAGTGCTCCTTGGTAATAAGGCAAATGTGCTGTCAGGATTTCAAATTCAAGTGGAATATAAATCTACTTCCATATATTTCTGATTATAACATCCTTAGCAGCTGTTGTTGATTTATCGCCTGCATCGATTTTGGGCAACATTATCAGACTGTATGCCTTAATAAACAAGGTCTTCTCGTTCTTCCCTAGTGAGCCACAGATCTTTGTAGCAGTAGAATACATCAGCATCATCCAGACTAAACACTTCCTGGCCTTCAAGTTTAACTTTAATAGTCCTAATTATTGCTCTGCCTAGGTTATCAACTAGTGTTCTGTTTGCATCTGATTCTGAAGAAGGTTCAGTATTAAAAGCAAGGCGTGCAGTACCAGAAACAATAACGTCACTGGTACCTATGTTCGGAAACTTGACAGTAAGAGTTTGGTTTTGATCTATGGTGTTAGGATTGTTTGTGATAACAATTGATTGCCTAATGCCCTTAACACCTAGTGGTTTGCGTAGTTTTCTGTACAGCTCTAACTTTGATCCGTAGGACAATGTCATTTTATTTATGCAAAATAAAAAACATTTATTAAATAAAATACGCCAATGGCAGCAGGAGGATTTGGTTATGATATTGAAATTGATGACATGTATGATTTTGATAATAGTACAACGGATATGGTTGGAATGAGAAATACTTTTAGTTTATGCCATGAAATTTTAGAAAGCAAAATAAACTCGTTTTATGATAGTGTAGGTAACCACCCGGACGTCATAGAGCCTAATCAGTTTGATCTTGACAGCAATTGACATCTATTTGTAAATACAGCCAGAGGTAAAATAAATCTAACCCATAAAAACAACCCTGCTAAGTTTAGAGCTTTAAGTACAATTAAAGGGGCACGACTGACCTTTTTTTAATGCTTCAGTTCACAAAAAGCTTTTACTGGGATTCAGTATACACACCCACTTGGACAGTGACCACCCTATTGTCCCACCAAATGCTTTCTTTTGTCCGTTCAAAGTGAAAAGAGGCCACCAGAATCTTGTGACTGGACCCAGTGAAAAGATTGCTTCTGATAGGCGATGGTAGCTGACGTCATAACTATTCTATACGACCTTAGGTCATCTGCATAATTATAACCAATCAGAGACAAGATGGCGGATGAACCAGCGAAGAAAAAAAAAAGTATCAGTCGATTCCGCCGGCCGACAATGACAGACTCGGAATTGAAGAGAAGAAAGAGAAAGAGAGACAAGATACCCCTAAGTAGAATTGACATTGGACAAGGGAATATAGAGTTTGGCTTGACTGCCCGTCCGGAATTTGTCACTTTCTTGCTATGTGAATCAGTAAGTAATCCAGCTACGGTCTTTGTCGGTCTTCCTATAATTCCGCGAGCGCTAGTGATTTTCATAATTCATGATCATCAGTAGAATTTATCTCTTACTGATTTCGCAAGATTTTAAACCTGTTTATCATAAAGTTACGAGCTAGTTCATCAGATTTTATGCTGCAATGATCTGAAAACTACGGTGTGTGTCAAAATTGCGGCACTGACATCGCTGGTCGTGACACATTTTGTCTGTGTGGGCTCTCATTCACTTGATTCACAGAGGTAGTGTTTCTGCTGCGATGGTGCATTTGTCGTTTTCAGAGATGCTTTCGGTTACGTAGACTTCGATGTGTGAGATGTGAAATTGCAGTGCAGAAAGTGGGTATAAATACCACTGTTCTGTTTCGTGTTTCCGAGGGATAACAGATCAAAGGTCAAACTAGGTGACGCTGGCTCAGTCGCTTGGCGCGGAGACCGAGTCGAACAAGCCACGCCCCCAGCACGATCGTTAGTCCGGGTAGCAGGTCAAGCGGAACCCGCATTCTTCTTCTTCTTGTCGTTCGCAGTGGGCTATACGGTCAGACCAGCACCGGTGATGAATGACGTCGTTTTCTCCAGGTCTTCTCGACTGCCGTAGAATTTGGTCTGCAGTGGAGTTGGCGATGGCCACACTTCTTTTCTTTCATCGTCCAGTAGGGGGCATCTCTGGAGAATATGTTCCGCGAACCCACATTGATTTTGACAGCATAGCGAGTATGGAAGGTTTATTTTACATTCTCGTGGAAAATTATGTCAAAGGGATGCTGGAGAACATCAGTACATGTGTACACTGACACTTGTGTACCCACACCAATGACCTCGTCTGCAGTACTGACCGGGTTTTGCCTTGTGACGTAGGCTAGTAAATATGCACAAATTCAAAACGAGGCCGATGCAGACGATAATCTGCGCTCTCGGGTACAAAAACAACACACCCACCAAACGATGAATTTCGACATTTGGCATTGTATTTACATCATAAAGCTCTATGTTAGTACACAAAGGACCCATACATAATACTGTCAGCAGTATCTGTTGCAGACAGTTTTCTGACTGTATTGAGATGCTTGATCCTTGGGGAAAATAACTTTAAAGGTGAAGTCGGTGGTAACGCAGGGTTGGCAAGGTACCTTGGTATTAATAATAATAATAATAATAATAATAATAATAATAATAATAATAATAATTACGGTATTTATAATGCGCTTATCTTATAATAATTATAACTCTAAGCGAGCACTCACAACTCACGCACTCATGTGCATGCTTTTGACAATGACTCACGTACCACAAACACATTACGACAGTCAGCTTGGGATGGGGAGTGTGGTGGCGTTATAGTGCTAGAACTGTTGAAAGAGGTGAGTTTTGAGGGCGGATTGGAAGGAGGAGAGAGAGGGTTTCTGACGGAGAGAGAGTGGGAGAGTGTTCCAGGTGGATGGACCGCAGACAGAGAAGGAGCGGGGGCCGAAGGTGCTGAGTTATTATTATTATTATTATTATTATTATTATTATTATTATTATTATTATTATTATTATTATTATTATTATTATTTATTCACTTTTCAACAAACACACGCATACAACATAGCTTTCCACGTGTTTACATAGACTGTAATTTAGGATTTAACAATTTCTTATAAGTGTTTACACACACACACACACACACACGCACACGCACACACACACACACACACACACACACACACACACACACACACACACATCATTCTAGGCATAACGTGAACTGGTCTGTGATTTTAGACTTTATGACTATGATGTAAGGTAAAAATCCAATAAAAGCACATAATTGCATTTACAACTACATGCATCTATTGTTCACAGCCTCAACATACAAACACACACACACACACACACACACACACACACACACACACACACACACACACACACACACACACACACACACACACACACACACAAGGTCAAATGGACACATGTACAATCAGCAAATATCATTGATCGCTGACCGAATATTCTTAACCCTCTTAACCCCAGGGCCGAATTTCCAAACTTTTGGAGGCATTGTCTAACCACTGTGTACCAGTTCTAGGAGATGGATCGATCATGATACTTCAAGGATAGTGCTAGAGGAGCTTGGCATCTTCAGGCGCCAAGCTCATCTGGCACTACCCTTGAATTATCACGATCAATCTCTCTCCTTCTGAAACATCTCACCGTCAACAATCATTTAAACCCCCTGCAATCTGCTTACCGCGCGAGTCATAGCACGGAAACAGCTTTACTGAAAATCACGAATGATGCCGGGCACCTTGACTGAGTTAAAGGGGACCTGAGGTGAACACAACATAGAGACCTGAGTCGAGTTGCACGTAAAGTTTCAATAGCCAGTACCCGCCCGTCATAGTCCTAACGGCTTTGTTTTGAGCTATATTTTAGCCCGGCCGCCCAACGCAAAAACCTCGCTGCAATCCAGAAAGACTGTTGGTTGGCAGGTACTAGCTCGGAAAAGTGTCCCGCAACTTTGGTTGTTGTGTGACGATTAGTCATTTTTATTCCACTTTTATTTTGACGCCAAGCTCATCTGGCACTACCCTTGAATTATCATGATCAATCCATCTCCTACAACTGGTACATAGTCGTTAGGCAACACCTCCAAAATTTGAGAAATGGGACCTTAGGGCTAAAAGGGTTAAATGGTGAGGGACTGCAGATGAAGCTTGTCCTCTCATAACAATAACAATAGGTTGTCTTGATCTGTGCAGCAACAGACCTAAATCCTCATGCAATAGGCATAGACTCTTGTCAGCCTCTCGCGAGAGGCTATGCCTATTGCATGAAGAAAGGGCCTGGGTCAGGGACTGAGACAGTGCAATGAACGATGTCGTCTGCCTGAGAAACTGATGTGACATCACTGATCTCTGCTTGCTAGAATAATAGTTAATTCTCATGATCTCGTGCAGCTGGTGGGGCTTGTGAGAGTGTATGTCTGTGGCAGAAAGAGGTGCTTGTTCATGAATTAACGTAGCAATGAACGTCGGTGATGTTGTTTGTTGTAAAGCCACAAGCACAACCGCCTCTGCCAGCAAAGACCTCAGCGTAAATTCTCACGAACCGGTGCAGCTGCTGGGGCTCATGAGAATCCATGTCTCTAGCAGAAAGAATCGGTTTGCTCATGGACTGGAGAAGTAGCAGTGACCATTGTCGTCTGTTCCACTTCCTGTGGAGCGAAAACAAAGGGCGCTAGGGTCACACGATCTACCGTCGCCACGAGACCAAAAAGCCATTTCGAATTAAGTCCCCTGACCGCGGCTCTTACGTCTGAAATGTATGTTTCAGACGTAAGAGCCGCCGTCAATTAACTTTAGTAGCGTTTGTTGGTCCTGAGCCCCCAGGTTTGACTCGCAGACATGTCTATTTAAGCTTGTGTTGTTTCTGTTAATGGGGCGTCAAACGCTCAGTGATCACTTAACCCCAGTGATATTAATGTTAATTTCAAAGTCATCGGGTGAAGGCTTACCCTCGGGCCGACGTCGGCCGCAGTGGACCCACCGGCACGTCTGTGCGCGGGCCCATGGCGGCCGACCTTGGCCCGAGGACCTTTGCTTGAGTACTCAGCCACGTAAACGGCGATCGAAATGTGAACAGAAGTGCGTGCCAGGCCGCTTGGAGTCTCTATCATTTTGTTTGCAGTAAAATCAGGCTTAACACTTAATTATCTTAAGATACGATGGATAGCACTTTGTCCCTCATTCTTGCTAATCAAGATTAAAAACGCTTTTTTCGTGAGCAAACGTCTGTTTCGAGGAAGAAGTTTTAGAAGACAGGTACTCTCTCAGAGAAGTCTTGAGGGCAAAAAAGCGTCACTTGTCACAAACGACCATCATTTAGATGGCTACAGCCACTTAAAACAAATGATAGTCTTTCAATGACAGATGATCTCTCATACGTGTGGTCGCTCATAACAGGCTCCGCTGTTTTTAACCCCATCACTGCTGAGAATAAGTGAACGCAATCCAGCTGCAAGAGACATAGGTCCTCAGCAATCGATCAATCAGCTTTATTGTTCCAAATACATGTTGATACGTACAGGAAAATTTGTCTCGCCACCTCAGGCGCAACTCGCAATCACTCTCACTCACACAACAGTTTATAAACAACAAATGGACAATGGCTCGGGACGAGTGAAGCCCGTCGCTAAGGCGTCTCATGGCCGGCGCCAACGGCCCCAACTCGACCTGAACCTCCCTAACACAAAGCAGACTAAAGTATCATAGTATCTCTTAAAGACGTAATATAATGTTTTTAAACTTTCTGCTTGGTTGAGACTAGTTACACAAATGAGAAATACGCATAAACAACAATAATTAAAAAAAGACGAATTATACTTTCAAAGTTGCTATCTGGGAGCCCGTCACTATAAGAACAGCGCCGGCTATTAGACAGCTGGTACTCGCTTCGCTGTATGCACAAGACAGCGGGGGCTCCTGAGGATCTATGCCTCTTGCTGAGACCAATTTGTATCCATGTTCCTTCTTAAGGTTGTGACTTTTGGTCGTTGAGTGAACAAAGGGAAGGGGGTAAGGAATGGGAAGTGTGATGCACTTCGTGCCTTGACTTTTGTATACGACTGGCTGACGACTTCAGACTGGTGTCACAGGGAAGGAGAAAAAAAGGTGTAATTGTTTCAGTCTGTCTAGCGTTCAGTGTTTTCTTAACTCAATTCAAGGCGCCACCGTAAGTATCTGCGGAGATTAGTGTTGCCGCCGGCAGGGCTGTACGACACATTCGCAGCTATTGGCGCCGGGCAATGAGTTAATTTTTTACTTGTGGTTTTCAACACAGCTTTTAACTCATTCTACCCCAACACCGAAATCCTTAAATTTTGCCGTTGTCCTCTGAAGACTGTATTGCAGTGCAGGACACAGATCGACCATGATAGTTCAAAGGTGATGCCAGAATAGCTTGGCGCCCATAGGCGCCAAGCTATTCTGGCATCACCCTTGAACTATCATGGTCGATCTTTATTTTCCTGTGGTGTGTCTGGGGCAGAAAAAGTTAAGCAACTATCTGAGTTTATGGGCCAGATGCCTCCAAACTTACTTAATTTCGGCGGCCTGGTTTCTGGCTTGGACATCTGTCTGCGGCTTTTTCACGACGCGCTTTGGACATTGTAGTTACATCCCGATAATGAACAGGTATGCAAGTAAATCCGGACACCAAACAAGCAAGAGGCATAGATTCTCATGAACCCGTACGGCTGCAGGGGCTCATGAGAGTCTGTGCCTCTTTCACATCGAGGAAGTTGGTCGAGACGTTGTTAGTGTGCCTAGACTTGGCGTGCAGATAACCCCAAGCTAATTAATGTAGCTCTTGTCGTCAACCACTTAAAATATAGTTGACAGACTATTCTTGTCGAGCCTCAGACTATTTAGTAGGCAGGTCAGCTAATTTTGGAAAGTAGGTCTTTGGGGTCAAATTCAAGAGTTACATTTAAAAAAAAAATGAAGATAACAAACACGCGTCCTTGTTGGCGTTACTGACATGATCTTCTCTAAATTTAAAATAAATAATGTGTTTATTTTCATAGCCAATCTTTTCTGTGTTGTGTCTTATCTAGATCGTCTTTGTTCATCACGAGACTACTCCCAGGAAACAAAGGTCCTCGGGCTCACTGCGGCCGTCGTGAGCCCGAAGGCGTTTTGATACTGGGGTTCATGGATAGGCTCGCCCAGCAGGATGAGAAACTGTTTGCAGCCCACTGAATCTTCATCCGTGGCGCAGTGCGAAAACGTCTGCCACCAGTGCTAAAGGTGCCAGGTTCGATACCCAGCTCCGGTGTCGAACTTTGCTCCTTTAACCCTTATCATTCGGAATACACAAGTGTGTGAAATAAGTTTGACTAAAATAGTTCACAAGGGTAGTGCCAGAATAGCTTGGCGCCTCTAGGCGCCAAGCTATTCTGGCACCACCCTTGAACTAAAGCCATTGGTCTGTATCTGTAAGTACTATAATGTAGCTTGCATATGGCAACGTACAAATTTGAAGCTTTTAGCCTCAGTATGATATGGGTTAGTAAGTATCGCCGTTAATAGGGGCGGAGAGGGTTATTTCCGGGCGAGTATTCCGGCTCTTCCTCCCCCTGCATTTTGGTGCCGGTTCCAGGTCACCTTATTAATTAAATACAAGCGACCAGAATATCAATAGCTGAACTGGCCCTTAATTCGTACCACGTGAATGTCCTGTGTTTGTCTTGAGTTTGTCTTCAGAGTAAATATGTAAGGTAGTGCCAGGATATGCTATTCAAAACTGTTTCCTGTGTAAAAAAAAAGAGAAAAAGGGTGACTGCCAGTGCTAATATTTTAGGGAGTTTACAAAGTAAAGTAGGTAAAAGTACTGTCAGGGGAGAGAATTGTGCTGTATCGACCAATGATCTTAGATCTAGTTTGATCGAAGCACACACACAAAAAAAAAAAAGATAGGAAAGAGGGGGTTCGCTAAGTAAGCGACTGGAAGCAATGCATATGGAAGCCCATCTCCCCCTCCCCCCGAAGGGGGGCGTATCACATATCCCCCAGTTCCAGCCCCTTGGTGCATGGAAATTTAAATCTAGGTCCCTCAAGGAGAGAGGGGGGGGGGGGGGGGGGGGCTCCAGATAATTCGCCGGTGTGGACAGATGTTTCGGTCTTGGCGACCTCGTCAGCACACCATTCGGCATACTGGTGGAAGGCAGGAACTTTTGCCTACCTGCAAAGACAGCCACATTTTACTGTGGTGTCCGCAGGGGCATAAATTCCATGCCTCCACCTAGAGCTAAAGTTCCATGCACCCTAAGAGAGAACCTACTAAAAGGGGGAAGGGGTTGCAGTCGATATTGTAGTAATAAATGAAAAGAAAATTGGAGACTGCCAGTGCCAATATTTTAGGAAGTTTACAAAATAAAGTAGGTAAAAGCAGTGTCACTGGAGAGAATTGTGCTGTATCGACCAATAATCAGAGATCTAGTCTGATCGAAGCACGAAAATAAAATAAAAAGATAGGAAAGAGGAGGTGCGCTAAGTAAGCGACTGGAAGCAATGCATATGAAAGCAAATCCCCCTCCCACCCCCCACCAACCCCCCCCCCCCCCCCCTTGTGTATTATTTAGCGCACGTAAACACACACACACACACACACACACACACACACACACACACACACACAGACACAGACAGACACAGACACACACACACACACACACACACACACGCACGCACGCACGCACACACACACACACACACACACACACACACACACACACACACACACACACACACACACACACACACACACACACTACACACCGACTAGACTACACACCTAATCTGTCGCAGAGAAAACAAGCAACGAGTGAGCGAGTATCAGACACAACACTTCCATAGTTATTTATTTCATTATGCAGTTGCTGCCACGAAAATCAATTCCATGTAAGTACAACCCCAAGCACAAGACCACACAGACACACGCACGACACGAATCACAAAGACACACAATACATGGTTGAAACAGATGTCGATGCTGTGCACATGCAGGCCTCGAAACGGGCATTTTGGCGCAAAATCATTTTTTGATACGGTTACCTCCTTTAGTTTTTCTCCATTTTCTGACGAAATATCGATTCTGCACCTCAAGGGAAATGCCTTGTGCAGAAAGCATCGGATCACATATTCTGAACGAAATGTACACTTTTTTTTCTTTCCATCGGAACCGCGAATTGGTAAGTTACGAAGTTGCACGCGAACACCTAAGAACTGTTTAAATGTGTGCTGGCCCGTGATTCTGGGTCTTATGGCTTGAAGTAGTAAGGTCCAGTATCACAGACCGGTGCCCAGATTATAGGAATGAACTTTTTTTTCAAATTGAAGAAAAAAAGCGTCAGAATCACGGCCGCTAATAACAACTGATGCTGTACTATTAACCGGTTAATGTGCTTCATGTGACATGGCATTGGTCACGTGACCACTGCCAAATAATTAAAACTCACATGACCCACGACAACCCGCCTGTACCTTGACAACCTCATGCTATGATGAAGACATTCGATTTCGAAACAGTTTTCACGACCTCGACCATTATATCGTGATTTTTGCTTTAAACTTCATTATTATTTTCTCTCTTCCCTTGATTCCTTCCGGCCGCACTTTGTCGGACACAGGCAGCTGCCGGTATGGCGTCAAATTGCGACCCATCGCAGCTGCTCTTGTCAGAGACAGTGTAGATTAACCTGTTAACTGCGACTGACGATAAGGCACGGCGAAAAAGACGCGCCGACGTAGCTTAGACGTGAGATCGTTTACCAACATTTATTGTTGAGTATTCCTTTCCAGGTTTACACAGAACGAGCCGTGATCTCTTATTATAACACGTACTTCTTTTCCAAAACTGAGATTAAATAAGTAAAACATAATAAATATTGATTCATGTACCCCTTCAAAGTTATGTACATA
This sequence comes from Semisulcospira habei, assembly GCA_036245525.1. Lineage (NCBI taxonomy): Eukaryota > Metazoa > Mollusca > Gastropoda > Semisulcospiridae > Semisulcospira > Semisulcospira habei. The sequence continues at coordinate 33,165,382 of BTPG01000001.1, read as the reverse complement.
TTCTCTCTCTCTCTCTCTCTCTCTCTCTCTCTCTCTCTCTCTCTCTCTCTCTCTCTCTCTCTCTCTCTCTCTCTCTCTCTCCCTCTCTCTCTCTCTCTCTCTCTCTTTCTCTCTCTCTCTCTCTCTCTCCAAAAGAAAACAGTCACAATGTGGTCGAAGGTCAGTTCCGGTTCGCTCATGAGCGTGAAAATGGCAAACCTCCACTGATGGTTTGGGGTTGGTGTCCTGCACGGAATGTTGAACATTGTTTTTTTTTTTCAGTCCCCCAATGTTTGATGTACGAACTTCATCTAAAGTTTGAGCGTGCTATGAGCACTTGGAAACATGCCTTTTGTTGGACAGTTTCGAGATCAGTAATCAGATGCATAAGTGAGCTTAAATCATACGCAAATCACTATGCACGGTGCTCCGGCCAACATATTACTCGTGCGCAAGCCATGACACAAGTTGCCCTGGTATACAGGTCAGCCTCGTGCAGTCAAAAGTGACATCTGCAAGAAGCATAGATTTTCATGAGCCCCTGCGTTCGCAGGCTCTCATGAAAATCCAGTCTTGCTGGGAGGTACTGCAGTCAGTATTTCGTGCATCAGAGTACTTCGAAATCGGATCAAAGGCGACCAGCCCCAGTTGCAGGAAACGTTTCCAGGCCACTAACTGCCAAAGAACGCAATGCAGCCAGATTTTTGCGTGGGGCTAGAAACAGCACACAACAAAGCCGTTGGCCGAACTATGACATGCAGGTCATTTTTTTTTTAAACTCATTTGAGATGTGCCGCCTCCGGATACGCTATGCCGCGTATCCGGAGGCGGTACGTCTCGACTGAATGAGTAAAAATGACGTGCAGCTGGACCGGCCAAGTCTATGGCTTGCAAGTTGAAAAATTGTGCTCTGGTCGACTCAGTGCAGCCTTAAAGCTGAGTTTCAGTCACGTCTTGTTTGTTCCGCCCCGCACGTGTTTTTGGACTCAGGTAGGGCTATATATTGCCGCTAAGTCAGTCATACCGCTCACTGAGTTGACGGAGTTTGAACTCCGTCAGCTCTGGGCCTATAAAAGGCACGCAGAGTCGGTCATATCGGCCAGTGCAAACGGAACATGAGATACACTGCAGTCACAAGTGAACCCCTATCAGCTTTACGTAGGCTTACACACAAACTTATTTTGTAGCAGATCATCAGTGATACTGACAAAAAATGCCGCCGTGAGATGACTTTAGTCGCCTGCTCGGCGTTAAACCCCAATTGAACTAACTAACTGACAAAACATGGATGATACATATGACAGCCACACTATATGTGCACCTTTGGAATACGGCTGTGACAACTGCTGTTATGGAATACTGATACTGGCTCTCAAATGTTCCGGCTGGTTATTTGTCAGTATCGTCTGCTACAGGATACGTTCCTGTGTACGCCTAGGTAAAGCTGCCAGTCTTCAGTGTATCTCATGCTGTCTCCACGGTGTGCACTAAACTGGAGTCCTCAGCTGCTGCGCGCCTTATAAAGGCCCCTGGCTGACGGAGTTCAAACTCCGCAAACTCAGTTTGTGAGCTCAGGGCCGGCCCTAGCTGGGCATTAGTAAAGCATTAGCTTTAAAGCTGAGACTCAGTCTTTTTTCCCGTCCCGCACATGTTTTAAAAAAAAAAATAAAGTGAATGCCCAGCTAGGGCCCTGAGCTCACAAACTGAGTTTGCGGAGTCAGTTTGAACTCCGGCAGGGGCGCAGCACAGCTGAGGACTCCAGTTTAGTGTGGAGACAGCATGAGATACACAGAAGTCTGGCAGCGGCCTAGGCGCCGGGTACACAGGAACATATTCTGTAGCAGACGATATTCGGGCCGGCAAATAACCGTGCCAGCCGATTCCATAACACCAGTTGTCACAGCCCTATTCCGGCCACAAGTGCACATGGAGTGTGGCTGTCATATGTATCATCCAGTTATTTGCCAGTATCATCTGTTTGTGTGACGGTAAGCCTATGTAAAGCTGATAAAGGTTCACTTGTGACTGCAGTGTTCCGTTTGCACTGGCCGATATGACCGACTCTGCGTGCCTTACATAGGCCCAGAGCTGACGGAGTTCAAACTCCACCAACTCAGTAAGCGGTTTGACTGACATAGCGGCTATATAATATAGCCCTACCTGGTTCCAAAAACACGTGCCGGCGGGGCGGAATAAAAAGAATGAACCTCAGCTTTAATGTGTGCCCGCGCACAGTCGTTCGCGGTCCCACGGCTCAAGTTGCGGTCGACCAGTGGCCGACCTTTTGCTTAGTGTGTTTTTTTCTTTACAAGCCTAAGTAAGTCTAGCATTACATTAACGCCTTCCCCAGGCTATTTTGTTTCTGAAATCTTTCTTTATTCGAAAACCAAAAGTCACAATCGTCCAAGGAACATGGACACAAACTGGTCTCACCAAGAGGAGTAGATCCTCACGAGCCCCCGCGAATGCGGAGGGTCATGAGGATCAGTGTCTCTGGCAGCTGGATCGTGTTCAGTGTTCAGCGCGGTCTGACTTTCTTGCTCCTCAGATTTCGAATAATGAGGCTGCCCTGTCATGTTGTGTATTAATCTATGTCGGAGCACCTTGCGCAGTTTTTTTGTCAGTAATATATCGGAGCACATAGGATTTAGTGGCGAGCACCCGACGCAGTGCTTTGTGCAGGATTTAGGCCGCCCCACTCATGCTGCTGAGGCCAGGTTTTGATGAACACGCACAAAAACAAAAGCGACGAAAAGACAAGACCAGTACACCCGCACAGATCATTTAACTCATTCAGCCCCGACACACCACAGCAAGACATGGATCGAGCATGATAGTTCAAGGGTGGTGCCAGAATAGTTTAAGGGTGGTGCCATGATAGTGGTGCCATGATAGTTCAAGGGTGGTGCCAGAATAGCTTGGCGCCCATAGGCGCCAAGCTATTCTGTCACCACCCTTGAACTATCATGCTCATCATATCATGCTCATGTTTCTACAATTGCAATACGGTCCTTCACACGGCAACTTCAAAATTTGGGGATTTCGGTCCTGGGGTAGAATGTGTTGAACAAAAAAATCATTCACAAAAACCACAAACAACGTCACGAATAAATTATATTGAACATTTCGTATTGTGTATTGTCGACGCGACGTACATGTCGTCAGACCACACGACATGAACACATAATAATAATGCAGATATTCGTCTTTTTTTAGAGCGAGTATCCCTTTAGCTGTCGGTATGGGTTTTTGTCACGATGATTCCTGTAGGAATCACCGCGACAAAAAGCGCTGCCGACAGCCAAAGTGTTCATACACTTTGCTCCGACGTACTGCCGCCGAAATGTACTGTTCAAAACTTGCAAAGGTCGATGAACAATTAAGTAATTCATTAGAAATATCTATTTGTACCCGACAAAACAAAAGGAGGATTTTTTTTTTTTGGTCTCTCTCTCTCTCTCTCTCTCTCTCTCTCTCTCTCTCTCTCTCTCTCTCTCTCTCTCTCTTTCTTTTAGTGGGTTCTCATGTTAAACAAACATTTTGTCAAAATTTGAGCAGTAAAGTTGCAATACTTACAATCGTCAACATCTGGGTGTGCACAACATTGTAACCTTGTATCATCGAGGACACAGTACATAAGAACTATTTGTGAGCAACCGCCTGTTTTGCAAGAAAAAGTGACCATAACAGACAGGTGCTCTCTCAAGAGCAAAACCTGTCACCTGCCTGTCACTAAAGACCATCATTTAGGTGGTTAAAGCCGCATTATTGATGCTCTTTAATTAACTCATTCTACCCCAACGCAGAAATCCCCAAATTTTGCCGGTGTTCTCTGAAGACTGCAGGAACGAGTGACAGCGCAGCCGAAGAGAGCGGACCATAGGACAGAGCTCCAGTGTGCAGCCAAGCGTGATACGGACTGAGTAGTGTTCAGTACTCGGGAAAAAAAGTGATAGAAATCGGGGACGGAGCTGTTGGTAGCATCCGTCACCAACTAGTTTTACATAGAACAGTTGTGTGAAAACCAAGGATAGATAGGGCGTGATAGGACAGAATAGGCTTCAGGGATCAGTAGCCCGTTAGGGCGGCGATCCTTGGCCTGGCCGCAGAATAAGATAGAATAGACTAGGACGGCCACATTACTCCCCCCATCAGGACCGGATCGCACCGACGAATGGTTCAAATGGCAGGTAAGGGCCGTACTTGTAACCCTAGTTAGCTAGTTAGTTTATTATCAACAGCTAAGTAAATCATTAGGACGACCAGATTACAAGTCTTCGCCAGCACGTTTTTGAAAGTACGATCATATTTGAATCTACGCTTGGCTAGAGCCGTTGCCCGGCCTGAGCCTTCGCTTGGTCTTGAACTTCGCTTAGTTTGGGACTTTGCTTGGCCCAATCCCGAGTCGGAGTCTAGCAGAAGTAGAGCCTAAGTGGGGACATATGTTTGGACGGGCGAGGGTTGTGAGCTTGAGGTAGAACTAGAAGCAAAAAGAAATTAGCTTAGACCCACGGTAGGCCAGACAAAGGGACTGGCCGGAGCCGAAAATCGGTACAAAGGTAAAATGGCCGCCAGAGAGGGCCATTCAAATTCAAATCTGAAAGGCAGCCAAGATGGCCGACCTCCAAACAAAGGCCAGCTAGGCGGGAAGAACCTGCCTAGCGATAATGACCAAACACTCATCGAACCCCGCATCACCCGCCTTGCGGCTGCGCGGGAGAAGAACAACAAAGACGGGGGACAAAGCGACCCCGCACAGATAGAAAGAGGCAATACAGCCGAAGAGTCAAACAGGGTAGAATACTCGGGAATTAATGATACCGGTAACCACCCCAACAACCAGGGGATCGGACTCCCCAATGAGAACTGCGAAGCACCCGACTCGGACTCAGAGGCCGAAATAGAAAGAACCCCCGCGCAACAGTTCAAAACGGTACAACGCCGAAACCGCCAAAAACCGAGGGAGAAAACATGGTTTTCCTTCCCAATAATGATTACGCCTGAGAACGGGTCGGCGGAACTTTTTCAACAAAGCATCAAGGACCTGCACGAAGCACTCGCGGTCGCGTTCGGGCCGCCGTCGGACACAAAGAGAATTCCATACGGCAGACGAATTTTGATTGCCTGCTTCTCAAAGGAACAGCAAACAAGGGCCCTACTGACAACACTCGTAGGGAAGATAAAGGTAAAGTGTACCATCCCAAACGCACCAAGAGACAAAAACAAAGAAGTCAAGGCACTCGGGGTGGTGAAGCCTGTCTCTCCCGAAGAAGATATCAAATTTATCGAGGAGAGCATTAGACAGTGCCACCCGAGAGCCAAGGTACTAAAACGACTCACCCTTAGAGACGGCCAAATAAGCCGGGCCATACTGATTGAGTTCCCTGGGGAAGCCCTCCCCAGAGTGATCAAAATAGGAGGTGAAATCTTCCACACCGAAAGGTATAATGGGGAAGCACTCATGTGCAAAAACTGTCAAAGATTTGGACACCCCACCAAAGCCTGCACAGCACAGCCAAGATGTGCGAAATGTAGCCAAAACCACAAAACCAACGAATGCGAGATCACAGATATAAAAAAGTACAAGTGCCCTAATTGTTCAAGTGACGGCCATTCCGCACACTACGGCGGTTGCGGTCTCAAAAGAGATCACAACAGAGCAGCCCGCGCCGCGAACCTAGGGAAAACACCCTACTGGGAAGCCCTCATGAGCTATCGGACCAAATCAAACGGCCCCAAACACCCACGCCAAACCGAGAAACAAACTGAACCGGCACCCCGACCCGCAAACTCAGAAACTCCTCCCACAAACAAAACCGGGACCAAACACCCGCAACAGACAACAATAACACATTCCCCACAGAGAGCAGCCGGAGGGCAACTCCACTCCCCACAGAGGCAACTCTCACCTAACCATAGGCAAACAAATCACCCGGTCACACCGAACCACCAACCAATCAACACACAAAGGTTAAGACACTCCCCTGGAAACATGGAAAGAGAGATCCCACCCGGGCAGATCGACGAACGGGCTAGAAAAGAGGTGGCTGCCGCCCTCCCTACCGACTTCCAATGGACCAGCCTGTCCCCCGTGTACCGGCAGTTCGAGGACGAAGGGAGGGCGCGCCCCGACGGCCCGCCGATCAGCCAGGATAGAATCTTTCTACACCAGTATATCATCTCTATGACTGCCTGGGGGAATATGGTCACCGCAGGCATGAGAAGATCTGGTGACATGAAATCGCTAATCCAGTTCATGGGAATGTTCTCCAGCCTCATGCAAAACATACAATTCTAAAGCTTTCGCAGGCCTCCGCATCCTTCAATGGAACTGCAGGTTCCTCTATTCAAAACTAGACGAATTCAGAAACTGGTTAACCCCTAACCCCCCGGAAATCCTCGCCCTCCAGGAGACGGGTTTCCGGGATAAACCCCCCCAAATAAAGGGGTACAAATACCCACCCATTTATAAAAGTAGGGTAAATAAAAGAGGAGGAGGCGTAGCCATCTACACCAAAACAGAATTAGCAATCACGGAAATCACCCACACGCTAAACCCACAAATAGAGGCCATAATAGGTGAAATAACTACAACATCAAATCGTAAACTAAAAATAGTAAACACCTACATCCCCAACGAAAGGGCCTATAGCCAAATACCAGTAGAAGATCTCAAAGAACTACTACTAGCAGGGGACATAGTGGTCGGAGACTTTAACGCAAAAAGCCCCCAATGGGACGAAAACCAAATAACCTCAGACACAGCGGGTAAAAAACTTGAGCAAGCCATAAATGAAACCCAAAGGTGTATACTAAATACCGGGGAACCCACCCACATGTTCGCCCAAGGTAACGCAGACACCATGAACGCACTAGACATAGCGGTAGCCGCCAACACCATCGCTGTTAAGGCACAATGGCAAGTGAATAACGACAACTTAGGGAGCGACCACTTCCCCACCCTGATAACTATTAATGATAGGGACGAACCCCCACCAATACACCACCCCGGAGCCCCACAAAAAATTAATACCTCACGAACAAACTGGGAAACGTATCACGAATTAACGAGATTCTCCCCAAACTGGGACGACAAACACAGCATAGACGATAAAACGGCCCACATCACAGACCACATTATCAGATCAATCAAGGAGTGCACCCCCGCCGGATCGGATAATGGGAGACCAGGGAAATCCTGGTGGAATAAGGCCTGTGATCGAGAAGTAAAAAATAGGAAAAGAAAGCTCCAAATCTGGAAAAAACACAAAACGCCCGAAAATAGAATAGAATACAAACGTGCCAAAGCCATAGCAGACCGAACGGTAAAAGAAGCCAAAAAAGAAGACTGGTATGCCTTCACAGAATCAATTAACATCAACACTAAGATTAAAGAAAGCTGGGATAAAATCAAAGCCATTAACAATGGCCCAAGAACCAGCATGCCATCTCTAAAAATAGAAAACAGAGTGTATGCCACCGATCAAGACAAAGCTGACTTACTAGCCCACACATTTAGCCAAGCTAGCTCAAATGACAACTTAACCCCGGAATTCCAGGACCTCAAACCCCACTTAAGTACATGCTTTGAACAACCAACACAAATAAATAACTACGAACTAGACAACGAAATAACACTCCTAGAACTAACACAAGCCATAAGAACCACCGGAAAGGGCAAAGCCCCAGGCATAGACCTAATCACATACGAGATGATTCAAAGAAGCCACCCCTCCATGAAAATAGCTATAACCGCCCTCTTTAACGACATCTACTCCAAAGGGATATTCCCCACACAATGGAAAAACGCAGTAGTCGTCCCCTTCCCCAAACCAGGAAAACCAACACACCAACCAAACAGCTACAGACCCATAGCGCTAACATCACAACTAGGCAAAATGCTAGAAAAAATACTCAAGTACCGACTCATGTCATACTGCGAAAAACACCACATCTTACCCCCCCAACAAAGCGGATTCAGGAAAAAACGCAGCACACTCGACCACCTAACTACTCTACAACAAGAGATACTAAACACTCATAAAGAGAGAGGTACTGAACTCATCGGAATTTTTCTGGATATAGAAAAAGCGTACGACATGGTATGGCACGATAAACTACTTAGCAGACTGGGTGATCTAGGAATATCTAACAAAATGTACAACTTTGTGAAATCCTTCCTGGCCGGCAGACGAATAACAGTCAAAGTAGGTAAGGCGTTATCAAGGGAATACACCCTAGAAAACGGAGTCCCACAAGGTTCAGTGCTCAGCCCCCTCCTGTTCACACTCCTACTCACAGGCCTCCACCACGTTGTCAGGCACAATAAAATAATGCAATTCGCAGACGACACCTCGCTAATAGGAAAAATTAAGAGCAGACAAAGAAATTTCAATTGGGAATTAGTAGGCTTCCAAGAATTCCAGCAAGACCTGACAAGAATAGAAAATTGGTTAGTAAGAGCAGGCCTTAAAATTTCCCCTGACAAAACCCAAGCAATCATCTTCAGGACCCACCAAAGCCCAAAATACCAAATAAGAGCCCCCATCCCTAAACTACATATTGGTAAAGTAGACATAGAATATCGTAAAAACATCAAGTTCCTAGGAGTTACATTCACAAGTAACAACAACTGGTCACCATATATAGATCAAATATGCCAGTCGGCCAGGAAAGGAATTAACCTAATGCGCAAAGTAAGCGGAGCAGACTGGGGCACCGACCCCAAATCACTACTAAACCTCTACCACGCATTCGTAATGTCCAGGCTACTATACGCAGCCCCACTACTCACTAACTTAAACAAAACTCAAACCAAAAAACTCCTGTCAGTACAAGCAGATGCTTTGAAGGTTGTCCTGGGGGTCCCCAGACACACCCCCAACCTGCTTGTGCTGGCAGAGTGTGGCCAGAAACCCATAACGCTCACAATAATGGAAAGAGCTGCCAATCTGTACTATAAAACAATAAGCATGTCAGAAGACCACCCGGCCAAACTCACACTCACCTCCAGCCACAAACCCATAAATCAACCCACCCAAATGCCGCAAATAAAAGCAGCAGTCCAAAAGATCGAGGACACCATAAAACTCAAACTACCAAATAGAACCCCTAACCACCAAATAACAGTCCCACCATGGAAACTCCCACAAATAGAGGTAGACCTGGACCTTACTAAATACCAGAAAACAACAGACGGGCCCAAAATGAAGATGGAATTCGATATCAAAAGAACCACTACATACAAAAACTACACAATCATCTACACAGACGGGTCCCATGACCCAACCACCCACGCAACCGGACTAGGTATCCACGTTCCCAACAAATCGGATCGGGCTATCAAACTACCGGACCATACTGCAGTTTTCACAGCAGAGCTCACGGCCATTTTGGGAGCCATCAAAGTAATAAAAGCCGACCTCCAGAGAGCCAAGCACGTGCTCATAGTGACGGACTCCCTTTCGGCAATACAAGCGATTCAGAACCTAGACTCGTTCAGGGAAGATCTAACATACCTGGTCAGACTAAGAGCAGCCGAACTATCAGAACGAGGCCAAACAGTTAAAATCATGTGGGTCCCGTCCCATGTGGGAATCCTAGGCAACGAACGAGCAGACGGAATAGCGAAGAAAGGCCTCGACCAAGAATCGACCTTCTTCAACCTACCCCTCTCAGCCAACGAAAGGTCAAGAGCACTCCGACCCGCCTTTCAAAACCTATGGGAACAAGAATTCCATCAGACCAAAAGGGGAAGACGAAAAAATCTAACGAGGGTACTTAACAACATACCCATCCTCTTTTCAGGCACAAGGAGAGATCAGTCACGGCTAACAAGAGTCCGATTGGGGGGCGAAAGATACCTAGTCCTCCCAACCCAAATAATGTGCACATGCGGACTCATTCTTACCACAGAACACATACTGCTAGATTGCCCAAACATAGAAGAAACCAGAACCACAATAGCAGATAAACTCAACACACCCCTCACCCTAGAAGGCCTCATAAACCCCGACGAAACAACATGGTGCACTACTACCAAACACACAATTCACCTACTCAACAAACACCCCCTAGTTAAGTACATATAACCAAACATAGAAGATGAACAGAATCATTTATAGGGGGGGGGGGGGGGTTAGTAAAAACCAACCCCCCCCCCCCCTCAAACAAAAAGGACAACAGCTGGCGAAAATAAAAAATAAAATAATAATAATTAAACAAAAAAAAAGACTGACTACCAAAAGGAGGAAAAGGAACCTACACCACCGGCCAGGAAGACGGGAATCCGGACCCCCACGGGAACTCAGGCTCTTCCCCCAACGAACCGGCCTTGTGTGGTGCGGACAGCCATGATGAGAGGCCGAACAAAAAAGCGATGCGCGAACATCAGCGACAAACAGGCAAAATATAGACCCCATCCCCCCACCATCCCCGCCCCACCCCCCCCTGGACGAAATCAGCGAGAGCTGGAAGTCCCTATCCATTTAAAATAGCATAGCATAGCATAGCTGAAGACTGCAGTGCAGTGCAGGACACAGATCGACCACGATAGTTCAAGGGTGATGCCAGAATAGCATGGCGCCCATAGGCGCCAAGCTATTCTGGCATCATCCTTGAACTATCGTGGTCGATCCTTATCTTGCTGTGGTGTGTCTGGGGTAGAATGAGTTAACCCCGTCATTGCCACCGACCGTATATTGTGTGTATCGGAAATCTGTGTAAATCAACAAGAAGAGCTCCAGCCGTCGCATGAACAATGTTTAACTCATTCGAGACGTCCCGCCTCTGGATACGCGGCATAAGCCGCGTATCCGGAGGCGGCACGTCTCGAATGAGTTAAGTGTTTTCATCACGAGGCATAGATCTTCATGAGCCTCTGCAATGAGGATCTATACCTCTTGCAGGTGGGTGTTGTTCAGCCCCAACCATCCAAGGAACATGGATACAAAGTGGCTTCAGCAAGGGGTATAGATCCTCATGAGCTCCTGCAACTGCGGGGGCTCATGAGGATCTATACCTCCGGCAAGTAGGGTGGTGCTCATTTTTTTTTCAAGGCAGTGAAGGGGGTAATCTCTCATAGGGTTAATTGCTCAAAACAGGTTATGTTGTCACTGAGGTTTTGTGTCTGCTAAAACTGCCTAGGTGAAAGATGCATGGATCCTGCGGTTGTTCAAGAGGATCTGCGCCGCCTGTATATCTATCATCCTACGATGGAGAGAGCTGTCGTGCCCGGGTAGCCGTCAGATGGCCTTGTAGTCTCCTGCCCCGGGTCTAAACCCAACACTAACAAATAATTAAGGGACTGTAATGCCTGGGCGTTTCTAGCAAGATCAAAGACCGTATACAGTAGCACCTATTTTGAGCGACCACCCTAGAGCGACCGCCTGCCGTGGTCTTTAACCCCTTCCCTGCCACTGTACGTGCATTTTGTTTCTGAAATCTGTGTTGACTGAACGATTAAAAGCCACAGCTGTCCAAAGAACGCGGAGAGGTCTCAGCAAGAGGCATATATCCTCATGAGCCCCGCGACTGCAGGGGCTCATGAGGATATATGTCTCTTGCAGTTGATCATAGTTCACTTTTCGCGGCAGAGAAGGGGTTAATTGCAGGTGAAACTTTGAACCTCAAGACTTTTGTTTGAGGTGCCTTTTTTAAAAAAATCTTGTTAATAAAGAACATTGCTCAAAAACAGTTTCTACTTTATATCATTGAGGTCTTTGGTACGAGTGAGTTATACTGACGAGCAAAAAAAAAATGCGACATCTTAGAAAGCATCGAAAATACTTCCGCTGATTCCTTAACTCATTCTACCCCAGACACACCACAGCAAGATAAGGATCGACCATGATAGTTCAAGGGTGATGCCAGAATAGCTTGGCGCCTATGGGCGCCAAGCTATTCTGGCATCACCCTTGAACTATCATGGTCGATCTGTGTCCTGCATTGCAATGCAGTCTTCAGAGGACAAGGGCAAAATTTAAGGATTTCGGTGTTGGGGTAGAATGAGTTAAATACCTCATTTCTTTTGCTCGTCACTGTATAAATATAGATACCCCTTTATGCGTGCTAGTTTAGACTTTATGGTTCAGAATCACAGACAAGCACAAATCACGCTTTTGTGATTCAGTACTCGGTGCCAAGCCCCAGTTCCATTGCGGCCGACGTGATTTCGGCCAGTGTAACACTGACGCCACACTGACCCCCATTCGCCAGATGGACCCGGGTTCGGAGTGGCGTACGCCAGATCACAAACCAAATAAAATTGAGACAAGTGCTGGAATTTACAGTGCACATACTCAGGGAAATAACTCAGAGCTGGACAAACAAACGTTTAGATGCCCTGACCCCTTCCATAAAGAAGGAGTCAGGGGATCTAATTGTTTGTCCACGCCGAGTGATGTCCCTTGGCATGCTTCCGCCAGATCGATGGAGGAGGTGGGGTGTGGGGGGGGGGGGGTAGGGGAGGGGGGGGGGAGTCACCTTGGCGTGGCGATTTGGCGCCGGGGGAATATATTTAACAGCAAAACTAAGTCTCGCAACCTAGTGAAGGGGGACATCTCCTCCACATACGAATCATCCCGCTTGCAAAGCCGAATAACGGCATGAAGCCAATGACGATGATTTACAATTTTGTCTTTTAACCCCTTGAGCGCCGAAAAAATTGAACACCACCCAACTGCAAGAGCGCCCGCAGTTGCATGTTCCATGTTCTAGGAACATCTAGGTTTCTTTGGGTTTTTTGTTTGTTTGTTTGCTGTTTTTGTTTGTTTGTTTGTTTGTTTTGGTCGTGAATGAACGAAGACTGCAGAAACACCGCAGAATGCGTCAGCTGGCACTGCGGGTTCACTCTTTCGAGGCGCTGTGCTGCAACCGGATTCGCGGCGTAAAGCCGCGAATCCGGATGCGACACGTCTCGAAAGTGTTAACCCTTGAACTGCTACTGAAAATACCGCTCGGCGGAAAAGACGCGTAATTTACGTGTCTGTTCCGCCAAGCCGCGGTATCGTCAGTAGCGGACAAGGTTAATGTTGAATAAACTGCACTGTCGACCTTGTAAATAAATAGGCGCCTCAAATTTCCTCGTTCCGATTTTCAGTCGTAAAGTCACACAACCGCTAATGGTGAGTTTGGCAACTTGGACAGGACTCAGTGTTGAGCACAATTATATTTGGATTGACTGCGATCGTTCAAAGGTGGTGCCAGAATGATTGAACAGCTTGGCACCTCGAAGCGTCAAGTGCTTCTATAATAGTGCCAAACTGTTCTATAGAGCTGGCACCACCCATGAACTATTATTTTCGATCTGTCTCTTGATCTGTTGAATTCAGAGGAGAACTCTCACATGTAGGAAGTTCGACTACATATGACTCAGTGGGTTACAACGCACCTTTAAGGATTTCCTTTTCAAAGTGGGTTACTGTCAGAATAGCGACTGTTTCATGTTTATTTCAGATCCAGTTGACATGCGTTTGCTCGGACAGATGGGGTGTGCCATCCGACGCCCGATTTACTTTACTACACGGTTTTGTACACACTGAGCTATGCAAACTCTTCACAAGCACTGTCCCTGTTCCGCAGACAACCGAGACGCTGTTTGACGTCACACATACTTTTTTTCTTTACTGTTTCTGTAGCAGGCAGCTGCGATGCGTAAATAAAGTGACATCACTCGCAGTGTGTTCACTTCTTGTGACGTAAAATGATTATGCATTGCAGCTGCCTTCGTACAAGATAGTGAGCCAGCATTTGTCTTAAAGCCTACGTTTCGTACTCATATGGATTCCCAGTAGCAGAAATTGAGCCGACGTCGGCCGCATTTGGCCCTCACACAGCCTTTCACGGGCCGACTCAGCCCGAGGATCAATTGCTTACTGGTTTCTAGCTCTACTGACACAGATCCTGAGACTCGAGCTTGAATATCAGAATCCAGACATTTTTTCGCAAATGGGCATCCAGCACGCACGGCAAAATATACGCAGCAACACAAAGACTCATAAAACGCGCGGCGAAATAGGTACACAGTTCAGTGAAGACTCACGGAGTGGAGGATAGTTGAAAGAACAGTTTTGAATTGTTTAGGTTTTCAGAGAACGCCATGTACATGTAGGGTATGTATTGCAAGGGCAGCCAGGTGCGTGTGCTGGTCCGGAATTTTGGACCTTACGATCTGGAGCAGTCCCCCGCATCATAATGAACAGGTCTAGAGTCATTCTCTTCGAGAACGCAACAATTAAATAGAAACAAAGCACTGGTAATGGAGACTGAGAACTGTGCTTCCTAGACCTATATCGTTCCCTTCTTTCACTCTTGTCCAAAACGCCACGTCTGATTAACACATTCGAGACGTGCTGCATTCGGATACGCGGCTTGAAGCCGCTTATCCGAAAGCAGCACATCTCGAATGCCGTAACGTTTGACCAGTGACGAACACACCGTGACATAATAATCATGAACTCCGTTCACGCTTGAGATTCCCCTGCCCCCGTGGTTGTGTCGGTCGTGTCTGTCCGCGATTCACCGGACTCGCCGCAGCCCATGAGTTGTCGTCTCCTGACGCCGGGACTCTGGCGGAATTTGAGGATGAGGAAGCGGTCCTTGCGAGAGTCTCTCACCTCCTCGTAGTACTTGTATTTTGGCTGGAAAATGTCAGAGTCTGATGATGCGTTCTTGGAAGGTACTATTCTGCCGTCTTCTACGGATCGCCCCGAGTCGTCCCACGTATTCGTACACTCTGTGAGAGAAAGCAGATATGTAAGACGTGAAAAAAAAACCAAACAAACAAAACAATAACGACCCCACAAAAAACAACAACAGCAATAACAACAAAAAACGACAACAACAAACAAGATGGGATGAACCATAACCCACAAATTCTCTTCCTATATGCGAGCTGCCCTCACTGTCAAGGGTCTCTACCTTTCATCTTTGACCTGATTCTGATGTTGAAATACCTGCAAGTGAAAACGCTTCGCAGATCTGACAGTGCGTCAGCGATCTCTATAAGGGCGCAGTGCCTACGCGTCACGGGTTTGTTAAACGTAATTTTTCATGACGTATTTTTAAGTCCCTTCTATTTATAGAAGGGACTTTTTAGGATGGGTCGCGTTGGGGCGAATTTAATAGCATGTCCATGATGTCAAAGGCGGGCAGGCTAAACTTCTAACAATGGAAGTAACAAGATAAAAATTGCGTCATGTCTAGTTACGCTAACCTCGCTACTGAACGTACATTTGGCGCGAAGCGCCGTATGTGCGTATGAATGTATGTGCGTATGTATGTATGTGTGTGCATATGTATGTAAACAAGAGAATCTCCGATATTTCTGTACACACAATCTTGAAACTTGGCCAGATACTTTCTTATGTGGGTGGCTAAGAGAGAGCATCCGAGCATATTGTAATTGAATGTCTCATTGAAGACAAAAACAACCGTTTATAGGAAGTCGTTTGACCCAGATTAGAGTCCGTAATTTTTGTCATATTTACTTGAACGTTTGCATATAGCTAGTTTGGAGAAAGACATTAGATGAGTTCGTTAGCCAGCTTTGTATCCTTTCAACTTCTTTAGTAAAAATTAATTCTTTTCAGAAAAGAATTAAAACACTAAAAAACCTTTACTTCTAGAGAAAGTCAGACAGTGGCGGTGACGTAAAAGAGGCAACTCCGTCACCACTCAGACACTGACATAATACTCTAAATATGAAGTCATTCTCTCTCGCGCGCGCGGCTCTCTCTCTCTCTCTCTCTCTCTCTCTCTCTCTCTCTCTCTCTCTCTCTCTCTCTCTCTCTCTCTCTCTCTCACACACACACACACACAAACATGCGCGCATCTCCAGAAGGAATAGATCCTCATGCGCCCCCCAGGCGCATCAGGATCTATGCCTCTTGGAGATGTTTGGAGCGCGCACGCATGCACGCACTAACACTCACACACACATCGACGTGCTTTCAGAAGAGCATGCAGGTGACCCATGTACTTAGTATATGATGTAGCTAGGTAAAGTCAACCTGCTTTCAAACAAATTATAGCAAGACTGAAATTGTATCGTGAAGTTCTAGTTTTGTCACCATTTTCTCAAGCCTATGAAGTGAAAGTGAAACTCATATCACGTAAAATATATTACGTAAAAACTAAAACTTACGTCATGACAAATGACGTTTGACAAATCAATGACGCGTATGTCCTGCGCCCCTTATAGAACTCACTGACGCTTTGGCAGATCTACCAGACTTTTTCAATAGGAGATAATTCAACATCAAAATCAGGTCAAAGACAAAAGGTAGAGACCATTGACAGCGAGGACAGCTCTCATATAGAAGGGACTTTGTGGGTTATGGTTCATCCCATCTTGTTTTGTCTACCGTATTTAAAAAAATACGGTAGGCTTTAAAATGGGGCAGTTTGGAGCGCATACCGGAGCATGCACGTGACTGCCGTTTTTGGCGTGCGGCGCAGAAATTCTGGCAAAGAAGTAACAAGTTAAAAATGACGTCACGTCTAGCTACACAAACCTTGCTAGAGAATGTGTTTTTTGCGACAAACGGCGCGCGCGCGCGCGCGCGTGTGTGTGTGGTGTGTGTGTGTGTGTGTGTGTGTGTGTGTGTGTGTGTGTGTGTGTGTGTGTGTGTGTGCCAGCGACTTGAGCCGCGTTTGAGGAGGACAAGCTTGAAATTTTAGGATATTGTCCCTAAAAGAATTATCTCAGGACCTTTTTTAAAAAAACTTTTTTGATTAAGATGCTCATTGGCGAGAAAATGGACGTTTCACAAAGACCAGTTGATCCACACTGGAGTCCGCAATTTTTCTTATTTTTACTAGATATTGTGCGTATAGCTAGGTAAAAGGGAGATGTTGAATGAGTTCGTTAACCATCATTGTACCTCTAGAACTTTTTGAGTTATAGTTGCATATTTTTTGAAAAAATATATATTTTCAGGTTTTTGGGATTTTTAACGAATTATATGGGTTAATCTTAAACAATTGAATCTTTTTTTAACGAAAAAATCCCCCAATCTTCTCATTAATAATTGCATGATTTTTCGTATACGGTATTTACATAAGCCTACAGTTTGTCTTGGCTGTTGGGTACGATTAGGTCAGTTGTGACCTGTATCCCCTAGGTGTGAAAATCAGACAATAATATGCACCACTTTTTAGGAGTCATTTCTAAAACAGCTACCATAACTTTAATTTTTCTTTTACGAAAAAAACTATCTTCTCATTAATACCCGCATGATTTTTCATAAACAGTGTTTGCATAAGCCTGCTATTTGTCCCTGCCCCGGGGTAGGATTAGGACAAATTGTGACCTGTAAGCGCTAGGAAGGGGAAAATCAGAAAGAAAATTGCAAAGTTGGTTCTCTGATACGTTAAATGTTAGTACGGCGATGAGTGACGTTTAACATCGAGTCGTCACTATGAACACAGCGTCGTGGGACTAATGATGCCATGACGTGAAGCTTAAAGAGACGTCATTTCGCTGCTCGTGTTATTCGTCTTCTTCAGAATAGTTATGCTACGGAGCTTACGAATGGCTGTGTGTCCGTCTTTATTTCTGTGTGCCAGTGTGTGTGGATCAAAGGTTGGCTTAGAGTAGAAGGAGATGGATTCATGTCGCTACACGAGCCCACAGAGCGTACAAATACGGGAAGCGCCATGTGTCCGTCTTTATTTGTGTGCGCCGACGTGTATGTAGGGGTTGGCTTAGAGAGGAGGGAAATGGATCAGCATAATAAGCCTACAAATATGAACAACCCTGAATGTTCTTAAAAGATAAACGCATCTGAGCTCCAAATAATACGGTAGACTTTGGGATGAAATTCTCATCATGTTTTTGCCTTACGTGCGATCAAAGGTCAAGATCACAGAGGGTTTAGACAGGGGTAAAAAAATAATCATATTTTGACATAAATTGTTTCTCCTCAAATACTTTTTTTCAACTTCAAACCCAAACTTGGTACAGAGATACCTGATGGTACGACTTTTCTATGAATACTAATTTGGATGATTCCTCGGAAAGTTAAAGGGTCATAAGAGGTCGGCAAATGTGTGAAAAATGCCAGTTTTTGATAGAATTGTAGTTTTTGGCTCACGTGCGAAGCAGAAGTGAGTCTATGTTCTGGGCCAGTGGTCGTCCGTCCCCGTCATCCGTCGTCCGTGGTAAACTTTAACGTTGGCATTTTTTAAAAAGACTATTAAAGCTACAGTCTTCAAACTTAGCCCAAAGATACTTTGTGGCAAGACCTTTCTAAACATACCAATTTCAGTGACCTCTCACAAAGGTCAAGGTCACATGGGATCAGGAAATATATAAAAAATAGCTATTTTGGGACATCATTTACTTTTTCTCAAATACTATTCACAACTTCAAACCCAAACGTGATACAAAGATACCTGATGGTAAGACCTTTATACGCATACTAATCTGGTTGATTCCTCGGAAAGGCCAAAGGTCACAAGAGCTCAAAAATAGGTCCAAAATAGCCATATTTTGACAAAAGATGTTTTCTTCTCAATTACTATCCACAACTTCAAACCCAAACTTGCTACAGAGATACCCGATGGTAAGACCTATCTATGCATACTAATTTGGTTTATCCCTCGAAAAGGTCAAGGGTCACAAGAGCTCAAGAAATAGGTCCAAAATCACCATATTTTGACAAAAGGTGTATTTTTTTTTTCAATTACTATTCACAACTTCAAACCCAAACTTGCTACAGATATACCTGATGGTAAGACCTATCTATGCATACTAATTTGGATGACCCTCGGAAAGGTCAAGGTCACAAGAGCTCGGGAAATAGGTTTAAAAACAAATAGCCATATTTTGACAGGAAATGTTTTTTTTTTTTTCTCAATTTCTATTCACAACTCTAAACCCAAACTTGCTACAGAGATACCTGATGGTAAGACCTATCTATGCATACTAAATTTGGATGACCCCTCAGAAAGGTCAAGGGTCACAAGAGCTCAGGAAATAGGTAAAGAATAGCCATATTTTGACAATAAGTGTTTTTCTCAGTTACTATTCACAACTTCAAACCCAAAATTGGTACAGAGATACCTACTGTTAAGACCTATCTATGCATACTAATTTGGATGACCCTTCGAAAAGGTCAAGGGTCGCAAGAGGTCGACAAATGTGTATAAAATGCCAATAATTGTAGTTATTATCAACATTTTTTGCAAATTTGTCAGTCAAATTTGGCACAAAGGTTGCTAATGATAAGGCCTTCCTATGTATCCTAATTTAGTCAACTCATCGCAAAGGTGAAGGGTCACGGGGGTTTCACAGATGTGTAAAAACTGATTACATTTTGAGAAAACATGGATTTTGTTAGTGCAGGAGCCACCCCTTTACTTATTATCGGACATGTGTGGATCGGTCATACACGTGAGCCATAATGGCTTTGCCTTCTTGTTATCAACGTTTTCTCCAACTTTTCAGTTAGATTTGCCACAAAGGTAGCAGATGATAAGACCTTTCTATGCATACTAATTTAGTGGTCCCATCGCAAATGTCAAGGGTCATGGGAGTCAAGAAATAGTTTTTTTTTTTAAAACAGCCATATTTTGACAAAAACTTTTTTTTCTCAAATACTATTTTCAACTTCAAACCCAAACTTGGTTTATAGATATATCAAATTTGGCATAAAGGTAGCTGATGATAACGATAACATCTTTCTATGCATGCAAATTTATTCAACCCCTCACACAGGTCAAGGGTCACGGAGGGTTGACAAATGCATACATTTTGAGACAACTCGGATTTCACTGATACAAAAGCCAACCCTTTACATATGTGTAGACACTTGAACGCTTGCGCATTTCAGTAACCTGTTGGAAAGGTCAAGGTCACACAAGTCACGCTTATTATGTGGATTACGTGAGCCATAAGGGCTTCGTCTTTCATGTCTTTGAAGGCGGTAGTTTGTGTAGTATTGAAACCCTCGGTAGGCATATGTAATGTGCACACAGATTCGTCCTTTGAATGCTAGCCGTCAGGAAGCTTCGCGTTGCCTGCTCTGCACCTGAAGGTTCACCTTCCTTCGAGACCCGACACTTTAACCCCTTCACTTCCAGTTGACACTGATTTCGTTTGCAAAATCCAACGCCAAAGAGCCCCAGCCGTCCGAGGGACATGAATACAAAGCAGTGCCAGTGTGATAAAGCTCTATGCCCACGCATAAAGTTCACGCAGGGATTCTGCATTATGCTGTCTTGTCAGCGCCTTGTCGAGTGGACAAATAGTCCCAAAATTCAATGGTTTTGTGCGGTCGTGAGGTCAACGATCTGCACGGAGTTTTAGTGGCGGAGCTCTGTCTAACAGAGCTCAAGAGTAGTTAGTACGTGCTATTCTGTCATAGAGGACGGACGTATGTCGGATACACTAGCCGTATTCCAAGAATCTGAAACCGAGATTTCAGGTACGGGTTTTTTTCTGTATAGTTATTTACCGAGATGGATAACTAAGGAATGTGATGTGTGTATGCCTAGGTTGTTTTCGAAGGTAGTACTTGGGTGTGTTAAATATAATCTTTTCCAAGGTACGAATCAGTGTATGGCGCGTGCGTCATGTTAGTCTTTTTCAGTGTAGTGACTGAGTCATGGTGTGTTGCGAACCTATTATGTTTTATGAAGCACGAGTGTGTGAATGAACGTGTAGATTTATTTGTATCAGCCAGGTTACGTAATGTACCTCATCATCCAATATGTGTGTGTTAAGCAAGTGTTATGACATTAGAACTTCTATTATACAGAGTTCTTGTGCGAAGCGAGGGACGTGACGCCGAGACGTCGAAATCAACAGAGGCTGCCGCTGTAGGAACGTGTCGTGAGGACATTCACCGCTCGGGGAGCGAGAGACTTGGTGCCAAGCCATCAAAGTCAACAGGCCACGGACCGCAGTGCCGTTTCCGTACTGTCCAGTCTCTTAGCCTTAGTCAGTCCCAGTCATCCCCTAATTTTTCAATTCCCTAAAAAACACTACCGCCCACCAGCTGCACATTTGCCATGCACAAAATACAACAACAACAACAAAAAACCAGCACATCACCCGTCTCATTTCTTGGCTATGAAACTGGTTCCTTACCAACCCCACACCCAAGCACAGCTGAAATCAGCGTGCCCCTCAAATCACTACGTCAAAGGCAACTCAACATAGGCCCACAATTGTCCACTGGATAAGCTCAGGATGGTATGAATCAAAGCACCAAACATGTCTCCTCTCAGCTAACCACAAATTTCCAGCAAATTCCAACATTCAGCCCAACTGCAAATTTTCAAACAAGGCAAAAATTATTTTTAAAAACACGGGGCCTCTTATTGCCCGAACTTCCCAATTTAAATGTATAACGTGACCAACAGAGGCTGCGCTAGAGGAGTGTGTCGAGAGGACGTCCACAGCTCGGGGAGCGTGGGACTGCTTCAGGAACGCGTGACGAATGAAACTAAACGCCTAGACGTGGAGAAACGTGCGAACGATACAGAGCGATAACATCAGTTGAGCAGGTTGGATAATGAGGATAGTTTACTTAACCTGGCTACTATATTGTGTGTGGATGCGAGTGTGACGTGCTAGTGTTGAGAATTGAGTATTTTGTGAAGAGCACTTCTTGTTAGAGGATTATACGCCGCTGCGCCACCGAAAAAAAGAAATGTTTTGCGTTTATACTGCACGAATGCGTCCGACTGAGAGCTAGCGTTGTTTGTGTATGTGCCCGTTGCGCTTGCGAGTCTGTGCGTGCGACCGGTTGAAAGTCTGCGTGCGTTACAGCCAGCAAGAGACATAGATCCTCATTCTTTCCCGCAACTGAGGACCGCGCATGAATGAGGATCTACGTCTCTTGCAATTAGATTATTAGTTTTGTCTCGGTAGTGAATAGGGTAAGATGACAATAGTCACGTCGCGTCGCTGTCAAGAAAAGGGTTGATGCTTAGATAGGAGCAGTGGCATATTAATTATGGTCCCTCTGGTGACCTTTCAGCAGCATGTTAAGTTTTAGGTTGCTATCGGACGTTTCATGATGTCCAGGGGCGGACCCAGGAGTGTCTCGACGGGGGGGTGGGGGGGTGGGGGGTGTGTGTGTGGGGGGGGGGTTGGGGGTGGGGGGGTGGGGGGGCCGACAGCCCCTCCCTCCCTCCCGCCCCCCTCTCTCTCCCCCCCCCCACCCCCGTTTTCCAAACTGTGTCATACAAAAGAAATCCAGACCAAAACAGTGACTATCAGGCGAGCATAAATTCATATCAAAGAAAGAAACGCGCTTAAAAAGAACAATTACAAATAAGTTGTGTTGAAATTATTCTTTCTTGGTGCTTTTCTTTTGGGGATTTTCTTTAAAATTGTACTATAGTGCTGTAATCGTTCTCTCTGTTTCTTTTTTTTTTTTTTTTTTTTTTTAATTTTTGTTGTTGTTGGGGTTTTCTGAGACATATTTAGAGTTTGCAGAGGTTACGATTTTTATTTGTTAAAACGTTTCTTCTTTCATCTCTCCCCACCCGGATCTGCCCTTGGGGACTTGGGTGGGGTTAACTACTTTTTAGTTCCCAGGGTCACCTTGGTCGGCCCCACAGGGTGGGTTTTCTCCTCTATTCTGGGGCATGTGTTTCTGTCTACCCTTGGTCCATTCACCTGTATTTGTCTTTTTAAAACTCTCCCAACTGTCTGCACTGCCTGTAGCTCTTGATATTGGATGTGTGTTGCTAAATGGTCTTAGCTTTATTTAGGCCCCATGGCGTAGGTTTATTTAACGTATTGGACCGGCTGGCGACATGCATTCAATATTCTGTTATATATATATATTTTTTTTCCTCAAGCAGTGCAGGAACGTCCTGAGAAAGCCTTGTTGCTGTCGGGACGTTAAGCAATGTACAATCAATGTCTACCCTTGGTCCATTCACCTGTATTTTCCTTTTTTAAACTCTCCCTACTGTCTGCACTGCCTATAGCTCTTGATATTGGATGTGTGTTGCTAAATGGTCTTAGCTTTATTTAGGCCCCATGGCGTAGGTTTATTTAACGTATTGGACCGGCTGGTGACATACATTCAATATTCTGTTGTTTTTTTGTTTTTTCACAAGCAGTGCAGGCACGTCCTGAGAAAGCCTTGTTGCTGTCGGGACGTTAAGCAATGTAGAATCCAATGTAGAATCTTCTTTCATCTCGGTACACAGCACCTCTTTTGGCACTTTTTAAAAAGTTTATAAGGAAGGGCTGATCATAACTACATGCACTTGACCTCCTCCCCGCCTCCGCCCCACCTCCCTAACAAAACAAGATTAATCGTTAATTTTCTTATTGAAAAGAATGTTCTACCTGGAGTTTCTGCAGGAGCAATCACCTTGTGTTTGACAACAACACTACACTACCAGTACTCCTCCGTCTGAGGAACAACACAGCCATTTGTGAAAATTGTGATACTGCTCTGTACACCCAAAAACCTCCTCCATATGAGGAACACAGGGTCAGATCATAGAAAGTCATTATCACTCATGATGTATACCTCTTACACTGACTGACGATTACTTAAGGGTTAGATCAAGGTTGATCAAAATCAAGACATTTCACACCTCCCTTCTGGTGACATTGCTACTCTGATGGGCACTTGTGCATGTCCACGGAAGATAAAGCTATGCACAGAGTGCTCAGAGTGATGAGTGACAGGATTAGGGGATTAGCAATTACCTGTGACACCCGGACCAGTCGGCAGCTCACCCCGGGGGAGACACTCGCAGCGCAGTTGATTTCTCACTTTCTGATCACAGTTGGCGTGTACACAGTCGTAGACGTAAACCTAGATGACTGCCACGTATGAGGATGCAATACCATTCGTATGGCACAAAGTGGTAATGCTTTTCATGAGCCCCTGTTACTGAAGGGGCACATGAAACTCTATGCCTGGCTGAGGGACTGATTTGGGCTCCAGTTCAGCAATGATCGGACACTTTTCCACCGCCGGGGTTGACCAGCAGTCAGCGGCTTATTGCCAGATGGCTGCCTCAGTCTGAGGATGCAATGAGGATTGTATCGCACAGCAAGAGGCACTGATTTACATGAGCCCTGTGAGTGCGGGGCACATGGCACTCTATGTCTGCGTGAAGTACTGTGACAGATGCAGGTAAGGAGTGCTAAGTGAGGATATTTGACTATAGGCCCATGAACACACTATGCTCACCCACCGATCCCGTGAGATTTGTAATATACACGTACAAAAAAAGAAGAACCATCGAATAGTAAAACACAACTTCCACAAATAACCATCAATTTTTTTTTGTTGTCATGGCTGATCCGCCACTGATGTCAGGGGTTGTTACGGGACGGAGCCGAGACAGACAAGCTGTCTGGGAAATTGCGCGCGCACCGGATGTACCGTCTACTGACCAGTGAACTAAATTCTTCCTTACACTTTATTGTTCCCAGACATGACGAGCTTGCAAGCTACAAAGCTCGAAATGTCGTCCCTCCCCCCCCCCCCCTCCCCCTCCCCAACGCCGCCTCACGTCGAGGTAAAAATCAGCGATGTGTACTATCTAGTTAATGCCCTGTCGTCGTTATCTGGAGTGTTTTGTGCCACAAGCAAGGGGAAATAAGGCGATCAAATTATTTCGGAACATGTGATTAGTATTGTCAAGCCTTGCGTCAGTGGCCAGCCGTCCGCACTTCCGAGAAAAACTGAACACGACCCAGCTGCAGGAGACATAGTTCATGAGCCCCCGCAATTGCGGGGGCTCATGAGGATCTATGCTTCTCCATGTTCGCTGCACGACTGAGATTTCATGAGAGAGAAAAATGCGACCAAGGGCTCAGCCATTTCACGAAGGGAAACAACGCACCTAATTCATTTTGTTTTACACGCAGCCGTTGTTACATGTAATAATTATTTTGGCTTCCTGGGTGAAAATAGCACGGTATACTCAACGCGTGGTACAGCCAGGCTAGTTATTAGTGAGGTTTCGTTTGAAACGAATGACTCCCAACAACGAACAATAGGAAAATGGCGGCGGATAAACAGCTGCTACCATGAGCATAGACAACACTCTAAACATCTCCAATATGCATAGATTCTTATGAGCCCTCCGGACTCATGAGGATCTATGCTTCTCGGAGATTGTTGGAGTGTTGTCTATGTTTCTGGCACAAGCTTGCTATCCGCCCTGACTTCGCTCTCGTCTCTCGTGCATTTAAGTTGGGAGTCCTTCATCGCAAACGAAACCTCACTAGTACCTTCCCAGGGGAAACGGGTCCTTGGTTCGACATCGGAATGAGGTGAACTGCGAACGCCTGTGCGTGGGCTAACTTAGCCCAAGGTTGACAAGTGGACTGACAGTCGCGGCCAGCCGCTCCCGGATGAGTTAATTTACTGGCCTGGTAAAAGATTGTTAAGTCTACAAGAGTCTAAAATGTCATGTTCTGCATTTGTTTCCTCACTTCCGAAAACATGGTAATTGGCAAAGCATGTTGCAACATCACAAACAGCATGACCTTAAGAGCAAAGGCCGTCAGGGGGGGGGGGGGGGGGGAACGTTGGTGACGAATTAAAAGTGACGCTGACGAATTGCTTCGCATGTGACATTATTTCATTTATGCATATGCATTACATGCTGCAGTTGGAAATGTAGAGGAGCCCTTGGGTAGTTCTGGATTAGACTGAATCTTTGAACTATAACTGTACCAACATATTTTACTGTTAAGTTCCTATAACTAAATGACTTCCTTTCCGCAGAATGGAAGTCATTTAGTTCTGGGAGTTCAAGTTAATTATTGGTAGGTGCATTATCGGCAAACGGCATACCCGCCGTTCAAGATCGTCTCCTAAGTTGGGAAAGCTCGGTGAGCAAAAGAGTTTCGGGCTAACTTCGGTCTGAGCTGACTCGAGCACAGCCGTGCTCGGGCCAGCCCATAGTGACATCCGCCCAAAGACCTTTTGTTAGTAACTGGAAAACAATTATGCATGCAGGCTGCCAAATTTGTGATTGAACATTAATTTATGTTAGCTGAGTTGGGGAAGCCGAAAAGAAGTTTAGTACTTATTATAGAACGTCTTTCGCCACCAAGAAGGTGACTTCACAGACGGGGTGACGAATAGGGTCTGTGCAGATTTTGACCCCACCGTAAGTTTGAACCTAGCTGGAGGGAAAAAAACCCACCACTATTTGATTCCGACTGCTCCCTTTTTTCTGTCTTCACGTGTGCAGGCCTTCACTTTTTTGTGCTTGTCACACGCATATTACACGCTGATGCGAGCCTAAAGGTAAGTCATAGGATGGGCCACTTCACTGCCAATGGACGCAGATTATGCTTCCGAAATAGTTTTTTCTCTAATAATTTAGCGCCAAAGAGCCCCAGCCGCCCATGAAACATGGATGCAAAAAGGTGTCAGCGAGAGGCATAGATCCTCGTGAGCCCCCGCAACTGCGGGGGCTCACGAGGATCTACGCCTCTTGCATTTGGGTACTGTGTTGTGTTCCGACATCATTCAGTCCTCTCTGCGCCGTCTGGTGCTTGAGGCGACGGCAAGGGAGCGCCACTTTTGTCTGTCAGCTGCTATTTTGGGTGCTCTTTGCAGAGTAAGGCCTCTGTTCTTGAGCTCTCGCTCCACGGTTCGGCGCCACGTCTCCTTTGGTCGCCCACGGTTTCTCTTCCCCTGTGGTGTCCATCTCAGTGCCACCCTTGGTAATAAGTCGGGTGACATTCTGCAAACGTGGCCTAGCCATCTCCATCTCCGTGTGGCGATGGTTTCAGCGATGCTGTCTGCGCCTGCTCTCTTCCGTAGTTCCTCGTTTGTAATCATGTTTGGCCAGAAGACCTTCATGATCCGTCGCAGGCACTTGTTCTGGAAGACTTCCAGCTTGCGTTCCGTAGCAGTAGTGGATTTCCAGCACTCTGACCCATAGAGAAGGACACTCAGCACGTTACTCTTAAAAATACGAAGCTTGGTGTGGATGCTCAGGTTTGTGGTCCTCCAGATGGGTTTCAGCATTGTGTTCCGACAGCGAATGCTTTAAGCTTGCATAATCAGGCAAAGCCGGATGTCTGTCAGTCGCTGAATTGGCAGACGCCGTAAGTGTGGGTTATAATTAATAGATATGTGGGGATTTTGAAAATCTTGCTTGAATTACGTTCAGTTAGTACAGTTCCCATTGTGAGGCCTTTTTCGTATGCTTATATTCTTAATTTGTTTCCGTTTCAGCATTGTGCAAGAAAGCTGCGCCTTAATGCAGACAAACGACAGCATATCACAGGTCCTGGGCTCAAAATAAATTTACTGTAACCTGACGCGGGGAAAGGCGGGCGAGTTTATCCTCTGATAGAGCTGTGTTTTGTACATGACCTATGTATGAGTCTTTCCCAGAAAAGCAAAAGGTCCCAGTGTCGAAGTCTGCCTGATCTGCGTGCGTGCGGTAGTTCCGCGCCCGTAAATGAGCTCTAGGGATCAGTTGCATGAGCGAACTTAGTCCTGCGCCAGCCACGAAGCAGCTTAGTGGCTGGCGCAGGACTAAGCTCCCTCATGCAACTGGCCCCAGCTTCGCCTCTCCTGATCAGTGACTGACGTGCTGGTCTGAGGTTTAGGACCCTCAGACCATATGGCCTGCGGTCCACAGCACACATCGGAGGTACTGGGATCCTTTGCAGCACAGTTCCATGAAATTCAGATGTTAAAGAGTGACAGCCACAGTTTTAGAATTCCAAAGCGTTCATAAACTATACACACGAAGATGACCCACAATCCAAATAGTTTAGGTTAGCCATGGTAGAAATAGCCCTTACGCACTACAGCAGGAGTTGGTTTAAACACGATAATTAAAGGGGAGGTACTCTGTACTGGACAGACAAATGGTTATGTCCCCTGCCCCTGCCCCTTCTGTTTGCAACAACTGATCTTTGTCACAGACCTGCCAATAAGTTCATAAGGTATTCCGGTCTACCGTGCACCCCCCCCCCCCTCCCAGTACTCGATAAGATGGGTTTCAAAGTGTACCATAGTATGCCCTGAGATGTTTAAGTCATTTTCCCCGAAAATCCTTAGTAACACACCAGAGATATAGCCAATGGCGCAAGGGTACTTCGCGGTTGCTAAAATAAGGTTGAGAAACATTTTCCTCTAAATAAATCAGAATTCATTCCAAAAGCCGAAATCAGGCAATATTATGTTAAGGCACACCTTCGGCATCCTCTGCAAAAAAAAAAAGAATGAAAAAAATATTGACTCTCTGGCTCAGAGTAAAGGTATTTGTGCACCCAGTAAACGGTCATTTCAGCGAAATTTCAAAAAAAAAAAGAGACAAAAATAATGTGTCGGATGCCTTCAGACATTTTCTATAGCACTGATAGTCCATTTTCAGGCTTACATCATTCAAACAGGATGTCACAATTATTATAAACTTGACTAGGTGATGCTGTGATTACTGTGAGTGCCACAGTGGTTGATTTTGTATCCCTACCCCCAAGTTGTAAAAATACACAAAATTAATTAAAAAAATTACCAAAGTTATTCCATTTCATTTTGATCTCTCTTTACCTATTAAGTTTTAATAATGTGAGCATAAAGTGCAAGAAAATAAGGAAAGTCGGCATCCTTTACGGTACGTTCGTGGTGAATGATAGCTATTTCCCATTTAAAATGGCCGAATTGGGAAACGTACGTTGTTTTTGATGCCCTCAGAAATTTTTATACAACTGATAGGTCTTTTTTTAGGTTTTATTGGTTAGGATAGAGTACCACAGTTACTCCCAATCTGATTTTATGATGCTGTGATACATTTAGGGGCCACAGTGGCTAAATCTGCTGCCCTACCCCCATTTTACCAGTACGCAAAGGAACGCAAAATGATCATAACAATTGCTTACGTCATACGCCTCTGTTAAAATATTTTTTTGTTGCCAGTTTTCTTAAAAAGGTATGCATATTGAGCATAAAAATTTGTAATCATTTCATTAATTTCAATGTGACCCATCAATTTAATTGTAACTATTTTTAACTGGCTGGTCTCTTAGGTGATATTTTACCTTGGGTAAGGCGGGTCTAGTAAAGTCTTCCCTTTGAATGGGGGTACCCTTGCGCCATCGGCTATATCTCTGGTGTGTCCCTATGTTTTTTCGGGGAACATGGCTTAAACATCTCAGGATATACTACGGTACACTTTGAAACCCATCTTATTGAGTACTGGGGGAGGGGGTGGGGGGTGCACGGTAGACCGGGCTAGCTTATGGACTATATGTTTCAGTCAACTCTATTAGTAGTAGTATGTTTGTGTGAGTGCGTGTATGAGTCTGTAAGCGCGGAACCTCCTTGAATGAATGATATGCATTTCTGAATGGTGATTGTGTATAAATTGTTTATAGTTGTATTTTTGTTTTAAATTTTTACAAAATACTTTGTGTAAAATGCGTTTTTGTGATCAGTTATTTTTGTACAAGTAGCTTTTGTTAAGCACCTAGAGCTCTAATTTCTGAGGTTAGGAGCTATACAAGTGCTCATGTTATTATTATTATTATTATTATTATTATTATTATTAGGCACCCAATCGCAGGCCAAAGGGGGAAAAAAGGAATATGATGGCATTTATACACATCCCTAAAAGTAATCCCCCTTGGGGTAAGTGTACACTAAAGGAAATCGATCTGCTCTGGACAAATGCATGATCAGGTTGGGTCCCTTTGCATCCTTCCTACACTAGATCATCAGCCGACGCCACAGAAAAGAGATTAACTCATTCGAGACATGCAGCAATAGGACACGCAGCATAAGCCGCATATCCGGATGCAGCACGTGTCGAAAGAGTGAACTTCGTGGCTCACCACATCCCTAAGATGTCCGTAAAACAATCTCACCTTTATATGACCATCGTATAGGAATGATGCCTCGTTCTGGAACTGTTACAATGGTTACAGGAACTGCCGCGTACAACACGGCGTCTGTGAATAGGGCCTCCACCTGTGAACATAAGGCAAAGTTGGTTAGCTTAGCACACATCGTTTCAACAGACGATATATTATGATTCTCGAAATCAAGATGCAGACACGATGCAACTGACGATAACTTTTCATGTTCACACGTGCAAGTGCTAAATGCAATTGGAGTAACATGGACAAAACAGTTCTTCTCTTTTTAACAGCAGAACCTGTTGTGAGCGACCATCGTTATCAGAGATCAATTGTCATTAAAGACCACCATGTAGGTGGCTACAGCCACCTACATGGCGGTCTTTAATGAAAACAGTTCTTCTCTTTTTAACAGCAGAACCTGTTGTGAGCGACCATCGTTATCAGAGATCAATTGTCATTAAAGACCACCATGTAGGTGGCTACAGCCACCTACATGGTGGTCTTTAATGAAAGGTTACACATTTTGTCCTGTAAGAATGCTCTCGGTTGAGCGCCTGTCTTTTGAGATAACTTTTCATCACAAAAGGATGGTTGCTCAAAACAGGTTCTACTGTAGTGCACGCCCTCTGGTAAAGGATTATCCCACTTTGTGATTACGAGACCCGAAGCGTAAGGCGAGGACATTTTGATTCGGGTCAAGTAGTCACATATGTCGGTTATCGGCACTATATCAAGCAAAATTTAGCTCAATATAATTTATGTACGCAGTCCAAAACAAAACTTTACCTCGCGTCCTTCACTTTGCGTCTGACTGCGGTTTTCAGACAAAATTTGCTTTGCAGACGACTGCGTTTCGGACTATCGACTGAGCGCACAGATTTCGTCTGACTATGAAAAATCAGTGCTTTCTACTCGTAATTAGATTACAAATAATTACGGACGGCAGGTTTATATATACATATTATTATAATCTCTCAAATCTCGCAAGGTTGAATTAAAAGATAGCTGGAGTCTTGACAAAAATGTGGATTTTATTATGAGGTCGACAGTTTGGTTGCCCGTAGAGTTTTTTTTTTTTTTTTTTTTTATCCAGAACATTCTAACCCTTTGGCTATCCGTGGCGCGTTTTGTCGAGGTGATGGAATAGGATTAATTTATTTGAGACGAACTGCCTTAAGCCGCGTGTCCGGATGCAGTTCGTCTCGAATGAGTGAAAACACTGGTTGGTAAGAGGGTACGCTGGTGATATCAGCTCTCACTTTGACCGAAAGTGGTGGAAACGTCTGCTGCAGCAACCTTTGTGAGCACTGAGACTGTTTGTCCTAGTTAGTCCGAAACGCGCTCTTTTCTTTGTTAAGAAAATCCGAACGCAGAAAGAAACACGTTTAGAAAAGACAGTCACAACACAATTTCTTACATTTGAATGAGGTCTCCTTGGTCGCCTGCTCGGCCTTAAACCCTATTACTTAATTAAATTTGAGTTGGCATCTCACCAAAGAAAAGATAAGTAAAAATGTAGTAAAACTGTTGCCGCAAGGGTTTCATGTGAAAGGAAAACAGAAAACAGAAGTTGAAAACCCTTTAAATTAGATACATGGAACACGCCGTTTCGGATCAAAGATCCTGATTCTGGGTGATGTGGAAACAACGTAGAACAGAAAAGAACACACGATAGAAAGAAAAGACGTCATCATGTACAGAAAAAATTTAGAATGACGTAAAGAAAGAAAAAACACAATGACGCAAATACACACGCACAAAACACGTAGCACAAAACTTACGTCTACATACATTCACCTCACTGTATACATTCGCATTTACTCCTGCCTGCTGCCGCTCACGTACATACATACATACATACACACACACACACACACACACACACACACACACACACACACACACACACACACACACACACACACACACACACACACAGACACACCATCATACACACACACACACACACACACACACACACACACACACAATCACATACACACACACACACACTAATCAGTACAACGGTAGCATCAAGTATCAACGGTAGCATCAAGTATCAGCAGTGAGGTCAAGTCTGGCACCAACCACCCATCAGCCCGAGCATACATCCCTAGGGGCGAATGTTCAAGCCGCGCGGATGGTAAGTGCCAAGCTTGTCCGCGAAAAAGGATTCAGCCATTTTGCGGCGGATGGAGTTGGGTGTATTTTGCCAAGGATTCGTATGCTGAAATGTGTGAGGCTATGAGGAGGTTCGTTGAAATGACGTCCTACCTGGTTGTTGTATCCGAGGCGGATCGAACGAACATGCTCTTCGCAGCGTTCGGGGAGTGTACGGTATAAATACAGCATCTTTGGGCAGTGAGAACATGAGATGACATAGACGATATCTGATGACTGGCATGTGAATGATCGGTCTTTTCTTTCTATCGTGTGTTCTTTTCTGTTCTACGTTGTTTCCATATCACCCAGAAGAGGATCTTTGATCCAAAACGTCGTGTTCCATGTATCTAATTTAAAGGGTTTTCAACCTCTATTTTCTGTTTTCCTTTGAAAAGATAAGTAGATAATTGTGTAAGTGTTTGTATGTATATTTTTAGAATGTAATAAACTGTGTTGTAATTTACCTTTTTAAGCGTGTTTCTTTCTTTCTTTAGATTTCTTTGCATTTTACATGCTCATCAGACACCTTTTTTTTTGTTTGTCTGTGATTTCGTTCAGTTCTCTGC
This sequence comes from Semisulcospira habei, assembly GCA_036245525.1. NCBI lineage: Eukaryota > Metazoa > Mollusca > Gastropoda > Semisulcospiridae > Semisulcospira > Semisulcospira habei. Next base: position 33,132,847 of record BTPG01000001.1, on the reverse strand, counting down.
TGAATACTGATTTTCAACAAAACGAGTAATAGATATTTCATGATAATTTTTCCAGTCTAAATGCATAGCGAAGTACATACAGCTACACAGTAGCGCACGTCGATCACACGACACTTGGAGAGCCTGGACGGGCACGTGGGCGGCACGTGCATGGTGACGTCACGCCACGTGCGGCGTTGTCCCGGTCGTATACAGTCGTACAGCTTGACCTCCTGAAGCACCAGGGCGCGCGTGAAGCTCTCTCCGTACGTCAGGAGCTGCACACAGAAAACGGTCCTCAGACGGTCATCAGTAGTATGTTGCACATACATAATACTGACAAGCAAAAGAAATGCGACATTTTTGGAATCATCTGAAACAATTTAATTTTCCTCGTCGGTATATATATTTATTGTTGAAATTAAGTGATCTGAAATGAGCAGTTGTTAACCCCTACACTGCCAAGAAAAAGTGAACACAATCCAACTGCAAGAGACATAGATCCTCATGAGCCCCCGCGACTGCGGGGGCTCATGAGGATCTATGCCTCTTGCTGAGACCAATTTGTTTCCATGTTCCTTGGACGGTGTTGGTCGTTGAATGAACCAAGATTTCAGACACACAAATGTCAGTACGCACAGTGGCGGGAAAGGGTTAATCACTTCACTGCCAGTGTACGCACCGAGATGTTTCTGACAATGATTTGTGTTAACCCCTTCACTGCCTGGACAAAGCAAACATCACCCAAGTGCAAGAAACATAGATCTAGTTGCGGAGGCTCGTGGGGATGTATGCTTGTTGCATATACCACTTCGTATCCATATTCGTCGGACGGATGGGGGTCTGAGCTGCTATGTCTTCTTCTTGGCTTGACTTCGCGAACGAAGATTTTATAGGAGTTGCCCACGACGTCTGCAGGCTTGTTCGTGGCTGCGGAGGCCAATCCGAGACAGGCAGGTTCGACCGCAGTGGCTGCAGGGGAAGGTATGGCCAGGGTTCTGAGCTGCGGCATCTCTGTTTTTTTCTCCTGAGCCGCTTGTCCTTAAGGCTAGCTCTGTGAGAGTCCTCAAAGGAGACAGCTGCCTTGTAATAAGGGGGTCTGAGCTGCTATGTAGTCAGTCTTGAAATGACAATCCCCGAATTTGAACATCTAAGGTTTCACGTGTTATCTGAGTTGAGATGTGCCGAAAATGGATACGCGGCATAAAGCGGCGTGTCCGGATGCGGCACGCCTCGAATGTGTTAATAAGGGGCTGGGAAAGCTCTGACGGCATGAGTTGTGCGAAGCATAGTGTGTGGCTTCATGTGTCTTTTTCACCTTGAGACGAAAACATGTATGACGTTGTCTAAGACAATCACTGTGCCCACAAAGATGGATATTGCTGGTATTGCATTCCGATCGAAAACTGGCATCAAAAGCTAAGTTGGCGTCTGGGTTCACCACTTCCTCAAACTGAAGAAGGTTTTTTCGATTTAAGATTTACAGGACGGGATGGCTTGTAAACGGATCGATTAGAGACTATTGCCTGAGTCAGAGTTTCGAAACACAGCTGACGGGAAATCAATCACATTGAAACGTAAAGAAAACTACTGCAGATAAAACGTTCAGCAGTGACACATGCACCATAACATGGTGTGTGTCGACCATGATAGTTCGAGGTAGGTGCCAGAATAGTTCGCCGCCGGAAGGCGGCGAGCTATTCTGGCACCGCTCTCGAACTATCGTGGTCGATATGTCTCTAAAGAAATCAGAATTTGTTTGGAAAATCCCAAAGAAGGAAGAAAACAGGTTTAGAAAAAACAATTACAACACCATTAATTTTTTTATCAATATTTCCGGTGAAAACACTTCTGTTTCAAATTAGATATACAAACAAGCACACAACGTGCTACTTATCTCTTGGTTGGGTAATGGAGATGTCAACGATAGATGGGAAGCAACTAGAAAGGTCTCTTCCTTTACTTTCTTTCTTTTTGTTCCCCCTTGTTTTCTTCATGCACCACCGTTCCCTTTTTTTGCTATTTTGTCTGTTTCCTAGTTTCCCATTTTAAATGCACACAAACGGTTCTAAACACGCAATCAAAATGAAAGGATAGTGGTCAATAGACATCTCTCTAACCCTTTTAGCCCCAAGGTCCCATTTCTGAAATTTTGGAGCTGTTGCCTGACCATAATAATTCAAGGGTAGTGCCAGATTAGCTTGGCGCCTGAAGGCGCCAAGTTAATCTGGCACTACCCTTGAATTATCATGGTCAATCCATCTCCTGCTGTAGGGATCGGGGGCTAAAAGAGTTAACCTGCTCAGTGTCAGTTGACACAGATTGTATTTCTGTGATAATTCAACACACACACACACACAAAAAAACCAACCCGAAACCCCTAGATGTCCCTTGAACATGGATTCAACGTGGGCAGGTGTCAACAAGAGGCTTAGATCCTCATGAGTGCATGTGGATCTGTACCTCCTGCAGTCGGATGATGTTCACATTATTTTCTCGTCACTGAACGGGAAAATATCGGAATAGAGACCGTAGAGCTCGATGTTTTAACCCCTTCCCAGCGAATGGACGCATTCCGTCCACCCTCAGGGCTCAATGTTTAACCCCTTCCCAGCGAATGGACGCAACCCCCCAGGGCTCAATGTTTTAACCCCTTCCCAGCGAATGGACGCACCCCAGGGCTCAATGTTTTAATCCCTTCCTAGCGAATGGACGGAACCCCCCCCCCCCCCCCCAGGGCTCAATGATTTAACCCTTCCTAGCGAATGGACGCAATCCCCCCCCCCCAGGACAATGTTTTAACCCCTTCCAAGGGAATTTACGCTATCCCCTGAGGACTCAATGTTGTAACCCCTTCCTAGCGAATGGACGCAATCCCCCCAGGGCTAAATGTTTTAACCCCCTCCCAGCGAATGGACGCAATCCCCTTCCCCCCCCCCCCCCCCCCCATGAAATCTTTGTCCACTCTACGACCAAGAGCCACAACCTTCCAAGAAACATGGACACAAACTGGTCTCAGCAAGAGGCGCAGATCTTCCTTAGCCCTCGCAGTCGCGGGGGCCCCCATGAGGATCTGTACCTCTTGCATTTGGATTGTTACACGTCTGGCTCTGGATTTTCCCTGGTCTCTGGTCAGATGCCTCAGGGGATACAGATGTAAATGAGGCCATGAAGAAGACATTGATCCTCACGTGCACCCACTGAAGATGTGTTGCCATAGTGAAGTGTTACAGGATAATTAACCCCTTCACTGCCGGGAGAAATGCGAACACCATCAAACAGGAAGAGGCCAAGATCCTCATGATCCCCCGCAGATGTCCATGTTCCTGGCAATGGATCGATGGGTCTCCTCGGTGTTAAATTTGCCATGCTTTCAAAGACATTATTTTTAGTGCATTGGCAGTGAGGGGGTGAAGCATTGACAGGTCATGATAGCTGAAGAGTCTCTTAGAAGCCTAGGACATTACAGTTTTTTTTAAAAAATCAAATCAAACCGATACAAATATAAACTTGATACGCCCCCCCCCCCTTCCTCCCAGGGATTCGCTTAGGAGCGACATCCGCCGGTCACGATAGTTCAGGGGTAAAGCAGATTTAACACATTCGAGACGTGTCGCATCCGGATTCGCGGCATCGAAAGAGTTAAACAGATGTAATCAGTGTAAGCTGTGATCGGCAGGCGCCCGGTCGTGTCTTGTGGCAGGTTCTCAGTCTCGTTGCGGGGGCTCGTGAGGATAAACGCTTTTCATGGATGACCTTTTCTTAGTCGATGACTGACTGAGCCAACCGAGAACAGTTGCCTGTTATTTATTTATTTATTTATTTTTTTAATGATGACAAACGGAAAATAACCCTAAGGATTTTGTAATAATGTGAATACAGATTCCAATCTACCATCACCCGCTCATTGCCATCAGACGAAGACTGTGTTCCTGCAACCTTCGTTAATTAAAAAAAAACTATAAAAAAAAAGACGTACAAAGAACACGAATTCAATATGGCCAGCGAGAGGCATAGATGAGCCTCATGAGGATCTATACCTCTTGCATTTGGTGGTGTTCAGAATTTCTCGGCACTGAACAGGTTAATTCTTGTGAAAAGTGAGATTTGCAAGGTAATACATGTACACTGAGAAACTCGCTTTTCGCAAGAAAATTGACATACTGTCTTTTGCCAAATTAGGGCCCTTGGAATGCGGTCACCGTAGGCGGGAGAAAAAAAAACCCAACAAATCCGCACAGGTGCGAGGGCGCGTGCGTTTTTTGTGTTTTTTTTTGGGGGGGGTTTTGTTGGGTTTTTTTTGTTGCCTCTTGACGTTTGAACGTTTGAATACCTACCTGTTTAAGTTGTAGCCGACACATGCCAGATTTGCGCATGGAGCTGTTGTGCATCTGGACGTCTGCTCGGATCGTCTCCCCTGGCACGTAGGACCGCTTGAGCACGGACAAGGAGCAAGCAACTCTTCCCGGACGGCAACACGTGGAGGAGAAAGCACGCTCCGCGTGGTCCTCTAGCGCGTGCCGGGGCTGAAACAGTATGCAAAAAGAGTGAAGGATTTAACATTATATCGATCATAAGAACAAATAGCTGTTTATGCCACGCGGATAACGCTAAATGACATAATTATGCATTTGTGTTCTGGTCACTATGATCATTTTGGACATCGCAGCGGTAAGTTTCAACTTAACCCTTACTCTGTACATCATAGTGTTGAGTAAATAATATTGACAGAACTGAAACCCAACGCATTTGCGTCTTAATCTGAGATTTCGGACCAAACGGCTATCTAGCGAAATTGGTTCCGTCTTCGTGCCCGACCTCGTATCGGTTCAATACGACTATGGCCGCTAATCTGGTCCGAACAGCTTACACCTGCTACATGACGTGTCTGGAGAAAACACAGTTTATAAGGTTGCCTTTTGTCAGGTGTGTTATTGTTGTGGCTGGAAGAAATGAGATTACAAGTGTTGTGGCGGGGATGGAAATAAGTGAAACTAATCGTGATTGAGCAAACTAGAATACCGTCAGACAAGCATTTCCCGTATTAAGTCCTGCAGCCGGGCACGCTCCGTCTGCAAGAGGAATAGACTCACATGAGTCCCTACAGTCGCAGGGACTCATGAGAATCTATGCCTCTTGCTGCCAGTGTTCTTCCCCATATACCCCTTTTTCCTGGAGGTAAGCATCTGGGTTTCATTCTATAACTTTATCGCAGACTCAGACGGCATTACATTTGCTACCGCCACTTGCTGTCTGTCAGCCTTTTCCCAGATGATTAACACGGTAAGCAAACGGTCCTTGGGCCAACTACAGCTCACGTCCACACGAAAACCGTTTGCCTACAGGGCATTTCACCTGCAGCACGAGACACAGATGCAACTTGCAGGGATCCATAAGAACCTTTCTTGTTTGTGTGTGTGTGTCTGGGCTACCTTTACATCATCTGACGGCATTTTGTTCTGGATTCTTAACGCCCACACTTTCCGGGATAAAGCGAACATCACCCAAGAGCAAAAGACGAAGATCTCCAAGAGCCCTTTCGTCAGCGGGTGCCGGCTCTTGATGATCTATGCCTCTTTTGCTAATACCACTTTCTATCCACGCTCCTTGTACGGCTGGGGTCCTTTGGCGTAACCTGAAATTAAACAATGATTTCAAAAACACAGTCTGCGTCCAACGACGGTGAAGGGGTTAAAATTGTGTTTTGACCACGTCCTTACCCTCGAAACGGCTCCATCCTAAACAACTTCAGCAGCAGCAACAAGCAACAACATTTTCCTTTTCACTTCAATTTATTTATGGGCCTTGTTTACATGATCAACTACATTCTCATCTGTGCTTTAGACGGTATGTGTAATGCACGCTAGAGGCCCAAACGACCCGTCTATCAATTCTTCCACTTGATCACTTGCAATACCTATTAATCTGGTCGTAGACTGCCGCAGCCACGAACAAGCCTGCAGACGTCGTGGGCAACTCCTATAAAATCTTCGTTCGCGAAGTCAAGCCAAGAGAGAGAGAGAGAGACTGAAACCAAGATCACCTCCTCTGTCTAGCTATATACGTAGGTCTAACGTTATAGGACAAAGCTTTTGGAAAAGCAGTACCAACACTTTCCGCTAGAACATAACCACGTTTCTGTGACTGCAACGGGTATCCGCACTGGTTTTCTCCCTCGATTTGCTACCGCTGACAAGTGGTAGCGACTCGAGGGGGACAACCAGTGTGGTCTCAGGTCTCCCCCCCCCCTTTCCCCGGCCCATATTACTTTAAAATGTCACATAATCTACCCTTTCTGGGAGGTAACTGAGCTGCCCCTGAACTGCTTTACTTGCAGAATACAGGACGGATAGATGTTGGTAGACTGATTAGTTTAGCATCTGATCAATGTTGGCAGAGTTTGATTAGTTTAGTATCTGAGTTTGATTTGTTCAGCATAGCTGATTCAATCACCGAAGTCCTCCATGTAATAAAATGAAATAAAATAAAAGTAATCTTTACATTTTCAAGGATAAAATACAACCTGCACAGTTTAAATTAAACAAAAATGTCCTTTCAAAAGACATAAACGAAGGAATGAGTAAACAGATTAACCTTCGCCGTACCCCGTGGGTGTAGGCGTATCCACACTTTCATTAAAGTCAATGTTTCTTGGTCATTTTTTAAGTCTCGACTTTGAAATTTCATGACTTTGTCAATAAAGGTTTTCTCTATGTTTTACTAAAAATTGTGTTGTTTGTTTGTAAACAACAGAGTAAATAAACAACAAAAACATTGCATAACCTTCGCCGTACCTCGTGGGTGCACAGTCAAAGAAGAAAACTTACACGGCGTAGCTCGTGGGTAGTTGTGCACCCACGCCAAATTCTCAGACGCAAATTGCCGACCGGCTGCAGCAAACTGATGAGGATGATGCTGAGTATGCTCCTGACTCAGACCCGGAGGAGGATACCCGTATTTGGCCGATCAAATAGTCAAGCGCTGACAGAGAATATCTCCTGAAAGACAGAGGATTGGGCAGACTCAGCGAGACATTGGTCATCTTGAAGAGACTATCTTCACTGCCAAAGATGGAACAAAGTGGAGCTCGGTCCCTCCGTCTGCACGATCAGGTCGGACCTCTACTGAAACCGTGTTCTGCGTGCCAGCCAGTCAGCTTGTAGGATGTGCTGATGTTGAAGAGCCCTCCAAAGCATTTCAGATGTTCTTTTCCCGAAAGATGGTCAAGGTAATCGTCAAGTATACACATCTGGAGAGCAAACGTCAAAAGGGAGATTTTCAAGAAACAGATGAGGTGGAGATCAAGACTTCTCTTGCTTGCGTCCTGTACATGGGGGCAATGAAACAGAGTATGCTGTCATCGGATGTTGTCTTCGATCCTGGTGATAGAATGAGTTTCATACAGGCAATTATTAGCAGAAAACGCTTCCCGCAACTAGCAACATACATAAGATTTGGTGACAGAGCCACCAGGACAGCCAGAAGAAGTCGGGATGTCTTCGCTCTATTCCGTGAATTCTGGGATGACTTTTCTCACACTTGTCAGTCCACTACATACAGTCCACTACGTGCCAGGCCCGTTCATCACAATAAACGAGCAGCTGGTTCTATTTCTCAGAACTCAGAACTCAGAACACTTTATTCGGTAGGTCAACGACCCATTCGAATTGGGGTGAGATTACATAACTGAAAAAACCAATGACAACACGAGAAAGGGAACAGACAAGATATGAATAAAAAACAATTTCTTCTTGGAATTGGTACTCATAATATAATGATCACACACACACACACACACACACACACACACACACAAACACACACACACACACACACACACACACACACACACACACACACACACACACACACACACACACACACACACACGCCGCACCGCAGCGCGCACAGACGCGCTGCATCAAGGGGTCTACCCCACTATGGGGCAGACTGAACAGATGTTTTGCGGCCATCGGCCCATAGATAATGTCCTATTACACAGATAGTTGTTCATTGCGTAATTTAAGTGCATAGAATATGAACATTGCAACTTTTCTGATAGGGTCACAGTCCAGGTTTGCAAGCAACATGCTTATGTCCTCATTCTTAATGTCATTCAAAAGGCTAGCCAAGTACTTATTCCTCAGTGCTGAGTATCTATTACAATACAAGAGGAAGTGTTCTTCATTCTCCACAGTCCCAATACAGAATGGACAGTCCTTCACATGTGTATTTGAATACCTATTATTTACATTCAGTTCTACTGTTCCCAGTCTGAAACGTATAAGGCTGTCCCTGAATTTCTTTATCGTAATCTGGGATAGATATCTTTCTGGTTCGAATACCGTTTTGAACTGCTTGTAAGTTGCAAACCTGTCGCTTGACTGAACCTTCGTTTCCCATGACATCACAAATGACTCTTTCAGTCTTTGCCTGTACAACAACAAAAAAGCCCTTTCATCCCCCACACCACCGTTTTGCCAAACGTGGCCAAAGCCATACTTGTGTAGGGTGCTTTCAGTTTGCTTCGCCCAAAAACAACTTGCTACGGTACAGTTCAACTGCATCTTGTACGCCTGCTTAGGAAGTCTTGTATCAGACATTTTAATCAGTTTCATCCAATACTTTGTAGCTCTTATTATGCTATTAATGTGCAGTGGATGCCTACCCGTTTCACCATAAGCTGTCTGATTTGGGGTTCTGACATCCACACTCAGTAGTCTCTTGCAGGCGAAAGTGTGCACCTTTTCTATTGTTTCGAACTGCTTCAGCCCCCATACTTCAGAGGAGTATAGGAGCATCGGCGCCACCTGGGTATCAAAAAGCTTAAAGAAAATACATGGGTTAAGGTTGCCAAGTTTCCAAATAGTCCTCAATAACTGAGAAACTTTCGCCTTCGCCTTTACAGCATAGTCGGAGAGGGCCACAGTAAACGATAGTTTTGTGGTCAGTGTGAAACCAAGGTATAACTGTTAACCACTTCCATTTCGGTTGCACCAATATACCATTTGTCTTTCGCTGGCAGTCGCCCGCCTTTTCTAAAAACCATTACCTTGGTTTTCTCGAGACTAACCTCTAAACCAAGTCTATCAGAAGAGCGCTTGAGGTTAGTTATCTGGTTCTGCAGCCCCACAGCGCTTGTGGACAATAAAGCTACATCGTCCGCAAAAAGTAATGAAAAAAGTTCTCTCAGACCAGGCAGTAGTTGTACTCCGTGTCGACCATTTTCATTTACGTAGTTTGCAACTTCATTAATTAACAAAGAGAAAATTACAGGGCTTGCTAAACAACCCTGCCTGACCCCGGCGGGGCAGTCGAAGAAATCCGAGTATTGGAAGCCCGCTCTTACACACGCCTGAACAGATGCATACATGGCTTTCAGCATCTGGACCATTTTTGTAGAGACCTGTACATGGTTAAGAACAGACCACAACATTTCCCTGTCTACAGAGTCAAAAGCACGCTTGTAATCGATGAAAGCCACATATAGTTTCTTATTTCGAGCAAGGGATCTTTGTATAATAGATATCAAAGTGAATATATGATCAACAGTTGAGTATCCCTGCCTAAACCCGGCTTGCTCTTCGTTTATTTTTTCCTCTTTTTCTGCCCACTTGTAGAGTCTACTGTTTAGAATGGAAGTACTAGCTTTACTGATCACACTGAGCAGAGACACCCCTCTATAGTTGGCTGGGTTATTTGTATCGCCCTTCTTAAAGATCGGAACAATAACGGAACGACTCCACTCAACAGGAAAGTACTGGTTATCGAGCAGGTGATTAAAGTATTTCGTCAAAAATGGCACAATAGTATCACCTGCATGTTTCAGGTACTCTGATAACACTTGATCAATGCCTGCCGCTTTCCCAGATTAAATTTTCAGCTTGCACATAGCGTGTCTGACCTCTTGCTCTGTTATTGGGCCGTCCAACTCGGGCACGTGCCTACATGTTCCCGAGTCCGCCGGCCCAGCAACAGAGCAAGTTGGTAGCGGGAATTCCCGGTCGTCCCTGTCCGGTAACTGACCACTGAGCACAGTGCGAAAATGTGTCTCCCAAGTCTCTATTTTAATCTTGGGCTGTTCTCGTTTCCTTCTGTTCGCGATTCGCACGTGTTTCCAAAACACCGCACTGTTGTTTGCATTGTCCAGTAGCCGTCTGCACGTGGATTGGTTGTGGTGTCTTTTCTTAGTTACCAACATGGCCTTATACACACGTCTCTTGTCACAGTATGCCTGTCTATCCTCATCACAACGTGACCTACTGAACACACGCAGCGCTTTCCTCGCTTCTCTTTTCAGGTCACGACAGTCATTGTCGAACCACACTGAGCCTGTACAGCGAGAGGAACCGCCCACACAAACCTGTTTTTTTATAGAATCTGCACAATAGTAGAGATACTCCGTGAAATGTTTAATGGCTATGTCTGCAGACAGATCAATGGTATGATAAGCCTCATCAAGCATCCTCTGACCCTCGTCAGAATTCACTCTATCCGTGTATTCCTGTTGCAACTCCGGATTCCAGATATATTTAGAAACAAACTGCTTTTCAACGGACTCATCGGATGCTTGACAATGGCATAACATCTGCAGTACCAAAGGCATGTGGGGCGATTCCACTCTATGTACAATTTGTACTGTACACTGTCGCACAATATCATAGCTACACAGAAAGTAGTCCACCACACTGTTACCATGAGGAGATACATAAGTAAATTTACCTGAGCTGGTGTCACTGTCCCCATTTAACACCCACAGTGATGTAGAGGAACACATTTCTATTAATAGTCGTCCGAAATGGTTAATTACAACATCATCAGAGTTTCTAAAATTATCATCCACCTGGTCAATCCCTATCAACCCATCAATATTGCCATCGTCCGTTTTGTTTTGCCATAGCCCAGTTCGTGCATTTAAGTCACCACAGACTATAATGTGACAGTTATTTTCCTTCTCCTGGATATCGAAAATCAACTGTTCGAGCAACGGGATGTTACTGTTTACAGTTTTTTCTTTGTAGTAAGGTGATGACGATGGAGGTATATATGAACACACTAAAATCACATCTTGCATTAACCCCACTATAGTTCCTGCTATTTTCACCACTATGGTATTGTCAAGACTAGTATCTATCCTAGTCACGTAACGTGCTATACCTTTCTTCACAAGAAAAACCACTCCACCGGATCCCCTACCTAGTTTCGACAGTTTGTTGACTGGGGCGTGGAAAACAATAAAGTCACAAAAGGTGATGGAGAAATCAAACGACAAACTGGTGAATGTTTCTATCAGGCAAGAAAAGTCAAAAGAAGTAATAAAGTTGACAAAATCTGACTCACTTAACTTCTGCACAAGACCGTCCACATTCCAACACAAGAACCTGGCGGTTTTCTGACGGACAGCATCGCCAGGGCCGGGGCCACACCGCTAGCCGCTTCCCGTGGGACTCCCCTGACCATGACCCCGACCCCTACCACGCCCCGATGTTCCAGACCGGGTCTCGTAGGGTGCTCGCTGGAACATGTCGGTAACACGGGGCTGGCACCTGTCACGCGGCTGGTCACGACTGCGTGGACCCCCTGCTGCGCTAGCCTGCTGGCTGTGTGAAGTGGACGCGTCATATGTCGCGTCACGTGTCTGGCGTGAGGAATCCCGGACAGCTGGCAGGGAATCCTTCGGTGTTTCCCTGTGTTTACAGGAATTCCTCACAGGAGAAGGCGGTGGTAGGCGGAGACCCGTATCCTCTGTATCCCCCTTGCTCTCGCCGTTGCTGCAGTCAACACCCGATGCCCGCTGCTGTAGATGCTGGAGGTCGTCACGGACGCTGGCGCGTACAGGCGCCGGGGGGTGACCCGTCCCTTCGGCTGCGGGGGTGCGTCAATCTTCCGTGTGCAGGCGGCCATTCTTGTAGTAGGCGAACTTTCCTGCCTTTTTCGCCTGCTCGATCGCTGCCCTCTGTCGCCTGGTCAGATCCGCTGCCATCTTGATGCCGCTGTCCCTGAGGCTGGCCTTGAGGCGCTTGTCCTGCACCACCGACATCTTGTCCCCCCAGCGGCTGAAGCGCACGATGAGAGCCCGAGGGTGGGGGTGCTTGACGTTTTCCTTACGGGGACCCACCCTGTGGGCTCTCTCCACGTCGTCGGTAGACCATGTCCTCTGCGTGCCGGAGTGCTCGTTAAGTACATCCACTATTTTCTGAGCACAGGCGGTGTAGTCCTCCCTTGTAGACTCACGTATACCAATGAACTTTAAGTTGTTTCTGCGGGAAAATGACTCTAGATTGTCAATTTCATTCTCCAGTTCATCGATGCGCTTGTTTATTGCCGAATCTGATTCTGCCAACTTTCCAATATCAGCTGTGTGTCTCGCTAGCTTATCTCTCATATCTTTCATGTCACCGTGTAACTGTGAGATTTTCTCCTCAATACGTCCATGGTTGGCGTCTATTATCTGTGTCAGTCTCTCGAAGTTGTCCCCTTGCGCTTTCATCTGGTCCTCAATTTTCTTCTCCATTCTGTCCATAAACGCCGCAAGTTGGTCCTCCGGACCAGGGTTAGGTTCTACGTCGCCGCATCTTTCGAGCAACGACACGAAGAAAAGTAGCACAACAACACGCATGGCTTTGCTGTGTAGTGTGAGTCCCTTCACACGGCGTGCTGCTTTGTCTGCCTTTCTCTTCAAAATCCACATTAAAACCGGGCAAAAAATCCCGATTTTCGCACGTAGTTCTTCAGCACCCGCTGGCATTCTGGTCTTTGTCTCTCACGTGATGATTAATGATGGCTTAATTAGGAAAAACGTACATTTTTTTGTTAGAGGATCCGAATTTTGCGTCCTTTCTCGATCGTGACTAGTGCTCACCTCCAGCTGGTTCTATTTCGTGGAAGCTGTTCATTTCTCCAGTATCTGCCATCAAAGCCCGACAGATACAGGATACAGATTTTCTGGGCAGTGGGTGTGGAGAACAACTTTCCTCTGGTAGCTGAGCCGTATCTTGGGAGACCACTGGACGCTGAACGTCAGCAAAATCTGGGCAGAAACGTGGCGATCCGTTTATCAACGCCTTTCTTCAAAAGTGGACAGAACATCACCACTGACAATTTTTTGGCAGACAAGGAGCTGGCAGACACCCTACTGAACAACGCTTTGACGTTCGTGGGCCGGGCAATGTGCTAGGAAATAAGCGATTTAATCCAGAGCCATTCAAACAAAACAAAGGGCAGCCAGTGCAGTGCATGCGTCAACCTTCGTTTTCCAAGAGAAACTACACTGGTGAACTACCAGTCCAAGTTGGATAAGAACGTTGTTCTCATGAACACCATGCATCATGATGCTCCAATTGATTCAGAGGCCCCTAAAATGAAGCCGGACATAGTTCGGTTCTACAACTCAACTAAAGGGCTGTTAACGCTGTCGACAAGATGGCCCATTCCTTCTCATCAAAGAAGGTCACCAAGCGATGGCCTATGGTACTCTTACAACGTAATTGCCATTGCCACAATCGCTGCCCGTGTCGTCTGGAAACTAAAATTTCCAGACAGTTCACTATCAAAGAAGAACGCGAGACACCCTTTCCTCCTGAAGGTCACGAAGCAGATTGCCCTCGAAAATCTGCAACGACGGCTGGCGGCAAGAAACCTTTCAAGGGATCTGCGCGAAGTAATCGACTTCCACAAACAGCAGGAGCTGGTTCCAGGTGTATGGATGAAGAGAATGCGAGGCACACCCTTGGGAAAGAGGAAGCCGGCTTAGTCACCTGGTAAAAAGCCAAAGCAGAAGCCGAGACAGGAAGAGGAGCAGAAAAGGCAGGCCCGATGCAGTTCTTGTGAATGGAGACGGGATGTTTTTCATGCAGTGCTTGGGTCCGCAAAGATCATCTTTTTGTGGTCTGCCAAGACTGCAGAGCTTCATTCGAGTCGGGCGATGTCGTTCACATCCAGCAGTGAGTTCAAGCTGGTTGAGTACGAACATTCGTCAGTTCAAGATCTAGACTTTTTCAGGAACTTGCAGTTTTTCAGCACAGGTGATGCAGTTCTAGCAATGAGCACAAGTTGGTCCACATGGAACTTGAGTTTAGCAGTTCAGGACTTTTTAAAGGAACTTCAGTTTATCGGTTCATGTTCTAAATTTCATGAGTTATGAATAGAAATAAACTACTTTTGATGACCTATATACTACGCTCTCTCTCTCTCTCTCTCTCTCTCTCTCTCTCTCTCTCTCTCTCTCTCTCTCTCTCTCTCTCTCTCTCTCTCTCTCTCGGTCGGCGGGGTGATCTCCCTTGAATAAACAGGGCTGCCTTTTCGAGCTCTCTCAATTCAGTTTTGATTTGGGGGCTCCAGTCAAAGCGACAATGCCTGTTGAAGGACCACCATCAGCAGTTGATGTCATCCTGAATGCCCTGCTAAAAGAAAACGCCCTGTCATCCTACAAAATCGACGGTAAGGGCGATACAACCATAGATGTGCTCCGGCTGACCGGTGGCCCTCCACCCGAGAAGATGTCAACATACCGGAGAAAGAGCAGCGACACGGAAGCAAGAGAAAGACAGTAAGGAAAACGAACTTTTCCCGTCTTACAACCCGTTGTTTATTCCAACACCACCAGAGAAGCAAATAAACAATGACACAATTACTTTATGCGTTGACCTACAAACCGACAACACACCGTGTGGTATTGGTCGCCCCCCCCCCCCCCCCCCCCCCCACGTGAAACTCGCACGGAAAACAACGATCCTTGCATCACAAGGGCAAATAGACAGAACAACACAGAAAGCGTGACAACACAACTGACAGATGACCTACATGCTATTGAAACGGAAGAGCTGGATGCTGGATCGACAGAAATAGACTTGGAAAAGACAGGTTATGACTTGGAACAAATAAAACAATACATCGGGGCAGTGGACAGAAGACTGCAGAGGCGTTTGAGGGACAGACAGAGAAATGTGGAATTTAAAAAAATTGTGCTTGACACTCGTTTTGAGAAGGAAATGTTCGTGTGTGAGAGTGACTATGTGGTTTTGTTGTTTGACAACAAAAACGAACATGTTGATCATTGGTTTTTCAAACGACTGTCAGGTGAACTCAATGAAGATGAGAATAAAGCCATCAGCGATCTCCGACGCTGGGCGCCAATCAACCGTGTTCGCTATAAGGAGGTGTGTGAGCGTGCTGAAATGGAATTGAAAATCATTCGGGCCTTTCTTCGACATTACATGGATTAGGTGAACGCCGGTTGTACTGAAGTTCTCAGAGACTGTAGCCATCGCCAAAACTGTTTATGAATTATTTATTTCATTGATACTGACATTTCAAGTAAGCAGTTTGTATTTTTCAAGTATAAACTAAACATGGACTACCATGTTTGGGAAATAGGTTTACAAGCATTGTCCATTGTTTGTGAAGCTTTGTATAATCCCTTCCCCACCTCCCCTTGTGAATGGACCAGAAGGTCTACACAATAAACTTCTTGAGTCTTGAGTCTGTCTCTCTCTTTCTCTCTCTCTCTCTCTCTCTCTCTCTCTCTCTCTCTCTCTCTCTCTCTCTCTCTCTCTCTCTCTCTCTCTCTCTCTCTCTCTCTCTCTCTCTCTCTCTCTCTCTCTCTCTCCATACACATGATACACATGTGTATCTTTCTGCACTGTTAGGCCATTGACCTGTGCGTATACGTAAGAAGTGAGGTGTGTGTGTGTGTATGTGTGTTAGTTATATTTGTTGTAGTGTGTAGCAAGGACAAGATTGAAAATAGGTCTGTGACCTAATCTTTTTTCCTTGTAAAATAAATTTTATCCTTGTAAAATAAAGTTTCATTTCATTCCATTTCATTTCTCTCTCTCTCTCTCTCTCTCTCTCTCTCTCTCTCTCTCTCTCTCTCTCTCTCTCTCTCTCTCTCTCTCTCTCTCTCTCTCTCTCTCTCTCTCTGTACGTGTATGTGTGCGTGGGTGCGAGCGTGTGTGCTCACGCGCGCATGTGTGTGTGTGTCTGTGTGAGTGTGTGTTGAGAGTGAGGGGGAGAGAGAATGTGTAGGTGTAATGGGATGATTCATATCGCTACCCCAACTAGAGAAGGAACATGGAGAACATTCGCTGACATGTGCATGAACGAACACACACACACACACACACACACACACACACACACACACACACACACACACACACACACACACACACACACACACACCCTTACTCGCTCACATATAATGCCTAATTAATAACCGTGGGCAGCTGTGCACCCACGAGGTAGGCCCAGGACTATGCAAATACATTTCCTATATAAAAACCATGGGTGACTGTGCACCCACGATTTAGGCCCAGTAATATGAAAGGGATTGCCTATACAAAAACCATAGGTAGCTGTGCACCCACGAGGTACAGCGTGAAAGTTTTTAGCGAGGTACGGCGAAGGTTAATTTATGAATAAATTAAACAAATAAATAAATAATGGTGCAACTAGCAGACGATTTTATAATGACAAAAGTGCACATTCGTCGGTAGCAGCTGACCGGAAGTCACGTCCTTTCAATTAATTTGTAGGTGTCGTCCATTACGAGCAAGACAGTCTCCTACTCTGGCTGTTTAGCCTGCCAGTTCTGTCCAGTTAAGTCCAGTCCCAGCACCTCGATCCACTCCCGACGCAAGATCTCGTGGCCGCGAATCGAAATTACCTGCTTCCCTTCCACTGGCTGCAGATTGCTTTCCTGAAAGCTTTCTTAATTCAACGCCAAAGAACATCCGTCCAAGGAGCGTAGACACAAAGTGGTGTCAGCAAGAGGCAGAGATCCTTATGAGCCCCCGCGGCAGCGGGGGCGTATGAGGATTTAAGCCTCTTGCAGGTGGACCGCGTTCATTTTTTTTCGGCAGTGAAGGAGTCAATCTGGTGTGGGATACAGTCGGCTGGGGTAAATAGCCACCCTTCAGCCTGTGACAACC
Source organism: Semisulcospira habei (assembly GCA_036245525.1). NCBI lineage: Eukaryota > Metazoa > Mollusca > Gastropoda > Semisulcospiridae > Semisulcospira > Semisulcospira habei. The sequence goes on along the minus strand of BTPG01000001.1, from coordinate 33,115,937 downwards.
GTTACTGATTTAGGAGAGGTCCGTCAGGGATCTCTACGCCAAACCGGTAGCTTTCGAGGGTCACAAGAGAAACTCTCTCTCGCCTCGGCAAGAGGCACAGATTCTCATCAGCCCCTGGACTCACGAGAATCTACGCCCCTTGTAGCAAAGTTCAGTCTTCTTTTAACTATAGCTGGTACTCCGGATTTGTTCCCCCCCCCCCCCCCCCTAACCAGTTCCGTTTGACAGTCGGCTCAGCAAGCGCTCGAGCCCTCTCATTTGCAATAATCGTAGATTCAAATGAGCCCCTGTATTGGCAGTGCCTCATGAGAATCTCTGACTTTTGCTGGGCAGAAAGTGGCACCCTGTTTACTCAGACGAAAGAATTTTGGCGTCATGTGCAGAGACGTGAGGGTATAATATAAGTTATTGGTCGCAGGGGTTTGCTACACGGACCCTTGTAGGCCTGAAGGAGGTCAAAGGAACCATTGTACCCCGAAGGCCGAAGGCCTGAGGTACAATGGTTCCTTTGACCTCCCGAAGGCCTACAAGGGTCCGTGCAGCAAGCCCCTGCAATCAATAACGTATTTGTTTTCATTCCTCCGCTATTTTCGTAAAATAAATCAAGAAGACATATTCTGACCTCGATCACGCCATACATGACTGACGTCAAAGGAATATACATTTATACATAATAGACTTATGACGTAATTTAAAATATTTCATGACGTTGCCGTCTCCAGTACTGAGTGTGCTTTTTGTTTCGGACAACACTAAGTAACTTTTTACTTTAGAACGTTTTGATGATCTTTTATAGAGAAAACTCGCGTCCAAGATGCGTCACAAAGAGGGCTACAAGAAGTCCGCCATTTGTCGCTACAAGGGTTTTTGTGTCACGGTCAGTGGTACTGTTTGCGCTAAAAGGATTGGTCGTGTGACGTAGGGATGAAAACAAATACATTTATCGTGATTGGTTGGAAAGAGGTCTCAGAAAATTACACCTCCCCTGCCTCTTACTGGCAACATTTGGTCTCTTTTATATGCTTGTATATGTCACTCCGTGTTTTCAGTGTAGAATTGCGTGGGTAAAATGGTCGGTTAGAAAGAGGTCTCATCAGTGTCACTGAGGGAAGAAAAGCTTGAAGACCTCTCTTTCCAGACAATAATTTCTAAACTTTCGAAAACAGGTTTATTTTCCTCAAGTTAACACCGTCTTCATTTTTCCTCAGCTTTAACCCCGTCGCTGCTAGTGGACGCAGATTGCGATTCTGAAGTCTGTGTTAATTCAACGCCAAAGGACCCCAGACTTCTGCGGAACATGGATACAGCAAGAGGCGTAGATCCTCATGAGTCCCCGCAATTGCGAGGGCTCATGAGGATCTATATCTCTTGTAGTTGGTTGGTATTCCCATTTCCTCGGCAATAAATGGGTTAACTCCGGCTCGGCTAGGCCGTTGTTTGCAATGAACAGGCAGTTGCCATGAACAGGCTTTGCCATTTCCCATTAGTGGTCATGTGAGCGACGAATGAGTAAACAAAGTCGCCAAATTATTTTTATGTGGGTAACGGGTGTATAAATCCTCAAGGATTTTGTGCCTTTTTGAAACGAAGCAAAATAAGTGCTAATGCTCTGTAGTTGTAGTTGTTTACAGGAGAACGTTGCTATGTCATTACTGGTTATAAATGTGGCTAGCAATATTTATATTTTCAGAGCACTTCTACTCCTCTTGGGTTAGTTGCTTGAGTGAGCTTGAATCCTGCGCGAGCCACTAAGCAAGGTGCTCCGCTGTAGCGGAGCACCTTGCTTATTGGCTTGCGTCGGATTCAAGCTCATTGATGCAAACTAACCCCAGAAGCCGGCCACAAATGTACTTACCGAAGGCGTTCTCTTCTCCGAGTCCCGCTTGGAGTCGAGATCCCTGAGGACGGTCACGTGGCGCTGTGTCGTCATATCCGCCCCGGAAGTCCTGGCCAGCAGGCCGTGCACTGTGTACCGCACGCTGGCTTCCGGCCCCTCGAAGGAGCAGGGGATGCCCTCGGGCAGCTTGTACTGGAAGGGAAACAGGTGTCGCCCCCTCTTGAGCACCTCGCGGCTCTCCCAGCGCCCCTCTTCTGTAACTGCATCACAGCCAGACGGGCACTCAGTAGACGCAGCGGACTCAGCTGTGTCAGTGGCGAGCAGGCAGAGACATAGAGAGAGACAAGAAGCACACACTGCACACTGGCGTACAAAATCCAGCCCCCCCCCCAAAAAAAAAAAAAAATAAATAAATAAATAAATAAATAAATAAATAAATAAATAAATAAATAAAATAAATAAATAAATAAATAAATAAATAAATAAAATAAAAAACAAAAAAACAACAACAACAACAACAACAAAACAACCGACAACATACAAACAAACAAATACACGCGACTGCAAAGCGTGTTAAAATGTAAGGAATTAAACTTAAAATGACACATAAACAAACAAAACGGAACACCCTTTGAAAGAACAAGGACGCGAAAAACGCGACAGCCAAGCGTATAAAAAAACGTAGAGACATAACAAAGAAAGAAAAGAAAGTAAGCTTTGCAAGAACCAGAACAAAATAAGTTAACCCTTTGGCTGTTGGTAGCGACATTTGTCGCGATGATTCCTACGACAAAGGTCGCTACAGACAGATAAAGAATCGAACTGTTTTGTCCTTGTTCTACAAAACGAAAGATGACAACATCAGAATATTTTGTGCGGTCGTCCTGTACTGTTAACCCTTTGGGTGTCAGTAGCGGTTTTAGTCGCGATCATTCTTGCTGGAATCATCGCGACTAAAATCGCTACCGACACCCACAGGGTTAAAAATAGGATGACACAGAAGTCCAGTGCGAGGACGCCATTACTCTGTTTTCTTTGGAGTTAGACAATCTTCAGTCAGAGCTATGTTTCGGGGACATCGGCCGCTCATACAGAAAATTATAATAAACAGAACAGTTCACGTGTGCGATACTTAAGCCCTTCACAGCTAGCGACTTTAAACGGTGTGTCCTGTGACTCTGAAACTACCGACGATTCACTGTTGGACTGTAGATACTCATAAGCTTCCCTCCCCCTCCCTCCCCCCCCCCCCAACTCCCCCGCGAACCTGTGAGAGTTCGCAGGGATCAATGCCTCGTGTAGTTGGACGGCGTTTTCTGTGAGTCCTGACAGTGACGTTTCGTTTGCGACGAATCATTCCCAACAATTAGCGAGAGCGGAACGACAGCAGATAGCCAGCTTCTACCATAAGCGCAGACAACGCTCCAAACATCTCCAGGCTTATGCGGATCTGTGCCTCATGGAGATGTTCAGAGTGTTGTCTGTGCGCATAGCAGAGGCTGGTTATCCGCCCCGACTTCGCTGTCGTGCGGTGTGGTGAGGCGTTCGGCGTAAACATAACATCACTAGTAACTCATTCGAGACGTGCCGCATTCGGATATTCGGCTTAACTCATTCTGCCCGCGACACACCACAGCAAGATATAGCTATAAGATATAAGGCTTGAGATGACATATGGAGTGAAAGGCACTGTTCTTGACTGGTTTAAATCATATGTCAGTGACCGGTGTCAGTGTGTTATTCTTGATGGTATTGTATCAGCTCCAAGCCCCCTTGTGTACGGAGTTCCTCAGGGTTCCGTCCTGGGACCCGTCTTATTTACATTATACTCCCAGCCTCTGTCAGACGTTATTTCTGCTCATGAGTGTGACTTCCACAAATACGCTGATGACACGGAGCTGTCAAAGGGCGCACCTCCTGATGAGTTTTCTTCAGTTCTGTCAGGCATTGAAACTTGCATAGACGACGTTTTAACGTGGATGAATAGTAACAAGCTGATGTTGAATGCTGACAAAACTGAAGTAATTCCTGTTGGTGCTCCCTCCCGGCTCCGACTTGTAAACAGTGCTTCTGTCAACATTGCTGGCAGCACCATTCCCTTCAAAACATCAGTTAGATATCTTGGTGTCAAGATAGATCAGACACTGGCCATGCACGATCAAATCAGCAGTGTTTGTCGAGCCTCATTCCTGGAGCTCAGACGCATTGCATCTATCCGGCCTTATCTCTCTGAACGCGCTTCTGCTAGACTAGTCACTGCGCTGGTAACTTCCCGCCTTGACTATTGTAATTCCATCTATTCAGGTTTGCCCATGGAACAGGTATGTCGGTTGCAAAGGGTTCAGAACAGCGCTGCACGGCTTGTTCTAAAGAAGCGTAAACGCGACCACGTGACACCCATGCTTAAAGAACTCCACTCAGGGCTGCCGGTAAAGTTTCGATGCCAGTACAAGATGGCAACTCTGGCATACCGTCACTTCGACGGGACTCTACCGGCTTACCTTTCTGCTTCACTCTGCACATACCAGCCTTTACGTTCTCTGCGGTCCTCCAGTGAGAAACGTTTGAAGGCTCCGAAGCGTAACTTGAAAACTGTTGGTGAACGCTCATTCAGCTTCATTGCACCTTCAGTTTGGAACTCGCTGCCTGTCAGTCTTCGAAATCTCTCTACTCTCCCTCAGTTTAAGGCTCAGTTGAAAACTCACTTCTTCCAGCTTGCTTTTCCTCTGTCGTAGATCCGTGGTCCTGTTGTATTTATTTGTAATGTTATTGTATTCGTCTATGCCATGTTTGACTGCGTGTGTTAGCGCAATGAGTTTTTGCCACAAAAAGATTTTGCGCTATACAAGAACCATTCATTATTATTATTATTATAGCTCGACCATGATAGTACAAGGGAGGTGGCAGAATAGCTTGGCGCCTATAGGCGCCAAGCTATTCTGCCACCACCCTTGAACTATCATGGTCGATCTGTCTCCTGAATTGTAATGCAGTCCTCAGAGGATAACTCCAGAATGTGAGTACCTCGGGCACACTGAGTTAAAGCCGCGAATCCGTAGGCGGCACGTCTCAGATGGGTTAAGTGAAAAACTCTTATTTAACTCCTTCTACCACAGACACACCACAGCAAGATAAGGATCGACCATGATAGTTCAAGGGTGATGCCAGAATAGCTTGGCGCCTATGGGCGCCAAGCTATTCTGGCATCACCCTTGAACTATCATGGTCGATCTGTGTCCTGCACTGCAATGCAGTCTTCAGTGAACAACGGCAAAATTTGGGGATTTCGGTGTTGGGGTAGAATGAATTAAAAAGATAATGCAATTGACGCGGAAATGTTTGAGATGCAACATGAATCGAAATAACCCTTTGGCTGCCGGTGTTTTGTGTCGCGATGATTCCGGCCTGAATCATCGCGACAAGAAGGTGTACCTTCAGCCAGAGGGTTAAAATTGGCTTCATTAACTCGTTTTCCACCTGACTTCTTGATTTGTGTCCTGCGTTTCCTGTTTTACAGGACGAAACATGCGAACGCACTTCGACAGCGTGTTTTTAAATCGATTCAAGCAGCTGCAGAAAGTGTGACATTCCGGACATACTGCATGCGTGATGCAGGTGATTGGGAATTGAACAAAAAATGTTTGGAATATTCAAGTAAACAATCTACATAGCATAGAATGTGGACATTCATTTCATCTTCCTTTTCTAGTTCCTTCCTCGTCATTGGCAATTTTTGGCTCGCGTGCGAAGCAAAAGTGAGTCTGTGTTTTGGGCCAGTGGTCGTCCGTCCGTCGTCTGTCGTCCATCGTCTGTGGTAAACTTTAACGTTGGCATTTTCTCGGAGACTATTCAAGCCACAGTCTTCAAACTTGGCCCAAGGATACTTTGTGGCAAGACCTTTCTAAACATACCAACCTGAGTGACCTCTCACAAAGGCCATGGTCACAGGGGCTCAGGAAATAGGTCCTAAATAGCTATATTTTGACATACTTTATTTTTTCTCAAATACCATTTACAACTTCAAACCCAAACTGGTACAAAGATACATGATGGTAAGACTTTTCTATGCATACTAATTTGGTTGATCCCTCGGAAAGGTCAAGGATCACAAGAGCTCAGGAAATAGGTCCAAAATAGCCATATTTTTACAAAAGCTTTTTTTCTCAAATACTATTCACAACTTCAAACCCAAACTTGCTACAGAGATACCTGTTGGTAAGATCTTACTATGCATACTAATTTGGATGACCCCTAGTAAAGGTCAAGGGTCACAGGCTGGCAAATGTGTGTAAAATGCCTTTAAAAAAAAAATGTAGGTATTGTCAACATTTTCGTAAATTTTTCAATCAAATTTGGCCACAAAGGTAACTGATTATAAGACCTTCATGTGCATACTAATTTAGTCGACTCATCGCAAAGGTCAAGGGTCGGGGGAGTTGACAGATGTGTGAAAAATGCTTACATTTTGAGAAAACGTGGATTTTGCTGGTGCGGAAGCCAGCCCTTTATTTACTGTCACAAAGGTCACACATATGTATATCGGTCGTCCACGTGAGCCATAATGGTTTTGCCTTTCTTGTTTTTAACTCATATTCACAGAACTAAATGACTTTCATTCTATTCAATGGAAGTCATTTAGTTCTGGGAGTTTAAGAGTTGCAAGAAAGAGTGAGACAAAATTAAGACATCGTTAACGCAATAAACCAGAGATTTTACCTCTGATTTTTCTGACTTAGCTGAAACTATACATCACAATCTGTTTTGAGCGACTACATTTATGAGAAATTATTTGCCATTGAGAAGGCTGTAGCAGCCTCTAAGATGGCCTTTAAAGGTGACACGTTTTGACCTTCAAAACTTCTCTTGAGAGAGCACCTGTCTTTTCAGACCGCTTTCTTTCCTGCAAATAAAGATCGCTCAAAACAGGTTCTGTTGTATTTTAACCTATGCAGCCCTTTTAGCTCCCGGAACGTGCAGCAAGAGATGGATTGATCATGATAATTCAAGGGTAGTGCCAAATGCGCTTGGCTCCTGAAGGCGCCAAGCTCATCTGGCACTACCCTTGAATTATCATGATCAATCCATCTCCTACAACTGGTACATAGTCATTAGGCAACACCTCCAAAATTTGAGAAATGGGGCCTTGGGGCTAAAAGGGTTAAACTGCAACAGGAGACCGAACAACTATGACTTGCTCGGCATTAAATCAGTCATGTCGACCATCAGAATTCAAGGGCAGTAGGAGACTAGCATGGTGCCCGTAGGCGCCAAGCTACTCTGACACCACTCTTGAACTGTCATGGTTGTGTAATGAAGACTTCACAGGACCATTCTAAATCTGGAGAGAGAAAAAATCGACCACCTCAAATCTCACCGTGTGAAGCTACCAAATAAATAGGTGAATATTTGGACAGACATAATAGAGTATTTGCAATTTTCTTCTCATCCGATCTTTTCAGAAAACCAATTTTGTGTCCTGTATTTGTTCTCCAGTGATGAATATCTTCTATTTTACAACTGCAAACAAGCTGAATATATATTGCTCCATCTCGTTATCCACTAAAAGCAAAAAGATGAGAACACGGAAGAGAAAATGATCAAACAACAGTGCAAGTGACAAAAAGTGCAAGTGTTTCTTTCATGTCGCACTCGATCACAAGCGTTGGTTGACAAGAGAGAGACAGAGACAGAGAGAAAGAGAATCAATACTGTCATTGTAGTCACGAAATGGTTTATGAATGTCTTCGGGCATTTGGGCGTCGGGCTTTCATTACAATGCAAATGGAATCTTGCCAGAATAAGGGAATGACCTTGCACAGTATTGCCACGTACTTAACATTTTGCAGCTGAGAAATTATTTACTTTCGTTGTTCACCCCTACAGGTCAGTGGGCACACACCGTGTATTGCAGATTAGGTGTTATTCCTTTAACCCATTTAGCCCCAGCTGACGCAGACTGTGTTTTTGCAACCTTAATTGAACACAAAAACCCTAGCTGTCCTAGGAACATGGATTCAAAGTAGTGTCAGCAGGAGGTATAGATCCTCATGAGCCCCCGCAACTGCGGGGGCTCATGAGGATCTATGCTCTTGCAGTTGGGTGGTGTTTAAATTTTCTCAGCACTGAACGGGTTAACCTATTCAGCTCCAAAGCTGCATTTCCACAATTTTCGAATTGTCCCCTAACAGCTATGAACCTCTTGCATGAGATAATAAATAAATAAATAAGCGCATTTATTCCCTTCCTTGCCATTGTACATACATTCTTGTTTCTGAAATCTTTGTTCATTTAACGACAAAACCGTCCGAGAAACGTGGTTTCAAAGTGCCCTCAGCAAGAGGCATAGATCCTCATGCGCCCCCGCGGTCATGGGGGCTTATGATCTTTGTCTCTTGCGGTTGGATAGTGCTCACTTTTTCTCAGCAGTGAAAGGGTTCATACGGCCCAGCCTGCAAGCCCATGAGTACCGAGGTGGGGCCGACGCGGGCCCCAGACAGCCACAGGACCCGCGTCGGCCCCACGTCAGTACTCATGGGCTTGCAGGCTGGGTAGGCGATTTATCTCCGTTGAAAATTGTCTCACAGCGCCACCGCGAACTGAACCCAACAAGCATGCTCACGTGAATCACGTGCATTCACGTACACACTTTACGTAAACAGAGAACATTCACGTTGTGCTGAAGGCAAGCTCAAACTGACGATCTACTGAGGTTATGGAAATTTAAATCGTTCGCATTTGAAACTTTTTGAAGTGGGCTGAAATTGATACCAAAGTGGTTCGACGAGATGGCTTGACCATGATAATTCAAGGGTAGTGCCTGATTAGCTTGGTTCCGTCTGGCACTACCCTTGAATTACTGCAGTCGCTCCTTCTCCTGCTATAATGCTGGGTGAAGTCGGAAGCAGAAATGTTAAACGCTTTAGGGCTTAAACGTCTCAACGGCCGTGTTAATGCCAAATGTAGCCGACGTGAGTACTTTCGCATTCTGGGATGGTATTTAAAAAATATATTATTATTTAATTTATTATTTCTTTCTTATTTTTATTTTTTTTAAATTTATTTCATTTATTAATTAATTAATTTTTATTTTATTTTATTTTTTTCGGAGGGATGGTTGGGGGGGGGGGGGGGGTGAGGGGGGTGGGGGGTGGGCAGGGGGCAGTGGTGGGGAGGGGGGTGGGGGCGGGGGCTGCTGACAGCCTTTGAGGTCCCTTTTTGCCCGCCGTCTTTCTCATTTCGATCCTAGCGTTAGCTGATGAAGGGTGGGAGTGGCCCCAGCAGGTCGAGACGGGAAAATAAGTCAGTGAGGTAAAATACAACTGTTTTCTCTGGGTACAACTTCTTCTCATTGAGTCTCCGAGTACTTGGCCTTTGCGAGAGAACTGAGCGAGCGCATCTAAACGCGGTTTTATTGATTGGGGTTCACGCCGTGTAAAAGCACCAAACACGCCAGAGGTCCTCAGGCCGACATCGACCCGAGGACCTCTGGCGTTCCCGGCAACGACCGACTGGCTTGTGGCAACGGGCGGGGGAATTAAGGTGCAGGGAAACGGACAGGTTTTGGTGGCATCAAACAATGTGTACCAGAAGCTGTAATGTGCGCTAGATTCGGTTGCGTTTGCAACGAACGACTTTCAACAACGAACGACGGCGGATAACCAGCGTCTACAACAAGCAAAGGCAACACTCCAAACATCTCCAAGAGGCATAGATCCGCATGAGCTCGGAGGTTATTTCTTCCAGTCGCTGTCAGATCTATGCCTCTTGGAGATGTTTGGAGTGTTGCCTATGATTACGGCGGAAGCTAGGTTTCCGCAGTGACTTTGCTCTCGGCGTTCGTTGTTGGAAGTCGTTCGTTCCCAAACGCAACCTCACAGTTGCGGCTTCGGATCACTTACGGCTCCGCAAAGCCGTAAGGTTCAGAATCACAGATCAGCACACAAGTTATGCTAACATTATGCTGATAGAATTGTGATAGAATTGCAAATGGATAATATCACCCACAATTCATGCAGCATGAATGTAGCCACTGATAAAACATATTGCGCTCGAGCCCGGGCTAACCTGGGATATTTATTTGCGACCGGATACGGGCGCGCACAGCTATATTTTTAAACATGGCAGTTAACCCCTTAAACGTCGGCGCAAGGCGAACGCTAATCAACTTCAAGAGACATGAATCCTCATGAGCCCCCGCAGACGCGGGGGCTCATGAGGATTCATATCTCTTGTTGGTCCTGTATTCTTTATGCCAGTTGCTGGGTTCCATTTGGTTTGTGTTGTTCACGCGAATGTCGATCAGTGTGGATTGGTTTCTGACGAGAAATCCGCGATCACTGGTAGCGAAGGAGTTAACAGTGTTTGTGTGCACAGGCTGGGGCAGAGACAAGCGTTTTCACAATGTGTATCCACGTAGAGTATTTATTTCTTCCAGTCGCTGTCAGATACAGTGACTTGACCGAAGAAACAAATACACCGTGAAGACTGATGAACATATCTGTCCCGGCCTGTGTGTGTGTGTGTGTGTGTGTGTGTGTGTGTGTGTGTGTGTGTGTGTGTGTGTGTGTGTGTGCGTGTGTGTGTCTGGCTGTTTGTCTGCTGGCGCTAAGTCAAGCCACCGTGTTTTAACTCTCTGTGTCTGTCAGAAGCTATAATCCTACGCAGGCCAATAATTGAGTTACTCCCGACACTTCCCTGCCCACAGGAGTTTGGTGTGGAGGAGGTGCGTGCTCTGCTTGTCAGTTGCTCGATCGATCCCACAGGCTTGGGCTGAGAAATTCGTTTTGATGAAATATTTTCCTGTACAGTATCAATCTCTTCTGTACACTGTCAGAAAACAAGAAGAAGAGATCGATGCTGTAAAGTGATATTTATCGTCAACGCGATCTCGACCATTCTATGACAGCGTGAGAAGAGATTGATACTGTAACATCGTAAAAACGCGTGTCTCGACGCAAGCCTTTGGGATCGATCCCAGTGCCAACACCCCTTAATCTCATCAGACATATGACCGGCATCTGTCCCCACCACTGAACTTGCTACCCCCCCCCCCTTCTCCCCCCTCTCCCCGCCTACCCGACCCCCTCGCCCCACAGCCGATACTTGTTGCATTGCTCGCACAGTTAGAAAGAAAATGTTCAGATGTTGGTTTGACAAAGAAATTCCCAACAACGAATGTATGAAACAAAGTAGCACGCTTAGAAAGGACAAGCACAGCACAATTTATTCCGCAGTTCATTTCCCAATGCGCAAAAGACCATGGGACCGACGTCGGACCGATGGCCTTTGCGCATTGGGTTATGTCTGTATACATGTATTCTGAAAAAAAGGGTTATACACTTTTCAGAACAGACATACAGACATAAATAATCTGCAAGTGCATATCTCGTTCAGTGAGGCAAGGAGTAACTGAAGTTATGATGTGAAAAGGAATAAGACAAAATATCTCTTTCCATTTTACACGCTTGGCAGTCACTTTTTTTTTATCTGGACCCTTTAGATGTAGTTTCGCCCCCCCCCCCGCCCCCCCCCCCCCTCAATATTCTGAACGATTTTCTTTGTGCTGTAAACAACCCTAACGGGCCGTTTTATTTTATTTGCTTGCACAGTTGTCCACAGAAATGTTACTTATATCTCCTGTTTTCTGTGAAGTATGAGCATTATATCGCCGGCGTTACGCGACATCCCCAACGCACTAGCTCGACCCAGGGTAACTCTGGCGCATGCCATTTCGGCTCAGGGTCATGTCGCAGGTATGCGTGAAGGGAGTAACACGCCAAAATAACGCTCACACCAGATCGTCCCTGGATCTCTTTGGCGTAAGCCATCTCGACCCAAAGACACTTCACAGCTTTGCGTGAGGGGAGAAACACGCGAATATAACGCTCACAACAGATCGACCAAGGACACCTTTGGCGTACGCCATCTCGACCCAAGGACACTTCACAGCTTTGCGTGAGGGGACAAACACGCCAAAATAACGCTCACAATATATCGACCCAGGGTAACTTTAGCGTACGCCATCTCAACCCAAGGACACTTCACAGCTTTGCGTTAGTGGAGAAACATGCCTAAATAAAGCTCACAACAGATTGACCCAGGGTAACTTTGGCAAACGCCATCTCGACCCAAGAACACTTCACAGCTTTGATTGAGGGGAGAAACACGCCAAAATAAAGCTCAGCAGATCGACCAGGGTCACTATAGCGTACGCCAAAGTGACCCGGGTCGATCTGTTGTGAGCGTTATTTTGTCGTGTCACACTGTTATAAGTAAGTCTTGTGCTCTGTCTCTACAGGATCCCTACAGTCCTCTTGTCGGAACAGAAACCACAGCCAATTCATCTGCTGACATTAAATCAAATTATCAGTTATTATGCGCCAGTCTGATAAAATTCCCCATTGTGTCATTAATTCAGGTCCGCGGAGAGAGAGAGAGCGAGAGAGAGAGAGAGAGAGAGAGAGAGAGAGAGAGAGAGAGAGAGAGAGAGAGAGAGAGAGAGAGAGAGAGAGAGAGAGAGAGAGAGAGAGAGAGAGAGAGAGAAAGAGAGAGAGAGAGAGAAAGAAACAATGACGATGATAATGATCCTTTATTTGACAACGGTAAAAGTTTAGTAGCAACCATTTTTCGAACTTGCCGTTGGTAATCTACTGATTAATTACTATCGCACTAATTATTTTTTATACTGAACAGGCAACGAAAAAAAAAAGTTGACATACACAAGCCAATAGAGAAGAAAAAAAAAATGTAACATGTTGTTAGGCTCAATTAAAGTAATGTTATAGGAATACACGCAGCCTAATATTCATACATACTCATGCACGTTTCAGCACGCGACTCTCTGTCTCTAATATACATACAGGCACACGCACGCGCACGCACGCACGCACGGATGCACGCACGCATGCACGCAGACACACACACACACACACACACACACACACAAACACACACACATGCACATGCACACACGCGCGCTCGCGCGGTCAGTCAGTCATATGAATAGTTGGCTACACACAAACTGTACTGAATAAAACTGAGTCATCGAAAACTGGGATACATGCAGTTAATGATCTAACCAGAATAGTATTTTTCAATATGTGCACAGTCACGGCGGTGATGCTGACAAAAACAAGTACTTGATGAGATTGACTTTAAACGAGGAGAAAGTAGCTAATGTCGTGACGTTTCTAGGCAAGGCATTCCAAAGGCTAGAGCCAGAGAACGTTAAACTCGTTTTATAGAGATCAATTCTAGGTCGCGGCACAATAAAGGATTTTCTTGATCTGGAGTTTGTTGATGACTGGGCGGTAAATAGCGTTGTGATATATCGGGGTAGCTTATCGTTTAATGCCTTGAATATAACCATTCCCTTATTGTAAGTTAAATGATCTTTCAGGGGCAGAATTTTTAAGCCTGCCAATTTTTGGTCAGTAGTTAAGCTGGGATCAGGGAGTATTAGTCTGGCAGCTCTCCGATGTAGAGAGTTCAATCTTTTAAAATGGACATCGCTCGAACCATCCTACACAGTAGAGGCATAGTCTATATGTGATCTAATATGGGCATTGAAGAACAGCTGACGTGTCTCCATATCGGTAAATGACGGTAATGTGCTTAAATTTTGCTAAAACGTACAGATTTTTAGAGACAACTTTACAGACATTACTGATGTGTGGCTGCCACCTAAGTTGGTTGCCCACCGTGACTCCTAGCAGGCGATGGTTAGTAACTTGGCTGATGGTTTTGCCTTGGAGGTACAGACTGAGTGAGAGAGATCCGAGTTGGTGTTTTTGGCGGGTACTAATTACCATGCTTTCAGTTTTTGCCTGGTTTAGAATCATAATATTATGACTGCATCATTCATCAATATCTTGCACTGCATCATTCATCAATATCTTGCAGTGTGTTTTGCAGTCGCGAATTGATCTTTGATATATCCTTATCTGGCGTGTGTATAACGGCATCTTTCATCTGAAAACATATCACATGTAACGCTTTCATTTTTTATCGCAAGAGGAAGATCATTTATGAACAAGCTAAATTAAAATGGAACAAGAATAGAGCCCGGTCGTACCCATGTGTCACTAACCCTTGATTAGAGTATGAACCATTTTGTAATACCTTTTGTTTTCTACCTTTGAGGTAGGATTTGAAAAACAACGCCAAGTTGTTGGTATAGGCGGACACTTTCTTGATCAGTATTTCGGGGTTTACCAGATCCAACGCTTTACGAAAACCTAGAAACATGACTCCTGTAAGTTTTGAGACGTTGATGGAAAATAGCCAGATATTTATCATCCGTATCAGCGCAGTGTGACATGAATGTTTTGATCTGAAGCCCGACTGCAATGAATAGATTAATTTTCGGCTTTCCAGGTATATAGATGGATGCTTATGAATATGCCGTTCTAAGGGCTTGGACAGAACAGGTAGAAGTGATATGGGCTTGAAATTATTTATTTCACTAAGATCTTTAGATTTAGATAGAGGTATTACTTTCGCGTCTTTAAATGCGTCTGGAAAACAGTTACGTTTAATACAGAGGTTGTAGATATAAGTGATACTCTCTACAATGGGAGAGATATCTTGAGTATTTTCGCACTAATCTCATCCAGTCCTGATGATTGTTTTATTTTCCAAGGATGTAATCAATTTACCAACTTCAATCATGGACCGCTATAGTGGGTATGATAAAAGGTTCTGTGCCGGCAGTTCTCCTTGCAAAAATAGACTAAGTTGTCCGGGCATACATAGTCATGCGACTTAGTTCCCAGCGGGATTAATGATTCTGCTACAGAGAGAGAGAGAGAGAGAGAGAGAGAGAGAGAGAGAGAGAGAGAGAGAGAGAGAGAGAGAGAGAGAGAGAAATGAAATGAAATGAAATGAAATGAAATGAAATGAAATGAAACTTTATTTTCCAAGGATAAAAGAATAGGTGCGCAGACCTGTTTTCATTCTTGTCCTTGCTACACACTACAAAACAAAATAACGTACACACACACACACACGCGCGCCGGTGTGCAATTGCCGCGTGCACAGGCTTGTGCCAGATTAGCTTGTAGCCTACAGGCGCCAAGCCAAGCCTGCACAACCCTCCACACACACACACACACACACACACACACACACACACACACACACTGACACACACATACACACACATCAGTATATCATGTACACATACATTCTTTCGCTTAAAACTATACTACAGCAAATATAAAAAGTATAAAGGATTTTGTACATAAAACCGCTATTGTTCTCATCATAAAAACCAACACGGCGGCTCACTCCAACAAACATAAACAGGCATACACACACACACACACACACACACACACACACACACACACACACACACACACACACGCACACACACACTCGCACACACACACACACACACACACACACACACACACGCGCGCGCGCGCGTGCGCAAGCACGTAGGGATGCGCGCGTGCACACACATACACTTGCACACACTGACACAGATAAACACACACATGCGATAGCGGCCTCCCCGCGCCACTAAACCGCGCACAGCTAGATGCTAGTCTGCCATGGAATTAGACTAGACTTGTATAGCGATCCCGCAACCACCGCGCGCGCGGGTCGACGCGAAGAAACCACAGCACTGCCACGCCTCGCGAGCGCCCAATGCTGTGTCTATCGACGGCATCCCGTCTGGCCAGCCGAGTCCATGGGGTCATGGATATTACATAATGCGGCTTGCTGGAATGCCAGCGGTATATTACATGCGTTCATAAATTTTTAATGTTAGAAGAGAATACAGAATATCCGGGAAATGCCGCATAAGGCATGGAGTGCTACATGTAAAAATAAAAATAAAAATACAAAATAAAAGAAAAATTAAGTTTTGTCTAGATGTTTGAGCAGCTTGGTCTTGTAAGTTTTAAGCGATGGCGCGGCTCTAACATCCGCAGGAATGGAGTTCCATAACTTTGCACCAGAATAGGACAACGACGACCTATAAATGTCTAGTCGAGGCATCGGTACAACAAGATTGTTCCCTGGTGTTCGACTGGACCTCGTATGAGCAAAGTGGAACAAACTATTGAGATAGGCTGGTGTTTCTGAGAGGGTGATTTTGCGCATGAGCACCAACTTATTATACTTAAACTGTTTTTCAAGTGGCAAAATGTCTAACAGCTTGAACTTATTGTCAGTATTAATGACTTCTGAGGGTCTGTCAACAATAAGTTTAATGGCTCTTCTGTGGAGCGAGTTCAGACTTTTTAAATTAGCATCGCTACTACCGTCCCAAATAGATGAGGCATAATCCAAATGTGACTGAATATGGGCATAGTAGAAGAGTTTCCTTGTTGGCTCATCAGCAAAATGTCTCAATTTCGACAGGAGGAATACATTTTTAGATACTATTTTACACAGTTTAGTAATGTGGCCTTGCCAGCACAACTTGTCGTCTAAGTTGATTCCAAGCACGCGCTGTTCTCTGACTTGCTCCACAGGCTGGCCATTAAGTGTTAGTTGAAGGGGAGGGGGGTTCAACTGATGCTTTTGCCGTGTGGTAATCAGCATGCATTTGGTTTTAGTGGGATTAGGTATCATGGCGTTATTTCTGCACCATTCAGATACCTCATTTAAACTGTCTTGGAGAATCTTCACCATACATGTTACGTCTGATGACGAAACGTCCAGTGTTCCATCGTCTGCAAAAAGACTGAAAGTTACACTGGAGTCAGATATATGTAATGGAAGGTCGTTTATGAAGACAGAGAACAATAATGGACCAAGAATCGATCCCTGTGGTACTCCGTGCTCTATCACCCCTTCAGGTGAGTTTTTACCATTCACGTAGACATACTGCGTACGCCCATGCAGATATGACGTAAGGAAGGCAAGTGTGTCTGCGCTTAGTTGATAGACATTAAGTTTTTGAACTAAAGTTTCATGAGAGAGAGAGAGAGAGAGAGAGAGAGAGAGAGAGAGAGAGAGAGAGAGAGAGAGAGAGAGAGAGAGAGAGAGAGAGAGAGAGTAAATGAGAGAGAAAATAGATGAAATTTCTCAAAGAAAATGTATTAGGTACCGAGACCTGTTTTCTATCATGTGCTTTCAGACACACATACACACACCACACCACACCACACTACACCACACCACACCACATCACACACACACAAAGCCCCATTAAAAAGGGAAAACTACCCTGTAAGTACTGACCACGGCGAACCGTGCTGGTACCCAAAAAGTAGTTATCCCACCCAAGTTCTCAGGGCAACGAGAGAGAGAGAGAGAGAGAGAGAGAGAGAGAGAGAGAGAGAGAGAGAGAGAGAGAGAGAGAGAGAGAGAGAGAGAGAGAGAGAGAGAGAGAGAGAGAGAGAGAGAGAGAGGGTGGGACTGACGGACAGACAGACAGAGGGGTATAATCATCTGCAGAATTAACTGTACGACTGCTGTGCATGCATGATGTTTGCATTGTCCTTGCTATCAAAGGCACTCCTTGCTTTCCTTGACCAGATTCT
Organism: Semisulcospira habei; assembly: GCA_036245525.1. Taxonomy (NCBI): domain Eukaryota; kingdom Metazoa; phylum Mollusca; class Gastropoda; family Semisulcospiridae; genus Semisulcospira; species Semisulcospira habei. The sequence goes on along the minus strand of BTPG01000001.1, from coordinate 33,098,600 downwards.
GGTTTAGAAACAAACTAACAGCTGCCGCTGATCTTAGTCTGAGAATATAACGATTTGCGATAGTGATGACAGCGTGAAGATATTTTTATTTCACGTTTCATCAGATCAGTTTCAGTGTGCAACAGCTGATGAGAAGATTGATGAATTCACAGCGGAACACGACCCAAGTGCAAGAGACATAGATCCTCATGAACACCCGCATACGCGGTGGATCATGAGGATCAATGCATCTTAATCACTTCATTGATATATGTATGCCTCAGACTGATGCAGAAAGGGTTTTCCGAAATGAATGTTGGATGGTTTTAGAGACATGGGGCCAGTTGCATGAGTGAGCTTAGTCCTGCGCCATCCACTAAGCTATCGCGGAGCACCTTGCTTAGTGGCTGGCGCAGGACTAAGCTCACTCACGCAAATGACCCATGGCTCTAAATGCAGGAGGTGGGTTTATACATGTATCACACACGTATTTTTTTCATGTCTGAGAAGTGATGTAGGCCTACGTCACAAAGGTCTATTTCATCTGCAAAAGGAATAGATTCTCACGAGCCCATGCACGTGCAGAGGCTCATGACTATCTATTCCTCTTTTGTAGATGGAAGGGAGAAATGAGGGAGTTAGTTGTATGTTGGGGTTTAACGCCGAGCAGGCTGTTACGACCATCTCATTGCGGTATAAGCGAATGAGATCTGCTCCATCGTCGCTAGAGGCATAGACTTTCATGAGCTTATGCTTTGCACTTGGTGTGTGTGTGGGGGTGGGGTGGGGGCCGTAAGCGACAGCTATCTAATAACCTTTCCACCACTGTTCGAAATATCGAAAAAAGAGGAGGAGGGGAGGGGGTGTTTTAAAGGGATTTTGGTATGGAAGGGGGTTAGGGGAAGGGGGGGGGGGGGTTACGGAATTCCTGGACCCCCCCACCCCCACCCCGCCCCCCCCCCATATACACACACACACCCACACACCCTCAGATCCGCCACTGTAGTCTTGTCGCCAAAGACTGTCGCTTTTAGTAGTTTAATCTGGCTATATGTGTGTGCAAGTCTTTCAAACAATAACAAGAGACATATTCGAATCAGTGAACCCCTGGGTCTGCCGGGGCTCATGAGAATCTTTGCCTCTTTTAGTCTGGACAACAGGACTGGTTTCATGTCAGTTTAATATCACGTGGGCGCAGATGTGTACGAATGTGATAATTACCTCCTGACGAACCCTCCCGCCTGCGAGCTGGATGTCGCACATAACGACTGCCCACAACAAACGCGAGGGAAATACTCAGTAGCACGAACACTGCTGTGCCGACAACGATTATCGCGATTGATAACCAGCTTGTACTATGAGCAGAGACAACACTCCAAACATCTCCAAGGCATAGATCCTCATGAGCCCCTCCGGGCTCATGAGGATCTATGCCTCTTGGAGATGTTTGGGGTGTTGTCTATGCTTATGGAACAAGCTGGTTATCAATCGCGATGTCGGCACAGCAGTGTTCGTGCTATTGTCATTGGTAAGAGATCCACATCACCATTACCACTGGACGCAGATCTTGCTTTTGAAACTACCGTTGATTCAACGCCAAAGGTCTCCAACCGTCAAAGGAACATGGATACAAAGCGTTTTCGACAAGAGGCATAGATCTGAGAGGACTACACCAGTTTGTATGATCCACGTTCCTTTGACGGCTTGGGATCTTTCGCGTTGAATTTACATCGATATAAAAAAAAAAAAAAAAATCCTCGTCCATTATCAGTAAAGTGTTTAATGCAAAAGACCCTCGGGCCGACGTCGGCCGCAGTGGGCCCTCGCACAGCTGTGCGCGGGCCCACTGCGGCCGACATGGGCCCGAGGACCTTTGCTTACTGAGGATACGTTGATAGATGGCTCCAGACGTCACTCGGCCATTAAAAAGTTTCAACAATATTAGTCCATAAGCTAGCCCGATCTACCGTGCACCCCCCCCCCCTCCCTCCTAGGTACTCAATAAGATGGGTTTCAAAGTGTACCGTAGTATGTCCTGAGATGTTTAAGCCATGTTCTCCGAAAATCCTTAGGAACACACCAGAGATATAGCCGATGTCGCAAGGGTACACCCATTCACGCTCTTCACAGATGCTAAAATGAGGTTGGGAAACATTTTCCTCTAAATAAATCAGAATTCATTCCAGAAGCCCAAACCAGGCAATATTATGTTAAGGCAAACCTTCTGCATCCTCTGCAAAAAAAGAAAATGAAAAATATTGAATCTCTGGCTCACAGTGAAGTTATTTGTGCACCCACTAAACGGCCATTTCTGCGAAATCGCAAGAAAAGACAAAAATAATATGTCAGATGCCTTCAGACATTGTCTATAGCACTGACAGTCTATTTGCAGGCTTATATCATTAAAAGAGGATGTCACAATTATTATAAACTTGACTAGGTGATGCTGTGATCACTGTGAGTGCCACAGTGGTTGATTTTGTATCCCTACCCCCATGTTGTAAAAATACACAAAATTAATTAGAAAAAATTACTAAAGTTATTCCATTTCATTTTGACCTCTCTTTACCTATTAAGTTTCGATAATGTGAGCATAAAGTGCAAGAAAATAAGGAACGTTCGTGGTGAATGATACTTTTTTCCCATTTAAAATTGCCGAATTGGGAAACGTATGTTGTTTCTGACCCCCTCAGAAATTTTGTATACAACTGATAGGTCTTTTTTTTAGGTTTTAGTGGTTAGGATAGAGTACCACAGTCACTCCCAACCTGATTATATGATGCAGTTATGCATTTAGGGGCCACAGTGGCAAAATCTGCTGCCCTACCCCCAGTACGAAAAGAAACGCAAAATGATCATAACAATTGCTTATGTCATACTCCTCTGTTTAAATATTATTGTTGCCAGTTTTCTTAACAAAGTATGCATATTGAGCATAAACATTTGTGATCATTTCATTAATTTCAATGTGACTCATCAATTTAATTGTAATTGTTTTTAGTTAAGGCATGTTTAACAGGGGCTGCCGCTGAAGCTTCTACCGTCTGCACATTCAGCAGTCTTGTCAAACTCGGGGAAGGTGTACCTCAGGGAGATGTTGTGTCTGATGCTGTTCTTGGTCTACATTAATGACAACATTTGATCCACTGATCTCACCAGGAAGCTTCAAGATAGACTGGATGCCCTGTCCACAAAATAGTGCTGCAGTCGATTCCAGTGCATTCTGGAGTAGCTGGGAATGGAGAGGCACATAACGCCAAAGCACGCTCCAGACTACATCAAGATCACAACCTCCTGTAAAGAAACTAAGACACCACAGCAATAAAGTGATTGGCAACAGCAGAATGGCGGCTGCAGCCCGTGGACAGACGACATCAACTAGCTGAACAAGGAGAGCCAGGTCACCATCTTTCATCTACGCACTGATTACTCAGGTCTGGACTCACATCAAGAGACTGGGTCATGCGGAAACAGTCCTATGCGAATTTGACGTAGAACATCAGTCTCCTTAGCACATTCTCCAAACCTGTCCATACTCAGAAGCAGTCCGCTGGCAGTTCTGACCAGAAGACACGCCCCTGTACACCAAACTCTGAAAACATGCTGCCGAGCACTTGACAGCTCACTTATTGGCAGCCAGAACAATATAAGATATAAAGACGGCCATCAAGGAATTAAACGTTGCAGAAGAAGAAGGTGGAAGTGGTGATCGCATGGTGGACATGTGGAAACTAAGTATTTTGATAACATTGTTTTGGCTGTTAGGAACCATGAAACTTTATTACGCATATTCATATTTACACATTTCTAGACGAAAATAAATGAAAGGAAAAGGGGAGACCATACTAGACCCGCCTTACGCTAGGTAAAATATCACCTAAAAGACCAGCCAGTTAAAAATAGTTAGGGGCCAGGGCAGCAGATTGAGCCACTGTGGCCCCTAAATGAATCACAGCATCATAAAATCAGGTTAGGAGTAACTGTGGTGCTCTATCTTAACCAATAAAATCTAACAAAGACCTATCAGTTGTATACAAAATATCTGAGGGCATCGGAAACAACGTACATTTCCCAATTGCGCAATATTAAATGGGAAAAAGCTATCATTCATCACGAATGTACCGTAAAGGACGCCGACTTTCCTTATTTTCCTGCACTTTATGCTCACATTATTGAAACTTAATAGGTAAAGAGAGGTCAAAACGAAATGGAATAACTTTAGTAATTTTTTTCTAATTAATTTTGTGTATTTTTACAACTTGGGGGTAGGGATACAAAATCAACCACTGTGTCACTCACAGTAATCACAGCATCACCTAGTCACGTTTATAATAATTGTGACATCCTGTTTTAATGGTGAAAGCCTGAAAATGGACTGCCAGTGCTACAGAAAATGTCTGAAGGCATCTGACACATTATTTTTGTCTTTTTTTGCGATTTCGCGGAAATGACCGTTTACTGGGTGCACAAATACCTTCACTGTGAGCCAGAGATTTAATATTTTTTTCATTCTGTTTTTGCAGAGGAAGCAAAAGGTGTGCCTTAACATAATATTGCCTGATTTGAGCTTCTGGGATGAATTCTGATTTATTTAGAGGAAAATGTTTCTCAAACTCATTTTAGCATCCGCGAAGAGCGTGAATGGGTGTACCCTTGCGCCATCGGCTATATCTCTGGTGTTTTCCTAAGAAGCTGGGCACACGCTACCACAAACACCTATTGCCGGGCGCAATTTTGTGGCGGCAATGTTGCTGCCACATTGCGGGGCGCCTACAATATTGCCGCCACAAATTGCGACCCGATACAATCCGAGTCTATTTATTTGTGGTAGCCCTCAAGGCTGGAGCAATGTTGCCTCCTCTCAGCCAATCAGCAGTGTCCTTGCGCTACTTCCCGTTTTTTTACTCTTCCGAGTCGGAAAAAAATGGCGGAGAAGTTGAACGACGGCTGTGAGGCTGTTAACTCATTGGAGACGCTCGGCATGCGGAAACGCTGCAAATAGCCGCGTATCCGTATGAGGCACGTCTCCAGTGAGTTAATTGATCAACCTTGTCCAAGAGTTCCCATGCATGTCGGACTCCCGCAGCTTCGAATATTTCAACCGCGCGCGTGAGAGCTGTTCCATATATGGTAATGGCAGGTCAGTCAGTAAAAACACATTGCGTGTACATTGAAACGTGTGCCACGAAGCCGGTGTGGCAGGTGGCAAATTGTTACTTACCACACATTGTCAGTCGCAAATTCTGGTAGAGTGGGCCCAGCCCCTATAAAGATTTTCGGGGAACATGGCTTAAACATCTCAGGAAATACTACGGTACACTTTGAAACCCATCTTATTGAGTGTGGGGGGGGGGGGGGGGGGGGGAGGGGGGTGCACGGTAGATCGGGCTAGCTTATGGACTATATCTCATTTCCAAAACAAAAAACCCTAAATTCTGCGCGCGCACACTCGCCACGCTCGTACAAAAACAGCAGATTGAGTGACACTTTTTACGCGAATTCCATTTGTCTGATTTGTTTTCTGGGTTGAACGGACAAGTTTTAAAAGCCTTTCATCTAGAAACGAAAAGAAAAAAAAAAAACGCATGAAAAATAAATGAAATCTGCATCCAGCTTCCCTTTATAGGAGCGAATCACTCAGCAACGTTTTCCTTCTGTTTAGTCTTGTTCGTTTTCCTGCTTCCATTTATTTACAGTAGAACCTGTTTTGAGCGGCCACCTTTTGCAAGAAAAGTGGTCTTAAAGGATAGGTGAGTCTCTCAAGAGAAGTCTTGAAGGGCAAAAGTGTCACCCGTCATTAACTCATTGTGCCCGAGGTACGAAATACCCACATTTTGGAGTTATCATCTGAGGACTGCATTACAATTCAGGAGACAGATCGACCATGATAGTTCAAGTGTGGTGGCAGCTATTCTGCCAACACCTTTGAACTATCATGGTCGAGCCACATCTTGCTGTGGTGAGTTGCGGGCAGAATGAGTTAAAGACGATAATTTTAGGTGGTTAAAGCCACATAGATGATGGTCTTTAATGACAGGTGATCTCTCATAAGGTGATGGCTCAAAACAGGTTCTGCTGTATAGGCTGACACCCCGAAGATTTTTTCGGAAGAGGCTGGATTTTGTTGGAAACTGTTCTTGAGAATAATTATATGCCTCTTTGAGAATGTATGTCTCTTTGACAATCTAAACCTCTGAGAATGTATGTCTTTTTGGAAATGTATGCCTCTTTGACGGTCAATACCTCTTTGACAATCTAGGCCTCTTTCAAAGCCTGCTTTTGACAATTTATGCCGCTTTGGGGATGTCTGCCTCTTTGACTGTCTGCGCCTCTGAGAATGTATGCCTCTTTGACCGTCTATATCTATGAGAATTATGTCTCTTTGACAGTGTCTGCCTCTTTGACAGTCTATGTCTATGAGAATTATGCTTTTTTGACAGTCTGTGTCTATGAGAATGTATGCCTCTTTGACAGTCTATGTCTTTGAAAATGTATGCCTCTTTGACAGTCTGTGTTTTTGAGAATGTATGTCTCTTTGACAGTTTGTGTCTTTGAGAATGTATTGTACACAAACCAAGGGGAATCACTCAGCGCTGGACAAACAAACAGCTAGATCCCCTGCCCCCGCCTATCAGGCACCCATTCGCCAGCCCACAGAAAAATACGCAGGTATAGAACAAGACGATCATCTACATCCCTAAAAAGGATGCATCAGGTCTTGCTTCTCCGGAACTTAGGACTGAAGTAGGCAGGAGAGACATACATACACAAACACGAAGGTGCATTACTATATGTGGTCGGGTAAATACCCTGATTTCCCAAAGTAGATGCACAGAACATTAGATACTCACCTATCTAGTTTGTGAGTTTGAGAATGTATGCCTTTTTGACACTCTGTGTCTTTGAGAATGTATACCTCTTTGACAGTCTATGTCTTTGAGAATGTATGCCTCTTTGACAGCCTATGTCTTTGATAATGTATGCCTCTTTGACAGTCTATATCTTTGAGAATGTATGTCTCTTTGACAATATATACCGCTTTGACAAAGTACTCATGCCGCTTTGACAGTGTAGTCCTATGCCTCTTTGACAAGCTATTCCTGTTGAAGATGCAGGCGCATGTGGCCGTTACGGCCAATTCTGTGAAAACCCTTGTTTCTCTTATATTACAAGGGACTGGCTGAAAGACAACGTTTTGGGTTCTTTACATTTTGAACAGGACACCAGTTCAACGTGGAGCGTTGACTACGTATTGAATGTAGGCCTGCATGTATTGGGTAGTAGGCCTAATTTAAATACGTAGTCAAAACTCCATGTTGAACTGGTGTCCTGCGACTTCTCCCATGTCCCTGGTGAGTAATGTACGCGTTGTAAACATTTTAAACTAAGCAACTAAAGTGGGTTTTTAAAAAAAAGAAGATGTTTCATAGCTGGATGTCTTCTTTGTATCATAGTGTACTGAATGACTGAATAAATGACCAAAACTAAAGTGGGAGAGTGAGTGAGTGTACGAACCGACGGACAGACGTATCCGCCGTGAACAGACAATTCGACGAAAGATATTAACGCCTTAACTGCCGGGGGCAAGGCAAATACTACCCATCTGCAAGAGACATAAATCCTCATGAGCCCCCGCAGTCGCGGGGGCTCATGAGGATTTATGTCTCGTGTTAGTCCTATGCTCTTCGTGCCCACGTTTGGTCCCATTTCATTTGTGTTCTTCACAGCGAATGTCGGTCAGTATGCAGTGGTTTCAGACGCGAAATACGCGTGCACTGGCAGTCAAGGGGTTAATTATCGAAACGAATTAAGTATTATTCGCAAATGAAACGGAAAATGCCTAAAGACAACACCGGTCAGACAAGACAAATCGCCACAAGACCTGAACAGCAAACTGAAGGGAAAGCTAATGAGCACCGCAAAGGAAAAAAAAAAAAAAAAAAAAAAAAAAAAAAAAAAAAAAAAAAACACCTTCAAAAGCAGAAAAATAAAAAAGCTGGACTTCCTGTCGACAAGGAAATGGCAATCCCACTGCTGGACATGAAAGGGATGAACGTCACGCACAGTGCAGCGCCAATATAATTTGCTCAGATTACACTATTAAGTTTTATAAGATCGTCGAGAGACGATTTGCTATTAATACTACATATTGTAGCTTTAGTTAGTTTTGCTTCTGTCAAGGAGAATTGCCGAGCTAATCAGGCACTATTCTTGAGCTGCTGTAGTCGATACTTTTCTCCCTCTGTTAGCGAAAGGCAAAAGCAAGTGATGGGAAATCGATTTAACCCATTAGGAATAAGTTCCCTTAAACTAAGCGTCCGCGGTGATCGTACAAACCTGTTACATTTCCGGGCTTACCTGCGTGTTTCACTCACGGGCACAATAATTAAGACACATAATTGTGAAATAACCCCACAAATGCCGTTACATCAGAACGCCAGCTACTTTCTCTTTGCTCAAGGACCTGGAGCTATAAATAGCTCTTACCTCGGTTCGGCTGACGCCGGCGTGGTGGAGTTGAGCGGCGCATACGATTCAGCGGTCACGGACACAAAGTGACGTAATCATTCAGTTATGAACGAAATAAAAACCGTAGCCAATCGTTAGGAGGCATTATAATGTATTATATATACGTTGATATTCGTCAGACAGTTCTATGCAATGTTGAGAATGCTCCGGGAACGCTTAGGGCCTTTAACTCATTATACCCCAACACCGAAATCCCAACATTTTGCCTTTGTCCTCTGAAGACTGCATTGCAGTGCAGGACACAGATCGACCATGATAGTTCAAGGGTGATGCCAGAATAGCTTGGCGCCCATAGGCGCCAAGCTATTCTGGCATCACCCTTGAACTATCGTGGTCGATCCTTATTTTGCTGTGGTGTGTCTGGGGTAGAATGAGTTAAACCTTTGAAAGAAATCCGGAGATAAAAAGAAACACACTTAGAAAAGACAAGTACAACACACTTCGTTACAAACCTTTTTTCAAAAAAGAGATACAGGCAGAAATGGACTGCGTGTACTTTTAAGGGTTTTATCCCGTTCATTGCCCAGACAAATTTGAACACCATCCGGCTGCAAGAGGTATAGATCCTCATGAGCCCGCGCAGTTTAGGATCTATGCCTCTTGCTGACACCATTTTGAATTCATGTTCCTGGAACAGCTATGGTTTTATGGTGTTGAATTTAATGAACATTGCACTGAGAAACACAGTCTGCATCAACTGGCGCTGAACGAATTAACCCGAAAATTGAATCAATTGTTTTCTTCTTGTTCGCTCTCTGTGGCGTATTTCTTTGCGGTTGACACGTTTGGCAGTCACGTTTTTGGTTTGCATTCATAAAACTAAAAAGGTCCGCTATCATAAACTATTCCGACATTCAACAAAATACCGGATCGACCATGACATTTCAAGGGTGGTGCCAGAATAGTTTGGCGCCTCCAGGCGCCAAACTATTCTGGCAACACCCTTGAAATGTCACGTCAATCTGTCTCCTGACCTGGTGTGCAAGTTTTTTTTTAATTTTTTATAGGACAGCTCCCAAATTTGGCGGCAATTTCGCCCCCAGAGCTTAACTTTTACAGTTTGCTAGTTGTGTAAGCATTACGCTAGCGCTGTTAACCTTTTGGCTGTCGGTAGCGCTTTTTGTCGCGATGATTCCTAAAGGAATCATCGCGACAAAAAGCGCTACCGACAGCAGGTACGCTTTAATCGCGATGATTCTTTCAGGAATATTTGCGACAAACAGCGGTGTTCAAAAATTCACTTCTAAAACTGTGCTGCTGCTGCTAAGTGTGCTTTGCTCAAACAAACCCACGCTTTTATAGAAATTATGCGACCGTTTAACGAGAGCAAATTTTAGTTTGGGGCTGAGGCTGGGAGCAGCGTGAATCATCATGGTCGATCTGTGTCCCGTGATCTGGCATGCACAATGTACAGCGAACATCCCATATAACAAAATGCGAAATTTGCTTGTTGATATACCCGAGATTTGTAAGTAATTAACATAGAAAGAGTGTATAAATTTTGCTTGTTGATACGAGGTACGATCAGAAAATAATGATAGTTGGGCCGTCATTTGTAAACTACTTAAGTCACATAAACAAAATTAGTACCAAAATAAATTTCAACCTTTGTCCTTTATTCGAGCACAATATGGAGCTGATATCTTTAGCCATGCCGCTGTGTGACGTCACTGAAAAAGTGACAGCTGTGCTTGAACATAGTGGACTCTCCAAGATAATAAATTTATTTGTACATTTTTAAAGAATGAAACTTTGAGACAGTCCTGTCAAAAACCAAACAAATTTGAAAGTTGTTTGATATTGTACTTGTGTATTGTCTGGCACTGACTGCAAGTGGATTGTGCAATTTAACTGTGAAAGAGAAGACTTTGAAGACACATACTGGTCTGGCTGTCAAATTTCAGCTGGGAATGCGCAAACTTTGCTCTTTATTTACGTATTGATAGGAAAATACGTTTGTATTTTATTTTGAGAAATATCCTAAACTTCCGTTCTTTTTCTTGGAACAGTTTAAATGATAGTGTGCAATGACCTTGACCTCCAAAAACTATCTGCAATAAGGATATTCCATTTCTTGACAGAGGCTCAGATGCAACAGAAAGTTGAATGCCTAGATTAACTGCTCAAAATATTTAGCATAAATGGCCTCTAACGACCGTGTGATGTTATCACTGAAGACGATACTTGCTCGTCCTGAGTACCAGCTAACAGTCCAATCCGGAGTGGTTGACCTCTGATGAGAAGAGTCTAGGGGCACTTTTGTCAGCTTTTCAGAACTGAGAAAAGGACCTCATAAAAAGTGATGTTACATCCTAATTTCTTTATATCCGACCTTGCTATAGCGAAATTTATTTTTTCTAAAGATGCACCCATATTTGGGAATTTCAACCGTAGCTCTTCACATACGCATGCCGACTTCAGTCGCTGCGAGATTACTTCCCCTAGAACGCTACGGTGGCGATATCCGCCTAGACAAGGTTCGCTTGCAGTGCATGTGCTTGTCTATTTTTAGTGCTGGACGTGTCGCTACAATCCGTTACTTGGCATGCACACCTGGGACCAGTTGCATGAGCGAGCTTAATCCTGCACCAGCCACTAAACAAGGAGCGCCGCTATACCCTGATCCAGAAACGAACTATTCCCAAACTTACTTAGTGTCAGAATACATAATACAGAAAAGTTGCTTATGAGGCCAAGAGTTAACCCCTTCCCTGCCACTGAACGTACATTTTTGCTTCTGAAATCTTCAACGACCAAAATCCAGCCAAAACCGTCCAAGAAACATGGATACAAATTGGTCTGAGCAAGAGGCATAGATCCTCATGAGCCCCCCGCAGTCGCGGGGGCTCATGAGGATCTATGTCTCTTGCAGTAGGATTGTGTTCACTTTTTCTCGGCAGTGAAGGGACTAATCCTTTCATTGCCAGTGATCGCAGATTGTTCCTCTGAAACCTTCAGCTCCTGGCGTAGGAGGAACATGGACACAAACCGGAGTCGGCAACAGGCATAGATATTCGTGAGCCTCCGCAACTTTGGGGGCTCACGATGATCTATTCCTCTTGCAGTGGGATCGTTTTCAGGCTTTTTTCCCCGGCATATGGCAAATGTGTTTTTTTTTTTTTGTGGGGGAGGGGGAGGGGGCTGAGAATGGGGGCAAGGTGTCTCGCCATCGATCTCCTCACTGCGGTGGCGTGGGCTAAAAGCCAAATAATATATGGACAGGCATCAATTCCCACGTTGAGGGCTCCAAGCTCTTTCAACGTGGTAGATGCCAGATTTTTTTCCCCTTGTTGTTTTGTTGTTGTATTTGGGTTTTTGTGTGTGTGTGTGTGTGTGTGTGTGTGTGTGTGTGTGTGTGTGTGTGTGTGTGTGTGTGTGTGTGTGTGTGTGTGTGTGTGTGTGTGTGTGTGTGTGTGTGCTGAACATGGGAGCCCACAGAAGCGCCTGTCCAAAAATCAAGCGCGACCTGATGTAATACATTATTACTGTTCCTTCCAGTGAACCCTCGCGCGCGCGCTTCACTGGAAGAAACAGAAATAATGTATTACATCAGCGCGTTGGAATGGCGCCCTTGCAGGCACTCTGCTCCCCGTGGCTACACGAGAAAGAGAGAGAAATAAAGCTAGAAAAAGGTCAGCGTCTAGTGACAGGAATCGATTTCCATGTCCAATAATCCATTCCGTCTTTGACAAGGCAAATGACAATTTCAGGAATTCTCTCCCCTCATCACCCCCACCCCCGCCCCTTCCTCCTGTCCCCCCCCCCCCTCTCGCGTGATGAATATCTCAAACCCCCTCGCACTGCGGAGGCATTATTTTTTTGCCGGGATTGCAGAGACTTGGAAATCTTTAATGCCTACCGCAAATAGAAGGAGTGTGCTGAAAACTGCAGTAACCATCCCACTTTGGTCGCGTCAACCGAGGTTTTGGGTCGATCAAGAGGTTTGCACTAGGGCTTTTGAGAATTTCTGCCTTTTGCAAATAATATGGGGAGGACTACATGGGATTAGCTGATGGACTGTAATGACATACATTTTACGAGAAAAAAAACTTAATCGATAGGCAATCAGAGAGTGCACTAGGACAGAGAGTACTTCAGTTGTTAATAAACACCTGTCGGTTTGAAGACACGGAAAAACGCACTGTTATCTTTCTTGTAACCATTTTACTCTCAAAACTAAATGACTTCCATGGAATGGAAGTCATTTAGTTCTGGGAGTCAAAGGCTTAACCTGTTCAGTGCCGATAAAATCTAAAACCACACAAATGCAACAGGCATAGATCCTCATGAGGATCTACGCCTTTTGTTGACACCACTTTGAATCCATGCTCCTGAGACATCTAGGACATTTTGATGTTAAATGAACAAAGAATGCAGAGACACAGTCTGCGTCCATTGGCACTGGCACTGAACGGGTTAAACAACCCTGGCGGTAACCGTGAAAGAAAAACAGGTGACTGGTATTGCTGAGACCCAAGGTAAGTATACACTGAGTCGAGCAAAAGAAATACGACATTTTTGGATTCTGAAAATGTCGCATTTTATTTGCTTCAGTATATTGGGTAAGACTAAAAGGCGCTGGTAGCCTTTGATCTAGGACGGCACAGTCCTCTCACATACACTGGTTGTCTCCCTTGATTCGCTGTGCTGATTCGCTCCATTAACTACACAACTGGTGTGCATCCTGAACTGACCACCACCGATTCATCGTTTTCACTATTGTAACTTCTTGTAAGGTAGCGCCGTTAGCAACAAACTGCTCACGCTTGCCGTACCCAGCGCAAAACCTTCATTTTGACATTATATTATACTGAGCCACATTTTGTTTGACACAGTGCCGATAACAGGCAGATTACGACTGAGATTCAAATCAAAATGTCCGAGTCGTAAGACAAGGACATTTTGTTTCGGGTCAAGTAATCATATCTGTCGGTTATTGGCACTATATCAAGCAACATTTGGCTCAGTATAATTTATGTACCCAATCCAAAACAAAACTTTACCTCGCGTCCTTCAGTTTGCGTCTGATTGCGGTGTTCAGACAAAAAATGTGATTGGCGACGACTGCGTTTCGGACAATCGACTGAGCGCGTAGATTTTGTCTGACCATGAAAAAAAATCAGTGCTTTCTATTCGTAATTAGATCACAGATAATGACGGAAAATACCATCAGGTTTGTTTATTTAGTCTTTTCTCGGGTTGTTGCTTACGCTATCGCTAGTGGGCTTCTTGTCAATTTCACTCGTTCAGCGATTCGTTTCGCTCGTTTCCTGGCATCTGGTGCCCGTTCATGCGTGTGTATTGAAAAGTAATTTCGAGCGTACGTTCACTATGACGTATTTAATCACTACTGCATATAAGGAACTAATTAATGTTGTAATATGAGCATATTTCGTGTTTCCGTTTTGACAAATGCAAATATCAAGATTGAATTCAGTGTTCGGGCCTGCAAAGGATTTTGGGAAGGAAAGCATATCAAGCAAATTCAACTCATGAATATTAATTTGCTTGTTATACAATATATCAATACATGTGTTAAAGATTGCACAACTTTATGGAGTGGGTATATACGTTTCATATGCTTACCTTTTCCCCACAGACAAAACCTGTCATCAAAGTAGATCTCCTCCTTCTCGTGTTCGATCTCTGTCCTGCGCATGCCTTCGTTCACGTACTCCCGCCATTTGGCGCGCGCAGCTCCCCGGAAGCGCAGCTCCACGCCTGCGCACGCAAACCAGAAAGAGTTATGTGAAAAATAAAATGTAGACAAATTTGAAAACAGTTGTACGCAAACAATAGCTTCACTTAGCTACACACACACACACACACACACACACACACACACACACACACACACACACACACACACACACACACACACACACACACACACACACACGCACGCACGCACACGCAGACACGCATGCACGCACACACACATTTCTACGCAGTACGCAAATTGTCCTTGGGCCGTGTCCTCGCCCCTACAGCCGACGTAGGTCCGAGGACCAAGTACGCACTGCACTGGTATTTTATTTATTAAAAAAGTAGGTGGCTTAACCTTTTGCGTGTCGGTAGCGGTTTTTGTCGCGATGATTCTTACACACGCAAAGGGTTAAGTGGAGGTGGAGGGAGGTGTCAAGCAATACTTTCACTCAGTCAATGTATACTTGAAACAAGTGCTGTCAACTTGGTTCATACACAGCATGGGTTTTCTTTTCGGTGTTAACCCATTAACCCCGAGTTCCTACAGCAGGAGATGGATTGACCATGATAATTCAAGGGTACTGCCAGATTAGCTTGGCGCCTTCAGGCGCCAAGCTAATCTGGCACTACCCTTGAAATCATGATCAATCCATCTCCTGCAACTGGTACTTAGTCATTAGGCATCATCTCCACAATTTAAGAAATGGGACCTTGGGGCTAAAAGGGTTAATGTGGGTTAGGGGAGTGGTGAAGGATGGATGCGGGATGGGACGGTGGTGGTGGTGAATGTGCAGAAGCTCTAAAACGCTGCCCCCCACCCTCTCACCCCCCTTTCCATACCCATCATCCACCCTATAGACTTTTGTAAGAATCTGTATTTATCCATGACTGCCTTGTTTCACGTGCGCTGGGTTACGTGCACAGTAAACTGGGACAAAAGACTAAACGGGATTGAAATGACCCCATTACAAAATAATAATTTTTGTTATAAAAATTAAATTGCGTAATAATTCACACATCTGTTTCACGTGCAGCCGGTTACGCGCACAGCCGAATTAGGTCAGGATCTAGTCTCCGAGTAGGGAACGCATTAGTTTATGTTTCTCTTCTTGCGTTTCACAAATCGATTGTCGGCTTATTTTCAATGCGCGTATTTTAACTCACTCTGCTTGCCACACACCACAGCAAGATATGGCTCGACCATGATAGTTCAAGGGTGGTGGCAGAATAGCTTGGCGCCTATAGGCGCCAAGCTATTCTGCCACCACCCTTGAACTATCATGGTCGATCTGTCTCCTAAATTGTAAATCAGTCCTCAGAGGATAACTCCAAAAAGTGGCTATTTCGTACCTCGGGCACAATGAGCTCGGAATATCGACCGTAAACTTGTATTCTTTTTGTTCTGTTAACCCTGTGAATGTCGGCAGCGGTCTCAGTCGCGATGATTCCTGCAGGACCGACAGCGTTAACCCCTGGACTGCTACTGAACACACTGATCGGCGGAATAGACGAGTTATCACGCGTCTTCTGTTTCCGCCAGACAGTATCGTCATCAGCAGCCAAGGGGTTTAGCAACGACTGCAGAAGGTTCCTCGCCCGTGAAAGCCCCGTGGTACAATTTGATAGTTGCTTGTGCAGGCGCCAATCTGATCAGGCATTACCCATAAGCCATCTTTAGTGGCTTGTACGCACTGACGAGCGAATGATTGTTATATACATGTTGGCCCGATACGGTACAATTATACTGATCTGTAATCTCATTGCGCAAAAGGCAATCGGGCCGCCCGTGCGCGGGCCCTGTGCGGCTGACGTCCGCCCGTTAGCCTTTTGCGCAGTGGGTACTGCCGGACTACTGCGTTAGATCAATCGTCGGCTCACGTAGTAATGGTGTTAGTGGTTGTTTGATAGGATCAAAGACGGTAATTATGTACAAGACCACACGTGACAGCCCGTTTATTTCTCTCTCTCTCTCTCTCTCTCTCTCTCTCTCTCTCTCTCTCTCTCTCTCTCTCTCTCTCTCTCTCTCTGTACGGCGGATTGTTCCTTGGTGTTCTCGATAAACACGCTCCATTCAGAAAGAAACGGGTGAGGAAACCCCCAGCTTCCCGCCTGGTTAAGTAAGGAAATCAAGGATGCCATGCAGCTCCGAAATGACTATAAAAGAAATAAGGATTTTGTAGCTTATCGAAGGCAAAGAAACCATGATAAACATTTAGTGAGGAAAGCTCAAAGGTCACTTTTTCACCGTCTTATGAACGGCAAGAAAGATGTCATATCTGTGTGGCGAGCGATCAATGCTTTTACGAGGTCCAAAAATACCGCACAATGTGCACAGCTACTGATACCTTGAATCAGCATTTCCTCTCGGCTGCCAGTACGTTGCTACAAAATACATATTCTCGTCAGTCTTTAACTGTGTCAGAAAAGCTAAAGACGTTTTGTGCAGAACGACTGGACCCTGATACACCATTCAGCATTCCCCTGTTAACGATATACGACGTGGGAAAATCCATCTCGTACTTAAAGAACAAACGTACGTCTGGCCATGATGTTATTAGTAGCTCAGTTCTGAAAATGACCCTACCGCATATTGTAGATACCTTGACAAATATATGACATATATATATATATATATATATATATATATATATATATATATATATATATATATATATATATATATATATATATATATATATATATATATATATATATAACCTTTGCATAAAGGAGGGGATATTTCCATCTTCTCTAAAAACAGCCAAAGTGATCCCACTACCTAAGACGAAAGACCTTGCCGACCCTAACAAGTTCAGGCCCATTTCGCTAATGTCAACACTGTCTAAACCGATAGAAAGACACATTCACACACACTTACAACATTTTCTAGTGAAAACACAAACTCATACATCCATTACAATCTGGCTTTCGGCGGAAACACTCCTGTCACACAGCATTGGTACACCTATTTGACAGATGGCTTACTGCCATGAATAGCAGTCAAATGACTGGAGCAGTATTTTTGGACCTTTCAAAAGCATTTGACCTCGTCAATCATAAAACTTTAGTTCAAAAACTTACTGTCTATCAACTAAGCGCAGACACACTTCCTTACGTCACATCTGCATGGGCGTACGCAGTATGTCTATGTGAATGGTAAAAACTCACCTGAGGGGGTGATAGAGAACGGAGTACCACAGGGATCAATTCTTGGTCCATTATTGTTCTCCGTATTCATAAACGACCTTCCATTACACATATCTGACTCCAGTGTAACTTGTAGTCTTTTTGCAGACAATGGAACACTGGACGTTTCGTCATCAGATGTAACATGTATAGCGAAGATTCTCCAGGACAGTTTAAATGAGGTATCTGAATGGTGCAGAAATAACGCCATGATACATAATCCCACTAAAACCAAATGCATGCTGATTACCACACGGCAAAAGCATCAGTTAAACCCCCCTCCCCTTCAACTAACACTTAACGGCCAGCCTGTGGAGCAACTTAGAGTCAGGGAACAACGTATGCTTGGAATCGACTTAGACGACAAGTCAGTTGTGCTGGCAAGGCCACATTACTAAACTGTGTAAAATAGTATCTAAAAATGTATTCCTCCTGTCACAATTGAGACATTTCGCTGAGGAGCCAACAAGGAAACTCTTCTACTATGCCCATATTCAGTCACATTTAGATTATGCCTCATGAGTCTTTTTTGGGGACGGTAGTAGCGATGCTAATTTAAAAAGTCTGAACTCGCTCCACAGAAGAGCCATTAAACTAATTGTTGACAGACCCTCGGAAGTCATTAGTACTGACAACAAGTTCAAGCTGTTAGACATTTTGCCACTTGAAAAACAGTTTATGTATAATAAGTTGGTGCTCATGCGCAAAATCACCCTCTCAAAAACACCAGCCTATCTCAATAGTTTGTTCCACTTTGCTCATGCGGCAGTCGAACACCAGGGAACAATCTTGTAGTACCGATGCCTCGGCTGGATATTTATAGGTCGTCATTGTCCTATTCTGGTGCAAAGTTATGGAACTCTATTCCTGCGGATGTTAGAGCCTCGCCATCGCTTAAAACTCACAAGACCAACCTGCTGAAACATCTATGCAAAACTTTATTTTATTTTTATTACTTATTGTTTATTCTTACATGTAGCATTCCATGCCTTGTGCGGCATTTCACGGACAGTCTGCATTCTCTTGTAACTTTTATGAACGCATGTAATATACCGCTGGCATTCCAGCAAACCGCATTATGTAATATCCATGACCCCATGGACTCGACTGGCCAGACGGGATGCCGTCGATACACCTCACGCCGCGTGGCAATGCTATAGTTTCTTCGCGTCGACCCGCGCGCACGATAATTGCAGGGTCACTATAAGATTACTTTTACTGCAGACATAGCAGCTACTCGCGCATCTGTACGTGCCTGCGCACGCGGCGTGCGCGCGAGCGTGTGTGTGTGTGTGTGTGTGTGTGTGTGTGTGTGTGTGTGTGTGTGTGTGTGTGTGTATGCGTGTTGTATGTGTAATAATAATA
This sequence comes from Semisulcospira habei, assembly GCA_036245525.1. NCBI lineage: Eukaryota > Metazoa > Mollusca > Gastropoda > Semisulcospiridae > Semisulcospira > Semisulcospira habei. Next base: position 33,079,835 of record BTPG01000001.1, on the reverse strand, counting down.
ATAATAATAATAATAATAATAATAATAATAATAATAATAATAAGCGCATTAAATAGGCGCTTTATCCCAATTGAAAATCGGCTCAAAGCGCCGCCGCGAACTGAACCCAACAAGCACGCTCACGTGAATCACGCGCATTCACTCACACACTGTACATAAACACAGAACATTCAACTGGTGCTAAGCGGGCAAGCTCAAGCGAGCTACTGTAGTTTTTGGAAATTCAAACTTTTGTATTTGAAATTTGATTAAGTGGGCTGAAACTGATACCAAAGTGGAGGGGGAGGAAGAGCCGGAGTACCCGGAGAAAGAACCCCCGACGGTCCGCCCGAATTAACGGTGACACTTACTAGATGAGAAAAATCCGACGCCGGAACTCGTAGTCAAACCACGCACCTTTAGCATTGGTGGCAGGCGCCTTAACCACTGCGCCACGGACCGTGTGTGTTTGTTGGAGCGAGCCGTGTTGATTTTTATGATGAGAACAATAGCGGTTTCATGTACAAAATCCGTTATGCTCTTTACTTTTGCTGTAGTATAGTTTTAAGTGATAGCAATGTATGTGTACATGGTGTGTGTGCGTGTGTGTGTGTGTGTGTGTGTGTGTGTGTGTGTGTGTGTGTGTGTGTGTGTGTGTGTGTGTGTGTGTGTGTGTGTGTGTGCGTGCACAAAACCACTAATATGGGCGACTTTCTTTACCATCCTTCTGGAAAATGGGTGTGTGTAAAATTCTTGGTGACCAAGTCAGGCACCCATTTTTTTTCTGAGGGTTGTTTCTGCATTATCTTTCATTCAAAAGTCAGAAAAAAATATAAAAATTGGATGTCCCATTTTTGCAGGTTTACCTAATGTTGTGTGTTTTAAACGCACTGGGCCAGTGTGTTACCACGGAAGCGAGCGTCGTTCGGCTGCGCAGAGTGAACTGAGTTGTTTCCCCTTCTATTGTCTCTCGTCCCGCCAACCGTCGTTCCATCAGGTAAGATTGTTTTTATGCAATATTTCTTAGTTAAAAGCACGCCCAAGTGTACTTCTTCAGCGCAGTTATTTAACTGAGATGCTCCCAATCAGATACAATTGCACAGTAGCCTATATGGACCCGTTTGGCCGAGAAAACTGAGACGCCGGCCGTCTGCTACGACCCGCGTCTCAGTCAGTCAGTGCTGCTCAGTCAGTCTTGTAGTAACAGATAATAGAACCCCACGAATTTAACAAAAGCTTTCTTCTTCAACGAAAGGAATTCGTTCAATAACACATTACAAGGTCAATCTGTCACGCGATTGGGTTGCTTTTTTTTTCTTTTCTGACATGTATGATTGATATCGAAAAGTAACTTGACAATGACATGTATGCATGCACTGTTAAAAAGATGGCGCCAGATTTCATTGTGTATTTGAATCATCGTACGCAAAACTAACTCGCGATTCGAAGAACAGACTTCCACGAATAGTTTTTTTCGGATTTTGCAACTAAAGTGTCGCCTTTTACTGTATTACCAGTTATTGTTCGTAGGGGGCAGGGGGTACTGCTGTAATTATGTATATATCTGATTCAATATGGCAGTGGTTTACATGTATACATGGTTGTATTTGACATGTTTGCAGCAACACCGTTTTGGTCACACTCAGCACTTTCTGCACACACCCAGCGCCGGATGGCAGCAGGATGTCCACACCCATCGGATGATCTATGGAAGTGGACAAGCACGCCCCTTCCTGGCACATGTTCAAGGCCCATGGCAAAATTAGTCAGCAGCAGCATGATGGCCCAGCGTCGTCTGTCGCAGAGGGTGCGTCTGGTAGGAGGGTGCATAGACGGCAGCGGAATGCCCCCAATTACAAACTGGTAAGTGATTCTATGATCATCTTCATTTTATTGGCTCGCGTGCGAAACAAAAGTGAGTTTATGTTCTGGGCCACTGGTCGTCTGTCCGTCCGTCCGTCCGCGTCCATGGTAAACGTTAACAGTGGCATTTTCTCGGAGACTTTTCAAGCCACATTCTTCAAGCTTGGCCCAAGGATACTTTGTGGCAAGACCTTTGTAAACATACCAATTTGAGTGACCTCTCTCAAAGGGTCACGTGGGGTTGACATATGTGTGAAAACTGCTTACATTTTCAGAAAACATGGATTTTGCTGCTGCGAAAGCCAGCCCTCGTCACCAAGGTCACACATATGTAAATCGGTCATACACGGGATTACTCTTTATATTCTTGTGCAAGGCCCCTTAAACCAAAATTGGGCTGCTTTTGTACTAATGTAGCTTTCTTTTTTTTTCTTTCCTTTTCCAGTTGGCAAATGGAGCCTGGGATGGGCCTGAGGCTGAGAGTGCAAGCGCATCGCAATACAAGGACAGTGATGACGAGGACTTTGTTCCTGGCTCGAGCTCACAGGATTCAGACGGTGTGTCGCCATCAATCTCTGGGGTCTCTGACACAGACAGTATTGTATTGAATATGTTAGATTTCAAAGTGGCTGTTTCAGGGTGGGCAGGTGTCAGTAAAGCAAGTACCAGCAAGGTGCAGTGTGCGTTAGGGGATGAATTAGGGGGTGGTAATGACAATGTGGATAGGCAGAAGGAACATGATGTTGGGGGTGGGGAAAGAGCGCTTGCCAAAGAAACGGGTGTGCACGTGTCGCAGAGAGGGAAAGGAAAGTACAAATGGGACAAGAAACATGCATGCAAATTTTGTGGCAAGCTTGTTTTGAAAATGAGCACGCACTTACACGATGTCCATGCAGATGAGGCAGACGTTGCTAAAATTTTGATGATAAAAAAAGGGACTAAGCAGAGACGTCAAGCATGGATCAGAATACAAGATGAGGGTGATTACATGCATAATGTTGCAGTTCTTGAAAAGAAATCAAGATGTTTGATTCCTAAGTATTGCACCAAAACTAGTAAGGTAGACGACCTTCTCGCCTGTAGCCATTGCAAAGGGCTCTATAAAAAAAAGCTGATCTCTGTACACTCAAAACGTTGCTGTCAGAAACAAGGAGGGTTTCAGTTCGCTAAGCGAGGTGAGGCTGCTCAACGTGGTAGGCTAATGCTTTTCCTTCTATCATAAGGTTTTAGGCAGACAGAGAGATGATGAGATAAGCCGTCTCATCAGAACTGACCCCTTGCTTCTGGAGTATGGAAAGAGATTATTTGACCGCAGGGACATTGAAGAACACACGGCTGGGCAAATCAGCTCCAGGATGCGGGAGTTAGGGAGACTATTAAAGATTCTTAGAGTGAGGTCAGAAATGAAAATCGCAAGTTTAAATGCTGTGGTCAATTCAGCTAGCTTTGATCATGTTGTACTGGCTGTAAAAGAGCTAGCAGAATTTGATGAGGACACACATCAGTTCAAAAAAGGCAATCTTGCAATGCGCATAGGCCATGCTTTGAAAAAAATGTTCACAGATCAAACAGTCGCTGGCATCCAAACAGCTTGGGCATGGTTCAGATGACAGGTGGCGACAGGAGCTCTCCGAGGCGCAGCGCTTTGACTCTGTCTTCACCGGGGACTGGTACGATTGTGTGTCAGCTACAGCAGCCCAGTCGGTCGGGAAAATGACCATGAACAAACCCAAGCTGATCCCATCATGTGAAGATGTGAGGAAGGTCCAACAGCTTCTTGAGACAAGGATGGTTTCGGAAGATTATCCGACAGTGGTTAAAGCAACTCTTTGCGCTGTATCACTTTTCAACCGAAAACGATGGGGAGAAGTTCAGAGAATGAAGGTATCAGACTTCCAGAATGCTAAGATTGGATCGATCACCAATCAAGATATCTTGAAAGGTCTCACAGAGGTTGAGAAGAAAATGGTGAATCATTTTCAGCGAGTGGAAATCAGGGGCAGGTTTAATAGGAGTGTTCCCATTTTGCTGACGAAGAAGATGATGACAACTGTGGACAGAATCCTTCAAATGAGGCAATCAGTGCCAGCTCTCGCCGGTTCCCAGTACATCTTTGCCACACCTTCTGGTCAGAGGCCTTACAGAGGCCATGATGTTCTGAAGGAACATGCGCTACAAGCGCAAGTGTCATACCCAGCCATGTTCACATTTACTCAGTTACGGAAGCAGGTTGCAACTTTGGCTCAGTCCATGGCCATCTCGGAGTTAGACCAGGATCAGCTGGCAGACTTCCTTGGTCATGATATTCGGATACATCGCCATATCTACCGCCAACCTCAAGACGTCCTTCAAAAGGCAAAAGTGGCAAAGATTCTTCTGTCAGTTAACAATGGGATGACAGATTTTGAGAGTTGCATTAGAGCTGAACTGGGCGATGATGAAGAGATTGACTTTGACAATGAAAACACATCAGAAACTCGCAGAGAGGTCTCTGGGGAAACAGCACCTGTGAATGAAGCAAATAGCAAGTCAACAACACAGGAATCAATGAGCATGACCGAGAAAAGACGTCCTGAGCCTGATGACAAACTAGATAGTTTTGATGATGACAGTTCTGCGTCGGCTCCTGTTCGAAAGAAAGCTAGATTTACAAGGAAACCATGGGGGAAAGCTGAAGAGAAAGCTGTTGAAACTCGTTTCAAGTCGCACCTCGTCGTGAACAAACTTCCTGGAAAAGCCGAGATACAGCAGGCAATTGCAGAAGAGGCTGCACTTAGACATAGGCGCTGGACAAACATTAAGGATTACATCCGCAACAGACTGAAAAAGTTACAAAAGAAATGAATTGAGATTCTCCGACACTCGCGTCATTTTCGTTTTCATATAGATTTATTACAAGAGTGATCATTATTATTGGGTTGGTTTCAGCATGTCTAGCTTGTTTTTGTCAATGGAACTGCAAATGGAACGACGCTTGGGGACGAGAGACAATAATAAGGGGCAAGAAAAACATTGTCAACATAAAGATTTATTACGAGAGTGCTACTATGGGGTTTGTGCGCCTGCATCATTTTGTATACTGTATATAACATGTAAAACTTTGAAAATGGAACTGCTGATGGAACGGCGGTTGGGGACGAGAGACAATAATAAGGAGTAAGAAAACCATTGTCAACATAAAGATTTATTACTACTATGGGTTTGGTGCTACTATGGGGTTGGTGCGCCTGCATCATTTTGTATACTGTATATAACATGTAAAACTTTGAAAATGGAACTGCTGATGAAACGGCGGTTGGGGACGAAAGACAATAATAAGAGAAAAAGAAACAAACATTGTCAACATAAAGACTTATTACAAGAACGTTATTATTCGGTTGTTTTCAGCGTGTATAGATCTGTTTTTATCTGATGTACACCTGGATCATTTTGTATGCTGTGTAACAATAAAGAAGTACCCAACGGAGAAAGAAACACGCTTTAGAAAAGACGGGTACAACACAATTTATTAATATTTCGGGTAAATACCCTTTGTCAAAATAAACAAACAAACAGAGAGATTAGCCGCTACTTATCTTCATTGGCAGAAGGAATGTGCAGCACATTCCTTCTGTGAACAAAGATAAGTAGCGACTGATCTCTCTGTTTGTTTGTCTGTTTTGACAAGGCGGATTTACCCGAAATCTTACTGAATTGTGTTGTAACCGTCTTTTCTGAGCTTGTTTCTTTCTCCATTGGGCACTTCTTTTCTTTGCATTTTACATGATTGGCAGTCACCTTTTGGGTCTGAATCATTTTTTTTGTTTGTTTGTTGTTGTTGGTTTTTTTGTTTTTTGTTGTTGTTGTTTTTTTTTTTTTTTTTTTTTTTTTTTTTTTTTTTTGAGGGGGTGGGGGTTGGGGGTGGTAGTGTATCTCTCTTGATTTTGGATGTGTGTTGCTAAATGATCTTAAGTTTATTTAGCGTATTAGCCTGGCTGGCGACATACATTCAATATTCTGTTCATTATTTTATTTTATTTTTTCCCCTTCATTATCAGTGCTGGCACGTCCGGACGTTCAGCAATGTACAACCAATCGGGATGAAAGACAATAATAAGATAAGAAAACCATTGTCAACATGATAAACATTTATTACAAGAGTGTTATTTTTTCAGTGTGTATAGCTTCTGATGTATGCCTGGATCATTTTGGAAATTTTTGTAACTTTTTTTTGTTGGTTACTATAAAGTACACTTTGCATACTGTGCATTATTGTTTCTAAAGTCACAGGAAGCATAAACCTTAGCTGAGTTGGTATACCTCGCCCTCTACCTAGGTTACACGCACCAGCGGTGCCACTGTTGCTATTTTCGCACCAGACCGGTCGCTCGGACTGGAAATGTGCACCAGAACTGCGCGCGCAGGTTGGCTTGTGCACTTGTAGTGTGGTCTTGTACGTTCACGCAGAAGATTGTGATCGCAGTCAAAAAAAAAAAAAGGTTCGTTTGCGGTTTTAACTTGTAGCCTTTTATCTCCCCGAACACGCCAGTTTTGTGTTGAGATGGCGGAGGCTTGAGTCATGCCCAACACCACTGAATCAAGTCTATTGTACATGTAGTGCGCTCATTTCTCGAACTTCAACTTTGACGGTGCTTTCTGCCGCAAACGACGCAGATGTCGCAAAAATCACCTCCATTGAGGGTTTAAAAAAGTTATTTTTTAAAATCTGCCAAATCGCGTAATGTTTCGTGGTGCTAGCATAAGGATGGATGCATAATTGCTGGATTGCATATATGGGAAAGGGTTTATTCTTTATTCATGTTATTTTGCAGCAGTCAAACGAAGCTCACGTGATTCTTTCTCCGAGGTTGCCCATTACAGGTGCAGAAAGCACACGCTCTAAACCGATCGGGTGCACCAGACCGGTCGCTCGGACCAGTCTGCTGCCAACATAGCAACATTGGCACCACTGGTGCATTTAACCTAGGCACTGGACGAGGTATACCAACTCGGCTAAACTTTATTGTCGCACTTGCTAGAACTCAGTATTATATTTCTCTCTCCATTTTATGAATAGAGGCACATAAGTCGCGGTAACCCTTTACGTGCCGAACTTGGGCAAGAACTAGTTTTCCTCATCAGAAAGTTGGCAGAAAAAGGTTTGACTGCTCTTGATTGTTTGATTTGAAGTGTCTACAAACAATTACTGTGTTTTTATATGCATGCACCTTTGATGTGATTAATAAAGGCTGAAGTTTCAAGTGATTGATTTCCCATGTTGTCAATTCATTAATTAATGTCAGTGTTCTGTTTTGTCATTTTAACTCATTCTACCCCAAGACCGGAATCCCCAAATGTTGAAGTCGTCTTCTGAAAACTGCGTTGCAGGGCAGGACACAGATCGACCACGATAGTTCAAGGGTGATGCCAGAATAGCTTGGCGGCCATAGGCGCCACTCTATTCTGGCATCAGCCTTGAACTATCATGGTCGATCTTTATTTTGCTCTGGTGTGTCTGGGGTAGAATAAGTTAAGTGTTAGTTTCTTCGACTGGGTCTTTTTCTGTCTTTCATATTTTTCCACACTTTTTAACCTGCATCATACTGAGGCTAAAAGCTTCAAATTTGTACACTGCCATATATGCAAGCTACATTACAGAACTTACAGATGAGGACATAGACCAATGACATTAGTTCAAGGGTGGTGCCACAATAGCTTGGCGCCTAGAGGCGCCAAGCTATTCTGCCACTACCCTTTGGACTATTTTAGTCACACTTGTTGCACACACTGGTGTATTCCGAATAATAAGGGTTAATATTCAAAATGCTCTGTTGCTGTTTGTCTCAAACTGCAGAGTACATTTTTTTTTAAAAGTCGTTTAATTTCCAGAATTCCCACATAAATGCCATGCATAAACTGTTTTGCTTCAGAATGACAAAACGTAACAATGTTTAAAAGATTTCCTCTGTAAAAATCATAATCGAAAGGTTACAGGCCAGTGTTCATTCAATTTTGCACCATACAATGTTAAGAATGTTAATGCATACATACACATTAAGTTGAAAAAAACAAAACAAAAAGATGAATGTGAAAAAAAAAAGTATTCCATTCCTTATTACAGACGCCTAATGTTGTGAAACACCCATTTTGACTGTAATGCCAGTTTTTGTGTGAGAGAGACACCCACCCACTTTATTGGTAGAAACCCATTTTTTCTGCATCTAGTGGCTCTGTTTCTAGAAAATGTCTATTTTATTTTAAGTTATAGAGCTTAGTTATAAGGTGAGTTCTAAACATTCGCATCAATTCCAGAGCCCTAGAATAAATAGAAATATGGAAACCCATTTTCACATGAAATGGTAGGTAACCCACTGTGAGGCTTTTGTGCTCCTGTGTGTGTGTGTGTGTGTGTGTGTGTGTGTGTGTGTGTGTGTGCGTGCGTGTGTGTGTGTGTGTGTGTGTGTGTGTGTGTGTGTGTGTGTGTGTGTGTGTGTGTGTGTGTGTGGAGGATTGTGCAGGCTTGGCTTGGCGCCTGTAGCCCGCTACAAGCTACTCTGGCACAAGCCTGTGCACGCGGCAATAGCACACCGGCGCGCGTGTATGTGTGGGTAAGAGAGCGATTTTATGTACGTTATTTTGTTTTGTAGTGTGTAGCAAGGGCAAGAATGAAAACAGGTCTGCGCACCTATTCTTTTATCCTTGGAAAATAATGTTTCATTTCATTTTTCTCTCTCTCTCTCTCTCTCTCTCTCTCTCTCTCTCTCTCTCTCTCTCTCTCTCTCTCTCTCTCTCTCTCTCTCTCTCTCTCTCTCTCTCTCTATTTTTGTCATCAACATGTGTACACCATCGAACAATTACATGCATGCCCACGGGCTGAAGGTCGGGCACCTTAATGTATTTCACCTTTACAATAAGGTTCCTGACATTTCAATATTTTTAAACCAGCCTTCACACTTCCATCTCTTTGGACTAACGGAATCACGTCTGGACTCAAGAATTAGCGACGAAAATCTGTGCATTCCAAACTTTTTCTTAATTCGTCGTGACCTAAACACCCTCAAACACACAGGGATTGCTGTTTATGTTCATAACTCGATTGCTGACGTGATGATCTGGAGTCAACTGAGATTGAGTGTGTATGGCTAAAAGTAAAAATTAATAACTCATCGCCAATTATAATGGGTTATGTATATAGAAATCCATCGTCCACTGTCGAGTGGTATGATGACTTTGTTCAGATGATGGATAAAGTGAATGACACTGACAAAGATGTACTGCTTTAGGTGATTTTAACATTGACTTACTGAAAACAAATCCCACGTGGCAATCGACAACAACTTTTTTTGGGTTGAAGCAACTAATCCAAGCTCCTACTAGAATAACCCAATCATCCGCTACACTCATTGATCACATCTATACTGTAAGTCAGTACTAGAGACCAGCGTCCCCCCACTAGCTGTCGGTTATCATTTTCCCATCACCTGTACATGGTCGTGCAAGATGCCCAAACAAAAGAGGGATCAGCATGTGTACATTACCTATAGGTCTTTTAAAAAACTAAACAAAGATGTTTTTTTACACGATCTTAGCCTTACACCGTTTCATGATGTGTACAATTGTACCAACCCAGATAAGGCTGTCTCTCTCTTACTTGATCTGTTCCTAGGGGTGCTAAACATACATGCGCCAGTAAGAAGAAAGCGAGCCCGATCCCGCCAGCCTCCCTCATGGATAGCCGACGAAATCAAACAAGCAATGGATGATAGAAATAAGGCTAGGAAAGAAAAAAACTTTCATGAATTTAAAAGATTGCGAAATAAAGTTAAGTACTTAATTAGAGAGGCGCAGAGATCGTTTGTAACCAAAACAGTCGAAGAAGACAGAAACCCTTCCTCTATCTGGACAGCACTTAATACGCTTACCAACAACAAGCGTAAACAGTGCAATACCATTCCAGAAAACCTCTCCGCTGAGGAGTTTAATGACCACTTTCTATCAGCCCCCAAAGACTTACTCAGTTCTCACAATCGCAATCAGTCGATATATTCCACACCAGAAAAGCTAACTAAGTTCTGTAAGCAAAGATTGTCCTCAGATGATATTTTCGTCATCCATGATATTGCTGTACACGAGGTAGGCAAATACATTTCTATCCTAAAAAAGAAAACGTCTTTGGGCAATGATGGTATCAATGGATATATCCTTGACCTGTCGCAACCATACATAGTGGAACCTCTTACATACATTTATAACCTATGTATACAAAAAAAAGTCTTCCCAGTAGCTTTCAAAAAATCAAAAATAGTGCCTGTTCCTAAAGCAAACGATTCTTCTCAAATTAATAACTTTCGCCCCATTTCCCTTCTATCAGTTCTCTCGAAGCCTCTGGAAAAGCATGTTCACAAACATCTTCTGGAATTTCTTGAAAAAAGGACCCTATTATATCATTACTAGTCAGGTTTTCGTCCCAAGCATTCATGCCACACTGCACTCGCACGAATAGTGAATTCGTGGGTCAACAGCATAAATGATAGTAAAATGGCTGGTGCTGTCTTCTTGGATCTAAGAAAAGCGTTTGATCTTATCGATCATACCATCTTATTGAAAAAGCTTGCCACCTACTTAAACAAAAAGAGCCCCTCAGCTCTTTCGTTTCTGAACTCCTATCTTACAAAAAGAACACAAACAGTCTACGTCAATGGAAAATGTTCTTCTGAACAATTTGTGGAGTATGGAGTGCCCCAGGGGTCTATTTTAGGCCCACTACTGTTTTGTATCTTCGTTAACGATCTACCGTTACATGTAACGTGTACTGAGACTGAGTGTGACATGTTTGCCGACGACTCAACATTACATTCCGCTGGTAAAACTGTGCCTGAAATTGCAATAATCTTCAAGAGAGTCTTCATGAAGTCTCTCGGTGGTGTAATGAAAATCGCATGATCCCACAAAAACAAAAGCATGCTTATCACAACCCGCCAGAAACATCAGCTCAAACCTTCATCACTCAACCTTTCTTTGGACTCCATCTCAGTTGAGCAGGTCAGTCAACACCGCCTGCTTGGAGTAATAATAGATGTTGATCTAAGCTGGCATAACC